>CM040128.1:257388893-257988893 GCA_022559845.1 Amorphophallus konjac
CTCATCTTCCTCATCTTCTTCTTCTCCACCTTCTCCAACTTCTGCATGTTCTGTTGCTTCGCCCGTTGCTCCGTCGGCCTCGTCGCCGCCGGCCATCGCCGCTTCTTCTTCGAAGGCCACGACGGCGAGCTCCTCCACGGAGATTTCTTCCTCTTGGGCGTGGGAGGCGTCAAGATCAACCACATCAGGGGCACTAACTCTTTGGCATTTGGCCATGGCTAGGGTTTAGGTTGAGTGAGATTGAGTGAGATGGAGAGAGTGAGGGAAGAGAGCGAGAGAGAGGCTTTGGGGGGGGGCTTCGGTTAGGGTTTGCAGAGAAAGGGCGAAATGAGAATGGAAGGAGGAAGGAGAAGGAAGCCCGATGGCTTTTGGGTTTCGAAAATAAGACACGCCCTTGCAAAAGGCGTGTATAATAGAATTCACGTCCATTAATTGGGCGTTTTCTGGAAGTTGACGACGTTGATTAAGGCGTTAATTTATTTTGCATGGGGAACAATAACCGTCGTCAGGCGCATTGAATGGGCGTTGATTGATGTGAGAGAAGTCATCATTGCTGTTTGAAGTAACGCCTCTGGTAAAGGCGTGTTACACTTGAAACGTGACCAAGGAAAAGGCGTTATTTTTGATGAGTCAACGATTATTTTCTTTTGGGTTTGAATCTAGTCACGCCTTGCTTGAGGACGTTATTTAAAGTTACGCCCACTTATGCAGGCGTCATTTGTTGACAAAGGGCCACTGGAAGCGCCTTTAGGAAAGGCGTATATATTTGAATTCACGGCGTGGGAGGTGTTATTCACAACAGAAACACAGGTTTTTGGATGATTTCGATCATAATCACAGTGGAAGTTGGCTCAATCAGAAAACAATCTTTATTATTATTTTGAAGAAGGAGCTTCCATGACTAATGAGCCACTTTGGGCCTTAATTTTCTCAATGAAGTTACATAATTTTTCCACTGTTCCTTGTCTTCATCCAAGTCTTCTACAGGTTGATGAAGCTTGCTTAGCCTCCATAGAGCTTGAATGGTGATAACCTCCTCTCCATCTTCATTGCTGCCTAGGTCTCTTGATCTGATTGGAGGGAGATGAGAGATGTCTTCTAAGTGTTGCCTTGGGAGCCCAAGCCGAGGAAGGCACCGGTGTGCATTATATAAGACGAAGTCCGAAGCACCAATAAGACGAAGGTCCGTCCCGATGGAGAAGCGTGCACGAAGTTCCTGCATTTTGAATACACCCAGAGCACAAGTAAAAAGATTCTTTGGCATTACCTTTAAATGCTCCCTCCAATCCCCTCGCTTCTTGATTTGAGGAATCCGGTTGGTCACTCTATTGCTTATACCTAATGAGCCGGTTATATATGAGAGTGGGCTCTTTGAGAAAATTCTTGAGGGTTGTTGGGCTTCGTGGCATGAGTCGAATTTGAAGTGTAGATCAACCCAGCTTGAGAGTGCTAGCATGCACCCATAGATGGGCCTTCCCATGGCCGCCGATGTAAGCCCGCTATAGAGATATGCTAGGATCGCCGGTCCAACTCTCTCTTCCTCCCATAAGCTCACCACTGCGCTCAATTGGGACTCCTCTAGAAAGTCCTCCATGGATGGGAATAGGAGTGCTCCTGCCAAGCACACCACGAAGGCTTTGGTCACTCTTTCTATCTCCTCTTCCTCTTTAGCTTGACCCGCTCTCTTGTACACCCACGAGGCGAGCTTCAAGAGGTTAACTCCTTTAGTGACCTTGATTTGGTTCACTATATTTGGGCTAGGAATTAACGAGGTTAGCAATTCATGGGAGGAGATGGGCCTTGGCATGATGGCCATCTTTTCTTCTTCTCCGTGTTTCATCCTTTTCAAGCCTAGGATCATCTCTACTTCTTCTAGCAAGATGGTGGCCTCAAGTGTGGAAAATAAGAAAGTATGGGTGGAAGGATGCCATGTTTCAATCAATGCTCCTATGGCAGCCCAATCTATATGGATTTGATCATAATGCTTGGCATGGGTTATCAACCCTAAGAGATGCCATCTGGCTACATATACCCTCATATCTGAAGTGAACTTGGAGAGGATGAGGGGCAACCATTTGATTTGGACATATCTTCTAGCTCCCGGAAGATTTGGATAGTCCTGTGAAGAACAGAACACATGCAGTAAACAAGCATGAGCATATGCAACGTGAAAGGAGAATTCGGCAGAAGGAGCATCGCAAAGCAACGGGCAGAAGAGAAAGCTTACCTGTTTCAAAGCGATGCGGTTGCTTATGTGCCCTTGTATTTCAGAGATTCTAGGAGTAGAAATCCTAGGTTTCTTCAGCATTCTGTCCATCGCCGCCTGCAGTTGAGAACAGAAGCAAGAAGCAGAACGAAAGGTCTGCAGAGAAGAAAGAACGAAGCAGTTTTGATGATTTGGTTAAGAAAAACTGCTGTTTTATAAGGATTTGAAGAGTCCTAAAGAGTCCCGAAGATAGAAGTTTGATTGGGTTAAGGACTCTGTGCTTGATTTAGAAACGGAGGTTGGGGCTGAATTCACGCCTTGTGTAAGGGCGTGTCTTTTTTATTTGACGACCTTACTCTGGTCATGTTTTATGTAACGCCCTTTATGAGGTCGTGTTTCTTCTAAGCTTTCTCTATTGGTTACGCCTTATGTAAGGGCGTATATTTTGATTTGACGACCTGTCCTATGGTCGTGTCTTGATGAGGTCGTGTTTCTTCTACGCTTCCGCTTTTGATTACGCCTTTGAGTAGGGCGTGTTCCAAATATTAACGACCTACGGCCAGGCGTCTTTCCTGCTGTTAACGCCCTATTCTTAGGCGTGTTTTATTGGCCTGCGTTTTTTTTTTTTTCTCTTTGCCCTCTCCATGCTTTTGATGAACTTAAGTGCTATTATTTGATGAAATTGTTTATGATTAAGCACTTATGATCATGTCATGTTCTAAATTGATAAATGAAGTCTGATAAGTTTCAAAGTGCAGAAGTTTGCAGGATTCGAGGCGTTTAGATCGCTCATGGGAGTAACATCTTGTCACCTTGTATCGTTTCTTGTAAGCATTGTTATTATATGATATCTACGATATTATAGTATATCAAGGACCTTGTGGTTCTGATGAACCTGAAATTTGAGTTCCTCTTCATCAAAAACGATGACGATTTCTGGAGAATCTTGATCACACGGATAGGCCGTTGAGTTGTTAAAGGTTTGGGATGATGGTTCCACTTTCTGAGTTGATGCGCGGACAAACGGGCTTCGGCTTAGTGTTAGCTCAGAAATATGGATTCTTGACCAGACCTAAACAGCTTAGCAATATTATCCTTGATTATTTTCTATTTTTAGTTTGTTTTAATCTTTTTCTTTTAACCCAGCATGCATCATGTAGGACCTTGAGTTTCATGCTGAAAATCTTCATATTATGGCGATAATGAAGTTCACTCGCTCTCGATTGAGTTGACATGAGATATTCCATTCCAAATCAAGTACTTCGTTCTATTTGAAGACGTTCAGGCTGATTCCTTGAAAGTATCCCTTTGTTGGATCTTTATCCCAATTCTCTTTACTTTTCTGCAAAATTTACCTTGGTTGCAGCACGTCCACATTGGCTGGTAATCGCTCTCCAATGGTCTTTCCCTGTCGTGCCCGCGCGCACACCCCTTTATTTACTTAGTTTAATCTCCTTTTATCCAACAGATCGATTTTTCCTTGGAATCACTCAGAGTTGTTTCACTCAGAATCTTGGAAAGATTTCAGATGCTTAGTGTCTGAGGCGTGTCACATCACACCTTGGCGTCTCCTTATCAGTTCGTTCCACTTTATTCCTTTCATTACACTTCATTCCATTTCCGTCTCACTCCCTTGCAAAGCAGACGCCAAGGCAGGACAGCTGTAGACACGCCAAAATTGACGTTTTGTTGATCAAATCTCATGTTATTATGTAAACGCCCCAAGTGGACTTCAATATTCCTATAATATAAAGTTTTTCTATTTTTCATGAGTTTTCTGCATTTTTCCTGCATTTTCGTGAAACACGGCTTGACGAAGGGCGTTACTTTCTAAAGTAACGACCTGTCATAGGGCGTTTTAAAAGAAAGGACGACCGTAGGTGAGGGCGTCAATTCCTGGTATTATCCGTTAATTTCTGGAATTATCTACTTTCAAAATAAAAGGCATTTTCTGAGTAACGCCCATCCTCAGGGCGTGTTTTGAATAAACGCCGTTATCGCAGGCGTGTTATCTCAGTTTCCAAACGGAGGAAGTTTTCATTTCCAAAATTAAACCCAGGAAGAAACGGCCTTTCCTGGGTCGTGTTTCAAGAAACGCCTCTGTGCAGGTCGTCAATTCATAAAAAGACGCCCTGTCTCAAGGCGTGTTTTCACTCCAGACTCCATCTTTTTTCCATCTTTCCCTTATAGTTCCCTACCATCCTTTGGACTCTTGCCCGATCTTAATCCTTCTTTGGATGCCTCATTACCCATTCTTATCATTTCCTTGTTTGATCACATCCGATTGAAGCTATAAAAGAAAACATCATTCGCTCGTAAAAGAGGTTGGAAGATTTTAAGTATTCAATAGGCACCCTGAGCATTTAGAGGTTAAGAAATTACCTACTGAACAAGCACGCAGGGCTTCCTCCTTTGGCTTTTCTTCATCCTGCTGCATCCGTTCCGCGTCTTCCCGGTTGCACCTTTACTCTCGTCAGGGAGAGCAGGGCTACATATTGTTTTGTTTTGTTCATTTCATTCTCATCACATTCTCATCACATTGTGGTCTCTTGTCGTTAGTTCTTTTACTGCATTTAGCATATTATCTCCTTCCCTAGTTCTCTGCTAGAGGTTTTAAAAAAAAAGAGAGGTGCGCATGTTGACGTCGTTTCATTATTTCATGTTGGTTTTTTTGGAACGATACTACTGCACTTTGGCTGATCCCCTCCCTTTTCCTTGTTTTTCATTGTCTTTTTTTACAAGATAATCAATCAAGAAAACCCACTTCATCGGCCGGCCGACTGGAGTTGGAGGAGGAAATCCATATTTATCCCGCATCCCACTCTTCACCAGGTACACGCGATCTCATTTTCTTCTTATTGAGGTAAACCCTCTGGCGATCACAACTCCCCTTTAGCACCTCGTGCTATATTCTTTATCATATCTTATACATGTTGTCATCATTGTTATTTATTTTTCACTCTCAAAAGTGAGGATTTTTAATCCGATCTACAAATGGCTGTCAGATAACTTGCTCTACCTTAATTCTGCCTACACTCTGTCTGCACAGTCTTCACACCAGTGCGTCAACTCAGTGTGCTGATGCGTCGACCCTTCAGTCATTGCATGTCTCTGTTCTCACACCAGTGCGTCAACTCAGTGTGCTGATGCGTAGACTCTTCTGTTCAGGTTCTTCATTTGATTAAGTCTATACATCATCAGTTGAACGTAAAAGTAATACGTTGTAGCGTCAGCTCATTGGGCTGCAGCGTCAACTCAGCATGTTTGCACTTCGCCTTCAGACTTTCAAGTCTATACACCCTATACTCATTCAAGTCTGTTCAGCCGTTTGCATCTCATAAAGTCTATACATTCGGTTCCTTGGGCAAAGTCTATACATCGCTTAGTCTGCACATTGCCTTCAGCCCAAGTGCTCAAAGCCAAGTCTATACAACGCCAACCCAACACATTGAACAGTTCTCCAAGTCTATACACTAGACTTCATTTCTCCAAGTCTATACACTAGACTTCATTTCTCTAAGTCTATACACTGGCCTGTGATTCACCAACTCTGTTCATTCGATATCTTTTCCTACGCTTTGGCCAAGTCCATACATTCAACTTTTCCCTACGCTTTCCAGGCCAAGTCTGTACACCACTAAGTGTGTACATTGCATGCTGCTCAAACGTTCAATGTTCTTCAAAGTCTGTACAGCATCCGTCTCAGCCAGCGTCTCAAGCTGCGTCTTAGGCAAGTCTGTACATCGGCCTTTTTTCGTTCAAGTCTATACATTCACTTGAGCTACACCAAGTATGTACATCGCTGAAGTCTTCACAAGTCAGTACAGTGCTTGAGCTTCACAAAGTCCATACATCGCTTCAAGCGATTCAAGTCTATACAGACTGCCTTTACATTCAGAGTCTGTACATTGGTCCATTAGCCGATCGTTTCATTCAGCAAGCTTCAAAGTCTGTACAGCCTGTCTGTCTTCATGGATTGTGTGCCTTTCATGCGTTGACGCACTTGGCTGACTGCGTAGACGCACACCTTTCTGTCTTGCTCACTGCGTCGACGCTGACACTGGATGCGTTGACGCATTGGCCTGTTTCCAAGGGGGTGAGCATCTTGCCTGAGGAAGCTGAGGCGACGCTGCTCTATGGAAGCGTTGACGCCTTGGGCTGATGTTCAAAGATCTGTTGATCAACATCAAGTCTGTACATCATGAAGTCTGTACATTGGTTTTGATTTGAACAGAACGCCTAAGTCTATACATTGCTATGGATTGCCCTGAAATGCTTAAGTCCATACACTGAAGATGCTGAAGACCTCCAAGTGAATACACTCTCACATGATACACACTTGGCTAACTATCGTTTCAAGTCTGTACACTGCTTAGGCCTCGTGAAGTCTACACAGTGGCTGAGCCTTGTAAAGTATACACATTGGTAACAATCGTTTGCATTGTTCATGTCTATACACTGCCTTCACGTGCATTTTATTTAGTAAGTCTGTACACTCTCTCACGGTGTGCACACTTACTCTGTTGTGTTTCTAAAGTATATACATTCATGTTGAAAGCCTGAACTAACTAAGTCTATACATTCCATCTGTCTGTCTGCAGGCAATTCAGGCTGATGATTGGGCACGTGAATCGAGGTTGACACCTGACACGTGATCCAAGACAACAGGCGCATGACACGTGGATGGCAACCTTGTCAGGATGCTACCATGTGGTCGAAATTCAAATGATCTGGCCAAAAGTGCATGGGCGGGAACCTGGCAGCCACATGCCATTATCTGCTATAAATATAGAGCTTCATCCTTCAGTAGAAGTTCGATCGTGAAAAGAAAAAGCAGATGCCATTGGTGAGAGTCTGCACGATCCAGAAAAGAAAAGGAGCAGAGAGTTCCATATCTGAGAGGAGTTTGTCCGAGAGAGAGAGAGAGTGTGTGTGGATTGATGAATTACTTCATTTGAAGCTACATTTGTATTTGGTTTCAGAACCGATTTCTTCTTCATTGGTTTTTCTTTCTATTTTGCTTTCATTTATTTTGTTCTTCCTTTCTGATTTGAATTGGTTTCCCTCCGGTGTGTGGAGGAAGGGAGTACTACTCAAGTTTCCCTCTGAGTTGCAGAGGAAGAGAGATCGGTGATCTCTGGTGTTGTTAGTGACAGGTTGTCATTAACAGTTTCTCTCTGTGTGTGGAGGAAGGGAGAGGATTCTCCGGTTGTGTTCTAGCTGGGAGCTAGAACAGGCTTCAAGTTCTGTGGGTAGCAGAGCTTGGTCGAGGGATTTGTTTCCCTTGGGTTTTCAAGCTGTGTGGCAGCATGTTGTACGCAGACTGAGTCTGCTGTGATCTAGCTTTGCCTAGTGGAATCCTCACTCTAGTTGGAGTGAGGGGTGGATGTAGATTGCGGACTGCAATCGAACCACCTAAAAACCGAGTGCCTCCTCTGTGGTTTGCTATTGATTTCTGTGCTCTTCATCTGCTTGTCCCTTTGCCTTCAAGTGATCAGTTCTTCACTCTCATCTATATTTCTCTGTGCACGGGTTAAGAAGGTGCGTTAGCAGTAGAATCTATTTTCCGCCTGAGTTTCTGCAAATTGGGAGTGATCTATTTATCCCCCCCCCTTCTATATCACTCTTGCTGCGCTAACAATTGGTATCAGAGCATGTTTACGCCATGTGGACGAACGGTCAAGGAAATGCTGGTGGTCCTAGAACCTTCATGGCCGAAGGTCAATCCATTAGTCGCCCTCCTTATTTCGATGGTAGTAACTATCTATTTTGGAAGAACAGGATGGAAGTGTTCATCAGGGCTCAGAGTCATAAACTGTGGAGAGTAATCACGATGGGGCCATATGAGCTGCCACCAAACGAGGATGCTTGGACAGATGACCATGTCAAGCTCTCTTCACTCAACTGGACGGCGCTGAACATAATCCAGTGTGCTGTTCATCCAGAGGAATATGCTCGTATATCTGCATACAGAACTGCCAAGCGAATGTGGGATGAGCTGCAATTGATCTATGAAGGTACAGCTCAAGTGAAAGCCTCGAAGGTAAATCTCTACACTTCTAAGTATGAAATGTTTAAGATGAATGCAGACGAGAATATAACTGAGATGTATGCCAGGTTGTCTTTAATCACAAATACTCTTAAAGGGCTAGGGAAGGATCTTGCTGAGGCAGATATAGTCAGGAAAATCCTTAGATCTTTATCCCCGGCATGGCACACTAAGGCCATTGTGATTGAGGAGTCAAAAGATTTGACTGTCTTAAATGTGAATGAACTCATAGGATCCCTGATGACCTATGAGATGAATTTCCAAGGAGGTGGAGAAGGAAGGGTAAAAATGTAGCTCTAAGAGCTTCCCGAAATAAGGGTAGTAACAGTGGGAGCGGCAGCAGTAGTCCCGAGTCCGAGTCTGAGCTTGAAGGTCTGTCAAATCTTGACCAGGAGGAGCAGGCAATGCTCACTAGACAGTTCAGAAAATTTTTGAAGAAGAAGGGAAAGACCTTTAGGAAGAAGAAGCCACACTCTTTCAACAAGAGTGCTGAATTTACTAGTTACAGGGATAGAAATCCTAAGAGGCTGACTTGTTTTAATTGTAACAAACCGTGACATATGAAAGGCGAATGCCCAGACCTACAGAAGAAGGGTCCCTATCTTCAGAAGAAAAACATAAAGGTGCAAAAGAAGAAGAAGCCGCAGGCGATGGTCTGCACATAGAGCGAGGAAGAAGAAGACCATGAAGATGCTTCCTCAGAAGAATATGAAGATGGAATTTGCCTTATGGCAAACAGTGAAGAGGAGGTAATAAATATTTTTGAAAATTTCTCAATTGATGACTGGGAGGATGCTTATGGTGATTTGTTAGATAAATTTAATTCCCTTAGCAAAGAGCACAGAGTTCTGAAAAGAAAATTTAACACAAGTGTTGAAGAACAAACTCTAGTCTGTGAGGAAAATGAAAAGCTAAAAGAACAACTAGAAGAAATGACCTCACTAAGGAAAGAAAATGATAAGCTCAAGGGAGAAACTCAAGAAAGTCAAAAACAGCTCAATGAATTCAAAACTAAAATTGAAGAAGGCATGAATGAAATTAGAGTGAATTCAGAGAAATATGAAGCTGTGAAGAAAGTAAATGCTGAACTCCTAAAGAATTCTGAGTATCTTCAAAAGGAGCTGGAAGACAAACAGAAAGTCTTAGAAAAGTTTATCCAAGGAAAGACTAGCCTAGATGCTATACTAGGGACTAGGGTCAATTTCAATAAGGAAGGTCTAGGCTATGACCCAACCAACAAGAGACCCTTGCAATTCAAGACCATCACCTTCTGTCCAGAGAAGGGAAAAGAAAAGCTGGACACACCATCTAGCTCAAACAGCTCTAAGGAAACTCAAAGTCCTAAAGAAAATACAAAAACCAGTACTGGACAACCATTTAAGATGGGAATGAAATTTATGAAGAATAACATTAAGTCCACTCACCAGAACACAAATGGTAGATGGACCAAGAAAATAAATCAGAATAAGAGCTGGAATTACAACAATCAAATGGGTCCAAACAGGACCTACTGGAGAAATAACTTTCATGGTCAAAGATATGCTAATCAACAAGCCTACAGGAAATTTCCTAGGAATAGGAAGACTAATGAATGGAATAGAACTCACTTCTCCAGTTCAGCTGGATTCAACTTTAATAAACCAGAAAGGAAGGTGCCAGAGAAAACCATGCTGAAACAAATCTGGATACCTAAACACTTGATCAGAGATTTGAACAATGTCCTTGGACCCAACTCATCTTGGGTTCCAAATCACTCTGCTTGATATATTTGTGTAGGTCGGCCTGGCAGCTGAAGACAACAAGTGGTACCTCGACAGTGGCTGCTCCAGGCATATGACAGGAGACCGATCCAAGTTCAGCAAGATAGAGATGAAGCCAGGGGGTCTGGTCAAGTTTGGAGGAAAGAACAAAGGTAAAATAATTAGAGTTGGCACAGTAGGTAAGTCTTCCACAAATTCCATTGAAAAAGTATTACTTGTGGAAGGGCTTCAACACAACCTGATTAGCATTAGCCAATTATGTGACAGGGGTCACATGGTTGTATTTGATGATAGTTCATGCAAAATCCTTGAAACAAATTCTGACATGGTTAAATTTGTAGCCAACAGGATTAATAATGTCTACATTGTAGACTTAGATGAGAAATCTGAATCTACTATTTGCTTATCTGCCAATTCTGAAAATGATGCATTTGAATGGCATAGACGTCTAGGTCATGCTAGCTTTTCAACTTTAAATAAATTGGTCAAGCATGATTTAGTCAGAGGCATGCCTAGAATTAAATTCAACTCAATATCAAAAGCATGTGATGCCTGTGCTCTAGGCAAACAGACCAGAAATTCTTTTAAATTAAGATCTGAGCCATTGTCTTCTAGACCAATGAAAATTCTTCATATGGACCTTTTCGGTCCCACTAGAACTCAGAGTCTCAATGGAAACAGGTTTGGCTATGTCATCATAGATGACTTCTCTAGATATTCATAGATATTTTTCTTAGCAAATAAGAGTGATGCATTTCAAAAGTTTAACCTGTTTTTCAATAAGGTCAAACAAGAAGGGAAGTACAAGGTTTGTTCAATTCAATCTGACCATGGAGGTGAGTTTGAAAACTCCATGTTTACTGATCTTTGTGACAAAGAAGGACTAACTCACAGGTTTTCTTCTCCCAGGACACCTGAACAAAATGGGATTGTGGAGAGAAGAAATAGAACAGTGGTGGAAATGGCCCGAACCATGTTGATTGAAAGTAAATTACCTAGAAGGTTTTGGGCAGAAGCGGCCAATACAGCAACCTACATAATCAACAGGGCCATGGTAAGACCCATACACAAGAAAACACCATATGAGCTTCTAAAAGGTAAGAAACCAAACTTGTTTCATTTCAAAAAATTTAGAGCAAAATATTTTATTCATAACAATGATAAGAAAGATTTAGACAAGTTTGAAGCCAAGAGTTCACCTGGAATATTCTTGGGTTTCTCTGAAGTGTCAAGGGCATATAGGGTATTTAACATATCAGATCAGAAAGTGGAAGAATCTCCACACATCCTTTTTAGTGAAAAGAAAGATGTCTCTAATGTTGAAAATCTTGACAGGGATTCCAATCATGGTGGAGACTTTCTAGAAGACCAACAGGAAGAAGAGAAGACTCAGCCAAATGGAGAAACAAATTCCCCCAATCAGGAAGGGGCAAGAGAAACAGGTGAGTCTTCAACAAATATCAGATTTCTTAAAGACCATCCTTTAGATAAAGTCATAGGCAATCCTGAAGATCCTCTTCGGACTAGGTCTCATTTTAGAAATGTGAATAATGATGACTTAATTACTTTAGTCTCACAAATTGAACCCAAAACAGTAGAAGAGGCCTTAGCTGATCAAGCTTGGGTCAATGCTATGAGTGAGGAATTAGGTCAGTTTGAAAGGAATAATGTCTGGGAGCTTGTCCCAAGACCAGATGGTATTAATGTCATAGGAACTAAGTGGGTGTTCAAAAATAAAATGAATGAAGATGGAATTATCTCGAGGAATAAGGCCAGACTAGTAGCCAAGGGCTACTGTCAGGAATTCGGTGTAGACTTTGATGAATCCTATGCACCTGTTGCTAGGATGGAAGCTATAAGACTGTTGCTTGCCTTTGCATGCTCAAAGAACATAAAACTCCAACAAATGGATGTTAAAAGTGCCTTTTTAAATGGAGTCATTAAAGAAGAAGTTTTTGTTGAACAACCTCCTGGATTTCAATATTCTCTTCAACCTTACCAAGTTTTCAGGTTAAACAAAGCCTTATATGGTCTAAAGCAGGCTCCAAGAGCTTGGTATGAAAGATTATCTGAATTTCTGATCAGCAAGGGCTACAAAAGAGGTAAAGTTGATCAAACTTTATTTACCAAGGACATAAATAAAGATCTCATCATAGTTCAGGTATATGTAGATGATATTGTATTTAGATCTACTAAGCATGAACTATGTGATGAATTTTCTACCATGATGTCTGCTGAATTTGAAATGAGCTTGGTTGGTGAACTAAAATATTTTCTTGGATTGCAGGTACAACAGCTAGAAGATGGGTGCTTCATCAACCAAACCAAATACACAATGGAACTGTTTAAAAGGTTTGGCATGGAAAACTTAAAGCACATTACTACACCCATGGGCACCAATACTTCATTGGATGCAGATGAGACAGGTAAAGAAGTAAATGTCAAACTTTATCGAGGTATGATTGGATCACTACTTTACTTGACAGCCTCTAGACCTGATATACAATTCAGTGTAGGAATGTGTGCAAGGTATCAGTCTAGACCTACTGAACTACACTTAGCTGCAGTTAAAAGAATCTTCAGATATTTGTCAGCTAGTCACTCTCTTGGTTTATGGTTTCCTGCATCTCACATATTTAACCTAGTAGCATACACAGATGCTGACTATGCAGGCTGTAAACTAGACAGGAAAAGCACAAGTGGCCATTGTGAATTCTTGGGTGGGTGTTTAGTGTCTTGGGGCTCCAAGAAACAACATTCTGTGACCCTCTCCACTGCAGAAGCTGAATATGCGGCTGCAGGGAGTTGTGGAACACAAGTCATATGGATTAAACACCAGCTTCAGGACTACCAAGTAGACCTGGGGTGCACACCTATTTACTGTGATAATACTAGTGCCATCAATCTTGCTAAAAATTATATTTTGCATTCACGAACCAAACACATAGAAATAAGACATCATTTTATAAGAGATGAGGTGTCTAATAATAATTTTGAACTGATTCATGTAGGCACAGATAATCAGATTGCTGACATATTTACAAAACCTCTGGATAATGAAAAATTTTCCACATTGAGAAGAGAATTAGGCTTATACAAATTATCTTAATTATGAAGCCTGTTCTTGTTGTGAGGGGGAGTTGTGTCTATCTGATGTTTAGCCTTCTTGCATGCTGGTTTAAGGGGGAGTTCAGAATGCTTACCGGTTAGCTTTCAGGAATGCTCTAAATAAGGGGAAGCCTTGAGATTTTGCTGGAATGTTTTATTGAGGAATGCTATGTCTTAGGGGGGGCTGAGTTGTGAAGTGAGAAGAGAAGTTCTTTGACAGATTCAAAAGGGCTGTCCAGATGTGTACCTTTGCTGGTCTTGCATGACTGATTTAGTGTGGTACTCTCAGAAAGTAGAGTGTCACTTATCTCTTAAGTCTATAAGTCAGTGACTCTAATCTCCAAGTTAGAATCTTTCCTTTGGTACTCCTTCAGAGATCTGGACTAATTGCATAAAGTATATCTTCCTACATTGTCATTGATTATGGATCAGGCCAAAAACTTGTATGTCTTGATATCTGACACAATCAACTTGAAATCTAGACTTCAAGACTCAATTCAAGAAAAGTCCTTTTTGGTATTGTCTTCAATCATTCTATCTCTTTAACTCAAGGGCTTAACTGAACAAACATGTTCTGTTTTGATCACTGAGAAACTGGTAGCTTCATCAATGAAATGAATATTTCTTCCAAGTCATGAGGTGTCAAATGCTTAAAATGAATGAAAAGTCATGACAGAGCAATGGTGGCTTGCTGGTGAGTAACCGGGGACTCTGGCCTCTAATCAAGGTGTTTCCTCATGTCAAAAGCCACAGTTACTAACTTTGTTCCTTAATAATAAAAAAAAAGGGGGAAGGAAGTAATGAGGTACTCACTCTGAGTAACTGGGGATTCAGGCCTCTAATCAAGGTGTCTCCCTAATGTCAAAGGAAGTGAACTACCAACTTACTCATTGATCTTCTTGAAAATCATCTCCAACAAAAATTCCTTGTTGTTATGCAACTAATGGATTGCTTGTCTTCAATACCTTGAGAACACCTCTCTGATTTAGTCTCTTGCTGTCTTGTGGAATAGTTGAATGATCAGCTATAGTTGGCCATACTTGTGAACTCCTGCTCTAAATCCTCCACTATGTATGTTGATAAACTTGTCTATCATTCTACTTCTCTATTGTGTACTGAAGTCTAAAGAATCTTCTCTTGAGATTAGAAACTCACTTATTCTCTTAAGACCTACTCGTGACTTTCTGCACTAAGAAGTTACTGCCCTGAGTCCTCATGTTTCCAGCACTGTCATACATTCTGTAGTTCTTTTTGCTGATGTCAAAGGGGGAGAGAAGTTTGCAATATCTGTGAGTATTGGTTTTGTCTTGAGCTTTGAGGGGAGTCATGTTGCTTCGTGGAAGATATGGTTATGAGTTGTGGGGGAGATGAGAGTGTGCTGTAGGGAAGGTTTAATTCATTTGCATGAGCATGTCTTGAATTTATTCTGCTTGTTGCAGCTGGTATTAACTTTTTGTTGAAACTTGATATTGTTTGATTCATAGTGTTGTCATCATCAAAAAGGGGGAGATTGTTGCATCCCTATGGTTTTGATGATATCCCACACTATAAATCAATCTTCTATCTCTAGATTAATGCTGTTTCATCATGTGAGTGAGTACAGTTCAATGGTTGTCAGATAACTTGCTCTACCTTAATTCTGCCTACACTCTGTCTGCACAGTCTTCACACCAGTGCGTCAACTCAGTGTGCTGATGCGTCGACCCTTCAGTCATTGCATGTCTCTGTTCTCACACCAGTGCGTCAACTTAGTGTGCTGATGCGTAGACTCTTCTGTTCAGGTTCTTCATTTGATTAAGTCTATACATCATCAGTTGAACGTAAAAGTAATACGTTGCAGCGTCAACTCAGCATGTTTGCACTTCGCCTTCAGACTTTCAAGTCTATACACCCTATACTCATTCAAGTCTGTTCAGCCGTTTGCATCTCATAAAGTCTATACATTCAGTTCCTTGGGCAAAGTCTATACATCGCTTAGTCTGCATATTGCCTTCAGCCCAAGTGCTCAAAGCCAAGTCTATACAACGCCAACCCAACACATTGAACAGTTCTCCAAGTCTATACACTAGACTTCATTTCTCCAAGTCTATACACTAGACTTCATTTCTCTAAGTCTATACACTAGCCTGTGATTCACCAACTCTGTTCATTCGATATCTTTTCCTACGCTTTGGCCAAGTCCATACATTCAACTTTTCCCTACGCTTTCCAGGCCAAGTCTGTACACCACTAAGTGTGTACATTGCATGCTGCTCAAACGTTCAATGTTCTTCAAAGTCTGTACAGCATCTGTCTCAGCCAGCGTCTCAAGCTGCGTCTTAGGCAAGTCTGTACATCGGCCTTTTTTCGTTCAAGTCTATACATTCACTTGAGCTACACCAAGTATGTACATCGCTGAAGTCTTCACAAGTCAGTACAGTGCTTGAGCTTCACAAAGTCCATACATCGCTTCAAGCGATTCAAGTCTATACAGACTGCATTTACATTCAGAGTCTGTACATTGGTCCATCAGTCGATCGTTTCATTCAGCAAGCTTCAAAGTCTGTACAGCCTGTCTGTCTTCATGGATTGTGTGCCTTTCATGCGTTGACGCACTTGGCTGACTGCGTAAACGCACACCTTTCTGTCTTGCTCACTGCGTCGACGCTGACACTGGATGCGTTGACGCATTGGCCTGTTTCCAAGGGGGTGAGCATCTTGCCTGAGGAAGCTGAGGCGACGCTGCTCTATGGAAGCGTTGACGCCTTGGGCTGATGTTCAAAGATCTGTTGATCAACATCAAGTCTGTACAGCATGAAGTCTGTACATTGGTTTTGATTTGAACAGAACGCCTAAGTCTATACATTGCTATGGATTGCCCTGAAATGCTTAAGTCCATACACTGAAGATGCTGAAGACCTCCAAGTGAATACACTCTCACATGATACACACTTGGCTAACTATCGTTTCAAGTCTGTACACTGCTTAGGCCTCGTGAAGTCTACACAGTGGCTGAGCCTTGTAAAGTATACACATTGGTAACAATCGTTTGCATTGTTCATGTCTATACACTACCTTCACGTACATTTTATTCAGTAAGTCTGTACACTCTCTCACGGTGTGCACACTTACTCTGTTGTGTTTCTAAAGTATATACATTCATGTTGAAAGCCTGAACTAACTAAGTCTATACATTCCATCTGTCTGTCTGCAGGCGATTCAGGCTGATGATTGGGCACGTGAATTGAGGTTGGCACCTGACACGTGATCCAAGACAGCAGGCGCATGACACGTGGATGGCACCCTTGTCAGGATGCTGTCATGTGGTCGAAATTCAAATGATCTGGCCAAAAGTGCATGGGCGGGAACCTGGCAGCCACACGCCATTATCTGCTATAAATATAGAGCTTCATCCTTCAGTAGAAGTTCGATCGTGAAAAGAAAAAGCAGATGCCATTGGTGAGAGTCTGCACGATCCAGAAAAGAAAAAGAGCAGAGAGTTCCATATCTGAGAGGAGTTTGTTCGAGAGAGAGAGAGTGTGTGTGGATTGATGAATTGCTTCATTTGAAGCTACATTTGTATTGGGTTTCAGAACCAATTTCTTCTTCATTGGTTTTTCTTTCTATTTTGCTTTCGTTTATTTTGTTCTTCCATTCTGATTTGAATTGGTTTCCCTCCGGTGTGTGGAGGAAGGGAGTACTACTCCAGTTTCCCTCTGAGTTGCAGAGGAAGAGAGATCGGTGATCTCTGGTGTTGTTAGTGACAGGTTGTCATTAACAGTTTCCCTCTGTGTGTGGAGGAAGGGAGAGGATTCTCCGGTTGTGTTCTAGCTGGGAGCTAGAACAGGCTTCAAGTTCTGTGGGTAGTAGAGCTTAGTCGAGGGATTTGTTTCCCTTGGGTGTTCAAGCTGTGTGGCAGCATGTTGTACGCAGACTGAGTCTGCTGTGATCTAGCTTTGCCTAGTGGAATCCTCACTCTAGTTGGAGTGAGGGGTGGATGTAGATTGCGGACTGCAATCGAACCACCTAAAAATCGAGTGCCTCCTCTGTGGTTTGCTATTGATTTCTGTGCTCTTCATCTGCTTGTCCCTTTGCCTTCAAGTGATCAGTTCTTCACTCTCATCTATATTTCTCTGTGTACGGGTTAAGAAGGTGCGTTAGCAGTAGAATCTATTTTCCGCCTGAGTTTCTGCAAATTGGGAGTGATCTATTCACTCCCCCCCCTTCTATATCACTCTTGCTGTGCTAACACGGCCAACATGGGCCCATTCAGCTGATGTGCGGCCAACTTCTGGCCGCGCGTGGGTGAGGAACGGTCAGCTCCTGGCCGCTCGTCTCCCAATGGTAATAAACCTGAACGGTTAGTCCTTAGCCGCACTAGGGAAGAGCGGCTACAGTTTCGTCGTTCAAGGGTTGTGCGGTCCAGATCAGGCCGCACGCCCAGGCAACGGCACCAGATGACGTACGGCCAGCACCTGGCCGCACGAAGGGTTATGCGGCCAGCTCCTGGCCGCACATCCCGGTGCACTGTACAACTGTAATGCTCAACGGTCGAAAACCCAGGGTTGGGCCGTCGTTATGGGGCCGCACCTTAGGATATGCGGTCCCACGACAGATCGTGCAAGCCCACTGCGCGCCGAGCGCCAGCCACAACGCGCCGAGCTGATGGACGGCCAGAACGGGGCCGCACAAGGGTTGTGCGGGCCCTGGTCGACCGCACATCGCCCACCAGCGCGAAGACGGCGAACCTCACCGGAATAGCCCATTTCGGCCCCCAAATAAGCCCCACGAAGGGGGAACAGTGATAGAAGAACCCCCAAGCCCCCCTAGCATGCTCCTACGCCCTTAAACCACGGAATCGGGGCTCAAAAGGGCAGATCGGACGAACTCTCCCCACGGCATGAACGACCCTTCCCGGTGCGAAAACAACCCCTCTCAACCTCGTCTCGAGCTAAAACTCACGGGGAAGAAAGGCAAGAGGCTAAGGAACATCACCCTACCTCCGATTTGCGACGAGACACGCCGATCCGAGCTCAATCCCACGAAGAACACCATTAGGACCTCACCTTCCCATGCTTCCCACGCTTGCCGCACGCCCGCACGATCGCCTCGTCGTCACCCACGTCCTCGCCCCGTTGCACCGCCGCCGTCTGCAGTCGGAACGGAGGTCGTCGCGCTCGAATGGGAGAGAGAGAGAGAGAGAGGGCGGCCACGGTCGTGAGGGAGGCAGGGGAAGAAAGGAAGAAGAAGAAGAAAAAAGAAAAGAAAATGGGGGGTATTTATAGAAATTTTGGAAATTCTGGAAAATACCAAAAAATCAAAATTCACATTTTGAGATCCTCGGAACGCACCGATCGCATCGGTACCACTCTCGCCTAGGTGAACGACCCGGTTCCCCGCAACGAGGTTCCGATGGAATTACCGAAACACACATCGGGAATCGAAAAACTCATGCGAAAAAGCCACGGAACGCTCCCGGGCCTCCGAAACAACTCTGGATCGCGCCGATCCGAACACGAAAGATGTCCAAAATAAAATTTCAGACATAGCGGAGTTGAACACTCCGAGAAACCAGATCTGGGACCCACGAAGAGGGATCCGAAAGGTCCTGGATATTATAGAGGCCTTTGGTGGCCTTTTCCATGATGTGCCTTCTCCCGGATTGGATCTGGGATTTTTGGAAGTTGTGTTCTGGTAAGAGTTGGAGCGATGGCTATTTCTCGTAACGAGGGTTGCGTCTCCTCGGCGAGTGTGATTATGACAGCGGTGCCGTGAGTGGTTTTCGTGTAACTGAGGTGATGCCAGTCTTGTGCTTTTATGATGTGCCTGCTCCGGTGATCGAGATGTGCGGTGTGCGGAACAAGGTGTCGTTTGCGATCAAGGTCTGGCGGTGTCCCTTACGATCTGTGTTTTGCAAGTTTTGAGGTTTTCTGTGCTGGGCTCTGACAGCGTTGTCAGTTGGTTAAGATGTCTTTCCCCGTGGATTAGTGCTAGTCCTAAATTTCGAGGATGAAATTTGTTTAAGGGGGAGGGTTGTAATACCCTGGGTTTTTCAGATTAATTATCGGATCATGATCCGTGGGTTTCGGATCGCTTTTGTGGGTCCCGGATTGAGTTTTACGGTTCACGCGTGTTTTTACCTGTCGGACCTTCGGAACCCCGTGTAGGGTGAACCGTTGCGTTCTCTGACTCCGGGACGTTACCACTGTGTTGTGCGTTTTTCGAGGATCATGGGGAATATTTTTCCCTATTTTTGGTATTTTTCAAAATTTCTGGATTTTCTATATGTTTAACCCCTTTTCCTCTCTCTCCTCTCATTTCTCTCTTCTCTCCCTCTCTCTTCTCACGCTCTCTCCTCTCTCCCTCTCTTATCCGGCTGCCGAAGGTGGACGGGGGTGAGGCGTGGAGCGGCGAGGATGGAGCGAGGATCGAGGTGGAGGCGCGGCATTCGTCGTTCGCGAGCTCGGGGCGCCGGTGATGGTTCGTGGGGCATTTCGTGATGGAATGGCGATCTCGACGGGTCAAATCTTCAGTGGAGGTAGGGGGATGGTTCCCTAACCCGCGTACTTCATTTCTCGCGAGTATTGTAGGCCGTGGTGAGTCGAGCGGACTTATTTTTGCATTTTGGGAAAAATGCATATTTTTACGGTGATAGCCGGATTTAGAGTTTTGATCACATTTTTGGTGTATAAACGGGTTGGGGAATGATTTCTGACAGCGGTGTCGTGATGGTTTTCTGGTGGTCCCCCGACTGGGAGATCAGGGTGCGTGCTTTGCGGTACAGTAGCAGTAGCTGTAGAGCTGAGGTTTTACATGCCACTGTATTTACTGTTCCTACTATTACTATTGTTCTTGCTATTACTACTTTCCGTGCCGCCGTTGTTTTTGGTTGGGGTTCCGCGGGACCCCTACTGAGCCAGTGACAGGAGGCTCACCCCTGCTTTTCAGGTGCGGCGGTTCTTCCTCGAGGTTCGAGGGTGCTGTGCCGAGGTTCTTAGTTGCCAGCTCTCTGGGCCGAGTGTCCACTCGATGTTGGGTACATTTCTCTGCCTTAGACTGTACTTTCTATTAGACTGGACTCTGTTGTAGTTAGTTTATTTATTTTTGTTAATTGTTAAATTGTCCTACTTTATTTTCTATTTCTTTATACCTCTACACTCCTTTTTAGCCCTTTCGAACCCCGGCTCGTGGGTGGCGGGCCAGGATTCGAATGGTATCGGGTTCCTTTCCCGGTATCTGGATCTTGGGTCGTTATAGATACATAGCCTAAGAAAGAGCAGCCCATATACCCAAGGGTGAGCCAAGCTTTAAGATTGTCACATGCTCACCTGGGGGCTTCTTGGTAGCTCTAAGGGTACTAGGATCGACGTGTCCATGCAGGGCTGATCCTTGGTTACTAGGAGAGCTCTACCCACTCTAGATCTTCCTGTCGGTACCCTTCTCTTGGGCTTTGTAGCCTTTTCAGGTGAAGCCTCAAATGCTCACCCGGAGTCGGCCATCATTGCTTGATGTCCTGCTCGCCAATGGCGGACACCTGGTCAAGGGAAAAGGATGGTGGGATTGGCAACCCCTCCGTGGACCGAGGTGGCTTACTTTTGGTTCATGCTGAGCGGGACCTGAGTCCATAAAGAGTAGGGAAAGTAGTACTTGGCCCATGATTCCAGAGATATCACCGCCGAGATGATGTCCCTTCATAATGGGGACTTTCGGATGGCCATGTGGCAACACCTCCTTGAAGAGGACTCGAGGCATCACATCGGCTTATATACAACTGGCGTGATGAGGGGTGGAGCTTTTGGAGTCTTACTTGATGACTCCCAATCTAGACGGTGGCCTCCTTCCACTGTGGGACAATTGGGGTCCACTAGGCACCGAGAGCCTGGTGGACCTTCACACGTCGCATAACCGGTGTGAGTGTGCCCTGTGGAACTTCTCAACAAAGCCGTCAGGACTTGCTACCACCTTGAGTGTGCCTTGCCAAGCTCCAACCTACACAAAAGTTCTTCATTGGGGTGGTAGCTCCCCAGGAGAACCCTTTGATACTTAAGTCAGCAGACCAAGAGAGATACAAGAGTGGGGTTCTCAAGAGGTAGGGAAGCCACAAGGCGAGGGAGCTGACATAAGGGAGACGCAGAAGGGTGGCCATGGAGCTTAGGTGGCCCTGCCAAAAGGAGGCCAAGCTTTCCTTCGAGTGGATTTTGGCAAGGTAGGAAAAGGTTTTTTTCTATTCTATCTTATGTACCAGGAGGAGGTCACTGAGACCCCCTTTATAGGCGAAGGTCAGCAGGATGCTAGTCGTTGGGCAACATGCCTTTGAAATGACTCCATAGCCTGGTATGGCAGTCGAAGCTGCAGTCGATATGGGGAAGTGGAGCGAATCGTAGTGCTGGGAAGGGGCACAGATATGCTAACGTCGGCCCGCCATCATTACAGTTTCAAATTCTCAGAAGTCGACGAAGAACGCTGGCTAGGCAGAAAAAAGGGGGTACCTAGCGATCACCCGCCGATGTGCACACATCACTTGCCCCCCCAGCCCTTGGTGTGATGTGCGGGACACGAATTGGGCCAAGGGCGATGGTTCATGTCGTGCTACTTAGGTGTCACGCCCCGAACCAATAGTAATGGAACTACTTGGAATGTAGCAGTGAACAGTCATGCCAATCACTATCATAGCACTAAAAGACCAACAACATAAGACAACTCCAAGAGACACAAAATAAAGCCACAATTAGACAATAATAATAATTTGTTAATAATATTATTCACTAATTACAATTCTTGACACAAAGTATAATTTACAATAATATCAATTCTAATCTAGACTCAAGAAAATATAAAAGACACAGGTCTTCTAACTCCAGGAATGCTCGGTCACTCTTGTCCTTCTCCATTAGAATGTATATCCTCTTCATTATTATCTAAAAAAATAGTAAAAGAAATTGGGTGAGCAAAAAGCTTAGTAGGAATTATATTTCTTTGATCAGGCATAATATAAGCAAATTATTATTTTAACAATGTATATAATATGCTATATGATGATTGATACAAAAAGAGAATCAAATCGAGATATAAGCAGTCAAAACGAAAGAGCAAAATAGAGGTACTAATAACTGAATGATGAACAATAGAGCATCAAATGGCAAGAACTCGCATGGAGTGATATGAAGATTCATGAGCCAATATCAAGATAGCATTGCACAGTGAACAGTACCAGTGAACATAACTTAGAGGATTGGCCAAATAATAGTAGAATTCCAAGAAAATGATTACTCTTTCGGGCCAAGAATATCAGTATCAGTCATTCATATCAGTAGAACAATATTCAGTTCAGTAATTTGACTTGCAGTAGAATTGTCTACTTCAATCACGATATCAGTATTGGTGCAATACCACACCCCAGTATATCTCATGAGCCTAGTAATATTTGGACATTTAGTCTGAACTGGCATTGATTGTCAAGCGAACCCAAAGCCCTTCAATAGATAGATAGTTTTCATGTAATATTTATGACCAAGTAGAATCAAGGAGAGTTGTGTTCGAAATAATATTTAACATGTTATGTAGAAGGGCCATGATACGAGAAAATACCAAATGAATGAAGACCAAGTGTAAGACTTTAGAATTCTAGTAGTCAAGGAAAATTCCAAGAATTTATCACTCCAGAGCCAAAGATAATTGGAAAGGCTAGAATGATAATAGGTTGTGCAGAAACACGGGAAAATTGGGTTGGAAGGTCAAACAAGAACGCGTCAAAGCGAGTTACTACGATCTGGGAAAAGTTTAAAATGCGTCAAGATGCTTTGTCGTGTTATGCTTAAAATGTGTCAACTCTTGATGTCGTGTTTAAGAAAGGTCCTCCATTAAAACACGTCAAGTACACCTGACGCTTTTCACTAGAATGCGTCTGGGCTTCATGTCGCTTTCCAGAGAAATAAGGAAAATGCATCAGGTGATCATGCCACGTTCAATAAAACGCATCATACCCCTACGCCGCATCTCAAGAAAATGATTAATACCCGCCAGGTCTCCCTGCCGCATTGTGGGAACACATTATTTTTATTTTATTTTATTTATTTATTTCTTTTATTATGCGTAGGCGTGCCAGTAACAAGGTGACAGTTTGTTCGAACTCCAAATACCGAGGTGGCCTGGAGCCACTAGTGCGCGCGGTCTGACCACTCAGACGACAGTGGGTAGCGGGTCGGGATCGAAACCCGCCGTGCCATAAAGGTCACGACATTAATTATATCTCTCCAAAGGGGAGAAAACCCTTGATTAGTCACTAGGAAGAAGGGCCATGTGGCTTGAAATTTACATTACTGAAAATAAGAGAGAGAAAATGAATCATAGCAAAATGCTCCATGCCAGGACAGGAACACTCTAAGCCACCTCCTTCATTCATCGTCCATTTCGCACTCGGGAAATATTTCGAGTCGGAAATGTGATGAAGACGTAAATAACCCTCGGGTAAATGTTTGTCGGGAATACGACATGATTTAATGTTATCGATAAGAAAAGCCAAAAGAAACGGATCAACTCCGACAGGTTGTAGACCTGAGGCAAAGTCAAGTTCCGGCCATGACGGGATGACCCCGGGATAGGGCTGTCAATGGGTCGGACCCGGGCCGGGCTTAGGTCGGGCCGGGCTGGGCCCGACTTATCAAGATTAAGGCCCGAGCCTGGCCCGGGCCCGACCTATGTCAGGCCGGGCCGGGTCAGGCCCAACATTATGTAAAAAATACATAGCCCGACTAAGGCCCGGCCCGACAACTTAAATAAAATAATAAAAATAATAAAAATTAATAGATTTAATACTATAAAATTTATAATCTCACTAAATTAATTAAACTTTTGATGTTAATTACATAATTTGTGTGAAAAGAGAGTTTTAAACTTTCTAATTACGTAAAATAACATAATTTTAACTAAATAGTTTTTAAAATTTGAAGTGAAAATAAAAATAGAGAACGGGCCGGGCCGGCCCGCGGGCCGAACTCAAAGCCCGAGCCCGGCCCGCGGGTCTAGTCGGGCCGGGCTTTTAGGCCCGACTAAAAACTCGCGAGCCGAAAAAGACCTTGCAGCCCGACCCAAAATCGGGCCAGGCCCGCGGGCCTATCGGGCCGACCTGGCCCATTGACAGCCCTACCTCGGGAATTCGGACTTGCTCTGCAATAGGCATCATTTGTGTCCCTTTGCCTAGGATCTAGGAGATGGAGGCTCTAGAGTAGACATTGTTGGCTTCCTGATTATTACCATTATCATTATTATATATTTTTTCAAGTTCTACCACACCTTCCTTCTTTTTTTTAAATTAGTTATATAATTTTTATTATTGTTATTTTACCATTCGTGTAACACCTAGGATCACGAGTCTGGGTCAGCAGGGGTAAGACCAGGATATTTGGGAACCGAAATTGACGATCTGGAACTAGGTAGGTCAACCTCGGTCCTAGGCAAGTCAACCCACCCAAGGGTCAGTCGACTGAAAACGCAGATCAGTCGATTGAGCCCCTGGATGTGTCGACCTGGGCCAAGGGGTAGGTCGACGTAAGCCCTGGATAGGACGACCTGGGCCATAGCAAGTCAGCCTACCCATGGGTCAGTCGACTGAAGACACAATTCGGTCGACTGAGCCCTTGGGTGTGTCAACCTGGGCTGGGGTAGGTTGACCTATCTCATCAGTGTGCCGTTGTTGTACCCATACATTTTCTCAGTTACAATAACAACAAAGGTTCATGAATTTCACCGAACACCTTCAAAGCCTCATCAACCCAGCCCCTTCTACGACATGCCAGGCCCAACTGAGGGTCCTATCCATCTAGCCATGACTCACGACGACATCAATAATTGATTGGGGCCACCCCCGATCACCCAGCTTGCGGTTTTGTCCGCCTTCAACTGAGCCACCCAGGCCGACCTAGGGTGCCCTTACCACAAGCCACGACACGTGGCACCCAGCAACGAGACCAAGAATTATCCCCAAGATGCCTCCCCTCAGCATTCTAAAGTCGAAGGAAATCTTTGCCCAGCCAACCATAGGGTTCGAGAGCCCATAACACGCCCATACGGCTCGTGCTCGCGTATCGGGAATTTTCCCTAACACCTCGTGGGCACGTATTTCCCAGCCATTCTACAGCAAGCCGGGGGCCAACCCGCGGCTTGAAAACATTAGCCGTATACTACGGCAACCCTCCAACAAGTTGGGGCCACCCCCGATTGTAAGACCCGTGGATTTCGGATTCCTATCGGATTTATAATTTAGAAATTTCCATGAATTTGGGCCATTTGTGGGCTTTTATGCATGAATTAATCCCTTTATAAAATGAATTATAGGAATGGTGGGGCATTAATATAATTTTGGTTCTTTTAATCCCTTCTTGCAATTAGAGGTTTAAAAACAAAATATACATATATATCAAACCCTTTTTCACCCACGTAGAAGGAACCCACGGTTCCCTCTCCCCTTCACACGCACCCCCCTCTCTCCCCCTATGCTCTCTCGGTGTGCAACTCCACCCGGCCATGGGCGGCTTGGAGGAGAAGACTCCGGCGAGTTCGGGGCGACGACGGAGTGTTCGTGCGGTTGTGAAGGTGGGCTCGTGCGGTGTGAGGTGTTTTTACCGTTGGGAGGTAGTTCTTGACGCAAAGAACGGCGTCCTTTCGCGATTCCAAGTAGGGGGATGGATTCTACCTTGCTTTAGCATGTTTTCCTATTGCTTTTAGTGATTATATGCATGTTAAAATGGTTATTTGGATCAAAGATTTCATGTGGGTTGAATTCTTAAATTCAAGCATGTTTAATCTTGTGGAATGCTTCATTTATTATGTTTTTGGGGCTTAAAGCATGTAAAAATGGTGTATGATAGGTTAAAACAGGTTTATTTTATGTAATTCCCTCATTTTGAACGAGTTGGGAAGGGTTTAAAATGAATAGAGTATTTTTCATTCGGTCCGGAATAATAGCGGTCACCATCGGACCGCTACTATGGTTTAGCGGCCTCCACTGGACCGCCAAACTGGTTTAGCAGTCTCCAGTGAGACCGCCTTTCATGAGCTGAGGCGGTGTGCATGTAGCGGTCATGCGAATGACCGCTACTATCCTTTGGCGGCCTAATGAGGACCGCTAATACCCTTTGGCGGTCCAATAAGGACTAGTACTATCCTCTAGCCAGTTTTTAGCCGTGTTTGTTCGGCCGTGCATTTGGGGTCGTACCCTTAGTATCTTTACATGCTATAATGATTTGAAATGTGTATTTATGTCCCATTTTGAGTCTGCTTCTCTTTCTTATGTGACTGACCCACTAGTCATAGCCCGACGACCCTTAGAGTCAGCCCACCGAGGAGAGGTGGCGGGGTAGCCCCAGTGTACGATTTTTAGGCTAGTTTCCGTGGGCCCCCTTGCTTTGCAGTAGCGTCCGACTGGGGGGGGGACTAGCTAGAGGCCTGGCTCAAGGTATTGAGCTTGTGTGTGCACACGTGGTCAGGGGCGTGGACTTGCGCTGACGAGCGTAGCCCTGACTAGTCCTTGTCTTTGGTTACAGTTACGGTGTCTCAGTTACCGTATTCGAGGCGAGTGGGAGACACCCGAGACGCGGTGTAAGTCGTCAGTGAACGCGTCTGGTCTCACTTCTAGTGGTTTTCTTTTCTCTGTCACTTGGTCTGTGGAATTTTGACTCTAATGGTGTGTGAAAGATTCTCGTGTTTAATTATGTCTTTTACTTAGCATGAGTTCATATGGCATTCGTATTTAACTGTATCCATTTATTGATATCCCTGTATAGTTCATATAAATTGATATAATAGCTTGCCATTGTGATTTTAGCTGTGAGGTAGGGATCTGTGGGACCCCTACTGAGTCAATGAAATGAGACTCACCCTTTGCTTTTCAGGTGAGGCACAACAGTCTTCGGGTTTCCCGTGTGGTTTTGGCAGACAGTCCTAGTGCTAGTGTGGTCCACTCCGGGGTATGCCCCGTGTAGTTGTTCTCTTTTGGTTCCTGTATATTTTGGACTTATACTTTATATTTCTGGACTAATGTATAATTATAAAACTCTGGTAACGTAAATTTTGCTTCTGCTTAATGTAAATATTTCTTCAAAATGCGCGTGTGATTGTAGATCTTTATGCACCCACATCTTCTTTTCCAACCCTTTCGGAGCCTCATCAGCTCTTGGGTGGTGTCTGAGGGTCCTAGTGGTATCAGGTCTCCGGTATCCGGGAAGCTGGGTCGTTACAGTTGGTATCAGAGCATGGTCTTGTGGTGGTGTACAAAGACCTAGAATTACAATAGTCCAGAATAAGTCCAGGTACCACTAATTGTTGGCTTAGGTTGTTTTATGTGGTTACTTATGATTTTGTTTGTGTTTTCTCTCTCATATTTTAGAACCAATGGTGCCGAGGCGAAGGACGTGTTTCCAAGCCAGAGTGCCTATGGATGTTCAAGGAGAAGAGAGCGGTTCATCGCCCCCTCCAGTGAATGTTAGAGGCCAAGGCCGTGCTAATCCTGATGATGGTGAAGGCGTGTCTTCTCAAGGTGGTCGTGGCCAAGCCTTGAAGGAGTTTCACTTGTTCCATCCACCTCAGTTTGAAGGGCAGCCTGATCCAGATGCGGCAAGGGCATGGCTGGATGCTACTGAGTGAGTTTTCCGTTCTATGGAGTGCGCTAAGGATGAAAAGGTAATGTTGGCTACTTTTCAGTTGCAAGGGGCAGCGCTTGCTTGGTGGACTTTAGAATGGGAAACGGCATTTCAATCTCGTCCTCAACGACTGATCAGCTGGCGAGAGTTTGTCTCTTCTTTTGAGCGTACTTATAGTCTGACTTATCTCAGAATGGACAAGATGTATCTGTTCATGGAGTTGGTCCAAGGTGAATTGGCAGTCTTGCAGTACCGAGCTAAATTTGTGGAATTGGGCCGATATGCTCCTCATATCATGGCAGATGAAGGGCTGAAGACTCAACAATTTTTGCAAGGGTTGAGGCCAGAATTGAGGCAACCTCTTATTGTGACTAGTGTGGCAGATTTGGGCAGGGCTTGTCAAGCAGCGGTAGCATTAGAGCTAGATATGGCAAGAACTCAAGGGCGGACCCAAGCGGGGCCAATGCAGCAAAGTGGGCAGCAGCAGTAGCCGAGCGGTCAGCCGAGTGTGCCAGGGGTGCCATCTTCTACTACTTCTACCAGTGATTCACCTTCTTTGAGATCCAAGTTCAGGCGGATGTTCAGGAAGTCTAAAAAGCGGTAAGATCGGCAGGCTTCAGCTAGCAGTGTGTAGCAACCTTCACCTTCTCAGCGACAGGGATCGATAGGGAATCAGCCTCAAGCATGTCCCAGATGTGGTGAAATCCATCCGGGTAGATAGTGTACGATGCCAATGGTTTGTTACCGGTGTGATCAGGTGGGACACGTGGCCCGTGAGTGTCCATCAAGGCCTAAGCAGCCTACTCAGTTTTCACAGCCACAGCAGTTCCGACCTCCACCACCGCAGCAGATACCACAGTTTTCACAGGTACATGCGTCATCACAGCAATCTACTGCAGGCGGGAAGAAATCTTGTGGAAGAGTTATGCATATGACTCATTCTGAGGCGGTTGTAGCTCATCTAGTGGAAGGTACTATTATGATTTATGGTCAAGCCGCACGTGTTTTATTTGATTCTGGTGTTTCTCATTCATTTATTTATGAGAATTTTGTTGCTTGCATTGAGGAGCCGACTTCAGAATTGTCTTGTGAGTTTATTGTGGAATTGCCTACGAGAGAAATCAAGTTTACTCCCTTCTGTCTTGATAAGGCCTCGGTAGTGATTGGGAATCATCAGTTGCCTTGTAGATTGTATGCCTTGCAGTTGGTAGAATATGATGTCATTCTGGGCATGGATTGGTTAGAAGATTATGGTGCAGTGGTTGATTGCAAAGCTAAGAAGATTTACTTTCAGCCATCTGGGGGATAAATATTCTATTTTCAAGGTATTCGATCTCGTTCTCCTCGCTAGCTTATTTCTGCTATTCGAGCACGTAGGCTACTTGATGCTGGTTGTCAGGGATTTCTTGCTTCCGTGGTTGTTATTGAGGCACCACAGCAGAACATTGATGATATTCATGCGGTTTATGAATTTTTTGATGTTTTCCCTGATGAGTTACCAGGCTTACCTCTGTAGTGAGAAATTGAGTTTGTGATCAAAGTAATTCCAGGTACGGCACCTTTGTCAAAAGCACCTTACCGCATGGCTCCTACAGAACTCAAGGAATTGAGGGCACAGTTGCAAGAATTGCTAGAAAAGGGCTACATCCGTCCTATCTTTTACCTGTGGGGTGCTCCTATCTTATTTGTGAAAAAGAAAGATGGAAGCCTGAGGCTATGTATTGATTACAGGCAATTGAATCAGGCGACTATCAAGAACAAATATCCTCTACCTAGGATCGATGATTTATTTGACCAGCTTCAGTCAGCTCGTGTCTTTTCCTGGATTGATCTCCGATCTAGCTACTATCAATTGCGGATCAGGGAATCTGATGTGGAGAAGACTACTTTTAGCACGAGGTATGGCCACTATGAGTTTTTGGTTATGCCGTTTGGGCTAACCAATGCGCCTGCAACGTTCTTGGATATGATGCATCGGGTGTTTCGTCCATATTTGGACCAGTTTGTGGTGGTCTTTGTGGATGATATTTTGATCTATTCTGCTTCTGAGGAAGAGCATGTGCAACATTTAAGAATTGTATTGCAGACTCTGCGAGATCATCAGCTTTATACAAAATTCAGTAAGTGTGAGTTCTGGCTTCAAGAAATCCATTTTCTGGGCCATGTAATTTCTGGTGAAGGAATTGCAGTTGACCCAGCCAAAATTGAGGCCATCCTCCAGTGGCAGAGACCGAGATTTGTAACAGAGGTCAGAAGTTTCTTGGGTCTTGCGGGTTACTACATGAGGTATATTCAGGATTTTGCACGAATTGCAGCACCTATGACTAAGTTGACTCGGAAAAATGTGCCATTTCTGTGGTCCGAGGATTGTGAGCAGAGTTTCAATGAATTGAAGAAGGTACTCATAACTTCCCCATTGCTTGTTTTGCCTTCTACTTCTGGTGGATTTGTTGTGTGTATGGATGCATCTCGAGTGGGTTTGGGTGCAATATTAGTGCAGCATGGCAGGGTTGTAGCTTATGCATCCCGACAGTTGAAGCATCATGAAGAAAATTATCCCACTCATGACCTAGAGTTGGCAGCAATGATTTTTACACTTAAAATTTTTAGGCATTATCTGTATGGTGAGAAATTTGAGATTTTCACCGATCATCAAAGCTTGAAATATGTCTTATCTCAAAAAGACTTGAATCTTCATCAGCGTAGGTGGATGGAGTATATGAAAGATTATGATTTTACTCTATCATATCAACCTGGCAAGATGAATGTGGTGGCAGACGCACTGAGCAGGAAAGTGCAGATCAGTCACTTGATGGTGTGGGAATGGAAGCTATGGGAGCAGGTTCCAAGCGAGACTTTCAGATTGAAAATTCCCCGTGATCCGATGATGGCTGTTCTTGCTAGTCCAGTGATGACTCCAGCTATTTATCAGCAGATCAGGGAAGCACAGTAGGCAGATTCTGAGTTGTCTCGTATTGTGACGATGCCAGATGTGGAATTGTGTGATGATGCAGTTGTGAGATTCAAGGGCCAAATCTATGTTCTAGCCGAAGATTCTTTGAGGAATGCTATCTTGCATGAAGCACATGGATCCCGCTATACCATTCATCCTGGAACCATGAAGATGTATAATAATGTGAAAAGGCAATTCTAGTGGCCAGGTATGAAGAAGGATGTGGCAGACTTCGTGGCTAAATGTCTGACGTGTCAATAGGTGAAAGCTGAGCACCAGAGACCCGGAGGTATGCTTCAACCTCTGGAAATTTAAATGTGGAAACGAGATCATGTGACTACTGACTTTGTTGTGGGATTGCCTCAAACCCCTGAAGGATATGATGGCATTTGGTTGTTAGTTGATCGTTTAACAAAAACAGCTAGATTGTTGCCGATCAAGGTAAAGTGGAATATTCAAAGATTGGCTAGGCTTTATGTTGAAAGGATTGTACCATTGCATGGTATTCCAATATCTACTATGTCAGATCGTGACCCACGCTTTACCTCTGGTTTTTGGCGGAGCTTCCAAAAGGCGTTGGGCACGGACTTGGCATTCAGTTCGGCATATCATCCTCAATCTGATAGTCAGTCTGAGAGGACCATTCGGACTTTAGAGGATATGTTGAGATCTTATTATTTTGACTGGCAGGGTTCGTGGAGCCAGCATTTATCATTGGTCAAGTTTGTTTATAACAACAACTACCATTCTAGTATCGGTATGGCACCGTATGAAGCCTTGGATGGTCGGCCTTGTCGTACACCGTTAGACTGGTTTGAGGTCGGTGATCGGTTGATGACAGGACCGGATCATGTGTAGCAATGCGTCGAGGTAGTTCGTCTGATCAGGCAGAGATTATTGACAGCTCAAAGTTGACAGAAGAGTTATGCCAATCGGCGTAGAAGACCATTACAATTTGAGCCAGGAGATTTTGTTTTTGTGAGGATATCTCCTATGAAGGGTGTTATGAGATTTGGCAGGCGTGGAAAGCTCAGTCCCTGGTATATTGGTTTGTTTCCCATTTTGGAGCGTGTGGGCCAAGTGGCTTATCGTCTTCAGTTGCCACCGGCGATAGGAGCGATCCACAATGTATTTCATGTTTCTATGTTGAGAAAATATGTGCCGGATGAATCGCACATTCTTGATGATTCTGTGTGGCCTGAAGTGGCGACGAATCTATCTACACCAGAATTCCCGATTCATATTGTGGATCGTCGTGAGTAGTGGCTGAGGAATAAGGTCATTTTGCTGGTTAAGGTAGTATGGCAATGCCACTCCGATAATGAGGCTACATGGGAATGCGAGGAAGACATGCGTCTGCAGTTCCCGTATCTGTTTGAGTAGGTTTGTCTCTCCTTTTCCTCCCTAGTATTTTCTTTAAATTTCGAGGATGAAATTTTTGTTAGGAGGGAAGGACTGTAAGACTCGTGGATTTTGGATTCCTATCGGATTTATAATTCGGAAATTTCCATGAATTTGGGCCATTTTGTGGGCTTTGATGCATGAATTAATCCCTTTATAAAATGAATTATAGGAATGGTGGGGCATTAATATAATTTTGGTTCTTTTAATCCCTTTTTGTAATTAGAGGTTTAAGAATAAAAAAATATATATATCAACCCCTTTTTCACCCACGTAAAAGGAACCTACGATTCCCTCACCCCTTCACACGCACCCCCCTCTCTCCCCCTACGCTCTCTCGGCGTGCAACTCCACTCAGCCACATGCGACTTGGAGGAGAAGACTCCGGCGAGTTCGGGGCGACGACGGAGTGTTCGTGCAGTTGTGAAGGTGGGCTCGTGTGGTGTGAGGTGTTTTTCCCGTTAATTGGGAGGCGATTCTTGACGCGAAGAACGGCGTCCTTTCACGATTCCAAGTAGGGGGATGGATTCTACCTTGCTTTAACATGTTTTCCTATTGCTTTTAGAAAAGAAAAAGACCTTTGTGTATCCCCATGGTATGGCCAAAGCAGCAACGGTGTTGCTCAAAGTAAAATCAGCTATGGCTCGCCGTGTAGTGTGTGAAAACTCATACTCAAAAGTCACCCTCAACGATTGGGGAAAGAACTGGACTCCCAACGCGGAGCTATGACCAGCCTAAGAATGCTACAAAAGCGAACTCATTTTGACTAAATTAAGCAAACTCAACTAAAGCCACTCAAACCATGTTGAGAAAACAGTATTATCTTAACAATGCGTAGGAATAATAGAAACAATGAAAATGAAAATATATTCTCGCATAAAATAAAGATACCTTGCAAATCCATAGCGTGAAAATAGCATCCTAAAGTGATCTTGACCATCGAGCTTTGAGCAGCACGAGCTTTGTAATCCTTGCCTTTCAGGATCAAGACGGAAAGGATAGCAATTAAGGCTTGAAGATTCCTCTACACGGAGGAGCTTCAGACACCAAACTAGACGAAGAAGGATAAAAAGGAAGAGAGACGAGGGCTAGAACTCCCTCGTTAAGGTGCAGAGATCATGATAACAAAGAACCAGATACAGAATAACCAGAGATCAACTGAGCTCAAGGCGGACTAAAGTCTCAAAAATAACAAGAAAAGGGGCAACGACCCCGAAATGGTAAGGAAGAAAGAATAGAGAGACAATGATGATATTGCTGCGAAGGTGAGGAAGAAGAGGAGTGGTCATCTGACGTGGTCGGAGAAGAAGAATAGTCATCCGATAAAGTCAGAGAAGGAGAATAATGGCCATCTGATAGGGTCGGAGAAGAGTAAAAAGCAACACCCGGAAGTCCCGCGAAAGGAGAATTGGAAGATGTCCCGAAATCGGGATGAGAGGGAAGATCCGGAGGTTCCGGATGAGAAGAAGAGTCGGAAGTGGTCCCAGAATCGGGACGAAAAGAGGGCCTAAGCTGAGGCCTAGAATTGTGAAAATAAAAAAAAATCTGGAGAATCCAGATGAGAAGAGGAGGACTAAGGGTTTGTGGACCTGGGGAGAGAGGAGAAAATCATGGAAATTGGATCAGAGAAAGGAAGATACACCACCCAAGGGTGGGAGCTGAGCAGAAGAAAAGATGAATGGAAAGGAGAGGAAGAAGAAGTGGACCCCTGAGTGCACATCCGACGGCCTTTATACTTGCGTTACCTTCTCTTCTTAGCAGAAATCTCTTCGTGATGGACCCGCCTGGCGTGGGCTCGGACCTCCGGGCTTCTTGATTGTCTTCTCAAATAATGAGCCCATCTAGCAGATGGCCTAGCCCGGTTATGAACATGCAGCCTCACCGAGACGGATGCCCCTAGACATCCAGTGCTAACAACAGTTGGACATTCTTGGATAGATAACTCCTTAGAATGCTGAATATAGTGGAACCATGGAGTCCTGTCTCTCGGCACCAGGAGCATGAGGTTCGTCAATTCCACTCGGTAGTCAGGCTTGAAACATAACTCCTTTGATAAAAGAGAAGGATGAAACTTAGAGAGGGTAATGCGCGGTGTTGACGTGGCCGGCCTACTAACAAACTGAGGGAGATTGCATAAGGTGCGCAGAATGTCCTTGGAGAATGTTGAGGACACGTCAAATTGCCCCTTGAACATAGAATTCATAATCCGCTTGGCGGCCATGTGTGTTAGTACAACTCGGGTAGAGAACCCTTCTAGGCCAGTGAACTGAACTGCAATGGAGCGAGAAAAAATAATAGCATCAACGGTGAACTCTCCGGCGAGCAAAGAGATTGCCACCGGCCTTGCTTGAGAAGAAATTGGCACTAATGCAAGGGAACTCTTCTTAACAACCGTCATGGGAAATATTGGCTCATCAACCCCAAAGTATCCAGAGATCAAGACGCAGACTGGCATGCGATAGATGAAATCTGGAAGCTTGAACTATTTAACCAGCATCACATCATCTTGACTCGGCTCTTTGTCTCCCTAGGGACCAGACCCGAGGGGCACTAAAGGTAGCACGCACCCGCTTCGTGGGGTGTAAGTGGATGGAGAAAGAATGGAGGTAATAGGAGTGGTGGGTGTAACAAGCAATGGGGGTATAGTAACAATGAGAGGCATAGATGAAGGTAGAGGCGTGGTGGCAATGACAGGCGACGTGCCGAAATATTCATTGTTAAAAATATGTGACAATCAATCAAAATACCGAACTCGCAACACAATTCAAATTTACCGCAGTACACTGGCGAGAACGGGTCGAATCCACAGAGAGGTTAAGTTTGAAATTGAAAACTTAGAATTTCTTTTAGAGAAAGAATAGATGAATGATTCCTTTTTGATTTTTCAAATTTTAAAAAGAACATGAAATAAATCTAAAGAAATATGGAGGGTTAAGAAATAGAAGTATGGAAATCTAGAGAGAGAATTTTAATCTAATAAAATTAAATACGAAATAAAAATAGACGAAGTGGGATAGTTTTGCGGCCGTGGTATGATAACGACGTCGTCTCCTCGAGCCTTTGAATTACGCATTGTCGAAAATAATCACGTACACTCGACCGGATCGGAACCGCCTCTCTTGACCGTCTTTGGAAGAAATTGAGAAGATGATCGATAAAGAATTTTGGAAGAACATTAGAGAGATGGGCAAAGATTATGCAACAAAATGAAGAATTGAATAAAACTAACACTGGAATTAAACTTAAATTAAACCATATCACAAGTGCATACAAATTGTAATAAGAACAAAATAAATTACAACAAGGCTAAAACAATAACAAAAGGAAATAAAACGGGAAAGCCTAATCCTACACTAAGGAATTATGAGTGGAGGGGGAGAAGAATGAATGTTGGAATCTACGTATGAGGGAGAGGGGGGAAGAGCCTTCCCATGCCCTCCTTTGACAGGGCAAAAGCTACCCCATTTCTCCATGTGAACACCCTGACATTTTCTTGCCATTTTTGTTGAAAATCCAACATCCTCTTTCTGCCCACTTTGAAGAAGCCGTGTGGAGGGTCAGCCGCCCTCGTTGAAGCTGCCAGGGGCCCGTGTGTGAAGGCCGCCTTGGCCACGTGAAGACTCGCCCGCCAGCGTGCCGACGTCGCCCGCCCGTTCGCCTCGCGCCCGCGCTGACCTTGGCCTACTGAAGCCCGCGTGCGTTATATATATATATATATTGAAAGCCAGCTTTTCTTTTCTCTCTTTTTTATTTTTTTTCTTTTCATCCTTCTTGTTGTCTTCTACATTATGCTTACAAAATAGTATCAAAATTTAATTAAATCTAGCAATTAAACATTTTGATATGAAATTGAGATTAAGTGTGATAAGTGCATATTGATGAATATCAAAGCCCATAAAAAGTGTGTATGTAACGACCCGAGAATCCGATTACCGGGAAGGCCCGATAACCTGAGACTCGCACCGACGCCCACGAGCCGGGAGGGCTCGGAAGGGCTAAAAGGAGTGTGGAGGCACAAAGAAATAGGAAATAAAGCAGGACAATACAACAATTAACAGAAATAAATAAACAACTACAACAGAGTCCTGTCCAACAGAAAGTACAGTCTAAAGCAGTAAAGCGTACCACATGCCAAGTGAACACTCGGCCCGGCAAGCTGGCAACTGAGAACCTCCGCTCCGCACCCTCGAACCTCGAGGAAGAACCGCCACACCTGAAAAGCAGGGAATGAGTCTCCAAAACAGAGACTCAGCAGGGATCCCGCGGAACCCCAACCGGAAACAACGGCGGTAGCGGAAAGGAAGCTACAACTACAGCAGGAACAGCAAACCGGTGGCCGGTCAAAACTCAGCACTACAACTACTCCTACTGTACCAGAAGGCACACCTCGATCACGCAGTCGAAGCTACCGAACCGCGCTAGCACCACCTACCGAAGTAAAAACCCACGGCAACCACGCCGTAGAGGCCTGTCCCCCGGACACAGCCGACCTGGACACACTATCCAAGGTGCAACCCCGACCATCCGATCGCAGGTACCGCACAACAAGACGCAACATCGATAAAGCCACTAGCACTAGTCTCACGGCGTGAAAACCAACACACGCGCCATGGTGAAACAACCGAAAACTCAACGGTCGACACGACCGAAAAAGTTACAGAAACTGACAGTCTGTCACTCCCGACTCGACAGGAGTACAACCCACTAGAAGCACAGCCGGTAGCGTCCCCTGACGTCTTACACCGCGCCGCAGGTGAACCGCCTAACGTGGTAGCTCCTACCAAAGATGCAAACACCGTACAAGTAACCACAAACAAGTGACTAGCTGGGGTCACGCCCGTCGACGTGAGTCCAACCGCCCCCAACCACGTGTGCACACACAGACCACGCGTCACTAGGTCTGGCCCTCTGACCGGTTTTCCCCCGTAGCCAGACTCTGGCTACCGACGAGGGGCCTACGGTAACCGGTCCACAAACCGCCTCAAAGGTGAGTGCCCGTACACCACTCCCAGGTGAGACCAGCACCTCGTACTGGTGGGCTACGACTAGTGGAGGGTCACTGAAGGAGTAGACTCTCAACTCAACGGAAAACAACGTCCGAATCCGACGACGTACGGGGACAACCCCGCGTACCGGCCCCGTCGCACGGTGACCACAGTCGGAGAAGAAATAGGACTCGCAGTCCACGGCCACGCACGCACCGTGCGCGAGAGTCGAGAAAACTCGAGTGGCACTTAAGCCACTGGACTCTGGACAGTCCTCTAGACACACAACAGCCAATGGTCCTTGAGTCACAAGACTCGGGGTCAAGACCGTTGCACGCAACAGCACAAGGCCGTCGATCTAGCCCAATCTCTAGGTCCAAAACCACGATATCACGAATACCGAGACAGCTCACAAGCCACCAAGACTGTTCCCTCAGGAAGGGAACGCAAGGGACCACGGCCACATGGAAAAACACAGAGGCACGATTCCCAGGGCAGCACACAAGCCGCCATGTCAATTTCCCATCTCGAAGCAAGCGGGAAACCTCCAGCCCCAGGCCGGACAACTGGACTCGCAGTCCAAGGCCAAACACGTGGCCCACACGGAAATCACCTTCCAAAGAAACTCACAATATGCGGGGGAGATCCCACCGCACACACACCGATACCCGGTGACTCGATCGAGCGTAACACGAAAGCCCAACACACGAGAAGTCACCCGGACTCTCAACCCTATGGGCACGCTAAACGAGATAACACGGTCTTCCAGACACCCTCAAAACACGGACACAGAATCCCATGGGTGTCTAGCACTCACGAGACCGCAAGTCGACCACTGGGTCCCAACCGGGTCGACTAGGGATCCACACATCGCGGAGCAAGGCGGAAAACACAAAAACTCGCCTCGGAACGACATAAAGCCTGACGGTCTAACCCTAGACCATCACATGGCTGTAACGGTCTAGACGGGACCGCCACATCAACCTGGCGGTCTAACGTAGGCCGTTACACGGCCCAAGGGAACGCAGAATATAACACGCCTGGCCTAGCGCGTTACACAAATGTAACGCGCTTGCCCCAGCACGTTACACAGATGTAACGCGCCCACCCTGGCGCGTTACACGCGCTGACCCCAAACAACGGTTGAAACGCCCCTGACGGCCCACCCCGAGCGCGTTACACCATGTAACGGTCCGTCGGGGGCCGTTACAGTGTATCCCATAAATTAACATGCAAAAATGCACATTCATCACACCCCTCAACTTACTCATTGCTAGTCCCTTAGCAATGAAAAAAAAATTAATGTTTAGGACCAACAAGAGTTTAAAATATCCAGTCCTCATTTCCAGATCATCTTTCATAGAGTTGACTTAGGAGCAGGATTTTCGGATCATTTAAGCATACTAGTCTTAAATGAGATATTAATGGACATAACTGAGAATACAGCCAAAGTTTAATAGCACTCGTGCTCGTGAAATCTAAATCCACGGTCAGACAATTACATCCCTCATATTGTTATTCTAGATAGGTGTCATTCAACTTTATAGTTTTCAGTTCGGAACATTAAGCATGGTAGCTTTCACTCTACCTTATTTCAAAAAAAAAAATTCAAACACATGGTGCTGCACATCCCTTCACTGTTTGATGCAAACCTCAACTCTTACCTTAGGAGAAGCAAGCCCGATTACTAAGATCCAGGGCATTTTCCATGTTTCTTTTTCATACTTTTCAAAGTGTGATTTTCACACTTGATTTGGCAGGTAGCTTTTTTCTAAAAAGATTTCTTCACTGAAAAATGTAAATTATTAGACACCACACTTAAATAACAGAAGGCTTGTTCTGCTTACTTCATTAGTGTGTAAGTGTTTTTTTGTGTCTGTGCTAACGGACTTTTAGAAGATTCTAAGTCAGTTTTCCTTAGCTAGATTACAAAACAATCTCCATCATCCCTCTCCATAGCCTCTTCCATTCCGGATTCCCTTTAGTGAGAGCATGAAGTAAGAAAACTCAATTGGGTGTTTTTTTTTAAATGAGGTTGTATAAGAATGTAGCATGATTTTCTCCCCCCAGCTTAAATGACATTGTCCTCAATGGCATGAACAATATGGAATAATGAACAATATAAACATGATAGTTTGTGGGAAAGAACGGGACAACCTGATGTATGTAAACTTCGACGGTTTTGGCTTTGGACGACTTGGCAGAGGTGTAAGTAATCTCCTCTCTCCTCCCAACTTATCCTTTATTCACACCTGCAAAATAAAAATAAAATCACAATACAAACTTGGGTTGCCTCCCAAGAAGACATTTATTAGCACACGGAAATCACGAAAAATGTGGGTTACCTTCCAAGAAGCGCTAAGTTTAACGTCTTCAGCTAGACGCAATGTAGCTCACTAACGAACATGTGGCATTCAAAATGAGCCACCAAGTGATCTTATCCTCCGATAAATTCTAGCCCTTGTACCATTATAAGAAAAGATTATATCTCGACAAATGTGGGCTAGAAGCATGCCAAGGTGGGTCTAGCAATCTGGACAGACCCCCTTGGTCAGAGAATGATGAAGGAATTATCATATCTTCAATTATAAAATATTCCTCTGTATTTTGAAGGTCTTTATAAGTATTAAACATATCAATGCGGACCTTAATTTCCCTTAGCTTTTCTCCCTCATCCTCACTTTTAGGATTTACTTGTGTATTGTTCAAGTGAGAAAGGATGAGAGTGGTATGGGTTCTTGGGGAGTCCGCCACATGGCCAGTGTCAAGGAGACATAGAGGATGATTGGGAATGAAATAAGTGTGCTCCTCAACACAAGGATTCTCGTAAGGCTTAGGTGGATCTGACCAGTTGGCTGGTTGTAGAATATCTGGGATGATTTAGAATTCACCAAGGTCAGGGATGGGTAAAATTTTCACATCCTCCCCTAAATCAGGAGATGCCTGACTAGAGTGAATTCCAATTGGAGTACTTGGTTCCTCGATTACCCAAGAATAATGATTTATGGCTACACTCAATTCACTCTCTAAGCTCACATTTTTTCTGTCCTTTACTTGGAACAAGGACGTATCAATTTCATGAAGGGCAAGCAAAGGAATTTGATAATTAATCAATGCATCTACTTCCCTCTCTTCTCCCCCCAACTTAGAATCAATAGACTCATCATTACCTTCTTCACAAATGGAGTTGGGTGTAAGCACCGTAGGGTGCTCTTTACTAACTCCCTCTAAGTCCTCAAAGTGCTCCTTATAAGACTCCTCCATGCTCCCCTCCAGATCAAAAGTGATATGAGTGTTGGGCTGGGGAATCATGGATTGATCATCCACTTCCAGTCTTGTCATGTTTTCAGTGAGTTGGCTCATCAGGGCCTCTAGCCTAGAAAGGGATTGATCATTAGTTAAGATGAGCTGTTGCATTTGATTAATCATCTCTTCTTTGTGATCTGTGGATGGAGGAGATTGATAAGTGAGCTGAGAGTCAGACTGCGATGGATAGAAATTTGGAGTGTAATCAGTCTGAAAATGAGGTGATGGAGAGGGTATGGGTTATCCTCCATAATGGGCTTGATCATAGGGATCATTTGGGTATTGAGCCCAATTTTGAAATTCCTATTCTGGCAGACTTTAGGCTTGATCTTGATAAGATTCCCAAGAAGAATCATGTCGATCTCCCCAACCAGAATTAAAGGTTTGTGGACATTGGTCAAAATAAGGTGTGAAGAGGTCTTCAGAGATTTGGGCTTGCCTTGCTTGGTCCATCCAAGAGATTGTTGGTTGATCTTCCCAGCTAGATTTATAAATATTTGAAGATGATTCGTCATCGGGCTGAGAAAATCGTTGGGCATATTAGGCTTGCTCCGGGGTGAAAGGTAGATCATGGCCCCCTTGGAAGAACTGAGTGGTTTGAGCCTGATTCTGGGTAAACGATGGAAACTGGGCCATCATAGGTGATGGGATCTCATTTTGGGCCGACCACGAGTATGGACTTTCATAATAGGTCGGGCTATTTTGGGTGAGAGATGAGATTTGATTTGGACAACCACCTACATAATGGCCCGGGCTGGCCCATATGTGATCATTGTCATGGTGATTAGGTGGCATGAAGGGGTTTTGATCCATGACTAGAAATTGATCAAATTTGTGAGCCAAAGAGTCAAACTTGTCTAATTGATGTGCCCAATCCATAAATAAGAAATTTTCTCTCACCGATTTTTATTTTTTAATTAGTTTTTTTATTTTTTGAATTATTTGAGTTTTTATTTTCTCTCCCTTTATTCATCTCCTATTTATTTTTTTTATTTTTATTTTTATTATATATATTTTTTATGTTTACTATACACAAACATGTGACAACCAAATTAACCTGAGACTCTGAAGGGCAACCTAGGTCTACAAGTTGGGTTTCACAAAGTGACTATGGCACCACTAAAGCCTACCCTCAAGTTCATTCACTGGCCAGGTAAGAGGTGGGGTAGTGGGAGGCTCCCCTTGCTTTCGTAAGGTCCTAATTAAAAATCACTTGCCCGCTTATAGCATTTGCCGTTGACCTCTAGTCTTAGATACCAGTTTCAAAACTGAGAACAGACTCACGTTGTAGTACCCCAGAATTTTTAAAAGGGTAAATATTAATATTAGTCATGAAATAATAATGGTTACTAAATTTTTTGATGAACATAACTAAAATAAATAATTGAGAAGTGGAAATTGAATGTACCCTTTTATTCTAATTGAGGCTTAAAATTAAAAATACAATTCGGGAATAATATATATATACACTTACACATATATAAAGACTCTTATAGGATTGAACCCGACTCTGATACCCGAGATAACGATGCAAAATTAATACGATATATAAATAAATAAAGTTAAAGGAAATAAGGTATATATATAAAGTTCTACCAATTAAATTAGATAAAATTATTTGTAAGTCGACTAAATAGTAGGCCTTTGCATTAAAACAAATATACGTAATATATATATATATAGGCCTTGCTCCAAAATCTGATACAACACGTATATGGGCTTCCATTAAAATCTAATACTTTATTTTTCAATATGCCACCCGTACACACACACACACACACACACACATATATATATATATATATATATATACTAAAACCAAAGCCACATCTTCTTAACCCATCGAATCCAACACTTATGCAAACAAGTCAGCCTATTAACAGCCAACCCCACAAGCCTTCAGCCCATGCACGTCACAGCCCAACTCTAACCCAAGGTCTATGGGCCTTTTCCCATTTTCCCGTCGTCGAACAATCGAGGCTCTCATTAACGGGCCATTAAAAGTCAATCCGCAAATCCATATGCACATCGATGGCGTATGGGGGAGCTAGGGTTTTCATACGCAAAAATTGCGAAGGTGGCGGTGATAATAGCAGGAAAAGAATGGATGCACGGAAGGTTTACAAGACCCTTTCCTTCACTGGTCTTCCAACTTTCTTTAGGGCCATCATTCCCTATAAGTAAATCCCCTCAGACGAACAGCGACGTGTTACTGCTGCTGTGCCATCCCTCGACGTCGATCGTTGCTTGCGTCCGGTTCTTGATCGAAGGTTCTGGCTGTGCACGAGGGTCGTCCTGCTGCGTCGATCCTAAGATTCCTTTCAACATCCTTCTTCATCCTGATGCTTCTTCTATTATTCTTCTTCTGCAACTTCTTTGACCGTCTAACCATCAAGAGGTAGGCAATCTCCCAAGCAAAACAACAAGTTAATAAATTTTCTTGCATCATGTTCAATCCCTCCTGCTTATCGTTTTAATAGTTTTACATATTTTATTTTAGTTAATTAATAACTACAACATGCTTAGGAAATTTTTATGTGTGTAATCAAGTATCTAAAAATCATAAAATATATATAACTAGAATCTCCATGTTTTCCTTAAATTTTCATATCTTGATATGGGTATTAACTAGTAACATTAATTAGCTAATTAATTTAATGAATTTTTCTGAATTACACGGTGAATCACCCATGGTTACTGTACACCATAGTTATAAGTTTTTACTTCCATAATCTTTTTCATGGACACCGTAATATCATTTGGCCATGAAATTTTATGGGTGTGTTATTAGGGAGGTGATCGAGATAGTGAGAGTGGTTGCACCATTTTTCGTGTCCCCTATCTCAAGATCCCCCATCTCTCAACGAAAAATTATTTTGAACGTCCGGTTAGGTAGAGTTTTTCGAGCCCGTCATTTCGATATATAGAGCGCGTGATTCCGACATGTGTACGTCGAGAATTTTGGCACTTTGTTGAAATGACGACAAACCAAATGTCGTCAAATGCTTTTGACGCCACCGTGCAAAGGCGTCAATTCCCTAATCCATATATATATAAAACTTGTGACTATATCTTTAAAAATCCATATCTATTAAACTATGTAACATAAAATTATAAAAAATATATTTTTGGAATCTTTGAATTTTTCTCCTAATTATCATATATTCTATTTTTCTAAATTATTTTATATAAATAAATATGTCTTTGAATATATGTTTTTAAAATTATTCAATTAAATAGATATAAATGTGAATTCTTGTTAAATAAATTAAGTTAAAAATCATAAAATTAACGTCCCTCCAAGAGGACACTAATTAATAAATGACACTACTCACAGACGTCAAATAATATAAGTTTATTTAATTATAGTTAATTATAGAATTAGATGGACATGAATTCTATAATTAACACATTCATATTCTCACAGTTTTCTTCCGATTTTGACCCATACCACGGGTCTTTTGGCACTCTCATCTCACGTCCGTAGATGGAGTCCCTGTTTCATGATTGGTTCACGTTATACACCTCAACTCTCGGTGACATACGAGCTCTCCGTTGGACATTCCGTTCCTTCGGACTGGCAAGTTAGTCATTGGGACCTCCGTAAGTCTCCTCGTAGCCTTGGATTCCCTCAAGGCCGACTGAGCTGGTTGTACCTAATCACCCAGATTTCCATAATGTCATAGTTTTCATATGGTTTATCGATATATCATCCGTATTACAAGTTCTATCCTTGAACTCTATGTTCCATGAAATCTATCTTAATATCTTACATGCTTGATCCTTGAAATTCTTGGCCATTAATATGGAATTAGTCTAGACTAAATGTCAAGGGCTATGGGTCCCACTATAATGACATTTTAAATGCTACGGGTCCTGATCCCACCCTATTGGGCGAGGCAAAGTCCAAACGTTACCGGTATACGATGATCGGGTGTTGGCATTCCCCAACTCGGTTATTGGCACTTAGGGGCAATCATACAGTCGTGAGAACTCCTAAGTGTGCGACCAAATACTGCCTAGTGCTATTTCCATGAGGGGTGGTCATATCGTCGTGATTTTCCCCTTAGTGCATTGGCCAATCCTATATAGTGATAGATGTACAAACGCTCTCGTGATAGTGATGATCGGGAGTAATTGCCATCATAGTGCACCTTTCTACAACTTATTATTCGTCATGAAAAGATCTTGATTTACCTTATTGGAGGGGTTATCATATCGTCGTGATATTCTCTTAGTGTCTTGGCAAATGCCATGTAGTGCTTGTAGAAGTAATTGTTCTACTTCTATATCGATCATCATAGATGTTCTTGAATTATCCCATTGATAGTACTCGTTATCTTGTCATGAAGATCCTTCATAATAATGGATACATTAAAGCTCGCGTGATAGTGTTCGTCATAGAGAGATGAATGTTATATTTCCTCATGAATGCTCTTGACCTAGCTTGAGAAAGTATTTGATTAGATCTTGCTATACTCTCTTGATTATCATCGTCCTTACTCTTCATGAGTTTATCTAGCATCTTGCTTACTCGTTTTTTTTTAGTTCTTGAATTTATCTCGTGTTATTATAGTTCTCGATTTCTATATCTTGCATGACCTGCATGAGCATGTTAAACTGTAATGTACAGACTAGCTGGCTTGTAATGCGATATGCATATAGGAACATATGCACATTGAAGATGAATGCTCAGGCATGCCATCAAGGAGTGTATGGACTTAGTGTGCATGCGACAACGATGTACAGACTTGCTGGTGTGATGATGCATGAACTTGAACGCTCGTACCAGCAACGGTTGTACAAACTTATGAATTAATGCACGAACTTAATTGCTAGTATCAACACGGGTTGTACAGACTTTGTGTGCTTGTGCATGCATAAGGCAACATGATGCACTGACTTTGCATATGCATGAAGAACACTGGCTGTACTGACTTGGTCGAGTGAAACAACGGAGGTTGTACATACTAGCCACCAAAGAATGTACAGACTTTGATGAGAAAGATGCACACATGCACAATGAACACAGATGCACTGACTAAGCCACGAGCTGAGCTAACAGATGTATAGACTTGCTCAGTCATCAAACCAACCGTGTGCAGACTTAGTGTACGCATGAAGCAAACGAGTGCACTGACTATGGCTAACACATGCAAACACGCATCGATCAGTGATATGCAAGAGATGGTCAATGCACTGACTATGTGGCGTGCAACTAAAATTAATGCACCAATGCAAGCTATGCACGAACTAGAATAGACCTGATGCAGAGAACAGACAATGCACCGTATAGCTGCGTCAATGCAATGACCATACTGTGTCAATGCACACCCCTTTTACTCTTAATGTATGAACTATATATGCTGAAGTATGAAGAAGTATGAAGCATGCAGGACATTTATTAATTCTCTCACATGATTCATTAGTGGTTGCTATCATCAAAACAATATGACATCATCAAGGCACAAGGGGCACAACAATCTCCCCCTTTTTGATGATGGCAACACAATGAATAGATGCCATGAGATCAGTTCATGCATGCATAGACTTATGCATTAATAGACGTATGCACTAAATGAGACTCTTATCCCATCTCCCAGCTCCCCCTGCACATTCTCCCCCTTTGCCATCAACAAATAAGGAGGAAAGACAGGAGCAACGTTCTATGTGGCAGTTCAGAATGTGAGCACATTATGACACAATCTTTAAAATATATGAATCGAGCAATGGCTTTCTTGATGTCAATTAGGTTTAACAGTGATACAATGTGAGGAGAAAGAACTGGCTTTCTGAGATAGGAACATATGCTTCAGTTATAGCAATGAACTTAAGTCACATGACCACAATAGTCTAGGTCGATACAAGACTCTAGTTACTTCAGAGAAAGTGAAAAGCAAGGAAAGTCACCTGAATTTGTATTGAGAATAAACAATTGACACTCAAAGAAATTTGTTTTTCTAAGGGTTACAACAATTTCATTCACAAATTTCTGAAACATGAACTCATTGAACAGATAAGTATCATTTATGTCGTTGACATTAGGTGTATACCTTGATCAGAGGCTGATACCCCCAGTTCCAAGCATAAACTACTATATCTATTTCTGATCAAAGCTACAGGAATAATTTGCACCTTTGACGTTAAGGGTATACCTTGATCAGAGGCTAATACCCCTAGTTACTCAGTGAAATCTCCCTAGTAGATTCGACTAATGGAACAGAGATAATCCGAGTCACTTCATGACTTAAGGTATTCTCCATTTCTTTGATGGAGACCTCAGTTTCTCAGTGAAACTCAGTCATTGCTCTGTCACTTTGTTCACTTCCTTTTTCTTTGAAGATCTTAATTTTAGCTGCTCTTATGATTTTGGGAGTGACTTGTTTAAAAATAATACAGATTTTTTTGGTTTTCAAACCTTAACCAACACTTAATCTGTCATGTTCAGGTATTGTGAAGACTTGTTCTATCATAATCATGAGACAGAGGTTAAGAGCTATAAATGCTTTCTATCACCTTATTTTCATAAGACAGTCTTTTGAACATTACAGTCTATTAAGGTTAAACCTTAGTTTCAATCAATGAGCACATGAGATTCTTATAACATAAGGGTTGTGATAATTTCAGCTCACAATAATGAACCAATCACTAGACAGTTATCCAATCAGTGAAGGAGTTGAATTTATTTCAGATGATGCAACCCTCCCCCTGACAACAGTATGCATTTCACAAAAATATGCAATGATTCGACCTATCATGTAGTTAAGGCATTGACTGCATAGACTATGAGTAGAGCATGTTTCGACATGAGGTCTATACATGCGTAACCATCCGTCGATTATATGTCCAACTATGCATTGACTCCAACTCATGATACCAACTGATGATGTGCATCAACTTAAGTACTCAGTCCACAAGAGATTATTATATCATCAAACAACTTTATCCACAAGTTTAAGAACATGCACCCAATTATTGTAAGCATTCTAAAAGATATCTCAAGAGAAAAAGATTAGTCATTTTTCTGCTGAAATCTACAAAGCCCCAGTTCTCTTCTTAGATATTTAAATCTTTCATTTCAAAGAGGTTTTGTAAAAATATCAGCAACTTATTTTTCAGTTTCAACAAAGACTAATTCAATTTCACTCTTGAGAACATGATGTTTAATATCAATGTGCTTAGTCCTAGAATGGTGAACAGGATTCTTGGTAAGGCAGATGGCACTAGTGTTATCACATAGAATAGGAATGCATCCCAGACTTATCTGATAATCTGAAAGCTGATGTTTAATCCATAGTACTTGGGCAGCACAATTCCCTACAGCAACATATTCTGCCTCTGCAGTTGAGAGTGCTACAGTGTGTTGCTTTTTAGAAGCCCAAGATACTAGGCAACCATCTAGGAATTGACAATATCTACTAGTGCTCTTCCTATCTATCCGACACCCAGCATAGTTTGCATCAGTGTAAGATATAAGCTCGAACTCACACCTAGCAGGGTACCAAAGACCAAGTTCTTGGGTGCCTGACAGATACCTAAAAATCCTTTTCACTGCACTAAAATGAGACTCCTTAGGACTAGCTTGAAATATAGCACATAAACATACTGCAAATTGTATATCAGGCCTAGATGTAGTGAGGTACAAAAGGGATCCGATCATACCTCTATACAGCTTTTGATCCACTGGGTTACCTTTTGTATCTTGATCAAGACTTGTGGAAGTACCCATTGGAGCTGCAATGTCCTTGAGGTCTTCGAGCTTGTATTTCTTCAGGAGGTCCCTAATGTATTTGGACTAGGTGATAAAGGTTCCATCTTTTGTTTGAGTCACCTGTAATCCAAGGAAGAGTTTCAGCTCACCCATTGAGCTCATTTCAAACTCTTGTGTCATTAAGTCAGAAAATTTCTTACACATGTTTGGGTTAGTTGAACCAAAAATAATGTCATCCACATAAATCTGAACAATAAGTATGTCAGGGTGACTTACCTTTGTAAACAACGTTTGGTAAATCTCACCTCTTGAGAACTTCTTGTCGGTAAGGAATTTGCTGAGCCTGTCATACCAAGCTCTAGGAGCTTGCTTGAAACCATAGAGAGCTTTATTCAACTTATATACATAAGAAGGGAAGTCTGAGCATTCAAAGCCAGGAGGTTGATGAACAAAGACATCCTCCTTAATTTCCCCATTGAGAAAAGTGGATTTTACATCCATCTGCCGGAGATTTATTCCAAGGGAGCATGCATAAGTTAACAGAATTCTAATGGCTTCTAACCTGGCTACATGGGCAAAAGACTCTTCAAAAATCAATTCCGAATTCTTGGTTATACCCCTGAGCAACAAGTCTGGCCTTATTTTTGACAACATTACCTAGCTCATCAGTTTTATTTCTAAAGACCCACTTTGTCCCAATGACATTTCCATCAACAGGAGGTGGGACTAGATGCCACACCTTGTTCCTGTCATACTGATTAAGCTCCTCGTGCATGGCATTGATCCAATGCACATCCTTTAGGGCAATGTCAATGGACTTGGGTTCTACATGCGAAACCAATGCATATGCATTTAATTCATTTTGAGCTCTAAGAAAACCTCTAGTCCTAGGAGGTTAAAGCAAATCACCAATGATGTTCTCAATAGGATGGTCTCTTAAGAATCTGACATTGGTAATTTAGTTACCTTGATCTTCATTTACCTCCCCTTGAACAACAGGCTCTTCTGCATTGTTTTCTTCTGGCTCTTCTTCTTGATCTGATTGGTCTGCAGATTATCTTTCATTTAATATTTCTCCATCATCTTCTTTCCCGAACAGACCATTTTCACATTTAGTCAGGGATTCATCAAAGACAATATGTGGAGATTCTTCAACAGTTTTAGAATTAAGATTGTACACTCTATATGCTCTAGTGTATTCAGAATACCCAAGAAAAATTCCTGGATCACTTTTAGGTTCAAATTTATCAAGATCTCTTTTATCATTAACATGAATGAAACATTTACAGCCAAAGACCTTGAAATAAGCAATTGAAGACTTCTTACCTTTCAGAATCTTATAAGGAGTTTTCTGAGTGAAAGGCCTTACCATGGCTCTGTTGATTACATGGCATGCAGTATTAACTGCTTCTGCCCAAAATTTTATTGGTAAGCCACCTTCAACAAGCAGTGTACGGGCCATCTCCACAATTGTCCGGTTCCTCCTTTCTACTATTCCATTCTGCTCATGTGTTCTTGGTGAGGAGAACCGATGAGTAATCCCATTGACCCTGCAAAATTCATCAAATTGAGAATTCTTAAACTCACCTCCATGATCAGATAAGATATTTTCAATTAAATTTTCATTTTTCTATTTTATTTTCAAATGGAACTCCTGAAATTCTATGAATGCATCATTTTTATGTGCAAGGAAAAAGACCCAAGTAAACCTAGAGAAGTCATCGACTAGGACATATCCATATCTCTTCCCTGACAAGCTGACTGAACGTGTGGGTCCAAATAAATCCATATGTATCAGCTCATAAGGTTTAAAGGACATGTTTTCAGTTCTTGATTTAAATGAATTCCTAGTTTGCTTGGACTGTGTACACGCACTGCACACCTTAATTTCCTTCTTGAAAGAAACTTTAGGGAGTCCTCTAACCATGCTATGTTTATTCAATTTATGCAAAACCGTATAGCTGGCATGGCCTAATCTACGATGCCACAAGAATGCTAAGTCAACTTTATTTACAGTTAGGCAAAGATTAGAATGAGCTAAATCATCTAAATCTACCAAGTAGATGTTATTTACCCTTTTTCCTGAAAATTTAACTATATCATAATCAGGTTCAAAGATTTTGCAGTATTGAGAGTCAAATACTACCTTGTGTCCTTTGTCACATAGCTGGCTGATACTAAGTAAGTTGTATGCAAGACCGTCAACCAGCAGTACCTCTTCAATGTAACAGGTAGTACACTTACCTACTTTACCTGATCCGATGATTCTACCCTTTGTATTTCCTCCAAAGGTGACAAGACCTCCATTCTTCTCAGTCAGCATGCAAAATTTGGTCTTATCTCCTATCATATGCCTGGAGCAGCCACTATCAAGATACCACATATTGCTTCTGGCTGCCAGGCACACCTGCAATCACAATCAGGTAGAGAATTTTGGAACCCAAAACTATTTGGGCTCCGAAGCAGAAACAGAACAATTGAAACAAGACATCAATTGTCTAGGAATCCACATTTGTCTAAACATGGTTGGTTTAGTGGAATTCATGACATCTGGTTCATCATCTTTCTTTCTCTCAGCACCAACTGATTGAACCTTCTTCCTCTGATGCTTTGGTTTATATTGAGTTCTGGATCCACCTTTATTAGCAGCAAAATTGTTTTTGTGCCAGTGCCCAGGCCAATTGGTCCTCAGATAATTATGGCCAGCTGTAGTCCTAGACTGACCAACCCATCTAGCAAATTGAGGTCTATGCCAATGAGTGAGAAAATGTTGATATCTAGACCTCCCTTGGACCTGATTCCGTCCAGACCTATAGAACGGTTGGACCTGTTTCTGAGGATAAGTGTAATAGGTCTGAACCTTGGGCTGGTAAGTATGGCTTTTTATGGCCCCATGCAGCATTATGTCTCCCTTGCACTGTTGACCCACTAGACTTCTGTACAGGTTTATGTTGGGTCTTCTTCTGGACAGGTGATGATGGTGGAGACTTGGTGGCTTTGCCCTGGGGTTTAGACTTGCTTGGAGGCTGACCCCGAACCTGAGACTTATATTTGGGTGAAGGGCAAGATCTGCTAAGCTCACCTACCTTCTGTTTACCCTTGTCCTTGGCACTAGACATATTCGAATTAACAATGTTTGAAACAGAATTTTCACTTACCATTTTTATGAGAGGTCCCTTCTTTTTCTCTGTCACAAATGATATGATTTTCATGGCAAGGCTTTTAGTGGCAGTTGAGTTGAATCCAAGACCTTCTTTTCTGAAATTTACCTTTGACCCTAACAGAGCATTGAGATTGTCTATGCCTTGGGTCATATTTTCTATTATTTTCATTTTGTCAACATTTTCTTTTTCTAAATTTTCAACTGTTTTCTTCAATTCAGAGTTCACACACAAAACAGATTTATATTTCTCATTTGAAATTTTTGATTCATTTTCAAACATTTGAACTCTCAGCTTCAAATCATCAATGACATTCTTTAATAATTCATTTTCCTTTCTAGTATCTGTTAAAGCATGCTTCAAATCATCAAACTCAGCACATGAAAATTTTAAATTGTCATTTTCTGATTGCAGACAGGCTATTTTATCAGACATGGTTTTATCATTCAAAATGGAGTTTACTTTCTTCTTCAAATGCCTGTTCTCCTTTCTAATATCATCTACTTTATCTAGCAAGTCTCCGTAAGCATCCTCCCAATCAGAAATTGTATAGTGCTCAAAGGGATAGGATACCTCATCGGAGTCTTCTTCCTCCTTTTCATCATTCCTGGCCATCAGGCAGATGGGCTTTTCTTCATCTTCACTTTCTGATGTGCTGCTCAAATTGCCCTCGTCCTCGTCGCTCCATGTGCTCACCATTACTTTTCCTCTGGGAACTCTTTTCTTGGACTTTCTTTCAGCTTCTGGAGCTCTGGACAATCTGCCTTCATATGCCCAGCCTTCTTGCAATGATAGCAAACATTAGTGTCAGGTTTCTTAGCTGGGTTGGACCTATACCTGTTGTGTCGCCGGCCGCTGAATTGTCTTCAGCCAAAATTTTTACCTTCTTTTCTCAAGAATTGCCTGAACTCTCTTGTCAACATAGCAAGTTGATCTCCATCGATTTCTGACCCAGATAGGCTGCTCTGCTCGCTTGATGATCCACTGTGGCTGGATCTGCTTGTTTTGCTGGAACTAGCCTTCAGCGTAATTGGTTTCTTCTTGTTCTCGAGCTCATCAATTTTGGGAAGGTTCATCCCATATGCCATTAGAGAACCTATTAGCTCGTCAACTTTCATCGTCTGAAGATCTCTTGACTCCTCGATCACTGTCGCCTTTATGTGTCAGACAGGAGTCAGAGACCGCAAGATCTTCCTTACAATCTCATAGTCTGAATAGCTCTTTCCCAAATTTCTCAGACCATTAGTTATGATAGTCAAACGAGCATACATCTCAGTCACAGTCTCACCAGGTTTCATCCGGAATGCTTCATATTCAGAGACCAACATATTTGCCTTGGTCTCTCTCACCTGTGATGTCCCTTCGTAGATAACCTCCAATGTGTCCCACAATTCCTTGGCGGTTTTGCACGATGACACTCTGGAGAATTCAGTAGGATGGAGTGCGCACTAGATAGAGTTGATGGCACTCCAGTTCAAAGTAGACTTTCTGATTTCCTCTCTCGTCCAAACCTCTTCATTCTCGTGCAATTCAAACGGTCCCTTGCTCACTACCCTCCAGATCTCATAGTCTTTTGCCCTCAAAAAAACCTGCATTCTGTTCTTCCAGTAGGCGTAGTTAGATCCGTCGAAGTACGGAGGCTTGGAGGTTGAATGTCCTTCTGCTGTCATTCCCTTAACGTTCATGGCCGTTCCTCTTTAGGATGTTAGTCCCTGAAAAAGAGTTAGGCTCTGATACCAAGTGATGAGAGTCAATGAACGATCTAGAGGGGGGTGAATAGATCAGTCACCCAATAAAATCTACTGCAACAGTTTCTAGTGCGGAAATAAAACAAACTGCTGCTGGATGGCAGAAATGTAAGAGAGAGCAGTCACAGAAATCCAACTATAGCAGATCTGAACTTAACCGGACCTAAGCATGCATCTACAACGTATAATGGAAATGATCATGATGCACAACAATTCGCACGGCAATCACACAGAAGACAGGAAGTTTTTAAGGTGGTTCGATCTCAAACCCAAGATCTACGTCCACCCCACACTCCAACCTAGAATGTGGCTTCAACCGCTGATTCATAGCTTCAACCATGGGCCTCACAGCTTGCCTACAACCGCTGACTAACAGTTTGACCGCTGGGCATTACAGCTTTGCCAACCGCTGGGGACTACAGCTTAACCCGTCCAGAGGAATCCTCCTCTGCCCACTGAGCAATACAGCTTAGCTCTGCTGACTAACAGCTTGACAATAAGGTTTCAGAAAATAAAATAGAAACAAACGAAAAACAAGAAATCTCAAATGAAATGTAGCTCACAATGAGCAATCTCAGTTCTGGTATCTGAACCAAGAAACTGATGAACAATCATTCAGAGAAAGTCTCTCAGACTCCTTTCACTCAACTATCTTTTTCTCTTCTCTCTGGATCGTTTCTTTTCTTCTCTACTGCGCTCTCTCTTTTTCTTCTGTTCTCAATAGCACACACAGATCTTCTTACACGATCAATCTCTCCAAATGGAGAAGTCTTCTATTTATAGCATCAAAGAGGTGGGCGTGTGTCCTCCACAATTCCCGCCCAGAGCGCCTTGACCACGTGGCAACATTTCAGCTCACTACGTTACACGTGTCACGATCTTGGCACATCCTTCATTCTTGGATCACGTGCCCTTCTTAATTTCTTCGAGCAGATATCCTGCAAAGGTTAAAGCACAGAGTTGGTTCGAGATTTGATCTAAGCCTGTACATACTTGATGCACATAATGCAGTATGCATATTAAAAAGTATGTACAATGAAGGTGAATGCACGGACGTGCCACCAGAGAATGTATAGACTTTGTGTGCAGTGTACAATGAAGGTGAATGCACGGACGTGCCACCAGAGAATGTATAGACTTTGTGTACAATGTACAAGATGATGTACAGACTAGTTGGCTTGTAATGCGATATGCATATAGGAAAATATGCACATTGAAGATGAATGCTTAGGCATGCCATCAAGGAGTGTATGGACTTAGTGTGCATGCGACAACGATGTACAGACTTGCTAGTGTGATGATGCATGAACTTGAACGCTCGTACCAGCAACGGTTGTACAAACTTATGAATTAATGCACGAACTTAATTGCTAGTATCAACATAGGTTGTACAGACTTTGTGTGCTTGTGCATGCATAAGGCAACGTGATGCACTGACTTTGCATATGCATGAAGAACACTGGCTGTACTGACTTGGTCGAGTGAAACAACGGAGGCTGTACATACTAGCCACCAAAGAATGTACAGACTTTGATGAGAAAGATGCACACATGCACAATGAACACGGATGCACTGACTAAGCCACGAGCTGAGCTAACAGATGTATAGACTTGCTCAGTCATCAAACCAACCGTGTGCAGACTTAGTGTACGCATGAAGCAAACGAGTGCACTGACTATGGCTAACACATGCAAACACGCATCGATCAGTGATATGCAAGAGATGGTCAATGAACTGACTATGTGGCGTGCAACTAAAATTAATGCACCAATGCAAGCTATGCACGAACTAGAATAGACCTGATGCAGAGAATAGACAATGCACCGTATAGCTACGTCAATGCAATGCCCATACTGTGTCAACGCACACCCCTTTTACTCTTAATGTATGAACTATATATGTTGAAGTATGAAGAAGTATGAAGCATGCAGAACATTTATTAATTCTCTCACATGATTCATTAGTGGTTGCTGTCATCAAAACAATATGACATCATCAAGGCACAGGGGGCACAACACCTGCGAGGAGTGAATTCTTTGTAACCGGTGAAGCTTCTTCGACGCCGTGCGGGCACGCACGTCTCCGCTCGCCTTCGTCTCCGGTCGGAGTTAGACTTTTCAGTCTAGCTAGGTACGTGCTCCCCTCACTTACTCAGTTAGTATCTTTTCAATTGCCACGCGAAGTGAGAGAGAGCCCGATCCATGCAGCCAGTCTTCTGAGTGCATCGCTGTGGACAAAAAGAGAGAGCTTGCTTGCACCCATCCTTAGGCCCTAGACTGCCGCATTAGGACACCCTAATTGTCAGGAGGTAGTTCCACAACTACTTAGCCTACGGGCAAGCAACTCTCCCTGACCGGTCACTCCAAGTTGACCACTTTGCCTATTAGCCAACAAGATTCAGGTCTATAGCTTGCTAATTTTTGGTCCCAGGATTACATCATTTAGGTCCGAGTCCGTGCATGCCACGCTGGTCTAGGAATTCGTCAGGTCGTCTAGAGCGCCCCTCAATGCTACCCATGGATCAAAAGAGCGTGACTGCTATGCTAGTCCAGCTCGAGCACAATCTCGTGGCCCACTTTGAAGAATCCATAGGCCAGTTACGAGTGGAACTAGATGAGAGGATTTGAGCCTTAGAGGAACGATTGAAGGGAGAGGAAGGACGAGTGAATGGCCACGAGGATCCTGTAGCCATTCCTAGGGAGGAGAGAGAGCAAGCCCGCCAAAATCAGGCTCCTCAAGGTAGAGAGCAAGAGACCCGTGCGTCTCGAGAGAGAGACCACGACGATGAAGATATCATCCTACGGAACGTCAAAATTGACGCTCCAAGTTTTGATGGGTCCCTCAACCCCGGTACATATCTTGATTGGGAGACCAGGATGGACCAATATTTTGATTGGCATCGCCGCATGACCCCTGTCACAAGGGTAAGGTTTGCCAAAATGAAACTCCTAGGTCAAGTCAAAACTTACTGGTGTAACGTTGAAAATCTCCTAGCCAGGAGACGAGAGGAGCCTATAAGCACGTGGGAAGAAATGAAGGAGAAATTGAGGGAGAAGTATCTGCCACCTTCCTACCATCAACGTCTTTTAGACTAATGGCAGAAACTCACCCAAGATGGAAAGTCCGTGGATGAGTACATCGCCAAATTTGATGACTTCTTCCTTCGAAGTCGAGTCATGGGGGATGCCTCCGTCACCCTCTCACGGTTTAGGGCTGGCCTGCACGAGAGTATACAGCGGGAGCTATTCCTATGGGAAGTTAACACTCTCGAGGATGCCTATTAGGTTGCTCGGGATGTCGAGCGGTTTCGAAGGGTGGCCCCACCTCGGGTCCCCACCTACCGCCAGCCCGAGTCCCGAAACCCCATAGTCCGCTATTCTGAGAGGCCCGGCCCCTCCACTTCCTATGTTCCTACTGCTACCCCACTTAGGACCGTTGCCCCTACTGTTCCCTTCCAAAGGAACCCCTTGCCTGCACCTGTTGTTGTGCCCAGGCTGGAGTACACTCCGCCAATTGATAGGAGGGATGATAAGGGAAAGGGTCCCGTCCCTAGCACCTCCCAACCAGCCCCTGTCTCGGGAGTTCGTTGCTTTATGTGCCATAACCTAGGGCATATTGCCACCAACTGCCCCACTCGAGCCTTAGTCATCATCGACCCCTAGCCTGTGGAGCTTCCACCTCAGGAAGGAGAAGCCATTGAGAGGTATGAGGCCGATCCAGACCTCATCGCCCAGTTTGAGGAGATGGATGCAGGGTATGACGGAACGCATGTCGAGTACCTGCAAGTGGGAGATATTACCGAGAGTTCAAACCAGAGAAGACTGGGTGTAGTTCGCTGCATCCTAACACACCCTCAGGAGGATGACTGGCGTCGAACCTCCATCTTCCAAACATACATTATGGTGAAATCCCAACCCTGCAAGGTGATTTTTGACAACGGGAGCTGTATCAATGCAGTCTCTTCAAACTTTATCTCCCGTCTAGGTCTACCAACCCATCCTCATCCGAGGGCATACAATGTGGCTTGGGTTGACGACATGTCTATCCCAACCACCACTACATGTGTCATTCCCATCTAATTCCAGTCCTACCAAGGACAGATCTTATGCGATGTAGTGCCAATGAAGGTCGGTAGCATCATCCTAGGTCGATCGTGGATCTATGACGTGGACCTTACTACATTTGGTCGGTCCAATCAATGTTCCTTCTCACACAATGGGAAGAAGATACAGCTGTACCCGGCACCCCCAAAAGTGACCCCGGGAAAGAGTTCCACCTCCACCCCCACTGAGACCCCCAAGGTTCAAGAGAGTCTTCAGACCCCCACTGAAGGGAAACTTCTCATTCCCTCTCCTCCTGCACCTATCACACCCGTTCCTAAGGCCCCTAAGGTTAGTTATGACCTGGTTAGGCGCCTTAACTTCATAGGTGTTCGTGAGCTGAATAGGGAGGTTACCGAAGGAGCCCCTGTCTGGGCTGTTGTTGTCACCATCACCCCCGAGGAATCCCGAGTCTCTATCCCTCCTAAAGTCCAGGCAATCCTACAGGACTTCCAGGATATCTTCCCTCAGGACTTACCCTCACAACTCCCTCCCATGCGTGATGTACAACACGCCATTAATCTTGTCCCTGGGTCCACCCTACCCAACCTTCCCCATTACCGCTTGAACCCCAAGGAGCACGCTGAGCTCCAAAGGATTGTCGAGGACCTTATCCAAAAGGGTTTCCTAAGAGTGAGCAAGAGCCCATGTGCCGTCCCTGGCTTGCTCACACCCAAGAAGGATGGCACCTGGCGGATGTGTGTTGACAGCCGCGCCATCAATAATATCACTGTCAAGTATAGGTTTCCCATTCTCCGTCTTGATGACATGTTTGACATGATGAGTGGAGCCACCATCTTCTCCAAGATTGATTTAAAAAGTGGCTACCACCAGGTCAGGATTCGACAAGGGGATGAGTGGAAAACAACCTTCAAAATAAAAGAAGGTCTGTACGAGTGGCTCGTCATGCCGTTTGGGATATCCAATGCCCCTAGCACTTTCATGAGGCTTATGACAGAAGTCCTTCGGCCACTCATTGGTCACTTTGTTGTCATTTACTTCGATGACATTCTCATCTATAGTCACAACCCTCAGGACCACATCCACCATTTGAGGGAAGTCTGCGAGACTTTGAGGAGAGAAACCATGTTTGCCAACCTAAAGAAGTGTGAATTCATGACAGACCGGGTCACTTTCCTAGGATTTGTGGTGTCTAGTCAAGGAGTGTCTGTGGACCAATCCAAGGTCCAAACTTTAGTTGACTGGCTAGAGACCCAGAATGTACATGACGTTCGCAGCTTTCATGGGCTAGCCACTTTCTACAGACGCTTCATTAAAGGTTTCAGCACCATTATGGCACCCATTACAGATTACATCTGTAAGGGGAATTTTGAGTGGACCAAAGCCACCTCCCAAGCTTTTCATGCCATAAATGAGCTCATGACCAGAGCCCCTGTCCTCCGCCTGCCAGACTTTTCCAAAGTCTTCGAGATATCCTGTGATGCATCTGGCGTAGGAATAGGAGGAGTGCTCAACTAGGAAAGTCACCCTATGGCTTACTTCAGTGAGAAGCTTTCTGATGCAAAGCTTCGCTATTCCACCTACGATAAGGAATTCTACGCTGTGGTCCAAGCCCTCAAACATTGGAGACACTATCTCTTACCACAAGAGTTTGTCTTATATTTGGACCATGAGACTTTGAAATTCCTTAGCTCTCAGAAGGGCTTGAACCCTAGGCATAGTCGGTGGGTAGAATTCCTCTAATCCTTCACCTTTGTCCTCAAACATAAGGCTGGAAGTGAGAACAAGGTGGCCGACGCCTTAAGTCTAAGGGTCTCCCTTCTTTCCACTATCCGGGTAGAGGTCACCGGATTTGACCGCATGAAGGAACTCTATGGAGAGTGTCCTTATTTTGACCCTGCCTACTTTGCTCTGTCCGCTGGACCCTAGACAGTCTTTTCTGACTATCTACTCCAGGATGGTTTTCTATTTCGAGGGTAGCAACTCTGTGTCCCGAGGACTTCTGTTCGGGACTTCCTGATTTGGGAAATGCATGCTGGAGGTCTTGCTGGTCACTTTGGCCGCAACAAGACCATCCATTCTGTGGAGGAGTACTTCTATTGGCCTGGCCTAAAGAAAGATGTGGCCAAGATTGTAGCCCAGTGTAGGACATGCACAATGGCCAAATAAGTCAAACAGAACACTGGTCTCTACACTCCTCTCCCCGTTCCTGATCGACCATGGGTTGATGTGAGCATGGATTTTATCCTTGGTTTACCTCGCACTGCTCACAAGCATGATTCCATCTTTGTTATCGTTGCTAGGTTCTCTAAGATGGCCCACTTCATTGCATGTTCCAAAACATCTGATGCCTCTAGAGTAGCCCACTTATTCTTTGATGAAGTCGTGCGTCTGCATGGTCTCCCCTAAACCATCGTGTATGACCGAGATGTCCGGTTCACTAGTTACTTCTGGAAGACACTTTGGCACCTAGTTGGAACCAAACTCAAATTCTCCACTGCCTATCACCCATAAACCGATGGGCAAACAGAGGTCGTCAATAGGAGTTTAGGGAATCTCTTGAGGTGTCTCGTAGGGGATCATTCGGGCACTTGGGATCTTCTTTTACCCAGAGCCGAATTTGCATACAACAGCTCCGTCAATAGGTCCATAGGTATGAGTCCATTTGAGGTCGTGCATGGCCACAAACCTAGGAAACCTGTGGATCTCATTCCCCTTCCCCTCGAGTCTAGAACATCCAAGTCAGCTGTGGAATTTGCACAGCATGTCACAAGTCTGCATGAGTCAATTAGCAAGCAAATAAACCTCAGTAATAAAACTTACAAGTGCTTGGCTAATTCGCATAGGCGTCACCATGAATTCCAAGAAGGTGACATGGTTATGGTACGGGTTCGATCCGAACGACTCCCCTCAAGAGCCGTTAAAAAGTTGCAAGCCTGTAGTGATGGACCCTTCCTAATTCTGCGGAAGATTAGCTCCAATGCTTATGTTGTGGACTTACCTCCCGAATATGAGATTAGCTCGACCTTTAATGTGGCAGACCTAGTGGCCTACAAGGAACCCACAGCGATTCCTAGTGACCCTTTCGAGCCTTCTCCTTCCATTGAGAGTGAGCCCACCCCTGTGCGTCCCAAAGCCTCGAGAGTACCGCGCGAGCACATTGAGAGGATACTGGATGAGCAGGTGACCACTACACGGAGCAGGGTGTACCAGCGCTACCTTGTCCGCTGGCAGGACCGTCCACCTTCTGATGATTCCTGGATCAGCCGGGAAGATCTCCAGCGCCTCGATCCAGATCTGCTGGAGCACTACCACAGCAGTGTCCCCCCTTACTCGACGGAGTCGAGTTCTAGTCGCCCCGAGAGGGTTGGTGGGGACACCGGGTTCACTACCGGGCCCACTACTCGGAGCCGACGTCACACTGCCCCGACTGCACCTAGCTTATGACTCGGCGACTCGACGTCCTGATCCGTACGTATGTGTGTATGTATTTTACTATATGGTGGTATTTGTGTTTTAACCACCAATGTATTTTATTTTTATTTAGTCAAAGTTATTATATTTTAATTTTATTAAAAACCCACAAAGTCAATAGTGGGTTGGTGGGCTTTGTTTTATTAGGCTATGATATATATGCAAATAAGAAAAATTGTGAGGGTATGTGTGTAATGGGCCTTCCCTATAAATAGGGGGCTAAGGGATGTGTTACGTATGAATGAAAAAATGAATGAAATCTTGTTTTGTGTGAGAGCTCTCCCCTCTTGCATTTCCCTTCCCTCTTTCTCTTTGTGAGTTTGAGTGTCGTCCGGTGTGAGACCGTCCGGCGTGAGACCGAGCTGCGCGAGGTAGCAAGCTATCCGTTCCCGTCCGTGCCGTTAGGAGTTGCCGTCGATCCATTTCCACGTCACCGCCGCGTCACCGCGTCACCGCCAGAGGGCGAGTTGACCGTTGATTTTTGACTGTTGATTTTTGACCATTGGGAATTTTTGGGCTCTGGCGGCCGAAGGTTCGCCCGCCTCATCCCTGTGGCGGACCTGGGTAGGACCGCTAGTTCCTTCGCAACCCAGAGTGTGGCGGCCTATAGTTGGACCGTTACAGTCACTGTAGCGGCCCACTGTTAGACCGCTAGCCTCTGTGGAGGCCCAAAGGTGGACTGCCAGCGGTTCATGTCCAACCAGAATTATGCTTTGTCGATTCGAGTCCCGGGTGAGTGGATCTCGATCCGCGTGCTGACCCCGTGGTCTGACTGATGTTGTGCATCATGTGGGGGCCACACGTGAGGGTGCCGTGGGATCCCGGGAGGTGGTGTTCTCGGCTCGTGTCACCGTGAGTCGGTGTCGGTACGAGGACTGGTCCTTGTATTTTATCCGGTTCAGACGTTATTTTCCGTTTACTACAGAGTCTACTCTTTCAGTGACCCTCCACTAGTCGTAGCCTTCCGACACGCGAGTGGTCCCACCACGGAGTGGTGGCGAGGCTACCTCGAGAGATGATTTTTAGACTGGTTTTCGTAGGGCCCCACGTTTGACGCCAGAGTCCGGCTGAGGAGAAAACTAGTCAGAGGGCCAGACCTAGGACGTATGGTATGTGTGTCCACACGTGGTTGGGGGCAGTTGGACCCGCGCTGACGAGCACGACCCCAGCTAGTCACTTATTTTGTGGTTACTTGTACGGTGTCTCAGTTCCCGCTGGGCCGGAGGGAGACATCCGAGGCGCGGTCTAAGTCGTCAGTGGACGCGTCCGGCCTTGCTTCTGGTGGGTTGGTACTCCTGTCTTTTTTTGGTAGTGACTCTTGAGTTTTTGACGAGTTGTCTCAGTTTTCGTGCCATGCGTTCGGTGCTAGCTGTTGTAGTAGCTTGTAGTTACTTTCCGCGTAGTTTCTCGATTTACGAGGTGGAGACCAGATGATCCCTACTGAGCCTTTTAATTTAAGGCTCATTCCCTGCATATTTTCACCATATTTCAGGTGAGACGAGGCTTCAGGGGAGCGCTTCAGAGGCTCCACGTGGTTCAGGTGCCCAGGGTTAGTTGCCAGTTGCCAGGCCGGGGTATGCCCCATGTAGTTGTACTTTTCTCTTTGGACTGTACTAGTTGTGGACTACTGTTATATTCTAGACTGTTGTTATTATTATAGACCATGTAATTTAATTAATGTCATTTATTGCTTTCTGCTTAATTCATTTAAACGGCATAGCTCTACAATTATTTTAGATTCTTGTGTATCTCCACACCATCCTTTTAACCCTTCCGAGTCTTCGGGCTCGTGGGTGGCGGTTCGAGATTCGGGTTATCGGGCCTTCCCGATGTTTGGATCTCGGGTCGTTACATACAGTGTCCCTGTTCCACCAGGGGTCAAGGGGGACACCTGAGGCGTAGTCTAAGACGTCAGTGGACGCATCCGGCCTTACTTCTGGTAGGCAGGTACTCCTGTCACATGAGACGCGACTCTCCTGTTTTCAGGTTTCGTTTCCTATCTTTGAGACGTGGTTCCCTCGATAGTTTCAGGGAGTGTTCCCGATGTTGAGAGCTAGGGTTTTCGGTGAGCGTCACCGAGGGTTTTTCCTAGACGGTGTTAGGTTCATGACCGTGAGGTCGTGACGATTTCTTCTGGCGGAGTAGCCAGAGGTTCTCCCGTTAGTTCGGTAGTTCCCCGACTGTGAGATCGGGGCGTGCTTGACCGGTACAGTAGGAGTACCTATAGCGCCGAGTTTTGACCGGCCACCGGTTCGCTGTTCCTGCTGTAGTTGTAGCTGTCTTTCCTTTCCGCTACCGCTGTTGTTCTCAGTTGGAGTTCTGCGGGATCCCTACTGAGCCAATGATAGGAGGATCACCCCTGCTTTTCAGGTGCGGCGGTTCTTCCTCGAGGTTCGAGGGTGCTGTTCGAAGGTTCTTAGTTGCCAGCTCGTCGGGCCGAGTGTTCACTTGGCATGTGGTACGTTTTACTGCTTTAGACTATACTTTCTGTTGGACTGGACTCTGTTGTAGTAGTTGTTTATTTATTTCCGTTAATTGTTGAATTATCTTGTCTTATTTCCTATTTCTTTGTACCTCTACCATCCTTTTAGCCCTTCCGAGCCCTTCCGGCTCGTGGGCGGCAGGCCAGGATTCGAATGGTATCGGGCTCTTCCCGGTATCCGGATCTTGGGTCATTACAACGGCTGCCTGGGTGGCACTTGCTGCTGCTGCTGCTTGTTGCGAAGATGTAAGACAATCTTGTGAATCGCAGACCAATCGATCCTCTTCTTGTCTTCCAGACCATAAACATACTCCCGAAATTCGGGACAATCCTCAACCAAATGCCCCTACTGACGATGATAATCACAGAACTGGAGCATATTCCCGACCGCAGGTCAGCAAGGCACAACCGGACGGAGCTGCAACGCATGAGTGGCCATCAAAGCCTTGAAAATGTCGATAAAAGACTCCGATAATGGAGAGTGAGGAGCCCGCTTCGAGCAAGGCGGATACCGAGGGGTATGAGAAGGTAAAGAGGGTTGCGGAGACGGAAGTGGGGGTTGCGTAGGCAATGGTGCATGGCCAGTGGAAGGAGAGGGTATGTAGACAGCATCCACTTGCTCGGGGTGTGGTGCTTCCTTGACCGAAGGTGAAGGTGGAGACATATGTGGATACATGGGAGCGAAAGGCTGACTTGCGGAAGGCGGACTCATGGGAGGTTGATATGCGGGAGCGTTTGAATTCGTGGAAGGCCGGCTTGTGGGAGCGTATGGGTATGTAGGAATGGAAGGTTGACTCATAGAAGGTTGATGCGTGGAAGCGTAGGGATTCGTGGAGGGATACGTAGCGAAAGGCTGACTTGTGGAGGGTGCGTAGGAGGCGGTAGATGCAGATGACGAGGTGTAAGTGGTCATAGAAAGTGGGGAAGACTCAAGGCCAAGGGAACTTTGGAGTTGTTGACGGACGAAGCGGGCTCGGCCATAGAGTTGTTGCCATGAGGTAATGTTGTTGAGGGATAAGATGAAACGATACTCAGGCGTTACATTGGATATTAGCACCTTAATCAGCTCCTGCTCCGGAATGTGCCATGGGACTTGCGCGGCAAGGCGACGCCAACGGTCAGCAAAAGTGGAGAACTCCTCATCGGGTTTCATCTTCTTGTATGCCAGATCCATAACAGAGTACTTGGGCCCAACCTGATCCTGATATTACTGAATGAATTTCTCTTGGACCACTTGAAAATTCACAACCTGGTCTTGCGGGAGGGAGAGGAACCAATCCTGAGTCGGGCCTTCTAGTGACAGACCAAATAAATACGCCATCAAGCATTGGTCGTGTCAAAATTGGGCCGACTCATAAATGAACTCCTTAATGTGCACATACGGGTCACCGACTACGCCATAACGGCGATATGCAGGGATTTGGGAAGGAGGTGGAAGCTAAAGATCTTGAAAAGTGAATGGTACACTCAAGGGGGATTTGAGATCGATCCGACGTTGGAGTTCATCAAGCTGGCGTTAGGCTTGAGAGATCATCTCCGGGGTAGGGAGAGATCGAGAGAAACGTGAGCCAACTTGGGCAAGATATTGTGAATTTAGACCAGGAGTTGCATAATGGGTTGGATAAAAAGATTCGTGTTGAGAAGAAGAAAGAAAGCACGTTCCGGGAGTAGTAGGATATGTGGGTGATGCGGGACGGATGACCAACTCGGGCTAAGACGTACGACCGACTCGTTGTGCGGCCAACACTAGCACACTAAGGCAAGCCGGGCGGCTGACCACCGTGGTATTCTCCGGGTGGAGACGTCTCTCAACAGCGACTCTCTTGAGCCCGACGATCGTCCCTTGCGAGGGAAACGTGGGGGATCGCGGCGATTAAGAAACCACCGTCGCCTAGGGTGCTAATTCGCGCTCGGTGCTCGATTGGAGCCACGGAACGGGCGCTCACAACTCACAATCGCGGTGAATTTGAAACTAGCTATCGGCCTTATTCTCACAAACACAGCAATATAGAAAGCATACTAAACAGCAAATGTAAGGATCGGAACGAGCACGTACCTCCACGACTAGGCGTGGGGAAGAACTCCCGGCCGATTTCTGAACAACCCCAATACACAAATGATTAACTTTACAATTTCAGAACTGAATGCCCACTCCACACAGGGAGGTATCGGGCTACAATCAATAACTTTGGGGTTGCTGGAACCCGGGTTGACGGGCCACACTCGCAGGAGGCGAGGAACGCGTGCCGGAGCCGCTCGGGTACGCCGACGGAAAGCCGACCCGGTTCTGCCCGCGCTGGTCACCCTGCGCAGCGAGCTTGCAGAGGATGGTACGGCTGGATCCGATGCCCGATCAGAGCACCGTTTGTTGGAGAATGTCGGCGACTGGATGTAGTATCTTCACTCCGAAGATCGTGAACAGATGCCTTCAGATCTGGGCACAGTGATGAATCTTCTGAGGTTCTGGTTTTGTGCTCACAGAACTACACAGAAACACGGTAAAATGTTGGGAAAATGGTTGCCGATGTCAGATCGGGACGTTCCTTATGGGAGATGGTAGGTGACGTCCAGAGGAAGAAATACTCTGAAGATCCCTCACACGGATCTTGGCCGGATGAAGCGGGGCAGGCTCTGAAAGTTGATTCTAGTTCTCAGCCGGGCCTGCTCAGACCAGCCCGCGCGATCCCACGAGAACTACCGTCACGATCAGCACCGGTCACGGATCGAGGCAAAACTAGAGGCAACACGAAGAGGACTTGAACTACGATGATTACTCTTCAGGAACCAACTTCAGATGGCATCGGGGTTGGGCTGAAGAATTCAATACACAGTCATCTTTAGATCTGGGCAGCAATCTGGGGCAGGTCTGCGCGCCTCTACGAGAAAAATCGCCACCGTTGCTCATAAACTCCGATCGACGCGAAACCAAAGCTAAAAGTTTGCTAACTTGCAGAGGTATCACGGATAAATTTTTTGGAAGAATAAGATGAGAAGAGAAGAAGGATATGAGATCGAGTCACACGACCTAGAACTGTCCCGTCACAGGACTGCAACCAGGGAATCACTCCCAAGAGAATCACTCTCTAATGCACTTATCTCTTAACAAAACTTCATTCTATTAAGCATAAACACTATACATGCCTTTAAATAGACCATGGCAAGGGGGAGGGGGAGGGGAATTCGTTGGTTACAAGAAGGGAGAGGGGAGGTGCGCATGGATCATGAAAGGGGGACTTGGTGAAAGGGAAAGGGAGACAAGGGGACATGGTAGCTCACCTACCTTTGAAATTCAAGGTAAAGATGGTAGGTGGCAGCCATATTTGGTATTGACCAGCAGCCATTTAAATGCCCCATGTGATAAATGGGATGGGAAGAAGAAAAATCAATAATTGCTAGCCTAATAAGCCAAAAAGGAGGGCGCCCCTAGCTTGGGCCCTTCTTGGGCCAAGTTTGGTCATGGCTTAACCAAGCCCAACCAACCAATATGGCTTAAGGCCATTCCACCCTTGAAAGCCCATGAATGAAGAGAGCCCACTCTAGATAACCTAATCTAGATAGCCCATGTAGGAAGGAAGCCCATATGACTTATGGATCCATTATAAATGGACCAAGGCCATTCCTTCTTAAGGAATGCTTAAGGGGCTTTAACCATTTGGCCCTTTAGGAGCCTTACAATCAGCCCATTAGCAAATTACATATACAATACCCTTTACAAGCCCAATTCAATGTCAAAAAAGGTCCAAATTCAAGCCAAATTATCCCCATTTTGAAGATAAGCCGATGTAGTCCACTTGGCGCTCCGCGTATGGCACCGTCGGTTCGCCGACGTGTCACGTGATCGCCCTGGTGTCCACACCAATTCTCCCCGGGTGGGAGGAACTCGACCCCGTCGAGTAAGGGTCCCGAAGCTTGCGCTCTCCGCATGTGATCAAGGCGTTGGTCATCGTGGGGCATCCTCGCCAATGCACTAGGACGTGTGGGTATTCGTCATTCCTTGTGGTGATCACTTGCTCATCCAATATACAATCTATATGCATGCGTTGAGGCTAGAAAGGTGGACTCTCGGGTGAGGGGTCACTCCCAATAGAAAGATAAAGCTCGAGACTCACTAGGGATCACCGTGGGTTCCAATATGCTACCAGAGGAAACATGGAACGTCGAATTGACACCATTGTCGTTCAGTAGTTCAATATCGTACGCTTTCGGACCCACTTGTTTCTTAACCCGGAAAGGGTGGGGATCGTGGACTTAGAGTGGCCTTCGGTCTCCGGGCGGAAACCTGTCAGGTATGACCCTGATCTAGATGTACTCTCCCTTTGAATCCACGAATATGTAGCATGCATTTGCTACCTCCTTATGCGTGCTTTGACTGGCCTTTTATTGACACGACTTAATGCAAACCATATGCATGAAAGAGAACAACGAGGGAGACAAACAAACACACACACATGACCTTCGACAAACCTATGGCTAGTCCGACCTACGCATGGACGATGGCGGACCAGGACACCCAAATGTGTGCCATGCATACACTAGATGCAACCAAAGGTAGGTAGGATGATGTACTCCTAGACACCCAAAAAGACACCATGCATGCAAGGACTTCCTATCAGATGTGGGTGTAGGTGGGCTAAGAGGTTCATCACCACTACATGTAGGTAAGGCATGCCATGCTTCCCAATAATCGGACCTATTGCTATGTGGAATTTGATTGGCCCGAGTGGGAAGAGAGTGGTAGGGGACTTCCTTGCAAAGTAGAGGGGAAGTGGTGGAGCACGAGGCCCACTAGAGAAGGGGTCGAATGGGTCAAAGAATGTGTGACCCCCCGGTTCCTCCATTACATAGTCCCATGTTTGAAATTCATGAAGGTGATGGTCACCTCCATCCATCGTGGTAGATGGGACAGTGTATAGAAGATAGGGCTCCTCCCTCGGGATAAAAGGAGTGAAGTCGGGCTCGACCGGTAGCGGGAGGAGTAGAAGAACCTCCGTGGTAACATGACCCACGGTGTACACGGAGGTGATGGACCCTAAAGCGGGATGAGTGAAACTACGACCTGTGGGTCGATCGAAGCCTGGAGCCAACAAGTGCGTAAATATCAATTGCCGGTCTAACCCTTTAAGAAGGTCATCCAATGTATCCACATAGTGACTAGACCAGAAAGTGGTGTGAAATGACTTGATTGGCACCAGAGGTTGGATAGGGTCCATAGATGGGAAGGGAAGTGGGACCAAGCCATCCTTGAGTCAACTAACTAGTGGCTCGGCTATGTAAAGTGTACCCGTTAGAAATACGGGTGGCTCGGGCTTTGGTGGCTCCAAATGAGAGGGCTCCGAAATAAGATCGGAAGGTGAGTGTGATGGAGTTCTCATGGGTGGGGAAGGAGGATCCACTATGATGGGGAGAGGGCTTGGGGACTCTGTTGATGGGGCCGGGTTAAGACTACCGGCGATGACCTCCTTAGGCTCGGGTAGGAGTACATCACTAGGAGTACGTGTCCTATCCACCCCATCCAACCGGTCCAAAATCATTTGCATAAGTTCGGCAACGGAGTGGGTTGGAATAGGGATATCATGATGGACTCGCCCATAGTCAACCGTCCTAGGATTGGGTCTTGGCTCATCTACGTGTGGGACTCTTTGCCTCCGACTAGAACCCACTTGGTTGGAAGTGATTGGGTGGGGCCAGTTGGAGGTGACCGGTTGGGGCACGTAGACATTCCTAAGCTCTCTCTTCATGTCCCACCATGACGCGATGGGCCATTGCCCCCTAACCTCTCTCATTCTTTCAATGTAATCCCACTTTTCGGCAGCCTCATGAAGAAGCCGCTCTTTGGCGAAAGAGAATTGTATTGCCTCGGACATAGTATAACAATCAAAGTAGGTGTTCATGGTGGCCTCCCACTTGAGGTAGATGCCCGGGTCATTGGAGCCAAAAAAATCTGAGGCTTCAGGCCTACAGAAGCGGAGAGGATGGTTGCCAAGCCCATGGGTGGGCCAACGGTCATATCGCCTGGGCGACCGGGAATCCATGGGAAGTTGGAGAACTACATGTTAGACATGCCGACACTTGGACAAGACACTAGACATGACCCCAAAATACTAATTCAAAGTTGGCATGAGACTCGACTACACACTTAGACATGACGATGTTGGAATGCACTAACTAGGAACCTAGACTTAACCCACTATTCGGTACGTGGCGGAGCTAATCGATCCGAAGACCACTCGCGCAAGTGTGCGGCCTTCCCGATAGGCATAACCTAACGATCGTGTCACACCTTTTGATATACCGAGTAGAGGAATGCAAATGCAACCTTGAACTTGAATGACCCTAGACTTGAACGACGCTCTGATACCAATTTGATGCGGGACGGATGACCGACTCGGGCTAAGACGTACGACCGACTCGTTGTGCGGCCAGCACTAGCACACTAAGGCAAGCCGGGCGGCTGACCACCGTGGTATTCTGCGGGTGGAGACGTCTCTCAACAGTGACTCTCTTGAGCCTGACGATCGTCCCTTGCGAGGGAAACGTGGGGGATTACGGCGATTAAGAAACCACCGTCGCCTAGGGTGCTAATTCGCGCTCGGTGCTCGATTGGAGCCACGGAACGGGCGCTCACAACTCACAATCGCGGTGAATTTGAAACTAGCTATCGGCCTTATTCTCACAAACACAGCAATATAGAAAGCATACTAAACAGCAAATGTAAGGATCGGAACAAGCACGTACCTCCACGACTAGGCGTGGGGAAGAACTCCCGGCCGATTTCCGAACAACCCCAATACACAAATGATTAACTTTGCAATTTCAGAACTGAATGCCCACTCCACACAGGGAGGTATCGGGCTACAATCAATAACTTTGGGGTTGCTGGAACCCGGGTTGACGGGCCACACTCGCAGGAGGCGAGGAACGCGTGCCGGAGCCGCTCGGGTACGCCGACGGAAAGCCGACCCGGTTCTGCCCGCGCTGGTCACCCTGGGCAGCGAGCTTGCAGAGGCTGGTACGGCTGGATCTGATGCCCGATCGGAGCACCGTTTGTTGGAGAATGTCGGCGATTGGATGTAGTATCTTCACTCCGAAGATCGCGAACAGATGCCTTCAGATCTGGGCGCAGTGATGAATCTTCTGAGGTTCTGGTTTTGTGCTCACAGAACTGCACAGAAACACGGTAAAATATTGAGAAAATGGTTGCCGATGTCGGATCGGGGAGTTCCTTATGGGAGATGGTAGGCGACGTCCAGAGGAAGAAATACTTTGAAGATCCCTCACACGGATCTTGGCCAGATGAAGCGGGGCAGGCTCTGAAAGTTGATTCTATTTCTCAGCCGGGCCTGCTCAGACTAGCCCGCGCGATCCCACGAGAACTACCGTCACGATCAGCACCGGTCACGGATCGAGGCAAAACTAGAGGCAACACGAAGAGGACTTGAACTACGACGATTGCTCTTCAGGAACCAACTTCAGATGGCATCAGGGTTGGGCTGAAGAATTCAATACACAGTCATCTTCAGATCTGGGCAGCAATCTGGGGCAGGTCTGCGCACCTCCACGAGAAAAATCACCACCATTGCTCACCAACTCCGATCGATGCGAAACCAAAGCTGAAAGTTTGATAACTTGCAGAGGTATCACAGATACATTTTGTGGAAGAAGAAGATGAGAAGAGAAGAAGGATATGAGTTCGAGGCACACGACCTAGAACTGTCCCGTCACAGGACTGCAACCAGGGAATCACTCCCAAGAGAATCACTCTCTAATGCACTTATCTCTTAACAAAACTTCATTCTATTAAGCATAAACACTATACATGCCTTTAAATAGACCATGTCAAGGGGTAGGGGGAGGGGAATTCATTGGTTACAAGAAGGGAGAGGGGGAGGTGCGCATGGATCATGAAAGGGGGACTTGGTGAAAGGGAAAGGGAGACAAGGGGACATGGTAGCTCACCTACCTTTGAAATTCAAGGTAAAGATGGTAGGTGGCAGCCATATTTGGCATTGACCAGCAGCCATTTGAATGCCCCATGTGGTAAATGGGATGGGAAGAAGAAAAATCAACAATTGCTAGCCTAATAAGCCAAAAAGGAGGGCGCCCCTAGCTTGGGCCCTTCTTGGGCCAAGTTTGGTCATGGCTTAACCAAGCCCAACCAACCAATATGGCTTAAGGCCATTCCACCCTTGAAAGCCCATGAATGAAGAGAGCCCACTCTAGATAACCCAATCTAGATAGCCCATGTAGGAAGGAAGTCCATATGACTTATGGATCCATTATAAATGGACCAAGGCCATTCCTTCTTAAGGAATGCTTAAGGGGCTTTAACCATTTGGCCCTTTAGGAGCCTTACAACCAGCCCATTAGCAAATTACATATACAATACCCTTTACAAGCCCAATTCAATGTCAAAAAAGGTCCAAATTCAAGCCAAATTATCCCCATTTTGAAGATAAGCCGATGTAGTCCACTTGGCGCTCCGCGTATGGCACCGTCGGTTCGCCGACGTGTCACGTGATCGCCCTGGTGTCCGCACCAGTGGGCCTGGAAGAAACATCAAAATGTGGACCCATTGGGCCATCAGCGACATGAGCATAAGAGGGAGGCCCGTTAAGATGAGATTGGACATTATAAACTAGGCCAGTAACATAGAAAGGAGAAGGCCCATTAAGAGAATGAGGCCCGTTAAGGGAGGAAGGCCCATTAAGGTGACTTGCAATGAGTTTCTGGGTCTGGGCTGGGTCCATTTGGAGAACAAGGCTCGAAAGATGGGACATGAGATTGGCATGTTCTTCAGATGGGTCAGAGAGACCACGGGAAGATGGACCCGCGTGGGAAGAAGATTCCATGCGGGAGTAGGAGGATTGAGAAGGATAAGGGTACAAGGGGTTGGAATGATGCTCGATGAGGGCAAAATGAAGGCTTAATACAAGGAGGGAAGCAAAGGGCGTAATGGGCTAGAGAATAGGAGGGGGCTGACCCACTAAAACTAATGCAAGACCGACCTAGGACAATGGACACACAAAATGGGCTAATCTAAATGGGCCTATCAACAAAAGAATATGTGGATGATAAGGGAATGCCATAAAACACCACAAATGGGCTTGGACAAGCCCAAACAACACAAATAATGTGAGAGTTTCCACCCAAGTCAAACAAGTTAATATGATGATTTTTTTTATTTTTCATCGTTTTGATGGGCCTTTTAATGTTTTAAATTAAGCACAATTATCTCAAGATAGGAATCCTACAGGGAATAAGGTCCAAACTTTGGGTTGACTAAGGTTTACTCCCTCACACGTATGTAAAATACAAGTCTAAGGGGCGGAAAGGTACAACCGGTCCGGCGTCCGTGTGGTAATCCACGGCTCATGGGGACTTACGGAGGTCCCGAATAAGATCACCTAGTCGACCCCAAGGAATATGGAGGCGAGGGGATCACTTACCAAGGTAGGAATGTTACTCTGATATGCAATGCATGGCCCTATGTGTACCGGAGTGCCTGCAGAAATCTAGCATAAAACTTAAAAATGATGGCAAGATAAAACCATGCAAACACAATGACATGGATGCAAATTATATATGAGAATGAAGATAATGCAAAGGACAACAAGACAGGACTAGAAAAGGACACAATCAGAATCCAGAAGGCAATTAAATCATCAATGCAAAATGTACCTGTGAGTCTGCCCCTGGACCCGCATGCAGATTTTATGCATAAAACCTGAAAATGGAGACAAGATTTAACTATGCAAACATGACAGAATGAATGCAAATAAAATATGGAAATGAAGATAATACAAAGGGGAACAAGATGGGAGCGAAAAATAAGCAATCAGACCTCGGGAAGCCAATCAAATCATCATTCAAAGACGCACCCGTAAGCCTGTGCGCAGATCAGGCAGAAAGCAAATGGAGGTCCCCAGATGACCGTTTCTAGGAAGTTGCGATCTCCTGGAAGACCACCATATGGTGGAGGTTTCTTGGAGACCGTTTTATGAAAGTAGAGGTCTCCTGGAGACTGCCATATGACCCCAGAACCTGTAAACTTGCCAAAACTATGGAAAAATGGAGACAAAACTACCTAAACATGACCACATACACACCAAACTCGCAGGAGAGCATGAATAACATGATGGGCACTAGGCGTCCCACCGTGATCGCCAAAAAAATAGAGTTGTAGATGATTGTCCTATCCCGCCCCCAAGCTAATAAACATGCATATGTCTGAGCATGAAAGCATGAATAAAAGGATAAGGGGCGATAAAGATATGGAAATACTAACTGTGATCGCCACCAAGGGATAACAACGCCAAAGGAATTGAAGAAAGGGATGCAACGGCGCCGTGTACCTTGGAAAAGGATGAAGGCTTGATCGCGCGCTTGATACGGGTGCAGAGAATGATGTGGGATCAACCTCCTCGCCTTCCAATCGGCTAGAAGAAGAGGGCTGCACATTCAATCATGCTTCTCCTGCAAAATAAAGCAAACACAATAGGAAAACACCCATTAGAAATATGAAGTGTAGCATCAATCTCGAAGTGATAAAATAGTGCTAGAAATTGAGGAAGAACGCATCGGGGGGAGGTTTTTAACCCTTGTAGAAGGGTAAAAATAAAAGGTGTGTGTATTGTGATGAGAATGAAATAAGTAGGAGGAAAAATCACATAGCACAACTGCGGGAATATGCTATGCAATATGGAGAAAAAATGCAGAAAAGTGTAGAAATAGAGTTTGTGATGATTTTGGAAAAGTAGGAGGATAGAACTAAGAGTAGAAATAACGAAATAAAGCCCTTGAGTGTGAAATTGAAAGCCTATACTTCCCTCTTCAAGATGGGGTCGAAGAGACGAGATGGCGTTGCGGCATGGCTTCACCTCGAACAAAGAAAGAGCCCCCCTTCACGTTTTGCGAACTGGGTTCTATTTATAGGAGTGTAGAAACCCTAGGGTTTAGATTCGAGATAATGACCAAAAATAGGGGGATATATGTGATCAAACACGAAATAATATCAAGGGTAAGAGTCCTGGATTGATAAAAATCGAGCTGGAGGCTCATTCTTCTCAAAAATGGATCAAGATGATGCTCCCGGAGAGTCCTCCTGCGAAGAAATCGGGGTTCAGAAGGTTCTGCGCTCTGTTCCGAATTAGCGGTCAGTCGCAAGACAGCAATTAGAGTATGACGGTCAAGGGAAGACCGTAACTAAGCTCAGGATAAGCATGCCCACGCTGCGTTGGTGAACACTGCGTTTCGGAGAAGGCAGGTGTTTGGCGGTCTTATAGGGACCGCCAAACCATATGGCGGCCACCTAGATGGCCGCCAAACCAGAGACATTTGGCGGTCCAATGGGGGCCGCCAAATGCTTTTGGCGGTCAGACATATGGCCGCCAAAAGCCCCTTCTAGCGAAGGCGCTTCGGCCGACGGGGATGATAGAAATGGTCCCGGAACTTGGGGAAACCATGGATAATAGAACTTGTAGAAAATGGCTTCCAAGCTCAGAGAGCTAGGGAAATGATCAAGAAATGTGCTCGGAACAAGATCAAGGAAGTTCCACAACAATGGGTAATTTGGGGCATCACAAAGGTGAACGAGAACAAATCGACTTGTAGGCTTAAAACGAGTGTCAACATCAACAACGCCCCAAAATTTTAATTACCGTTCGGCCTTGATTTAAATAGAATTTTTTAAAGGTTCTCTCGAGAGAAGGAAATGATATTCTAGGGGTGAAGGCTTTCTTCGGGGAACCTAAACAACCTCCTCACTCAACCCGTAGGGATTCTACAAGAACTTTGTCGGTACAACCTGCCCGACGACCGTGTGGGAACCCACAGTTTGCGAGGACTTATGGAGGTTCTCGAATGGAAAGGATCGGTTACACCTGAGTGGAAATCCCTCGGTAAAGGATCCGCTTCCAACAAGAGGGTTTTCCTATTAGTGTGATGCCATCTCTTCCTAAGCCCAAACCTGTAATGTAAGTTCAAACAGCAAGCAAACCACAAATAGCACGGAACATGTAAAATAAGAATAAAACAAAAAATTGGATAGGAGGCGGCCAGAATGCTAACCTTCCAGAGCCTAGGCAGCCAGGACGATAGCCGTTCTCAGTGGGCTAGGCAGCCACTGTGTTGGCCGTTCACAGGAAGTAGGCGGCCAGATGTTGGGTTGTCCACAGCTTTAGGCGGCTAAATGTTGGGCCGCTTATAGGAGGGTAAGGCAGCCAGGTATTGGGCCGCCTACAGGTCCAGGCAACCAGAGGTGTGGCAGTCTCCTACCTACAGATGAACTAAATCAAACCAGAATGCAAACATGCATGCTAGAATAAACTAACTAAATTCAAGTATCCTTGGACTTTCAGTATGACGAACTCACAATGAGCAGTAGCGGGTCCCACCGTGATCTCCAGAGGGTTGTAGGCGCCGAGAAGCAACCTGAGGTTCATGGTGGTGTGACGAATGGGCCCACTGGGATGAATGCCATGTCCACTGGCCTTGGTTCCTGACACTACATTGCACAAAACACAAAATTAGAATGTGATCGCCAGGGAAGTTTTACCTGATTCCCGCAGGAGTATGATCACGTAGTGTGCCTCAGGGAGGGAGCTTGCGGGGTCCCGACTTCTCCATTCTTAGTTGGCCAAGGACGAAGAGCCCTATGTAGTTAGTTGTACTAAAGTCATGAAAATAAAAATGGAAACTTGAAAAGACAAATAAAACACTGATTAGAATTGAGTTATGTAGCAAATACTCGAAATAAACTAGAAAGCAGAGAAAAATGATGGTGGCTTTACCTGGAGGGGTGTTGGGAAGGGGGGATGGTCGAGACTTTTGACCAACGGCCTTCCCTTTTGTTTAATTTGAAAACTTCTATGGATAGGAATTCTAACAAAAATTTCAAATATGTGATGATATAATAAACAAGATATAGATATGTGCAATAGCGAAACAGAGATAAGCAGAAGAACCAAACCAGGAGGTGGTCGGGTGACTAGCCACCTGTTGATTTGTTTTTTTAATTAGATTCTTATCCCGCCCCCTTTAAATCCATACATGTATAAACATGTGAATCAAAGACAAGGGGGGTGAAAGGATGAGAAATACTAACCGTGATCGCCACCAAGGTTCCAACAACGCCGCAAGGATGAAGAAAGGAGTGCAACGGCGCCGTGTACCTCGGAAAGGGATGAAGACTTGATCGCGCTTAAGAACGGGATGCGGGGAATGGTATGGGATCGACCTCCTCTCCTTCCAGCCGGCTAGAGGAAGAGGGCCTCACATTGTATTCATGCTCTCCTGTAAAATAAAGATGAACCACAAAGGTAAAAACCCATTAGAACATGAAGTGTAGAAATCTGTCCAAAGTGATAAAATAGCATGAATAAAAGGGAGAGAACGCACCGGGGGGAGGTTTTTAACCCCTGTGGAAGGGTGGAAAAGATAGGTGGGTGTGTTGTGCATGCATGAGATTTGAAATCACGAGATTTGATTGAGAGAATAGAGAGAAATCATTGATGCAAAACAGAGAAAAACATATATGTAGCAGAAAATGCAGAAAACTGTGATGATTTGTGATTTTGAGGAGACTAGAACTAAGAGTGTAGACCATGAAATCAAGCCCAGAAGGATGCAATGAAAAGCCAATACTTTTCTCTTCAAGATAGGGTCACAGTTGTGAGTTGGAGTTGCAGCATGGCTTCGCCCCACGTCCGAAAAGAGCCCTCCTTCGCGACTGCGAACTGGGCAGTTTTTATAGAGTTTTGTAAGAAAGCCTCATCTTCTTATCATGATTCCTGGAGATAGAGTCCAAGATAAATCGAGTTCTCTAGATCAAACTCGAGATAATACCAAGGACAAGAGATAGGAACAAACGGGGATCAATTCGGAGGAGGATTCTAGAAGATATGGCTCTTGGAAGGTAGCCCCGGAGCCTTATCTGCAGAGTTTGAGTTGAACTAGGATACTTAAATCCTGATCTTTTGAGCGTGATTCTGAGCAAGATAGCCAATGAAAATTTGGAGTTCTTTGGACTGAATTCAATATAATACCAAGGAGAAACCATAGGAATAAACGGCGCTCAATTCGGAGTAGAATTCAAGAAGTTATGGACTCTGCAAGGGGGCCACGGCGCATAGAAATGGAGCAGAGTCCAGCACTAATTGGACTCTCAGGTGTGTGTAACGGTCTATCGTATGACCGTCAGAGTGATGTAACGGACTAGGGTAGGTCCGTCACACTCTGGGGGTTGAACGGGGCGATTTCGGGCAAGTTCCTGTGTAACGCACTCATACTAGGCCGTCACATGGACTCTAACGGTCTAGGGTAGGACTGCCACATTCTGGGTGTTGAACAGGGTGTTTCGGGTAAGTTTTGATGTGATGGTCTATCGTAGGACCGTCACACTAATGTAACGCACCTATGTAGGGCCGTCACATTGATGGAGGAAGATTTTGGGCAGACTGCGTGCGACTTCAGAAATTAAAGCGTATCTCTCAAACGGGGCAGAACTAGCGAAAGTGGTAGAAGAATAAATTGTAGATAACTGAGAGAGGAACAATTTTTATGAAGAAAGTAAGTTGAGAAAATGATCAGAAGAGGGAGAAAATGGGGCTGGAAGAGAGAGGAAAAATCTAGGACATAGGTGAACAGCACAGCACGCTGGAAAAATGCGAATAGCTCACAATCGAGGCAGAAATGGCCAACGGCGTAGAAGACGAAGTTGTATATCTTTGAAAGAGGAACAACTTTGGTGAAGACAACTTTTTGAATATAGGACTGGAAGAGGGTGAACAAGAATCACTTTCAGGACTGCGTAGTGAGAGAGAGCCGATTACTTGAGAGAAGCAGGCCTAAATGGGCCGTAAGTTGACTTGGAAGCTAGAATTTGATAAGATAAGCTCCAGGGCTCTAAAAAATCATGATCTCCAAGACTCAAAGGATAGGTGATGGTAAAAATAGGCTCAAAATCCATCCAAGGAAGCTCCAAAATAATGGCTAATTCAGGACATCAAAAATGATGAATAAGAGAAATGACACAACTTGTGGGCTAAAACGGGTGTCAACAGATGCCCCTCCTTGATGTTCGCTTTGCAAGGGAATGAACGAAAGCGACGCGAAGGCGAAATGGAATAGAAAGGGGATGGAGCGAAAGTGATAGCGACGTGAAATGGAGATGAAGCGGAGATGAAGCGGAGAGAACTGATAAGCGGGCATCAAGGCAAAAAGACACCCGTCACAACCAACAAGCGACATGAATTCTCCCGAAAACGCCGAACTAACCACAAGGAATGATTGACAAGGATGAGACATGTCTGGAGAACTAACTAAGGGAAAGTAAACACGACCAGCCTCATTGGGGACACAATCCACGGACAATGAGTGGGTCGGAAAGAACACAGCGTAAGAGCTGGAAAGGAGAATAAGACTGAGATAAAATCCAGACAGGAATCACACTGGCCAAACAGACCAAGCGGCAAGATCAGAAAAATCATTTGAATTCAGAGTGGAATGAGGAATCTCTTACCTAGGAGAGCGTAAGTGCAATTAACCATTGCTGAGGAGAAATCGTTGAATGGATCACGAGACATGAATGCTCAAAATGACAAGATGCATGCTCGGCTAAAATAAAGAAATCATTAAAACGAATGCAAAGAAAGACAAAATAGAAAGTACTCAAGGATAATATTGCTAGACTGAGCCAGGACGGGGTCAAGAGTCTTCTTGCAACCACGGCGTGCGAGACAGAGTCTATCGTCCCCCACCCGACTCAACCAAGCGGCCTATCCAACGATTAACCGTATGCTCCAAGATCATCGTCGTTTTTGTTAAAGGGGAACATCAGATCCCAGAACACATGGGCAACCTGCCGGTCCTTGAGAGGCTATAATAAGGTAGATACCATATAGTAATGCAACAATGAGCAGGGATAGAGAGCCATACCTGACTTACCTGTCAAGCGAAACGGCATATTTTTTGAATTTTCAGATTTTCAAGATTTTTATGAATTTTCAAATAAGATAACAACCACATGACATGACATGATGTGAATATGAACGAATATGAACGAGCATGACATGAACATAACAAAATAAGAGAAATATGAACGAAACATGGCACAACATAACATAACGAAGATGGATGAAACATAACACACAAACAAATGGCAAACATGCATCCGACTAAAGGCACGGTGGGACAAGACAACACGCACATGGTGGGACAGCACACGCGGTGGCATAAGGACATGGTGGGGCAAAGACACGTGGGATGACAATACCATGAAGGACAAAGACATGTGTGATGAATGACACGGCGGAATAGGGACACACGCGATGAATTACACGACGGGACAAAAGATACGACCAACATGAGAGGACATAGACACATATGACAAGGACACATCGGGACAAAAGACATGGCGAACTATAGACATGATAAAGATAACAAACACATTCTTCAATCAAAGCCCAAGATCAGATGAAGCGGAACCGGCAGGTTCAAAATCGTGAGATAATGCCTCTCATGGAAACATGATTAGGCAGATAAGCGAAAGCTGAGAAGGCCATGAGCTTCAGACTAGATCCAGAGATAGGATTGAAGAGATGAGAACAAATCGAAGAATATGAGCAAGAGGCAGAGTAAAAGATAGAGCAAGGAAAGCTTGAACCTGTAACATACAGCCTGCACACTTAGCAAATAGATTACGTATCTGTCCTCAAGATAAAAAATAAAAGGAACAAAAGAGAAGTATTTTTGGATTTTTGTATTTTTGATTTTTTTGCCATATTCAATTTTTTGTTATTTTTTGACATATTTGATTTCTTTTGGAATTTTGACATATTTGATTTTTTTTAGAATTTTGACATATTTGATTTTTTTGGATTTTTGATAATATTTCATTTTTTGGATTTTGACAATATTTTATTTTTTTTTTAGATTTTTAAAAATAGAAATCCGTAGCACCCAAAGACAAGCTCGAACTACTGGCCAGGGATCGCCGTCCCTCCCCTCTCATTAAAGACTTCCCTTGAGTAGGGCGTGCATGTGAGGGTGGCTTACCATAACCAACCGCCTCTAAAGAACGGTGCCCCTACTAAGGCCATACCCGGGATACAACCCAGCCTAAGAGGGAGGAGCAGAAGAAAAGTGGAGACAAGCTTTATGCAGGATGGGAGGTATCAAGATTCGACTTCCTTCCAAGGCACCACCCCTCAAAGAGATAGGTCTGTTGCACCGGGGCTTTGTGTCTTTGATCTTGAGACCCATATTTATCAAGCACGCATGCGACCGGGCTCATAGCGTCCCGCGGGGAACTGTACTGCCACTCTTGCCATGCCTTCGATTCATAATATTTCATGGATTCATTTTCTCATTTTGGTAGCCCTTATTGGCTAGATATTACATGAAAAGTCACTTTCGATGGTCAAGACTGCCCCTATTTGAGACCTCTCTCGTATTAGGGAGTGCCTAGGTTGGTCATCTTATCCATCAATCTCTTGCCCCTGCACTTGGCCGAGTAGAGAAAAGAAAAAGACCTTTGTGCATATCCAAAGTATGGCCAAAGCAGCAACAGTGTTGCTCAGAGGAATCGACTATGGCTTGCCGTGAAGTGTGTGAAAAACCCATGCTCAAAGGCCACCCTCAACGATCGGGGAAAGAAACTAGACTCCCAACACGGAGTTATCACCAGCCTACGGATGCTGCATAAGCAAACTCATTTGACTAAGCCTAACTAGGCAAATTTCTAAAAGCCACTTAGCCATGTCTTAAGGAACCAACATTATAAGCATGTGCAGGAGTAATAAGAGTAATACCAATGATAACATTTTCTTGCACAAAATAACGATACCTTGCAAATCCATAATGTGGAAGTAGCATCCTGATGCGATCTTGATCATCGAGCTTCGTTCAGCATGAGTAGCTTTGTATTCCTTGCTTGCTAGGATAAAGGATGAAAGGAGAGCAAAGGATTGGATTCCTCGACACAGAGGAGTGGCAGACATCATACTGGATGAATAAGGGATAAAAAGGAAGAGAGACGAGGACTAGAACTCCCTTGTTAAGGCACTGAGGCCCTGATAACAAGGAACCAGATACATAATAAATAAGGATTAACTGAGATCAAGGCGGGCTAAAGCCTCGAAAATAGCACGAAAAAGGGCGAAGACCCCGAAAGGGTGAAGAGGAATGAGTAGAAAGATGATAAGAAGAATCATCCGACGTGGTCGGAGAAGAGGGACGAGAATCATCCGACAGGGCTGGAGAAGAAGAATGATAGACACCCGACAAGGTCGGGGAATAAGAAGGAGAACCCGGAGATACCGGAGGAGAAGAATCAGAGGAGGACATAGGCTGAGGCCGAGAATGGTGAGGAGATGGAAAGTCCGGAGGTTCTAGATAGGAAAAGGAAGAACGGGGATTCGTGGATCTGAGATGGGAGGAGAGAATCGTGGAGGGAGAATTAGGAGAGGGCAGACACACCACCCAGGGGTGGGAACCGAGCAGAAGAAATGATGAGTAAAATGAAGAAGAAGGAAGAGAAGTGGATCCCTGAGTGCACAACTGACGGCCCTTAAACTTACGTCGCCACCTCTTCTTAGCTGATACTTCTTGAACATGGGCTCGCCTGGCGCGGGCTTGAATCCTTGGGCACCTTGCCTTGCAATATCTTCTCAAATAGCGAGCCCATCTAGTAGATGGCCTGGCCCGGCTATGAACATACAGCTTTGCTGGGGCAATTACCCCTAGACACCCCGTGCTAACAATAGTAAGTGGGCATTCTTGGACAAGTAACCCTTCAGAGTGATGAATATCACAAACCCACGGGATTTTGTCTCTCGGCACTAGAAGCATGAGATTTGGCAACTCCACTCGAAACTCAGCCTTGAAGCACAACTCCCTTGATAAAAGAGACGGGTGAAGCTGAGGGAGAGTAATACATGGCGTTGACATGGCTGGTTTGCTAATAAACCGAGGAAGATTGCATAACAAGTGCAGAATATCCTTGAAAAGTTTAGAAGATACGGCCAATTGCCCCTTGAACATAGAATTCATAATCTGCTTGGCGACCGTATGCGTTAGCACAACACGGGTAGAGAACCCTTCTTGGCCTGTCATCTGAACAGCAATAGAGCGAGGAGAAATAATAGCATCAACGGTGAACTCTCCGGCGAGCAAGGAGATTGCCACCGGCCTTGCTCGGGAAGAAACTGGCATCAACTCAAGGGAACTCTTCTTAGCAACTGTCATCTTTGAAAGTAGAGGCGCATCATCCCCAAAATAACCAGGGACGAGGACACGAACCGGCATCCGACAGATAAAATCTTGAATCTTGAAATGTACGGCCGGCACTGAATCATCTTGACTTAGCTTATTGTCTCCCTGGGGATTAGACCCGAGGGAAACCAAAGGAAGCGCACACCCGCTCCGTGGGGTGGGAGTGGTTGGGGAAGTAAAGGGAATATGTTTGGGTGGAACACGTGAAGGTTTGGAAGGCATGGAGGTTCCAACGGGAGTGGTGATGGAAAGTGAAGGCTCAGGCGATGTGGCGATGATAGGCTTGGGTGGTGACCAAGGTGAAGGTGAGGGCGTGGCTGAGGGTAGAGGTAAAGGCAAAGGTGTGGTTTGCTCAGGCTCGGGCAAAGGTGATGGCAGAGATGGAGGCAAGGGTGGAGATGGAGGTGGTGATGGAAGCACTGGTGGTGGAGACGGAGATGATGGTGATGGCAATGGAGATGGTGAGGATAGTGATGAAGGCGATGGGGGTAGTGGACATGGAGGTGGAGAGGGTGAAGAGGGAGGTTGTGGTGTCCACCGTTGACGTGTCGACACAACGCGTCGAGCGGTGTTGGGAATGGAAGCGGTGGTAGTGGTGGTGGGAGAAGAAGGGGAGGCACTAGCCTGAGTAGAGGATTGGGTTTGTGGCGGCGATGGAGCCGGGGTAAGAGATGGCGAAGGTAACAGGGTAGGTGAGGTAGTAGGTGATGGAGCGAGTGCAACACTAGACGAGGAATCACGGGGGTGCCCCTGGCCTTGAAGTAACGGAGACGGCTGCCCGAGTGGCACTTCTTGCTGCTGTTGTTGGTTGCGAAGATGTAAAATGACTTTGTGCATGGTGGCCTAATCAATCCTTTTCTTAGCTTCCAGATTATAAACATAATCCTAGAACTCGGGGCAATCCTCAACCAAATGCCCCTGCTGGCGGTGAAAATCACAGAACTGAAGCATATCCCCGACCGCGAGTCGGCAAGGCACAACCGGAGAGGGTGGCAACGCGTGAGTGGCCATCAAAGCCCGAAATATATCGGTGAAACACTCCAGCAACGGAAGGCGAGGAGCCTGCTTCGGGCAAGGTGGATGCCGAGGGATATGTAATGGTGGAGAAGGTTGTGTAGACGGAAGTGGAGGTTGCGTAGGCAAGAGTGCGTGGCTAGTGGTGGATGGCTTTGGTGATGGCATGTGTGGAACGGAGTGGGGAGGTATGTAGACGGCATCCACCTGCTCAGGATGTGGTGTTCCCTTGACCGAAAGTGGAGACGGAGACGGGTATGTGGACACGGGAGGCTGACTCATGGAAGGTTGATATGCGGAGGCGTATGGGTACCTAGAGGCGGGAGGTTGGCTCGTGGAGGGATATGTGGTGGAAGGCTGACTCATGGCGGGCCGACTCATGGGAGCGTAGGGTTGGCACGTGGAGGGTGAAGGTTGATATGTGGAGGTGGATGGTGGAGACTCGAGGTCAAGGGAATCTTGGATTTGTTGGCGAATGAAGCAGGCTCGGCTATAAAGTTGTTGCCAGGAGGTGATGTCGTTGAGGGCTAAGATAAACCGATACTCGGGCATGGCATTGGATATCAGCATCTTGATTTGCTCTCACTCCGGTATGTGCCCCGGGACTTGCGCGGCCAAGCGACGCCAACGATCGGCAAAGGTGCAGAAATCCTCTTCGGGCTTCATCATCTCATGGGCCATATCCGCCATAGAATACTTGGGCCCAACCTGGTCTTGATACTGTTGAATAAACTTTTCTTGAACGGCTTGAAAACTAACAACTTGCTCTTGCGGAAGAGAGAAGAACCAATCCCGAGCCGGGCCTTCCAATGACAGACCAAACAGATAAGCCATCAAGTGTTGGTCATGTCGAAATTGGGCCGACTCATAAACAAACTCCTTCAAGTGCACATACGGGTCACCGACTCCACTATAACGACGATATGTGGGAATTTGTGATAGAGGTGGGAGCCTAAGACCTTAAAATGCGAACGGAACACTTAAAGAGGATTTGGGATCGATCCGACGTTGAAGCTCATCAAGCTGGCGTTGGGTTTGAGCAATCATCTCCTGGGTAGGGAGAGATCGAGAAGAATATGGGCCAGCTTGAGCAAGATGTTGTGAATTAGGACCAGGAGCATGGTATTGGGCTGGATAAGAGGATCCGGGCTGAGAAGAAAAAGGGCCCATTCTGGGAATGGAAGGGTGAGCGGGCCTGGAAGAGATGTTGGAACATGGGTTGAATGGGCCAGCAGCAACATGGGCAGAATAATGAGGCCCATTAAGAGAATAATGCCCATTAGCTATTGGGCCAGCAACATATGAAGAAGAAGGAGGAGGCCCATGAATAGAAGATGACCTATTATGAGAAGAAGGCCCATGGAGATGAGATGCAATAAGACGTTGGGCCTGGGCCGGGTCCATTTGGTGAACAAGGCTTGAAAGATGGGCCATGAGATTAGCCTGTTCCTTTGATGGATCAGAAGGACCACGGGAAGATGGGCCCGTGTGGGAAGAGGATTCCATACGGGAATAGGAAGAAGATTGGGAAAAAGGATGATACAAGGGGTTGAAATGATACTCCATCAGGACAAATGGAGACTTAATACAAGGAGATCCAGGACAATACAAACGGGGAAGCAAGGGTTTAATGGGCTTGAGAACAAGGGGGCTGACCCACTAATGCAAAGACGAATGGACAATAGACCACGGGACAATGGACTGGACAATGAACCAACAAAATGGACTGACTTAAGTGGGCCTAACAATAACAAAACATGTGGATGCAGCATAAAACACCACTAATGGGCTTGGACAAGCCCAAATAACATAAACAATGCAATGTGAAAGTTTTCACCCAAGTCGAACAAGTTAATATGATGGGAAATCTTTTAGGGGTTTTAATAGACCTTTTAATGATTTGAATTAGGAAAAATTCCCTCAAGATAGGAATCCTATGGGAATAAGGTCCAAATTTTGTGTTGACTAAGATTAACTCCCTCACACGTATGCAAATACAAGCCTAAGGGGTGGAAAGGTACAACCGGCCCGGCGTCCGTGTGGGAATCCACGGCTCGCGGGGACTTATGGAGGTCCCGGATAAGATCACCTAGTCGAGCCCAAGGAATATGGGAGCGAGAGGATCACTTACCAAGGGAGGAAATGCAACTATGATATGCAATGTATGACCCTATGTGCACTGGAGTGCATGTAATTTCTAGCCTAAAACTAGAAAATCAAAACAAAATTAAACTATGCAAACATGATCCAAATAAGACAAATAGTATATGGATGGAAAGACAATACAAAGGTCTACACAACGGGCCCAAGAACAGATCAATCGGACTACGGGATCAAAGGTTATGCCCCGACGAACACGGCCCTGTGAGCATGCGTGCAAGACTGCCAGAAGCTGTAACGGTCTACCAAATGACCGTTATATGACAGTGACGGTCTACCATAAGACCGTCACATAACCAGAGCCCGTAAAACACCAAAAATAGTGGGAGAATGGAGGAAATACAACCTAAACATGAACATGCACCCACCCAACCTACAAAAGAGCATGAAAACAAGCGTGATGGGCATTGGTGTCCCACCGTGATCGCCAAAAAACTGTTGATTTATTTTTTTAATTAGATTCTTATCCTGCCCCCTTTAAATACATACATGTATAAACATGTGAATCAAAGACAAGGGGGGTGAAAGGATGAGAAATACTAACCGTGATCGCCACCAAGGTTCCAACAACGCCGCAAGGATGAAGAAAGGAGTGCAACGGCACCGTGTACCTCGGAAAGGGATGAAGACTTGATCGCGCTTAAGAACGGGATGCGGGGAATGGTATGGGATCGACCTCCTCTCCTTCCAGCCGGCTAGAGGAAGAGGGCCTCACGTTGTATTCATGCTCTCCTGCAAAATAAAGATGAAACACAAAGGTAAAAACCCATTAGAACATGAAGTGTAAAAATCTGCCCAAAGTGATAAAATAGTATGAATAAAAGGGGGAGAACGCACCGGGGGGAGGTTTTTAACCCCTATGGAAGGGTGGAAAAGATAGGTGGGTGTGTTGTGCATGCATGAGATTTGAAATCACGAGATTTGATTGAGAGAATAGAGAGAAATCATTGATGCAAAATAGAGAAAAACATATATGTAGCAGAAAATACAGAAAACTGTGATGATTTGTGATTTTGAGGAGACTAGAACTAAGAGTGTAGACCATGAAATCAAGCCCAGAAGGATGCAATGAAAAGCCAATACTTCCCTCTTCAAGATAGGGTCAAAGTTGTGAGTTGGAGTTGCAGCATGGCTTCGCCCCACGTCCGGAAAGAGCCCTCCTTCGCGACTGCGAACTGGGCAGTTTTTATAGAGTTTTGTAAGAAAGCCTCATCTTCTTATCATGATTCCTGGAGATAGAGTCCAAGATAAATCGAGTTCTCTAGATCAAACTCGAGATAATACCAAGGACAAGAGATAGGAACAAACGGGGATCAATTCGGAGGAGGATTCTAGAAGATATGGCTCTTGGAAGGTAGCCCCGGAGCCTTATCTGCAGAGTTTGAGTTGAACTAGGATACTTAAATCCTGATCGTTTGAGCGTGATTCTGAGCAAGATAGCCAATGAAAATTTGGAGTTCTTTGGACAGAATTCAAGATAATACCAACGAGAAACCATAGGAACAAACGGCGCTCAATTCGGAGTAGAATTCAAGAAGTTATGGACTCTGCAAGGGGGCCACGGCGCATAGAAACGGAGCAGAGTCCAGCACGAATTGGACTCTCAGGTGTGTGTAACGGTCTATCGTACAACCGTCAGAGTGATGTAACGGACTAGGGTAGGTCCGTCACACTCTGGGGGTTGAACGGGGCGATTTCGGGCAAGTTCCTGTGTAACGCACTCATACTAGGCCGTCACATGGACTCTAACGGTCTAGGGTAGGACCGCCACATTCTGGGTGTTGAACAGGGTGTTTCGGATAAGTTTCGGTGTGATGGTCTATCGTAGGACCGTCACACTGATGTAACGCACCTATGTAGGGCCGTCACATTGATGGAGGAAGATTTTGGGCAGACTGCGCGTGACTTCAGAAATTAAAGCGTATCTCTGAAACAGAGTAGAACTAGCGAAAGTGGTAGAAGAAGAAATTGTAGATAACTGAGAGAGGAACAATTTTCATGAAGAAAGCAAGTTGATAAAATGATCAGAAGAGGGAGAAAATGGGGCTGGAAGAGAGAGGAAAATTCTGGGACATAGGTGAACAGCACAGCACGCCAGAAAAATGCAAATAGCTCACAATCGGGTCAGAACTGGCCAACGGTGTAGAAGAAGAAGTTGTAGATCTTTGAAAGAGGAACAACTTTTGTGAAGACAACTTTTTGAATATAGGAGTGGAAGAGCATGAAAAAGAATCACTTTCAGGACTGCACAGTGAGAGAGAGCCGATTACTTGAGAGAAGCCGGCCTAAATGGGCCGTAAGTTGACTTGGAAGCCAGAATTTGAAAAGATAAGCTCCAGGGCTCTAAAAAATCATGATCTCCAAGACTCAAAGGATAGGGAATGGTAAAAATGGGCTCAAAATCCATCCAAGGAAGCTCCAAAATAATGGCTAATTCGGGACATCAAAAATGATGAATAAGAGAAATGACACAACTTGTGGGCTAAAACGGGTGTCAACACCGCCCAGTGCCATGAACGGTCGAAACGATGGTCGTCCACCCTCTGTGGAGTGCAAGGCAGGGGATGCAATGCTGAGAACCAGCCAGAAGCGAGGAGCTCTCTCGTGAGTGTTGGGGGGGTCCTCTCTCACACAGGGGAGCCTCTCCTCCACTCGAGGAACTCTCCATCCTTCCTCTCGGATCCTCTTCCTCCGAGTCTCTCCTCTCCCTCCAAGACTCTCCATCTGTGAGTGTCTCTCTCTATTCATATGTGTTGTGTGTATCCTCCTCGACCCTCTAGTACCTTCCACCTTCGTGCCCCCAAAATGTGGGCAATGAGGCCGGAGTTGAGCTAGAATGGGGGAGTTTTCGGAGTGGGAGAGTAATTGTGGGACGCGGGGATTGACTGCAGTTGCCAGGAGGAGGCTAGATCTCTGGCTGTTTTCAGGGAGAATGTGGCCAGGGGTCTGGCCGTCTGCCAAACCTGGGCAGCCAAGGCTCTGGCCGCCCAGCGAACTTGGGAGGCCATCGACCTGGCCGCCCAGCCCATGGGCCTCTACCTTCTATTCATTTCGATCTCAGGCCTAATAGGTCAACTGGGCTGGACTTTAAGCACGAAAAATCAATCAATCCGAGAAAATATTAGTGTTACTTATATGAGAGTCTAATCAAGGGTCCGTGAGATATACAAAATTAGGCATCTACATCCCCTCGAAAATTATTCAAATTGGGGCTTGAATCCGCGTAAGGGGGCTTTAGGCCAATCCTGGAGTGAGTACATGCGTGGCTACGCACGCCTCGACTCCCTGGAGTGGGGATGGTTGCAGAGGATGCTCCTGGAGTAGGAGGAATCGTGAAAACGTAGGTTGACAGGTGGTTACAGGAAGGCGGCTATCTCGATGGCCGTTTAGCAGAAGACATGGGCGGCCATGTTCCTGGCTTTCTTCTGGGAGTTTAGCGACCGTTGATTTGGTTGCCTGGAAAGCGGGTTCAGCCCGTTATTTCGATGGTTTTCTGCCTGGTTGAGTTATTTGACTGGAAATGGGTATTCAAGGGTTCAATCATCTAGAGAAAAGTGTCACTCTTATGATGACTAAAACAAGATTTTTCCAAAATTAGGCGTCTGTAGGGACCATAATGGTGGTGACTTTGGGATAACTTGATCCGAACTACCGAGATAAAGCATCGGTAACACAACAAGAGTATAAGGAAGTAGGGAGACTGGTCTCCATTTGAGGTACTGGAGGGGACACAGACTCCGAGTGTGTAAACATGAGACGTGGACTCTGGTCGATGTAGCAGTGGATCCTGGCTCGACACAGAGTAGGTGGACTGGCTTGGGTCCGAGAGCAGCTGACACTGGCTCAGTAAGGAGTAGGCAAGTCCTGGCTCAGGTCTGAGAGTAGCTGACACCGACTCAGTAAGGTGCGGGCTGGTATTGGCTCAGCTCTAGGAGCAGCTAACACTGGCTCCGGTATGGGGTCCATTTCATCAATAGAGACATGGACTGAGCTGCATGATGTGCCAAAAGGGCAGCCATTTGAGACGGAAATTAATTCCCCGGCTAGTCTTCATTGATATAGGCCGTGAAAGGCATCTTAAGGGGCATTGAAAGCCCAATTACAATTGTATGCAAGCCACGGGATAGTTCCGTCATGTGCCAGTCCTCGGGTCATTCCATAGTCACGTGGGTATTTATGCCATTATACATGATATCTGTCGGAGGACTCGTGATTTGGCTTGACACTGTGTGAGGGGTGTTGATGTGACATACCCTCAGCATCAGAGGACTGAGCACAAGAAGACAACACAATCCCCACTCAGGGAGCCAAAACACTCCAGAAGCTAGAAGCCCTTGTCGAGTGCTCTTTAGGTTGCTTGTCGTCGAAGTTGGTTCAACCTTGTGCGCCTATTCACATGCTTCCTCTTTGCATGTTCTGACCTTTGGGCTTCCCTGGGAGGTTTATAGGCCCAAAGTTGGCTGGAGGGCTACCCAGATCAGATGAACCCTTTGGAGGACCTACTTGGACCAGATGAAGCCCTTGGAAGACCTACTTGGATTGGATGAGGCCCTTGGAAGACCTACCTAGACCGGGTGGATCCTGGATAGGGGGTACCCATACCAGATGGATGTTGGCGGTCTCGGTGGAATCCCTGGGGATCACTCTCGATCTGGGTAGCTCCTCTGGGAGAGCACCCGGTCTCAGTAGCCTCCCTAGGGAGGGCTGGCGGTCTGGATAGCTCCCCTGGGGAGCGCTCCTTGTCTTGGTAGCTCTTCTGGGAGCGCACCTAGTCTAGGTAGCTCCTTTGGGAGCTCTGGCGGTCTGGGTAGCTCCTTTGGGAGTACGCCCGGTCTAGGTATCTCCTTTAGGAGCTCATCCGGTCTTGGTAGCTCCTGTGGGGGCACTCCTAGTCTAGGTAGCTCCTATGGGAGCGCACCTTGTCTAGGTAGCTCCAGAAAGTGGCCAAGCAAACTGGGTAGCTCTAGAAAGTGGTCCACCCGATCCAGGTTGGTCTTGGTGCTAAGAAGGGGCGCACAGCCCCATAAAAGGGAGACCCCATGCTGATTTTTTATAGTTTCTGACATCCTTCGGCTCTGTGGATGGCTTCTGGATTTGTGTGCACTCCGCCTGCATCACTTGCTACCGATGTGGACTTAGAATATCACATAATGTAGAGAACTGTCGCGCTTGTCATGAAATAGTCCTTATGCATCGTGTATAACGACGGGTGCACCCCGAACTTGGGTCTGGGGGAAAATATCGACGTGGTGTCATGTGAAGAGTCATACAGGAGTGATTCCCATTGCTGGGTTTCAAAAAAGTTGAGAAAATCCATGGGTACAACAGCGATATCTTGAGAAGGCAAGATTCTTCCACGTGTCTAGAGTGCAAGGATCTGCCCACATCATATGCTATGGTGTGCACTCAACTAGATATTTCTAATGCTATTAGTGTGGTCAGGAAGTATATGAGAAATCCTGGGAAGATCCACTAGGAGGTTGTAAAATAGATTTTTCGTTACCTCAAAGGTGCTTCTGATGTGAGCCTAGTATTTTAGAGAGGTAATGGTGATGGTGCTCAACTGGTTGGCTACATCGATTCAGATTATGCTGGTGATCTGGATAAGGGGAGATCCCTAACATGTTATGTTTTCACATTCTCAAGTTGTGCTATTAGTTGAAAGGTTATTTTATAGTCTACGGTGACTTTGTTAGTGACAGAAGTTGAATATATAGTACTGGCAGTTGGAGTGAAAGAAGTGTTGTGGTTGAGAGGTTTGGTTGACAATTTGGACATGTGTAGGAGACAACTCTGATATACTGTATTAACTAGAGTGTCATACACCTGACAAGAAATTAGATGTATCATGAAAGGACCAAACACATAGATGTCAAGTATCACTTTGTTCATGATGTCATGTTGCAAGGTACAGTGACTATTCAGAAAATTTTTACAGCAGAGAACCTGGAAAACATGCAGATGAAGCCTATTCCTTCAGAGAAGCTCATGCATTGATTAGACATGATTGGTTGTTAGAGTACGTGAGGTGTGTCCTAGTAGGGGCATTGGCAGTTGCGGCGATCATGACGTGAAGCTTGACACTAGATGCAACTTGTGAAGACGAGCCAGGAGGAGAATTATTGCATGTATGAGATGTTGGGATGTGTACCTGAAGCGGAAGCCATCCCACCGAGGAGGAAGACGACGAGGAAGACGATCCACGCTCACGAACACCGGGAAGGGAGCGACCGGAACCCACGTTTCTCCCTCTGGTTTCCTCTCTCTATCTCACGTACTGTATGTGTGTGTGTAACCTAATGGGGAGTTTCACACTAGTATAGAGAGGAGGGACCAGTCCCAATTGGGCTTAAGCAGGATCCCACCCATAACAAGATCCTAATGGGCACTGAATGGGTTCAGCCCATTAACATATTCCTTTAACTGGACTTAATGGTGTGTTAAGTGTGTGTAGCCCAATGACAAGTGGACCATTATATTGGGATAAAACCCAACATTCTCCCACTTGGTTCATCTTGTCACAAACATATCAAATCTTCCTTTCGAAAATATACATATAATATAGACATACATATAGTTTAAAAGACACTTGAAGATTTGATAGTGGGCCTACACCTGAAGGGAAAAACACGATACATGCGCGCATGATTAAAACAAAACCACACACCATTCCAGTTAATAAAATCTGAAGAAGTTCAAGTATAGTAAATCAAATGACATGAGTCATGGCGGTAAATGCATTCTAATCATACACCACCTTCCATGTACCACAATGCCACCAACTTACTATAACTGAACACTGAAACTGAATTAATAGATAAACTCAAACTTAATGTTTATCTATTGGTCACCACTTAAGCATACATTCTGCCAACCATAATCCATAACCAACATGTATATACAGCAAATGGAATAGGCAGAAAACAAAAGAAGAATCATGATATAAATGTGATCACAAATAACTGTAAGTGTCATAATATATCAAGAGAACTAACAAGACCCATCTTAATCACATGACTACAAAAGGTGCTAGTAGGTAGTCCCTTAGTGAGTGGGTCAGCAATCATAAGATCTGTCCCAATATGTTCTATAGACACTTCATGATTCTTCACTCTATCTCTAAGAGCAAAATACTTAATATCTAAGGCTCTACCACCCTTAGATGCCTTATTATTCTTAGAGAAGAAGACCGCAGCGGAATTGTCATAGTAAATCTTGATAGGTCTTGAGATGAAATCAATAAATGGTAGACATGTGAGCAAGTTCCGCAACTGAATGGCCTGTCCACTAGCCTCAAAATAAGTAATGAACTCAGCTGTCATAATGGAAGTCACTGTAATACTATGTTTCTCACTACACCAAGTAATGGCTCCCCCTGCCAAGAGGAAGATATAGCCTGTAGTAGACTTCCTCGTGTCAAGGCAACCACCAAAATCAGCATCAGAATATACAATGACCTCCAACTGATTTGACCTCCTGTAAGTGAGCATATAATCCATAGTCCCTTTCAAATAGCGCATGACTTTCTTGGCAGCCTTCCAATGATCCAAACCTGGGTTGCTTTGGTACCGGCTAAGCATTCCCACAGCAAAAGCAATGTCTGGACGTGTACAAGTCTGAAGGTACATCAGGCTCCCAACTGCTGAAGCATAAGGAATAAGCTCCATCTGCTTCCTTTCTAAGTCATTCTTAGGACACTGTAAATCACTGAATTTATCTCCTTTCACAATGGGTACTTTATCGGGTGAATTGCATGTTGAACCTTTCCAAGATCTTTGAGATGTAAGCTTTCTGAGAAAGACCAAGTGTACCTGAAGGTCTATCTCTGGTGATCTCAATGCCTAAGACATAACAGGCATCACCCATATCCTTCATCTCAAAGTTCTTAGAAAGAAAAGCCTTAGTTTCATGCAACAAACCAAGATCACTACTGGCAAGCAAGATGTTATCCACATACAAAAGTAAGATAATGAATTTACTCCCACTGACCTTTAGGTATAAACATTCATCAATGATGTTTTCCTTAAACCCAAAGGACAAAATGATTTCACTAAACTTTATGAACCATTGACGGGAGGCTTGCTTAAGTCCATAAATGGATTTCTTTAATTTACACACCAAGTGTTCTTTTCCCTTAGCATGAAACCCCTGAGGTTGCTCTATATACACTTCTTTATCTAGGTCCCCATTGAGAAATGCCGTTTTCACATCAATTTGGTGTAACTCTAAATCAAAATGAGCTACTAAGGCCATGACTAACCTGAATGAGAGCTTCTTAGAAACTGGAGAGAAGGTCTCATCATAGTCAATGCCCTCCCTCTGAGTGAAACCTTTATCCACCAATCTGACCTTATGTCTCTCAACTTTACCTTTAGAGTCCACTTTAGTTTTGAATACCCATTTGCATCCAACAAGTTTGGACCCTTTAGGCAAGTCAACGAGATCCCAGACTTGATTTTTAGCCATTGAGTCAAGCTCTTCCTTCATGGCTTCAAACCAATAGGTGGACTTTTCACTCTTCATGGCTTGTGAAAACGTCACTGGATCATCAATGTCACCCCTATCAACATTATCCTCCTGTAGGTATACCAAAAACTCATCAGATATGGCAGGTCTCATAACTCTCTCAGATCTACGTAGTGCTGGCCCCTGATCCACCTGAGGAGGTGGTTGGTCAACACTTGCAGCATCTTCTGGCACTGGAGCCACTTGAGGTGGACCAACTACAACTTCTTGTTCCCTCTGAATATCATTCTGAGGAATGAATATGGGAACAAAGCTGTCAGTTGTTACAAGTATTTCAACCGGATCCTGTAACTCCTCAAAAGAAATCTCTCGATAAGGTCCACTCCCACTGACTCCGCCATCCTCAAGAAACCTTGCCTTATCTGTTTCTATAATGATGGGAACATGTGATGGACAATAGAATCTGTACCCTTTTGATCTTTCCGGATAACCAATGAAGAATCCACTAGCTGTCCTAGGATCAAAAGCCTTTTCTTGTGGGTTATATGGTCTGGCCTCAGCTGGACATCCCCAAGTGCGCATATAGCTCACAGAAGGTTTCCTACCACTCCACAACTCATAGGGAGTTTTAGGAGCAGCTTTAGTAGGAACCTTATTCAAAATGTGTACAGCTGTCTTTAAGGCCTCCCCCCACAAAGACAAAGGAAGGGTAGAGTGACTTAACATTGTCCTAACCATTTCTTTAAGCGTTCGGTTCCTTCTTTCTGCAACCCCATTCTGATATGGACTGCCAGGAGTAGTGTACTGAGGTACAATACCCTCTTCTTTAAGGAACCTAGCTAATGGTCCAGGCCTCTGTCCCATCTCTGTATACCTACCATAATACTCACCACCCCTATCAGATCTAACTACCTTAATAGATTTTCCTGATTGTTTCTCTACCTCACTCTTAAAATCTTTAAAGGCATTAAAAACATCTGTCTTTTCAAGAAGTAGATAGAGATACATATATCTAGAGTAGTCATCAATGAATGTGACAAAGTATTGCTCACCAGTAAGACAGGGTGAAAGGGACCACAAATATCAGTGTGAATTATTTCTAGAAGTTCAGAACTTCTAGTGGCATCTTTATTAGGCGTGTGTGTTTGCTTTCCCTTTATGCAATCAACACAAGTCTCAAAGTCAGTGAAATCTAGAGTGTGGAACACTCCTTCTCCCACTAACCTCTTAAGCCTCTTAATGGAGATATGGCCTAATCTCCTATGCCACAACATAGATGAATTTTCATAAACTCTACCACGCTTGTTGCCAATAGAAACTGAAGTATGCATGGTATTCAAGGATTGTTCATTCACATTACTAAGACACAATTTATATAAACCATCAGATATAGAACCAGTACCAATAACAACTGAATCCTTCATTAATTCAACTAAAGAGTTTTCAAAACTAACATGAAAACCTTCTGAAGCAAGTTTTGATACTGAAACTAAATTTCTACTAAAAGAAGGTACATAAAAAGTGTCTTTCAAATCTAGAACAAATCCTGAACTCAAAATGATCCTATAAGTTCCAATAGCCTTCACATGTGAGCGCGTCCTATTTCCTGAAAAGATGTATTGCTCACCCTTATTGATAGGCTTTTGAATAGGAATCCCTGCATAGAAATGACAACATGCACAGTAGAACCTGAGTCAATCCACCATGTATCATTAGGAACATTTACTAAATGAGACTCATAGCAAACATAAGATGAGAGATTACCTTTCTTTCAAACCATCCCTTGAATTTCAAGCACTCTTTCTTAATGTGTCCAGGTTCATGACAGAAGAAGCATTTCTTTTCATTTTCTTTTTCTTTTTCTTTGCCTTTGCCCTTTTCTTTCTTGTAGTGCTTCTTCTTGCCCTTCTTCTGAACACTCTTGTGCTTTCCTGAACTTCCACTTCCTTTATGAGAGGAGAAGTTAGCAACTTGATTTCTCTCCCCTCTCAACCTCTCCTCCTCCTGAACACACATGGTCATCAATTCATTTGGTGACCATTTAGCCTGATGTGTGTTGTATGAGATCTTAAAGGCCTCATACTCATTTGGAAGAGAGTTGAGAATAAAGTGGACAAGGAATGTATCTGAAATGGTAACCTCCATTGCATTAAGCTGAAATGCAATATCTATCATCATCATAATGTGTTCTCTAATGCTACCACTGCCAGTGTATTTTATTGAGGAAAGCGTAGCCATTAAGGTGCTAGCCTTTGCTTTATCAGAACTGATGAACTGTTCCTCAATAGCCTTTAAAAATCCACTAGCTGTGACCTGCTCAGGGATAGATCCCCTAATATTTTGGCCTACATGTCCTTGTAAGAACAATAGGCACACACGGTTGGATCTTTCCCATTTATCAAAATGAGTCTTCTATTCCTGTATACTTTCTGCTGTAAGTGGAGCTGACTTTTCCTCACGCAAAGACAAATCTAAATCCATGCACCCTAAAGCAAAAAGTACCCTTTGTTTCCATTCAATGAAATTAGTGCCATTCAGATAAGGAACAGTTCCAGTGAAGGGTGCAAACAAAGGAGAAGCACCTGAAGATAACCAAATGCTCACATATATCAAAATATGAAATGGCATCAAATATGAGGCATATAAATGAATGCTAAGTAATTCTAACAACTGAAATAAATTACTTTAGCATGCTAATGGGCAAACTCCTCACAAAATAACTTAAGTGATAGAACTAAGACTTATATACACTTTGATGTCAAGAGATAGTACCTTTTGGTACAAAACTCTCAAGAGTCAGCATGCATATAAATTATATTCTATCATGTTCATGACATGAAAATAGAACACTCCTTTGGGAGTTAAATGCTACATTCAAACCAAGAACACAAAGTTTGATACCATTTTAATTCCTTAATGAGAACATTTTATTATTCTCCATGCATAAAACCACTTTGGTGGTCAACTTACACACTTTGAATGCTAAAATATCCTCCCCTCAATTAAAAATGATAACAAACAAAACATAATGCTCATGAATGACACTATCTTAAACTCAAAAGTGTGTAATTTTATCATTCCTCGTAGTTAGTGCCACTTTGGTGGTCTACCTAACAACTTAAAAATCAAAAACTTCACACAAAACTATATGATAGCATCAAATAACACTTAATATGAGCAAAAAAGATATAAACACAATAATTATTGCAATCTGAAATGGAGATATTAATGTATGAATAATTTCTGTAGAGAGGTCAAAATATCACAAAAATATCTCCTAATATTAAAGCAATAATTATTTGTTCACTAATAAGCCTTAATCATGCCAAAACTAAATTAAAAGGGGTTAAAAACACAAGTTCTAGCATGCTGTTGCATAAATATCCCTTTCTGTTTGCAGAAATAATCACTGAATTGCAAACATACCCACAGAAATTACTTCTGTATCCAAACTGTTTACAGAATGGACCCTATATCCTTTAAAGAATGTTAATGGGCTCAATATGTACCCAGAATGAATGGGCCTAAGATCCAGAACTTAATAGATCTTATAGAAAATCCATTAACAGAATTTAAAGAATAAGGATATAATTAAATGAATTTGAATAAACAGTTTATACTTAAAGGATACACAGAAGTAATAATGGATACGGATATTTAAAACGGATTTTAATTAGATTCGGATACGTAAACGGATCCGGATTCGGGTTCTAAATAAGATCCATATGGATCTCAGACCCAATATCCGAAACCAGAACCGTTTACCAACTTAAACCCGGATCCGAAAATATTCACAATCCAAACCCAAAATTTAAAACCAAATCATTGATAGGGGGGCCAAAAATCGGATCCACAAGCTTAACGGATCCTATTTTGAAATTAAAAAAAATAATTATTAACTTAATGGGGGTGAATGGGTCAAAGACCCTTCATCTTCCCCAACCCACCTCCCCCGCGCGACCCCCCATCTTCCAAAACCCTAACAGCAGAGAGCCGCCGCCGGAAGGGAAAAGGCAGGGGGTCCGCCCGGCCGCCGCCGGATACCGCCGGCTGGAGACGACGCCGGCGGCGTCCTCCAGCGCGCTCGCACGCGCTCGCGGCGGGGAGCCCCTACGCGGGCGCAGGGTGCCGCCGCGGCGGGTTCCTGCTGTAGGGGAGCAGCTGGGGCGGAGGCCCGCCAGTGACCGCCGGCCTACCCACGGGCTGAAGACGCCGGAGACGTCGTCCGGTGGGGAGGTGGCCGCCAGGACCTCTCCGTTTGAGACTGAAGGCCCCCCCCCCTTTTTTTTTAAACCGTGGAGGCTCCCTGCGCACGCGGCCGCACGCGGCGGTGCGCCTGCGCAGGGAAGCCCCCCAGCGCGGTGGCGTCCCTGCCCAGGGAGCCCCGCCCGTCACCGTCGCCCAGGGCCGCTTCCGGCCATGGTATCCTCCGCGACGGTGGTCGATGTCCAACGGCCAGAGAATAAAAAAAACTTGCTGTATGTTCTACTCCGTCCGACTGAAATCGTTCCGAGAACGATGAGAGGAGTCCGAGAGATCATAACTCGGGCTCTGATACCACATGTTGGGATGTGTATCTGAAGCAGAAGCCATCCCACCGAGGAGGAAGACGACGAGGAAGATGATCCACGCTCACGAACACCGGGAAGGGAGCGACCGGAACCCACGTTTCTCCCTCTGGTTTCCTCTCTCTATCTCACGTACTGTATGTGTGTGTGTAACCTAATGGGGAGTTTCACACTAGTATAGAGAGGAGGGACCAGTCCCAATTGGGCTTAAGTAGAATCCCACCCATAACAGGATCCTAATGTGCACTGAATGGGTTCAGCCCATTAACATATTCCTTTAACTGGACTTAATGGTGTGTTAAGTGTGTGTAGCCCAATGACAAGTGGACCATTATATTGGGATAAAACCCAACATGAGAACCTTCCCAAGCCCACAATCCTTGCGAGAGGCACGGATGTGGAGTGTAAGGAGTCCCACTTCCATGCAAGCTCAGACTCCACGTACGACATAGACGGGGTGTGCGGCTAAAGTGGGAAGGAGTCCTACTCTTATCGAAAGCGATGCAGAGTTTGCGTACGGCATGTTCGAAGAACCCCAGCGAGATTCAGTTGGTTCCCACATGGGCGTGAGCTGCCTGGGTGGCCTTGGCGATCTTGAACTCCTGTACATAGGAAGCTCTCTTCCTTGTTCTAATAGAGAGACCCATAGAGAAGTTTTGGGGAGAGAGATCTTGTAGGGAGCACGAGAGAGTTTTTATTAAGGGGATTTATTTTCTCTTGGGTGCGGGTGAATTTCTGTAATTTTTCCTCCACATTTAGTGAAGTTCTTGATCGTCGTCATCGCTCGTGGACGCATGGGGTAGCCTCTAAACTACGTAAATTCTTGTGGTCTTAGTCTGATATGATTGTTTCCTTTTTTTTCCTCTCTTTACTTCTTGTCGTGTGAATCTAACTAAATCAAAGGTATTACTCTACTCGCGAGGGTGGTCATTGTTACAACACTTACCGTGAACCTTATTTTGCAAGCAAGTATTTGGCACCCAACCCTCCTCAGAAAGCCCAACATTACATCCGATGATCCTCATGTTTGGGCAATACGGCTTTAGGCCCATGAATTGAACAAGGGGGAGCTCTCATGGGCAACGGCTCCCCCCTACAGGGCTTTAATGCCTAAAACACTTGTGCCTTCTCCACCCTCTTCCCCCTGTTCTCCAGACTACCTCCCTCGCCCTCTAACCTTACGCATGCCGCAAGCAACAGGCTTAGTTTTCCACTCTCTAACTACTTTAGGAGATATATTAAGCTGAAGAATTCTAGAGAAAGAGAGGATGGGGAAGAGAAGTGGGGGAAGGGAAAAGTAAACAAGTAGCTGAATGCTGTCTTCAAAAGGAGTAAAGGAATAGCTTTAATGTTACCTTGAGTAAACACAAAAGAGGATGAAAGACTCGTCTGGAATGAAGAAGTGTTCAAAGATGCTTCGAAGATGATGCAACAGATATTGCCAAATGAGATAAGATAAAACGAGTCCCATCATGCTTGTGTTGTGTTGTATGTAAGACCGTGGGCACAGGTGTAGTGGGAGATGGCCGGGCCCTTGGCTCGGCACAAGTGACATGCACGTATGACATAAACAGGTGAGTTGAAGGGTTAGTTTGGAGATGTGTGTGAAATAAAAATTGATATAAAGAGAATTTGATTCCGTCCCACTATTTAAGGACTTGTTTGACATCCGATTAAGATAGAGGAGCGGATGAGAGAGAGAGAGCGGTCGGCCTCACCTCTTCCTCACACATAACTTTATTAATCGGGCTCGGTTAGCGCACTCAACCGCCCCCAGATCGAGTGCGCTAACCGCAACCGATTAGCAAAATCCCTTTAAAAGAATTTGGATCATGAGAGAATCCCAAGAGGAGACGGCGAGATGACTTTGACATGCACCCCCATGATTTGTTGGAGAGAAGTTATGCATAATACGGTAGTTAGAATCGACACTTTGACGTGAAATTGTTATACGGATTTCTGGGTCTTTATCAGATATTACCGTGTTAGGTTTCGGAAAAAAAAGAAGACCACGAGAAAAGATATCAAATTGACGAAAAAATTTGAAATCTTCATGGAAAATTGTGAGAGATGTTGATTTTTAAGATTTAAAAGTATATAACATACGAACGATTTAGAATTTTTTTAAAAAAATCTTGTGAAACTATGCGACTAAATCATTATGAACTTGCTTTTCAAGGCTTTGAAGTTTGGTGTTCATGAATCATGATTTATTTGTGACGAAGTGTTATTAAATTGTGGCTTTTTAACAAAATCATATATATATATATATATATATATATATATATATATATATAATATAATATATTTGTCGTCCTTATCTCAACTCTTCAAAAGCATTTATATTCCCATATCTCAATTTGTCACATCAAAAACATTTATAAAATGATTTTTTTTCATATATATCAATGTCTATTAAACAAGAAACTGAAAGACATATTTACACAAAGCATTCATCCTCTTCCCGAGTCAGAGTTCGAACAAACTTTTAAGCGAGTCCAACATTTTAAATAAAACTCCCCTGAAACATAAATTTTAGCTGCGCATCCGGGCTTAAGTTCCAGCTCACGTTAGATTAATTACATTGCCAGCCCTCACATGTCATCAGATATGAATTAGGCCTTGGTATATAGTCTTTTACAATGCACATGTGGGGGATTCAGCTCAGATTCTTATCCGGACTGGGCCTGATCTAACCGAACCCGGCCCAGTCCAATAAGGGACAGTACATAACTGGACCCAGTGAGCCTCGGCACACTAGGGAAAGACCGGCCCAGCCCACAATTCCCAGGGCAGTGACAACTGCGGCTGCTCCTTGGATTAGTGTGATATCACAATTCACAAAGATTGCCCGTTCTCACTCATTGTCCAACAATATATAGCATGGAAAAAAATAATTTTGTAACTCCAGATTTCTGACAAACATTGGTAAGAAAGACATTTCTTGGAATGTCAAAAATACTCCCCTCATTGCGGTAGATCAAAATTTTAATTAATAATTACTGGTATTTTTCTTGGTCTTCAAATCATGTGTGTCAAAAAATAGCTAGGGTGCGTTGTTTTGGAGTGCGACAAAACTTGTTCTCACGTAACAATCAAAGATAACACTCTTTCTTTCCAAGGTATAGGAGTACTCTTTACCGCTTTGGATATATACGTGACCTCACATGCTCTTAAAAATTCTCTCTACTGATTTAAATATCGGAATAATTTTGTTAAGATATATCCAAGTCCGCGTGTAACGCCTCCTCAATATGCTACAGGTTAAAAATATCACCTCCCTCTCAACCAGGCCAGCTACTTGTTCCTCCCTACGACCAGGCCGGATCATATCAGATGGAGCTTCTTTGTTCGGCCCAGGTCGAAAACCTTATGTCTGACATATGACTTGACCGGCCATTGATTTCACTCGAGTGATTTCACAATTCACGATCGCATTTGGATACAACGGGTGTCTTCAGGAAGATAAAATTTTAATGGCATATATGTCCATCTCTCGGAAGAATAAAATATTATAAAATAATTGAAAAGTGAAGAGTAATATGGGTGTTTCCCTTTTGGAATCTCTCGTGAGCCAAAAAGCCAGCTTTTTCCGAATTATGGGTGAATCTAAATATTGTATCTAGTTCTCTGTCTTCTGGAAATCTAATAGGTAGAGAAGTCTTTAGAGATGTAAATGGATCGGGTTCGACTCGGATAGATTAATACCATATTCTATTCACAAAAATTTTACAAATACCATATCCGGATAGCACCCTATTATTTTCACGGGCATAGATGCAGTTATATTCATCACGGGTATAGATATACCTGCGGATATCTGTATCCGTCTATAAAATACGAGTCCACGTCCGCATCCAAGAAAATGTGAGATTTACGAGAATTAGAAAAATAGAAATCCAGTCAATTCTTATAATTTTTATGATTTATAAAAACATCCTTATAATTTTAGCAAGAAGTCTAAACTCACAAACCCAACAAGACGGATAACGGGTTGAGTTCATGTCAAAATCATAGGCCTAACGTGCACAATGAGTTATTAAGAGCGGATTCGGATCGGGTACGGGTTTGGGTGCACTAAATCTATACCCTATCCGAATATGAAACGGGTATTTTAAATGTATTCGAACCCGAATCCATATCCGTTTATTCGGATATTACCCGACCCATCACGGGTCGGGTAATGCGGGTAATCAGGTTTGTGAGTATTTTTGACATCCCTAATTCCGACGTAGAATCGTCCACATCGATTATATGTACAGTACAATCGCATGATACCATTTCTGTTTAGCTCAATTAAATGTGTCCTTGATTAACTTTATACACCCATCGGGGAGCATGCGATTTTAACACAAAATCACCCGCCTATGTTTTGGAATGCAAGTATTCCTCACTAACTGCAACAATGGGAGGAGGGTGTAGCAAATATTCCTCACTCAACATTACCCCTTTTAACAGGACATCTTCCAAACTTCAAATAGAGTAAAAAAAAAAACGATTATTACTGTTTTCAAAAGTCGACGAGGACTAACCAAGTCGAAGTTGATGCGAGAGGCGTGTGAGGAGGTTTCTGCATTCACGACGTGCTTTCGCACCCAGAGATGCGGTAGTGGAGGCTCAAATGTTGCGTGTTTTACAGAGAAAGAACGTCTAATTAACTTAAGAGCCAACAAGGTCAGTCGGGAGCCGTTTGATTTGATGTAAAACATTGGAAACAACTGAAGTATTGTATCTCATCACACATCATGCAATTGATTGGATGTTCTTAGCAATTGATCGGATATGTTCGTGTCTCTCCGTTGATGTACTCTCTCTCTCTATTGACGTACGTACCTGTTTATCTTGTTCAATTATATATACAAGTAGATTATATGTAACAAAAAAATTATGATATAAGAGGTATTAATATGTGATTATTCACTTAAACAAATACATAACTGAAGTTCCTCGTGACAATTAACACTACGAGAAAAATGAGATTAGCAATGGAAAAAGTCTATCTCTAATTCCTCTCTAATATCTATCGCTAAAGATTTTAGCGACCGAAATTTTTATCGTAAATTCTTTTCTAATTTACGACTGATTAGAGAGAGATTTTAATTTTCATCGTTAATCAGAGACGAATTAACGATAGTTAATCAACCGTTAATCCATCGCTAAAGTTCTCACCGACGTATCAGAGAGAAATTAGAGATAAAATTATTTCGTCGTTAATCTCGCTTTTTTTAATAACGAAGATACGCGCGAGGTTGCGAGACAATCTTTAGGAGGTGTTTTTTATAATTTGATCACGGAGTATACGTCTTTGAACTTTAAAGTCCAAACCAACAAAGATTTAAAAAAATAATTAAAGTAAAAATTACACTTAGACAATTCCATAACAATATTTGCCGACTATCAAGAAACTAAATTGATCAGAAAACACGTACACATACTGGTTTCATTTGCTAAATGAACTTCAGCAACGCAACTGAACTCAACTTGAATATATATTTTCATAAAACCCTGTTCATTTTACTGCCGATCGAATGTCCTATTATTCCACGTGAGGTTCAAAAGCCAGAAGGTAAAACAAATCTCCAAAACGTGAAGCACGTTCAAAAAAATAAAAAAGAATAAACAGGACCAAATGAAACTTTTATTTTCTTTCATAAAATCCACGACCTAAAATCCAATCAAATGGAACGATAATTGCTAGCTGGTAAAAGAATAAATTAGGGTCAGCTTGCTTGTAGGACGGGCACTGAAAAAGCTGACACGCACAGTGATCTACTGTTAGTTAAATAACCAACAGATTGCAACCTTCTGTTCCTCCATGTTGATGATTACTGAGAGGAGGAGGGCAGAAGAGAAATATTTGTCCATATATGCGCCTATTCAATTCACAACCCATGACCCAGAATCTTTATAGCATCCGCTCTTCCTTTCCGACATCACGTAGTGTACATCCACAGTCCCCTTTTCCCACCGCGAATGGGAGACTCGCAAGCACCAAACGGTTAAACGAACTTATGATTCACTGACATGAAATTTCACCCCCACGACTGTATGTCGTAGGGTCGATTTATTTATAAATTAATACCACACCCTCGTCCTCCGCACCTACTCCGCCGTCCCCGGCCCGAGCGGCCGCCGCCGTTGCCGTCCTCTACTTGAGCCGGCATCCCCACCATCTTCTTCTTCTCCTCCTGTTAGAATGTCGCCGTCCCCGACTCCACCCATACGTCGCCGTCACGCGACCAGATTTGACGTATCACGTGCCGATCATATCGGGCGATGTTAGAATCTGTGCATAAATTTTAAAAGGTTTGAGTTACCGTGTGTGTTGAATAGTTCCAAATTAAAAAATGGAAAAAAATTTCATTTACTTTTAGTTGAGACTCGTATCTTTGTTGTGTATTCTTTTGAGTAGACTAGGAGGTTGGCCCGTTTGGACTAGTGGACTCTTTGATCCGTATCCTCTATTTCACACGTGCGCGTGCGTGTGATTCTCAAAGGATTATTTTATTTTATTTTTCTTTTATTTTTGACCGTTTGACTAAGAGTCTCTTGAATTCTCTCCGCATCTCTTCGGATTCTCTTCTTTGGGCGGATGTGTATGACTCGGTCTCTCACCTGAAAGCTCTCTCTAAAGAAACCCATCTACACCGGAGTAGGGGTGGAAGGACTCTAAAGAAAGTGACTACGCGTTTTGACCCGAGTTTACTCTTTTAATCATTTGATTCTCTTTGATTTCCGTATTTAGATCCAGTAGAAAATTAAGTTCTACCCGTGAATCATGATTTTTCTATCAGGTGAGACATATCACGATCCGGCGCGGCAAACCCTGCCGTGCTTTAGAATGACAATGTAAAGGATGTCAAGTTTCTTTCTGTCAGTAGTGCAGTGTGCAGAAGAATGTTAACCACCCTTCATAAGATATGTACTCCCACGAGCTGGCAATGAGACTGTGATAATATTCTTTAACACAGTGTCCAGGCCATGGGACTTGTCCTTCTTCCTTGAGATTAAAAACCCACATCCGCTCGCTCTTGGAAGAATCCCAGGTGCCAAACTGTGACGTACGGCGTAGCCAAATTTGTGTCCCTCAGAAGTTTCACCCCCGATGAAAGTGTGTATCACCATCACCGACCACGTGTGAGGTGATCGCTCCGGCACACGCAGCCAAGAACTCGAGCACAGCCCTTCCGTCGTCATCGCGTTGTTCATGTAAGCAGGAGATGATTAATTGTTCTCATTTATGCTCCACGTCGCTATTTGATGGCCACCGCGTGCCGCTGTCTGGCGCTGGACCACCTGCGTGGTTAGGTGCAGCGGCTCAGCTGCTGCTGGCTCGGCGTGACCGCACGCAGATTCCTATAAAGCTCGAAGAAAAGTTCCTCAGAAAGGAAGGGCACAGATGAGACATGTTTCTTCATAGACCTTGGAGACGGTTCTCTTGTACCGTACCCTAGCAAAATGGATTTGCTACATCGTCTGAATTCTAATTCAATTGATCAGGCAGTCAGTTGTTACAGATAATAGAGCAAGACTAAGGTAAGTATATATGACATAATTATAAAGTTTGATGCATGCATGCAGTAAGTGATCTCCTGTGTGGATGGGTTTTTATTGCTTGCTTGGATGGAGGGGAGGAGAGGATTTCCTGTGCATGCCTGCCCACAGACAAAGCTGGCTGAGAGACCATGGGCCATGGATCAAGGAAGGTCGTGATACAGACGCCAGAGTGTCACAGGGGCCCCGCTCTTCCTAATTCATGACAGGCTGACAAACTGTGGAGCCAAGCGCCCAATTAGCACTGCTTCATGTAAAAGTTACAGAGAGCTAAAGAATAGAATCAGAGAGAGAACATGAGGGAGAACATAATAGAGAGAAATTTATGCCACACCATTATACGGTGGCTTTCTTCTATTATATATAAACAGAATGTGTACAGAGATTACAAATTTTAGTAAGGTTACAACAGAGAAAATGTCCAACAGTGGAAAGTTCTGTCGAGGCAGAGTTGCCAAGATTGAACGGTTAGTTGGAGGCAAGACTGCCTAGATTAGGCAGAGCTCAGTTCGAGAGACTCCCTTTTCCAAGTCATGCTCAGACTTGTCATGCTCGGAACCATTCTCCTGAGTTGTGCTCGGAACTCATGCTAGTCGTGCTCGGAAGGTGTGCTCGGAAGGGATGGTGCGCTCGGAAGGTGTGCTGGTGTGCTCGGACCTCTTTTCTCGGTAACACGCCCCCGCAAGCTGGTGGTCATATCCACGACATGAAGTTTGTCCCGTAGCCAAGTGAACCGAGGCCGAGGTAGGGCCTTGATAAGAAAATGAGCAATCTGATCTTTCATGGACACGAAGGAGACGATGAGTTGACACGAGGCCACTTGTTCATGGCCAAAGTGAAAATCTATCTCCACATGTTTCGTCCGAACATGAAACACCGGATTGACTGCAAGGTATGTGGCACCAATGTCATCACACCGGAGAACTGGGGGCCCCGACATGCTGATGCGAAGTTCAGCAAGAAGAGATCGTAACCAAATAAGCTCAGTTGTGGCATTGACTATAGCTTTGTATTCTGCATCTGTGCTCGAGCGAGCAACAATGTGTTACTTTTTCAAGCCTGAAGAAATGAGATTACGGCCCAAGAAAATGAGATAGCCGCCCGTGGACCATCGGTCAGAGGGAGAGCCAACCCAATCAGCCTCCCTAAAGGCGTTGAGTCGAAGAGGAGAGTCCAGATGAAGAAACAGGCCATGATGAGCAGACCCTTTTAAGTACCTCAGCAACCGCTTGAGGGCAACCCAATGGTTAGACTGAGAGTTGTACATGAATTGACATGCCAGATTGACAGCAAACACGATGTCAGGCCGTGTGATGGTGAGATATTGCAATGCCCCAACAATGCTCCTATAAATAGACGCATCAGAATAAGTTGTAGATCTCATCTCAGAGATTGTCGATGGCGTGACAGAAAGAGGAGGGGACAGGGGCTTTGCGAGATCTATATTAGTGTTTTGAAGTAAATCCACAATGTACTTGGACTATGAAAGGACAACCCCATTGACATGAGACTGAAGCTCAATACCCAAAAAATAGTGAGCATTACCAAGGTCACGAACAACGAATTGCCGATTTAGGGCACGAATCAACAGCTCAACGCCCTCGGCATCTAAGCTAGTAACAAAGATGTCATCGACATAGATAAGAATGTAGATGGCAGATAACCCAGAGTGGCGATAGAAGAGCGAGGTGTCAATTTTAGAGCCGAGAAATCTCAACTTCACCAGTTGGGAGCTCAGTCACTTGAACCAGGCCGGTGGAGCATGAAGGAGACCATATATAGATCGGTGAAGATGGCAGACATGGTGTGGGAATTGTGGATGAGCGAACGTTGATCCATGGAAACTATTTCCTCTAAGTAGCCATGAAAGAAGGCGTTGAAAATATCCAACTATTAAATAGGCCAATTGGAGCTAAAGGTAATGGCAAGAAGATGCCGAACAATCATAATCTTAATTACGAGGTTGGATGTTTCTTAGAAATCAACAACTGGGTGCTAGCGAAAGCCCTTGGCCACAAGGCGGGTCCTGTGATGATCAATCGCACCATCGGCCTTACGCGTCAGCTTGAACATTCAATTGCATCCCACGACATTCATGCCGAGATGCCAAGGAACGAGGGACCACGTACGTGCCATTTTGAAGAAGTGCATCAAACTCGGTCGCCATGGCTGCATGCCAAGATGGATCCTTAGCTGCCTACGTGTAGCATGTGGGTTCCTCCTCAAGCGTAGAACTACCCACGAGGCAAACCGGAAGATGTCAATCCATCAGCAGGGCCATGGGGATGATAGAAGGAGCAGCAGCATAGATGTCGACAATGGAACGGGTTCGGAGAGGTGGAGTCGACAGTAGGTGACACATCTGACATGGCCAGGTCAGACTAGCACTGTGGTGTCGGAGAGCCTGGAGTGGTGAGTGATGATTAGGACACTGAGGCCCTCTCACTGGCAACCATCCCTGAGATGGCTGGTGAGGGTAGAGGAGAGGGTGTAGCCATTGCAGAGGGAGGCTGTGAGGCAAGGGCTTCGACCACGGGGGTAGCAGGGGTGCAGAGGGCAGCGAGGTGCATGCCACGCCTGGAAATTCACCAAGGATCCCATGAGCTTGCGAGATGGGAGGGGACCCAGGCTGCACTTGGGGAGACCCAAGCAAAAGGAGCAACCCCTTCCTTGATCTTGAAGTCACCAGAGGGAGGAAAGTAGTGTGATTTGCCTAAGATGCCGATGACGTGCTCGTCGAGGAACACAAAATCTGTCAAGCCAAAGGAAAAGAAGTCTCATTGAAAACCACATGTCGAGCGACATAAAGTCTCCTAGAAGATAGTGAGAGATAGTGGTATCCATGATGAAGGTTGCTATACCCAAGGAAAAAGAAGCGATCCGAGCGATGTGCAAGTTTGTGAGCAACGTAGGGGCGGAGACAAGGGAAGCAAGCACACCCAAAGGTGCGAAGGAAGGTGTAGTCTAGAAGCCTACCAAACAATTTCTCAAATGGAGAGGCATGGTGGAGGAATGGAGTAGGCAGACAGTTGATTAAGTAGACAACGGTGGAGACGGCCTCATTCCAATACCGGTGTGGGATAGATGCATTGGCCATGAGGGCAAGGGTGGTCGATGATGACATGGCGATGTTTGCGCTCTACATGTGTGAGGGCAGGGAATGTGGTGCACAATACCACAAGAGTCGAGACATTTGTTAAGGTATTGGAACTCGCCACCCCAATCAGAATGCAAGGTGCAGATCTTCTCCCCAAATAACCGCTCAACATGTCGTTGAAACTTAAGGAACATATTGAGCACCTCCGATTTACGCTTGAGAGGAAGAAGCCAAGTGAATTTGTTAAGGTCATCCACAAACCCAACATAGTATGAGAAACAGTGAGATACCACAGGAGTTGGACCCCAAAGATCAGAATGAATTAATTGCAAAGGTTTGGTGGACACAGACTCGGATTTAACAAATGACAACTTCTGACTCTTGGACACTTGCCAGGACTCACAGATAAAGGACTCCAAACGATGGGTGGTAGGAAGTCCATATTTATTCATAACATGAGACACAAGATGAAGGTCGGGATGACCAAGCTATGCATGCCGCACAGAGGGAGCAACAAGCTCACCGACTAGGACTTGAGGTTTGCCCAACGGAGGGAGGTGATAAATGAATTTTGAGACGGATTTTGGCCGTCTCTATTCCCACAGTTTCTTATAGTGATGATGGACAATTGTTTGGGTCACATGACTCAGTCGGTCAAATATTTATAATATTTTTCGTAAACGAGAATAATACATGTAGAACCCCTGGTAATTTTCTAGAATTTTTTAAAAATTAAATATAATTATTTAAGTATTTAATAGGCTTAAAACTTAAATGGGCTAAATAATAGATTAATAAGTTAAAACCTTTTGATTAAAGGCCCAACTATTAAATAGATGGTTAAGCCCACTTAAAATGGACCATAAAACCTAAACCTTACGGCCCAAGCCCCATCCCTAGAGATGCATTAGGGGGAAGGTTCCCTAATTAAGATAAGAGGATAAAGGAGAATTAGAGGTTGGATTAGAATGAAACTCAAATTCTGGAAAGCCAGGCAAGGTCGCGGTCTATCGCGTGACCGCTACTTGTCGATCGCGGTCAAGACCCAACCACTACTTGCTTCTGAAAATGGGAAGTGGATAATCACAAAAATTTTAAATTTCTATCTACAAAATTGCCATGTTTTGATGTGATCCAGAAGGGAAAATGATGGGGATCAAATCAAGGCAACCAAATTTCATTGAGTTTGTATTTGGGCTACTTTATTTTCATTTGGGTTATCTTGTAAGGCAATTATAAGTCAATGGACTAGTCATTAGGAATTAATTAGTTTCTTTTATTTATATAGAGGATTGGGCCTCAAACCCACTAGAAGCCCAATTGGGCCAATTTTCCCCCTTGATCACCCAAAGCCCACTTGACCCATTCCAAAGCCCATGCCACGTGTCCACATTTCCCCTTCCCATAGTCACAATTGTTGACCCTTTGACCAAAAATCCACTCCTTCGTGAAACCCACGTATAACTCCTCAAAGGATGGCCATCCATGTGGCCAAAATGACCAAGTAACAAAGCCAAGGGTTGCCATTGTTGACCAAGCCCCCTTCTTTCCCCCTTTTTTATATTGTTGTCTTAATTTGATCACATGGGAGAAGAATCTTCTATCCCCTAATTGCCCCTCCTTAACCCTAGATCTGAGGATAGTTAAGGTCATTTGCCTTTCATATAAAAGTCTTGCATTCATTATTTTGATAGAATTAATGAAGAAAAATAGGAGAAATTATGTTCTTGCCCAAGGGCGCCCCTCTCTCCTCCCTCTCTTCCTCCCTTGCAACAGAGATTACAGCAAATTCTGGGTGTGATGCCCCAAATCTTGGAGTGATTCCAAGCTCTATCTTATCCTCTGGGTGTGATTCCAAGCCACCGCCGCCGCCATCGGAGCCGCCAACAACCCGCCACAACCCAATCTCCGGCATGTTGTCCTAAACCATGAATTTTAGAACAGAAGGTTAAAGATCAAATTGGTTCTCCCAATCCAGCCAATTGATCGACCACAAATTTTGAGGGTCTCTTCCCCACGTCCTCCCCCATCTCCAGATCAATTTTCACAGCGATCCGCCGCCGTTTTCCCTTCCATCCACTGCCATCTTTCCACCCCTTACAATCTACCAATCAACAGATCTGTGAGACAGAAGCCAGATCCATGAATTTTTCCACCCTTTAAACCATCTCAGAAAATTACCAAAAAAATTGTGCACGTCTCCCACATCCCCCTCTTTCACCCAAATTAATTTCATCATCCATATCCACCGTTTTCCCCTCAGTCAAAAGTCATTCTCAGGCAAATCCCAATCTGTCCTGACTGTTCTGTAATCCGAGCCAGAAAGCTTACAATGCCACATAGTTTGTCATTTCAACTCCGACCGTTGGATGGATGTGAAATTCATATATGTTGAAGCCCTTCCAGTGCCTTTCGCAACGACGCTAGTTTCGTCCTGATCCGACACCGGATCTGGGAGTGGTGATTATTTTTATCGGGTCACGCAGATCTGTCCCGTGACAGGCCAGCAGAAGCAGCCCCGGTTAAATCCTCTAAAAATACGCCGGCTGAGATTCAGTCGCCGCCGACTTCAGGGATCAAAGAGGAACCTCCAACCGACGTCCCAGCCAACCGCCTCGGCCAGAAGACGACCGGAAGTTGCCGTCCCACAAGCCGCACGCGCTTACTGTCCAACGAGTTTGAACAGTGTCGAGTCAGACCAGCAGCCCGCCTCCGGCCCGAAAGCCCTTCCAACTTGCTGCCCGTCAACTCGAGATCGATACTTCGGGTCGTTGTTGTAGCCCTTTGCCTCCCTACGTGGAGTGGGCCGTAAAATTTATTGCTATAATTATTTACATTTACTATACCAGGAGTACGGGTCTTGGCCTGGGTTGTCTTCCCCACGCCTAGAACGTGGAGGTATCGTCTCTATATCTCTCGACATTTACTTATTTCGTATTTATTTTTATGCCGCTACTTGAGTGTTAGGATATCTAGCTCGTTATCATATTATTTCAATCACCGCTGTGAGTGAGTGAGTGAGTGTGACCGTCCCGTGACTCGATCCGAGCACGTGAAAGAGCCGAATACCCTTGACTCTATGCATGTTTCTTAGCCGCGCACATCCGCATGTTTCCCTCACTTGGGATGAATCGTGAGCTAGCATTTCTTGTTGAGGACACATTCTCCTCTTTTGGAGCTCTTTAGTGTCGATTTATTCGCGACATCGCTGGTCACATCGTCATTTTTAGTCGCGTCGTCGCCTAGAGTCCTAGTTCTGCATCAAATCGGTCACGAGTCCGCATATCGTCCCGCATCAGAAAACCTATCTAGGACTCTTGGGGATTGACTTGACACCCAATAGGATCCTAAAATTTTAGGGAAAACCTAACCCTAGGCCATTCCCTATAAATAGGTCCTAGGTTCGTCCACCGCGAACCCTAATTTTGGATCGCGAGGAACGAAGGTATAGTGTTATCGTTTTAAGTTCTTCCTTTAGAACTTTTGATTACCCTTAGTATCTTCTAACGTCCCTCCGATTTTCATGATAGGAGAACAAATAATCAAGGAGTTAGATCGTGCGGAAGTTGTTGTTTCTACGCAGGACGCGCAGGAACAAGGGTTCCCTTCTGACGAGAAATTTGAAGTCTAAGACCAACCCCAGAGGTAGGTTGTCTCATGATTGGCTTAAACATGATGATAGGATTAAAATCCCTCTGTTCTCTCTTATTTTCATGTTGAATGCTCGTTATATTTCATGTTTTACCATGACCGTGCAATAGGGCTCTAGTTCATGCTGTCCATGTAACCTTAACAAGAAAGATAATAAATTTTGCTTGATTCTTTACTTCTCCATGCATTATTCCCATGCTAGCATGCTTTCTCCTTTCGATTTTATCTTGGTGCATGTTGATTAGCCATAGAAAGGGGCCCTGCAAAGGCCGGTGTTATCTCTGTCTGACGACAGAGAGATAGCGGTCGATCCAGGAGCCGCGACTTGAAGCCGCGGTCGCCCGATCAACTGCGACCTCCAGAAGGTGGTCGAGTTAAAACCACGATCTAGCTACTGTTCATGCCAAACAACGACCTGATCAACCCTCATAATTTCCTGTTATGTATAAATATCTAGCATATATTTCGTGCTATTTCGTAAGGGTTATGTTTCTGGCATATCATGTTTTAAAGGATTTTATCTTGTTGTTATATCATGTTTTAAAATTTTATTTTTATCATATGCTAGTTTCACAAATAGACCCTATAGTTTTGTACTTAAGGGATTTTTCTTTTTCTCACACATCGATCTCTGTTTTGATATGATTCACTATCATCTTCTATCTTTCTTCATTATTGGTACATAGCTCGTACTCCGGTATGCTGCTATTAGTCACTTGCACATGATAGGAACATCTTCTTGGACATTGAATGCCTCTCTGTTAGATATTCCTTCTGTCGGACTAGGAATTCATGTTTCAAGGCCTCTGTAAGTCTCCGCGAGCATGGGATTCCCACTAGAACTCCGAGCTGATTATATCCTAAAAGCTCAAAAGCTAGATGAGCACTTCGTTATTTTTATGCACCCTGTCCTGATTGCGGCCAGTCGATCAACCGCGACCTGTGGATCACGGCTGGCCAAATGACCACGTTCATTCCAGTGTGTTGGCTGTGTTATCAGTTGACCAATGTCCTGTTCCAAGTCGACTCATTCTTGCTCAAGTCGACTCAACTTGCATTTTCAGTCGACTGACTTTGTTCAGGTCGATAGACTTTTGATCATGAACCCCTTCTAGACCGCGTTCTCTATATCGCGGTTGCCTTCTAGACCGCGTTCTATCAAAACTGTCCCAACCCGAGGGTCTGACCCAAGGGTGGATTATGTTCTATTTGTGGTTCCAGATGACCTTCTGGCTATCTGTAATCTGAACACTACTTATCAAGTTATTAATAAACTTTGGAACTTATGAAATATGCCGTTATGCTGCCGAAATCCTTTCGTAGCACAACGTCCCTTTTAAATCATTCTTGACCTCTTTTGCAAGGAATTTGGTGCGTTCTTACCTTGCTACTATCACCTCAATGAATTATTGAATCTGACATTCTTGGCCGAACATATTGTTATTCTCGTGGAAGTAGCTAGATTTATAATTTGAAGATGCACGGGCGGGAACGGACGGCGTTCAAGGGCTCCAGTGTAGCTCCCTCGGCAGATGGCCGGAAATATACTATTAACCATGAGGTATAATGATTACTGGCGTCGGATTGCGCTGGAAGTACTTTTTTTATAAACGGGTGAAATTCACGAGATAATTAATGAAATTATACATGCTTGTTTGAAAAGTACATTCTCGTACATAGCCTTCTTAAGGTCATGAAAAGTACATTCTTGTGATTGAAAGGGCAACTTATATTCTTGCTAGATCATGATCATATATTCTTGCAATATCATGTCCTTACATTCATATCTTACTACTTGTTGTTACTATGATTTTTATCGCACTCTCGTTATCTTATCGGCTAGTGCTAAAACATTAATGATGTAAATTATGCCGTTATGTTGACACAAAGATATTTACTGGACGAGTGCGCTCATTCTCTACTCTCTACAATCTTTTCAGGAAGCTCTAATGGATCAGAGTCGGATCGTTCAAGTGATGGGTCCGAGGGCGAGTGATTGAAGAATGAGAAGAGCCCTAGAAAGTTATCTACTTGAGTCTTGTGTCAATATAGAATCATTCACTGTAATAGACGGTGAAGTTGATCATGTCATGTAATTTTCTATTTTCTTGAGTCTAGCGAGTCATATTGTCAAGAGAGTCAATGTCGATTATAAATTTTGATCATTATTCAATAAAGTTGAAGGTTTTTGTCTATAATGTTGTGTGCATTATTTTTGTACATGGCGCTCTGATTGTCTTGCTAGTTAGAGGTTTATTTTACTGGCTGTTCATGTTCCCGACTTGTTTCCGCTGTATATCTCATGGCATGATAATACAAATATGATATCACTCAATATATTCCCCCTTAATTGCATTGTTTATGCATTTTTAGACATCCATATGGGTGACAATTCCAGGGTCGGGATGATTACTAAGAAGAAATCTCACTGACCACACGATATCACGTGGGAGGAAAAATTGCAAAATCTTCAATCATTCTTGAACCTGGCCATGACTTTCTCATAATTTCGGGGATGTCAAGAACATATAACCCTCTCCGCACCCCCCTCGCCCCACCTCCGCCCACATCCGCTGCTCTTTACCTCCCCGGAGAAAGAAAAGAAAGGAGAGTCTATTTAAATGACAGATAAATCTGATATCTCAAAAGTTTCACCCTCGATAAAATAGTGTCTGTCCATGGATGGTGATTTCTCCACAATTAATAAATATATATATGTTGCAGTAGAGTCTTCAGCTGTTCAAGACTTTCAAGTAGACGGACACGAGACATCCCTGCGGCTCCATTTAAAAGGGTCTCAGGTTGGCGCTTCGATGGCGTCGTTCCCGTTGGCTGGCTGGACCACAACTCGCGTCTCTTGGGAGCATCCATCGGTTAGGTGCAGCGGCGCAGCTGACGGCCAGCCACGCCTGGGCTGGTGGCTCGCGTGGCGACACACGACCAGCTGGTGGCCCCTTTGGACCTGCCCTCTCGCCCGTTCGCATGCGTTCAGGTGAGCAGTAGCTGCGGGTACATCAATTATAAACCTAGCTAGCTCCTTTCCCACTCATCAATTAGTTTCAATAAATTATAAGGGTTCTAGCTAGACAAAAAAACATGCATTATCCTTCCTAAAGTCATCTTGGGTTGTATGTCTGTCATCATACAAGCTGGAATAATTAGTTCGGAGAAGACGTACATACCTATATATATATATATATATATGATCGAGTTAGGTTAATTTGAAAGAGTGCTTAATATATATAGGATCGGCATATCTTAATTACAGACAAAACCTTACCCTACGACAGCGAAGGCCCAACTCCTAACATGATCCAATTATTATCAGCACGAAGAGTGTGATGATCGTCGACGATGACAGTTCAGCTCAACGTCAGCTGGAAAGCGATGCCGATCGATACATGGACGCATCATCGATGACACTCTGGAAGATGTGTGCCTTTCGCAGGCAGGCAGGCTCACATTTGAAAGCTGGGAGATCCTCCTTGTCCGTCGTCTTCTACGCTCGATCGCCTTGTGGCATATTTTTTGGCATATGTATATCTCTCTCGCACATGCGAATCGCATCGCGGGTCCCGGTGGGTGGATCGGTCCAGACTGGATCCATGCACGCCCAGGGGCGAAGGGCCACCGATGTTAACGTAGGTATATGCTTTGGTGGGGGGGGGGGGGGGGGCGGGGGAGTGTTGAGGGTCGTCCGATCACGATCAAGTTTTATTTCTGGGGAGCCATCCAAACTTGATCAGATAAGAAACCATGTACTTTTGATACGACATCGTCGAACTCTAATCAATCAGAACTATATATATATATTAAAGAGGCGAGATCTCGTGCTGGATCCTGAGCGGGTTATGGATCACCAGAAGATGAATCTGCAAGATAGGGAAACGTATCAGAGGGCTCAGAGGATCTCCCTAGGGCAAAATCCTCCGATGGCTAAGTCAGTAGAGCTATGGTGGAAGCAATAATAGGGGGAGGAGAGAGCTGATGCGCGAGAATCCTCTCCACCAAAGGGTGAAGCGAATCGTGCTCAGGAGCTTAGGGTGTGTGAATGTTTAGTTCATCTTACCATCTTCCAGAGGGTATCCCTTGCTTAAATAGTGCGCCGCCTTCAGGAGTCCTGTAAGCTGAGGGGTTCCCGGCGGGAGTTACGTCTTTAACGGGGGCTTTCATGGCCTGATCGTGGGAACGTTATCCCCTTGGAGTCCGGCGGCTCCCCTGACTCTCCCGCTGGCGGAGGACTCTGAACGGCTGCACCTGCAGATAATCAACCGGCCTTACCGAGCCTCGGGGATGCTAGCTCATGTCCGAGCGATAGGCATGGCCCGGCGAGGGTGGGGTCGGATAGGTCGGCTGGAGCCTATCTCTCTCGGACGGGGAGAGGGCTTTAGGCCGGACCTTCCTTGGGACCTGACCGTTGTCTCGGGCCCTCCGAGCCTAGAAGGCCGCCGGGGAGAGTTAGTTCCCCGAGTCTTATTTATTGGGCTTTTCTCCCTAAGTGGGCCCTGTGGGCTATCACTCGGGTGGGCTCGCCTGGTTGGAACTTGTGGGTCTTATTGGGCTGCCTTTGTGGTGGGCTGCGGAAATCCCCCTCTCCATATATATATATATATATATATATATATATATATATATATATATATATATATATGGGATGATCCCCACCTCCCTCTCAGCACCCCCCCATGTATTTATGAGGGGGGCGAATGAGAGGGGGGGTGGGGCCGGCATCAGGTGGTGTCGGCATCACCGGATAACCCCCCATATATATATATATATATATATATATATATATATATATATATATATATATATATATATATATATATTCTTTGTAAAATTTAATTTTATCAAATGTACTCTCCATCGGAGCATATTATCATGAATATTTTTGAAATATAGATTAGAGTTTGTCGTCTCGATCGACCCGTCCGTCCCGATCACGGTCTGGGTGGGGTCGAGTCGATCCCGTCTCGATCTATCTTGCTTCGCGTTGTAATAAAAAAAGATTATATATATATATAATATATATATAATAATAGAATAAAATAGAAAAAGATACTATATATATAATATAATATTAAATTTTCTCTGGGTCTCACTGATCGATGATGCCCAACGTACGTACGCCTCGGTGGCCAATTAAGCTCGTTAATTAGACTAATAAGCCTAAATATATATAATATTTTGATCGGTGGTTCCACTAACCCCAGGCATAATTATTCCCCAATCTTATCGTTATTGGGTATCTGCTTATCCCCATCTTATCAACTTCCAAAAACATTATTTACATAATACACGCCATTTCTTGGGCGGGAGGAACCATCACTGTCGTTCCATGTGCATGCCCGTCTTAAAATGTCATCACCATTCAAGCTTCTGCTATACGGTTTGGGGGTAAAATACTGTGAAGTATTATCATTATTATTATTCGGTCTAAGTTATGAGTCGCGTCACGATTTTGCTGGCACGGTAAATTATATGTTAATAAGTTACTTTCTCTGTCTAATAAAGCTTGCAAGTAACCACCATTAATTAACTATCGTTTGCTCCGAATGAATATCGTTTGTTACTAGGAAAAAATATTATAAATGCTGAAAATTAAACCTTCCTCTTCCTATTTAGAAAGACTTATAAATTTCTAACCAATGGAGCGATTTGAGAAAGAAAAACCACACATATCGTGTTCTTATCTAACAACCTTAATTAATTAACCTAGATGCCTAACAACCCTAGACCATCAGATCCGATCAACGGCCGAGCCAACCCGTTGACGGTGCGCCGCCACCAACCATTTGCCAATCCGGTGCTCCTTCCTCCTTTTTGTCGGATAATTTGGAATTTAACACCATGATCAAAATAAATAATGATTTCAATCATGAAAGAACTTTAATTAACGACTATAATGTAATAGCGTCCAGCGGAATTGACGTGTACGATCACGTCACCATAAGTTATTTTTCTAATAACATTGGTTGGAATATTCTAAGTATCAGGAGTTTTGAAAATTGAAGTAGTAATAATTTATCCGGGCGTGTTTGAGAATCCAATGGATCATAGATTATGGCTTATAAATTTTCATCCATCTAAAATTTCACCAAATATCTAAATGTCGCATCAAAATATTTAAAAATTCTAATTTAACTTTTTAGAGAGAGATAAAGTGAAAAATCTCCATTTTTATAATCTTTCAAAATTTCTTTTTATTGAATTATTCTTACTCTAAATGATTATGAAAAAAGATATACTCTTTTTGAGTTTTCAAACGAGATCAAACTTAATTTTGAACAGAGATAAAGTGAAAAATCTCCATTTTTATAATCTTTCAAAATTTCTTTTTATTGAATTATTCTTACTCTAAATGATTATGAAAAAAGATATAATCTTTTTGAGTTTTCAAACGAGATCAAACTTAATTTTGAACAATTCAACTCCGTTGATGGTAATAAATTAAAAGAATATAATCATAATATTTTTATCTAAATGAAAGATATTTATAATAATATATTCAGATAAGAAATATATCTGACATAACCAAATTTACGAGAGTATATATGTAAAAAATCTTAATAAATTTAAGACCCCCACAAAATGTGACAGTAAATTAATAATGGTACTCTTCTTCCTAACTACTTGGGGAGGATAACATTCTTGGCACCACCGTGTACGGTGTAGACCTTCTCATCTCTTATCCGGCAATATATGGTGGCCTTCCTTATTCAAATTTGTCCATCGCATGCTAAGTTTCTCCAAACGATTAAGGTGGGCCAGTTTTTTCTATTAAGCTGCTTTTAACTAATGCATGGTTTGGTGGCCGTTGCTCGCACCAATTTAAGGAGGGTTGAAAATTAAATTTTCAGTGGCTCTGATAAAGTTCTCCTCCACATCTCCTGTCGTTGTTCTTCGACTCGATTCGACTCGAGTTGACTCAGACGTGTCGTATCATATCTGAAAAAATTTGATTCAATGTGAATCACTCTTAGGATCGATCGAGTCGGATCGAGTTACAGTGAAAGAGAGAGAAAGGAGATGATGTACATCGAGTCGGGTCAAATCAACTATGACTCGGATATATCTTATCCGAAAGATTTGATCCGATGCAGATCACGAGTCGACGAACGTTACCTCCAGAAGTCTCATTTTTATAAGTTTTCCAACTCACTGCGCGGCGCTTGCATCCATTGTTGTGCTGGATGAACTGGGCAGGACACGACTAATCATCATTTTCTCTGGGTCTCAATGATCGAGATGACGCCCAACGTACGTACGCCTCGGTGGCCAATTAAGCTCGTTAATTAGATTAATAAGTCTAAATATATATATATATATATATATATATATATGTCTGGGTTAGTGGAAGCACCAATCAAAAAATATATATATATTCTCCCAAAAGAGAAGGTGCCAGAAGGTATCGGGTATATGCTTATCCCTATCTTATCAAATTCCAAAAACATCATTATATAATACTCGCCATTTCTTGGGCGGGATGAACCATCACCGTTGTTCCATGTGCAGTTCAACAATTGGATCAATTGTTCTGTATGTGTCGCTGCCAGGTACGTTCATGGACCACAAAAAAAAAACAAAATGGGTATGAGTCGCGTAGAATGTCATCACCACTCAAGCTTCTGCTGTACGGTTTGGGTGTAAAATACTGTGAAGTATTATCATTTTAACATCTGGAATCTAATAGCGTCCAGCGGAATTGACGTGTTTGATCATGTCACTATAAGTTATTTTTCTAATAACATTGGTTGGAATATTCTAAAATATCAGGAGTTTTGAAAATTGAAGTAGTAATAATTTATCCTGAACACCAAATCTAGTCTTGAGCAATTCAGCTCGTCCTTCCTCATCAATCATCGGCCATCCAGCAGGTGGTCGTCTCAATATTGTCAGTACATTTATTTCCCTCTTCTAGTTTAATATTCCTGTAGCCATCGGTCGGTTGGCATCAAATGACATGGAACGCGTTTGGCGTGTGTGCTCTTCCTTCCATCTCTTGCAAGTTTTCTTTTGGTTCGGATCGCGTTGCATGCGAACGGGCGCCGTCCCGGTACGGAGCGGGTCCATCTCCTGCGCCCACGACTCTCCCACCACGCGCGCAGTCGCCTTCAAATTTTATCCCGTTCCTCTGGAGTCGACTTCTATATTTCCATCTTGCTAGGATTTGAAGAAGATCTCCACAGAATCAAGTGCGATTTTACTTGTATGATCGTGCCTGCCGGCTTGCAACTTGGACGAGCATCAAGATTTTTTTTTCTTTTCCCCATGGTTATCACATAGTGGGTAATGATCGAGGCACTCGGCGTGTCAAATTATTGGTCTCTCTCCAGTGGGTAGTGAGTGATTAACAATGGGCATGCATGCATCACGTCTCTTCCACTAGATCTATGTGGTTCTGCTGGGATAATAATTAACATTCTTAACACCATTTTCACGCAGTTGTCTTTAGAATTCAATTAAGACGTCTTTGCTAATCGATCACGGTTCACGCAAATTACTCTCGAGAGTCACTTGCGTTAATAGATCTCGGTTAACGTATACGTGAGTGAGGGAACGGTAAGATTCATCTCTCTCTCTCTCTCGTTAGGTGCGCTAATTTAATCGGTTAACAAGGGTACCCTTGAAAATTTTTCAAATCGCTAACCGTGAACAAATACAATACGGATTATTTGCGAAATATATTCCACCTTATCATACGCACGCATTGCTTCTTTTATTTTTTAGATTTAATTGGTTTGATTTCAAAGTATTCTTAGGTAAAATCAAGTTGGAGTATGCTCGAATCAAATCAAACCGTCCAAATCACAACAAAGAGTGGAGCGCCGGTGTCGTTCCGAGCGTTCCGCAGGAAAGGACGGCTGGAGATCAGGAGGGGCATGGACACCCAAGGCAGGAGACTTGGGCCAGCTTCGCTGGCCAGCCTTTTGCGTTTGCTGGAACGCAAGACACGACAGCGATGCCCACGAGCTCTCCCGAAGAATCCAGTACTTCAAAGAGACGGGCGCTTTCGCAGTGCTCCCCAAGTAGCTACAGTAAAATAGTAACCCCTCTCTTTTTTTTAAAAAAAAAATCCTCTGTGTATATATTAAGATTGACAGCCGTACACATCATAAAACTTAGATATTAAGGTTGACGGGTCATGATCATAAACTCAATAAATTTACGTATATTTTTTGATATAGGATTTATCTTCTCTTCCATTCGGAGCTTCAAACATTTCCTCTCACGATCAAGATAGGCCGTGAAAATTAAATTAGAAGGGAAATAACGTAAATATCATAGTGAGCTTTGAACTGTTCTGATATCATCTTATAAATCTTAAAATTGAAGTACTAAGGTTGAAGGGGCGTTGGACTCTAAACTCAAAGAATCCACATATATTTTTCAATACGAGATTCATATCCTATTCGGGGTTCTAACGTACAGTATCAATTTTGATACCGATTTTGACCCAGATCGAAATCGAAACTTATAAGTTTCGATTTCAGTTAAAATCGGTTCAAAATATTTAAAAAAAGTAAAAAAAAATACAGTGAGTATGTCTAATTTTGATCGAAATCATCTAATTTAGAGTCGAAATAGATAGATTTGGGACGAAATTAATATCGATTTCGTTTGAAATGATTAAAAAAAATTACTTTTAATTTCAGGGTTACTTAACATGTCCGAAGTCATTTCACTCCCGATCGAAATGGATACGTTTCGATTTGAACCGATACTGCCAACGATGCTCCATGGAAGAGGAGTTGGCTCCGAGGGGGGAGCGCCACGGCCACGGTTGGTGACAGCCCAACCTCGCTAAGCATATCCGGACGCAGACCAGGAGGAGGGAAAGCGACAGCGCCGCCCAGGGCCGCCACCACCTCTGCGGCGTGCCGGGGGGCCCTGCCGTGTCCGATACTCGCGGCTCGTACGCGAGTAGCAGCCTCCTCCAATCACAAGCCTCAACTCCGGAGTGAGGCACTCCGCAGCACGCACGGTGAATACCGACTGTGGGTTAAATATCAGCACTACCAGGTCATCTGTCCCACAGGCTGGTAAAATGGGTCATGGACAAAGTAAGATAAACTTCGGAGAGTCACAAGATCTGTGGAAACGCTTTTTATCCCGCTATTCAAACCCATTGTTTATCAGATTTGATTAATCAGAGACAAAGGTCAGTGGCTTGGTGCCCCCACAGTATGTTCCAAATAATTATAAGAACCAGTGCAAATGGAAGGGACAACTCAGTCTGGTCTGATTTTATCGGATGTCCCCGATGAAGAGTAAGAAAATAGTCTGGTCTGATGAATGATGAGGATAACCAATAACCCCTCAGATCAGAACCCGAAGCCAATCCCTGCCACTGTTAACCACAAACCCCCTCCCGCTGTTCACACACCCTGTGATACCTGTCCTGTGTGCTTCTTTAATACCCTTTCTTGTTCTGTCTCCATCGGACAAACATTGCCCACACCCACTGCAGTGATTCCCCCTCTCTCAGAGGCAGCCAGTGCGTGTGGGGGGAATCACGGATCAACTCTGTTTCAACCTGCCATCAGATACCGTCCGATCCGGGCGGGACCGTCCGATTGCCGACGCTCCGGACAAGGTAAAACAACACATTCTCTTCCCCCCCGCCCCCAGTCGGAGTCAACTCTGCAACCACCCCAATTTGAAAGCAGCTTTTGCGAAGAACTTCTCGCTGAGCGGCAGCGGCAGCGGGGCACGATCAGAAGGCACCCACACCAAGAACATACTTTTGTGATATCGGAGTTCAACAAAAGTAGGAGCCATTTGCCCGTTGGCTTGCCCGTTGGGGATGGCTGAGAGTCACGACACCTCGATTACTCCTAGTCACATGGCTGCGGTAACCACACCGGTCGCGGAGCGAGGCTTTCCCACCTCTCTGTCTCTCTTTCTTACGGCGGCATGTAGCCGTTGGAGGAAAGTGAGGGGACGCGTGTCCAATGCGGTGCGGGAGGTGGGCCCCGGCGCCAGCCTGACAGAAAACGACAATTAGCCCCACTTCCGGGTTTCTTACACAGTTGGACTGTACGGTGGGACCCACGATATACTGTGCCACTCCCCTCTCGCTCCACCTTTCGTAGTTCGTACTCTCCTCCCCTACCTTTCGTATACCTAGTTCTTTTCTCCCGTTAAACTATTTCTTCCGCGGGGAATTATTTATTCGGTGGGGGGTGCGGGAGACCCTTTGTCCTCTGATCTTATCCATAAATTGTCCTCCCCCCTCTGGTTTCTGCATTCCTTCCGGTGGGAGAGCCAGTAGAGCTGAGGCTGCCGCTGCACCACTGAGCGAGAGAGAGAGAGAGCGGGGTAGAGGGAGCAGAAGAGCAGGGAGAAGATGTCGAAGGAAGTGACCGCCGAGCCGGAGCAGCATGTCGCCAAGGACTACACCGACCCGCCGCCGGCGCCGCTGCTGGACATAGGCGAGCTCCGCCTGTGGTCCTTCTACAGAGCCCTCATCGCGGAGTTCATAGCCACCCTCCTGTTTCTGTACGTCACTGTCGCCACTGTCATCGGCCACAAGAAGCAGACCGATGCCTGCGGGGGCGTCGGGCTCCTGGGCATCGCCTGGGCCTTCGGCGGCATGATCTTTATCCTCGTCTACTGCACCGCCGGCATTTCTGGTTCGTGCTCGTCCATTCCCCCCCCCCCCCCACACTCCTTTTTCTCTCGGCCCCTGAGTGGTTAACCGCTCATGGGTGCGTCTTCTCTGTGCAGGTGGGCACATTAACCCGGCGGTGACGTTCGGGCTGTTCCTCGCCAGGAAGGTGTCGCTGCTGCGGGCCTTCTTCTACATGGTAGCGCAGTGCCTGGGGGCCATCTGCGGGGTGGGTCTTGTGAAAGCCTTCATGAAGAGGCCCTACAACTCACTCGGCGGCGGCGCCAACGTGGTGGCGACGGGCTACTCCAAGGGTACTGCCGTCGGCGCCGAGATTATCGGCACCTTCGTCCTCGTGTACACCGTCTTCGCCGCCACCGACCCCAAGCGCAACGCCCGAGACTCCCACATCCCGGTACCGCCCCTTAGGCTGCAACTCCACGTTCTATAGGCTGCTACTTCCTTACCGCTCTCTAGATCTTACGAGCGCCGTTGTTAGCAGAACGAACAAAAGGTTTGTGCTCTTTCGTGTTTCTTTCTGGGGTGCTTATGTTTTTTTTTTGTTTGGGTAAAATTACAGGTCTTGGCGCCCCTCCCCATCGGGTTTGCGGTCTTCATGGTGCACCTAGCAACCATCCCCATCACCGGTACTGGCATCAACCCTGCTCGGAGCTTCGGCGCCGCTGTCATCTACAACAACTCCAAGGCCTGGGATGACCACGTAATTTTCCTACATTTACCCATTAATTCTTTCACTTTAGGGGGGAGTCCATCGCGAGAGAAACTAGCTGTTAAATCCGCCCTCTCTCTCTCTCTCTCTCACACACACACACACACTCTACTCCACTTTCTGTGTTTCTGAGATGGTTTTCTGCGTGTATTTACTGCGTGTACGCAGTGGATCTTCTGGGTCGGGCCATTCGCAGGCGCTCTGGCCGCTGCAGCGTACCACCAGTACATCCTGCGGGCCGCGGCCATCAAGGCCTTGGGATCCTTCCGCAGCAACCCAAGCAACTGAAGACTGTGTACAGCCGAAGGAAGAGCGAGAGCCCACCATGTGAGGGAACGGTCTTCTTCTGCCTGGCGTCTCCGCTGTCTCTCGTCTGGGGTTTGTGTATTGTGAGAGTGGGTGGGGTGGGGAAGCCGGGCCAGGGGGAGGAGGTGATCTGATCTGTCTTCTGCCTAATGCCTAATTTGCTTTTTCTTTTTAATTTTTTTATTAGAGCTGTTGTGGATGTTGGTGTTGGCAGTGGGGGAAGGTTTGAGGGGGACGACGATGGGCGTCGGTGTTGATGCGTAGTGTAAGAAGAAGCAAGGCTTCCTTCGCCCACGGTTTGATTTTTATAATGTTTAGTGTCATCTCTTTTGTTGATGTATATTTGGGTAGTTGTTATCCACCATTTCACCTCATTCTCTCTTCCCCATCATTTCTCTCACGTCCATCCATTGGAGTGTCACGGCTGGCCCGCTTCTTTTCCCCCTTCACGCATCTTTCCCTGTCTGCTCTGGTGATTATATGTGGCGTTACCTCTGTATCCCCCCCCCCCTCCTATCCCCCGGTCTCAATTATGGTCGTGGGTTTGGTCTGTTTTCTACACCATTCTCTCCCCCCCCCCCTTCTATCCCTGGAGTTTAGAGATGGAAGATTATCTTAAGTTTGTATGGGTTGTTAAAAGGATAAAACGCTGATCTTTTTAGACGATAACAAACTACAAATGGGATGGCTAAAAAATATGAAGATTATCTTAAGTTTATATGGGGTGTTAAAAGGATAAAAAAATATGAAGATTATCTTTTAAGTTTTTTATTATATGGGTTGTTAGAAGGATAAAACGATGATCTTTTTTAGTCGATAAGAAACTACAAATGGGTGGCTAAAAAATATGAAGATTGCTCCCAAGAAGTTGATGAGAAACTTGCAAGTAGCTCTTTGATCTCTCACCCTCCCAGCCATTGGGTTGGTTTTCGTGAATACGCAGAAGTCAGAACGGCAGGGAATTAAGATTTGTTAGTCCGATCGCATAGATATTTTGTCGGTATGATATGACGTCATATCGTATTATATTGATATGTATTTTAAATAAAAAATTAAATAAAATTCATCGTTGTCATACGTTCATCATCTTTTTTTCTCTTAAAATACGATGAAAAACGAATGAAAATGAGCTCGTGAGTTCCGAACACACAAGTCTCAGCGTTCAAAAGGAATATTATGAATCAAACTTATTTATCAAATTATATTAGATATAAAATAATATATATAATATTAAAAAAAGATAAATAACGTATCGATTGTGTATCACATATCTGTTGTGTCGGTCATTATGTTATGGTACAAGATATATTGTAACCATTTGTCAAACCCTAATTTTGATACGTTTTAAGTGAGACTTTGACGGTGTAATAAGAAGAGTCAGTTATGGTGAATTATTTTATCTATCAATCTTTAATCGGATTTGATAGTAAAATCATTATATCCGAAGTCGGTCGGAGTTTTAAATATTTATTCTGAATTTAACTCATTTTATATTCTCACATCCTACTACTACGCTGGGATCAAATCAAAAATCAATCTAATAAATAACCCACCCGAACTCAGTCGGGTAACTTATTCCAAACCGTGATCAAAAAACTACCTTTGGTATATATATTATATAACCTAGAACCCACCCGAAGCTCACTCGACTAACCTATTCCAAACTGTTATCAAAAAGCTACTAAAAATTGATTTTGTACTCATTTATTAGTGGGGGGGGGGGGGCTCTTCCTTCTTTTCCTGTCCACGCTCCTTTATTACTTTTTTTTTTTAATGGAAAGCGGGGGCTGCAGAGTCCGCCACGGTCCCCAAGGGGGGGGGGGGGAAGCAGCCAACGCCTGTACGGGCTGGGGGCCCACGTTCGGCAGTTATTGGCTGCCAGCGCGAGGGTCACATGGCCTGGTCCGGTGGATTTATTCCCCCGGGGCCCACCCCCAAAGGATGGCGGAAGAAAAGCACGCGACACGGGTGCCGCAACCGAAGTCTTGTCGTTTTTTGCTGGTGGGTTTGTGTGGGCGATAAGGATCGAGGCAAGGCACGTCCTCCTTTTGGCTCCCACAAATTGGAAATCTTTTCTATAACGCTTACTAAAAAGTAAAGTCACGTGAGAATCCATCTCATATCTGTGTTTGTTAGGGCTGTTAATGGACCCGACTGACCCGATAGGTCCGCGGATTTGGCCCAATTTTGAATCAGGTCGTAAGGTCTTTTTCGACCCGTGAATTTTTAGTCGGACCAAAAAGTCCGGCCCGACTAGACTCGCGGGCCAGGCTCGGGCTTTGAGTTCGGCCCGCGGGCCGGTCCGGCCCGATCCTTTTTTTTATTCTCACTTCAAATTTTAAAAACTATTTAGTCAAACTTATGTTATTTTACTTAATTAGAAATTTTAAAATTCTCTTTTCACACAAATTATGTAATTAATATCAAAATTTTAATTTATTTAATGAGATTATAAGTTTTATAGTATTAAATCTATTAATTTTTATTATTTTTATTATTTTATTTAAGTAGTCGGGCCGGGCCTTAGTCGGGCTTTGAATTTTTTACAGAATGTCGGGCCCGACCCGGCCCGGCCCGACATAGGTCGGGCCCGGGCCGGGCTCGGGCCTTACTCTTGATAAGTCGGGCCCGGCCCGGGCCGACCTATGCCCGGCCCGGGCCCGACCCATTGACAATCCTAGTGTTTATATGTATATTTTTAAATTTGCATTAAATTACACATTTTTTTATCATCAACTTTTGTACATAAATTCTTAAAAAAATTCATAAATGATAAAAAATATAAATATTCTAATTTATCTTAAGAGCAATTCTTAAATTTATGTATATATATATATATATATATATATATATATATATATATATATATATATATATATATATATATATATCACGGGTGATTGTGATAAAAGATCTTAGGATTTGTTTCGTTTCTATCTCAATGTAGGAATATGTTGCGTCGCTAAAAATAAAAAATGAAAGCGTGAGAATAGGTTGAAATCTCGAAAGTGGGAAGGTACACCAAATTTTGGCACCCGACATGTTTCCCTTGGTTGGATCTAAATCTCACTCTCGACTCTCACCCTCCAATCGCGTTTGTTACTTCTTCTCGTCCTCTTCTTCCTCACTCGGCCGAAATCCCGTCGTCTACTTATTCCTCCTCTCCGGTGGCTGAAATCTCATCTTCTCCTTCTTCCTCACCCTTGGGCTTCATCTAGCTTCTGTCTTCCTCCTCTTCTTCTTCCTCTTTCTTTCTGGCAGTGGAAGACCAGCCTAATCTTCTCCTCCTTCCTCCTCTTCTTCTTCCTCTTTCTTGTTCGACTCCCGTCGTGAAGAGGGAGGGGGGAGGAGGCCAGTAGGGAGAGGGATGATCAGGGGGAGGGTCTGTGTGCAGGCCAGAGGCCAGAGGGGAGAGGGATGGGGTGGGAGGGGGTAACACCTCAGATTTTTCTAGGAATTCTCTGATATTTATCTAGAATTTTTTCTCAAATTAAAATGAATTATTAAGCATTTAAGAAGGGCTAATGTGTTATTAAATGAATTTTAGGACTAAATAAATTATTATGAAAGCTCAAATAATAACCAATTAATTAGGCCCACTTAAAGTAGGCCCATAAACTTAATTCTATGACTTTGAGCCCAAGCCCACACTCTAGAAACGTAATTTGGGCTATTCACTGATTTAAATTAGATAAGTAGGCCAATTAAGGGGATAAAAGGAGGTAAATAGAAAAATCTGAATTTTTTGGAATAAATACAGATGGCAGTCTATCGCGAGACCGCCACTTGCTGAAGGCGGTCCCGCCGTGACCGCTATCTCCTTCCGATTTCGTGAGTTGTAGAAGCGTTAAAAACTTAGATCTTTGGCATCCTAATCCCATGGATCGGAGTGGGTAGACATGTAAACATGTCTAGGACTCTTGGGGATAGATTCTAACCCCAAATTAGGACTCTAAGGGGCCATTTGGTACGGGGTTAGAGCGGGGATATCCCCGCTCTAACCCCGTTCTACGTTTGGTATGGTTAAAATGGACGGAGATAACCCGGGTTAAAGAAAATATGGTTAACCCCGATTTTGGGGTTAGAAACGGGGATAAGTCATTCCAACTTTTTGTTGGAATGACTTATCCCCATTTTTCTAACCCCATTTCACCCCTTGTGTATCAAACATACATGAGAATAAGACTAGACATAAATTATCTTAGAATGACTTACACCTATTCTCCTCAAAATTTATCCCGATACCAAACATCACCTAAGTTCGACTATATCTCTCAAACCCTACAAATAGGTCCCAGGTTCAACTTACGCGAACCTTACTTTTGGCTCGCCTGGCTCGACGATAAGACAATAGAATTTCATGTAAGTTCTTTATAAGAATTTATTCCCCTTAGTGTTGTCTAACATCTCTCCAAATCTCGTGTTAGGAGATTAAGCCGTTGGAGAGCTAGAAGCCCCCGAAGTTACTGTTCCTATGTAGAGCACGCAGGAAATAGTGTGTCAGTCTAAGAAAGATCAGGAGTTTGGAAGCCCTAATCGAGGTATTCTTAAGTTCATCCCTTAGAATAATTTGTTCCTATTTATATCTTCTCCTCACCCTCCAAATTTCACGAATTTAGGACGAGAGGATAAGGAGATAGAGCCACTGGAAGTTGGGATTTTCACGTAGGACGTGCAGAAACTAGGGTCTTCTTCCAGTTAGAAATTCGGAGTTTCAAGCCCAAACCAGAGGTAGGTTATCTCACGAACGGCTTAAATATCAAGTTAGGATTAAAAGTCTTCAATTCTCTCATGATTTCATGCATTATACATATATTATTTTACGTTTTCGTATGATCGTGCATGTATATTCTTCGTAGCATGTTATCCTTGCACCTTAAGAAGGAAAGATGAAAACTTTGGCTTAGTTCATGCAAACCCATATTTTTCCATGATTTAAATTTGTCATAGCATGTTTTATATCTCAGCCCAGCATGTTTACCATGCTGAGTTTGCCCTAGATTAGTCCTGTACCTCGGTTTTCATTTTTGTCTATCACAGACAGAAAACGGTCCATCAGAGACCGCTACCCTGATATAGCGGCCATGCAATAGACCACAGCTTGATGATTGATGCCTCATCAAGATCGTAACTTGTTTCCCATACCCAGTTTATATATATGTATATCCTTAGTCTACAATGACAGAAGCCATGCCTTAGCCTTGTTATTTCTGGCATTATCCAATGGTTAGAACTGATTTCATGATTCTTACTATCTTTTAATTTATGTTAGCATGTTTTAACTTTATTTTCATGTATATTAATTTTATGCCCAAAAGTCATATAATTTTGTATTAAAGCTATTTTTATATGAGTTATACACTTGTTTTATGGATGTATTGATTGCTATTTTCTAAACGATTCCCTCTCATCTATGAGTCTTTCTTAAATACATGACACATATTCCGATATAATGTCATTAGTTACACTTTACACTTATAGGCACACTTTCTTGGACTTGTAAACCTCTCCGCCGAACATTCTTTCTGTCGGATTAGGGGATCATGTTTTAAGACCGCCGTAAGTCTCCGCGAGTCTAGGATTCCCACTAGGACGCCAAGCTAGTTATACCCTCAAAGCCCATTTGTCTAGAAAGCACCCAAGTTTACCGGTATTTTTCGCATTCCGAACAAGATAGCGGCCCTCTGGAGACCGCCACCATCTGGTAGTGGCCTGACCATGACCGCCACTTTCCAGAGTTCCACTGCGTCGACCCTTTTCTCTCTCTGGCATCGACTCTGTCAAGAAACGGTCCATACTTGACCGCAAATTCATAGTAGCGGTCCTGGAATGACCACATTATCAAGAAACGGTCCAGATAAGACCGTCTTATATCTTAAGTGTAACGCCCCGAGATCCGAATACCGGGAGAGGCCCGATAACCCGAATCCTGAACCGCCACCCACGAGCCCGAAGACTCGGAAGGGTTAAAAGGGATGGTGTGAAGATACACAAGAATTTGAATAATTGCAGAACAACAAGTTTTATATGAATAAATAGGAAATTAACAATTAACATTAATCAAATTACATGGTCCACAATATAAAAGCAGTCTAAAATATAACAATAGTCCACAACTAGTACATCACAGAAAAAGAAGGTACAACTACACGGGGCATACCCCGACCTGGCAACTGGCAACTAACCCTAGACACCTGAATCACGTGGAGCCTCGGAAGCACTCTCCTAAAGCCTCGTCTCACCTGAAACACGGTGAAAACACGCATGGAATGAGCCTTAAAATAAAAGGCTCAGTAGGGATCATCCGGTCCCTACCTCGCAAACCGAGAAACCACGCGGAAAGCAGCTACAAGCTATCACTAGCAAGACGTAGAACAAGAATAAATAAAAGGAAAAGCTATACTACGTCTAGTACCGAACGCACGGCACGAAAATTGAGATAACTCGTCAAAACCTCACAGAGTCACTACCACACAAAGATAGGAGTACCAACCACTAGAAGCAAGGCCGGATGCGTCCACTGATGGCTTAGACCGCGCCTCAGGTGTCTCCCTCTGGCCCAGCGGGAACTGAGACACCGTACAAGTAACCACAGAACAAGTGACTAGCTGGGGTCGCGCTCGTCAGCGCGGGTCCAACCGCCCCCAACCACGTGTGCACACACAGACCATGCGTCCCAAGTCTGGCCCTCTGACTGGTTTTCCCCTCAGCCGGACTCTAGCTGCAAGACGTGGGGCCCTACGGAAACTAGTCTAAAAACTGTCTCTCAGGGTAGCCTCGCCACTACTCCCTGGTGGGACCACTCGCGTGTCGGAAGGTTACGACTAGTGGAGGGTCACTGAAGGAGTAGACTCTCTAGTCAACGGAAAGCAACGTCTGAACCGGACAAAGTACAAGGACTGCTCCAGTACCGACACCGACTCACGGTGACACAAGCCGAGAACAACACCTCCCGGGACCCCACGGCACCCTAACACCTAGCCTCGACATGATGCCCAGGATCAGTCAGGCCACGGGTCAGCACGTGGATCGAGGTCCACTCACCAGGGACTCGAATCGGTGAGGAAAGAAACACCAGTTAGACAAACATAGTGAACGGTCCACCCTGGGCCGTTCCACTTTACATGGTCTACCAATTGACCGCTTACATACCACGCACACAGTGCTCCCTGGGCCGTGCCAAGAATGCACGGCCCCTTTGGGACCGTTCCAGATAATGCACGGCCAACAGGGGCCCGTGCCATCTCTGGACAGAACGGAAAGCCACACGGCCACACTCAGGCCGTTCAGGAATGGCACGGCCCCACCGAGCCGTTCAATCACCCAACGGCACAGAGACTGAATGGCTAGCCTCAGGCCGTTTAGTGACTGCACGGCCAGCCCTGGGCCGTGCAATCCCAGCATTGTGCAACGGTCAAAAACCCACGGGGTGCACGGTTGGACATGGGCCGTTCAGTGGTTACACGGTCGCCCGATGGGCCGTGTAACCCACCGACGCTCCAAGGCCACAGAGCGATCGACATCTGGGCCGCGCCATGGTGTACACGACTCCTGTTAGGACCGTGTACATCTCGGCGGACCGAGAACGATGAACCCGTCGGAAAAACTCCATTTTCGGCCCCAAACAACCCCGTTTGAGGGGGAAACGAAGGGGAACTCATCCCCAAGCAACCTAGCATGCATCTACACCCTCAAATCGTGAAATCGCGGCTCAAAACACTAGATCGGGCACTCGAACCCCAAATCATGCTTTACCCTTCCAGGCACAAAAAGACCCTCTCTCGACCTCGCCTCGGCCTAGAAATCGCAGGGAAGGAAGACATGGAGCCAGGGAACGTCACACTACCTCGATCTCGCTTGGAGGTGCGTCGGATCGTGCCCAAACTGTGAAGAACGCCGTTGAAACCCTCGTTCCTTCACGCTTCCCATGAACTCCGCACGCCCACGCGATCATCTCGCCGCCGCCGTCGTCGTCGCATCGTCGCCCACCACCGTCTGCAGCCGGAGGGGCGCGCCGTGTCGTCGCCGGGAGAGGAAAGAAAAAGAGAGGGGGGCGCGGGTGTGTCACGGCGGAAGGAGGAAGAAGGAGGAAGAAGAATAAGAAAAGAAGAAAAAGAAAGAAAAAGAAAATGGGATTATATAGAAAATCTGAATTTTTTGAAAAATACGAAAAAATAGAAAAATATACCCTCGCGATCCTCGGAACACGCTGATCGTCATGGTACCATCCCGGAGTAGGTGAACGACCCGGTTCACACGCTACAGGCTTCCGTAGGTCTGCCGGAGAAAAATACGCGGGAACCACGAAACACGTTCTGGGACCTCCGAAACTGATCCGAAACGTACGGATCCGAACCCGAAAGATGTCTGAAAAATAATTCCGGGCATAATGAGAATAAATTCTCCGAGAAAATAGATCCGGGACCCAAGAAGAAGGATCCGAAGGGTCCGAGATATTACAGCCCTCCCCCCTTAAACAAATTTCATCCTCAAAATTTAAAATAGAGCACGGGGGAAAGAAAGAGGAGACTTACTCGAACAAATAAGGGAACTGCTGACGCATCTCATCCTCACGCTCCCTAGACGCTTCACCGCCAGAGTGCCGCTGTCACAATCCACCAAGGCATGATGGGCCTCGAGCCAATCCATGCCCAAAATCACATCAAAGTCTTGAAGTGGCAACGCATAAAGTCTGGCCGGCAAACTCTGCCCTTCCTCCCACACAGGAACCTCCTCGAAACAATACGGAGTGATCATAAAATCACCAGTAGGTAACTTCACTGTCAAATCACAAGACAACTGGGTCACCGGCTCCTCAATACTCAGCGCGAAATCCTCCGAAATAAACGAATGCGACGCGCCAGAATCAAACAAAACTCGAGCCACACAACCCAAAATCATAATGGTACCTTCCACGAGCTGCGACGCCTCTGCCTCTGCCCTGGTCATGTGTGTAATCTGGTCTCAGGACCTCTGCCTGCCCCCCACACTCGTTGACCTGGGTAGCGGCGGATACTGCCCCTGCTGCCCCTCCTGCTGCTGTGGCCTCTGCTGCTGGGGGTACTGCTGTTGCTGAGGACACTACTGCTGCTGCAACCTCTGGAGGCAGTCACGCGCCATGTGCCCTGGCTGGTCACACCTGAAACAAATCACCGGCACCGTGCACTGCCTGCCTGGATGTGACTCGCCACATCGGGGACATTGTCTCCGCGATCCACCCATTGATCCATGACGCTGATAAGGAATCAGCTGATGTACACTGCCTGAAGACGCCTGCCTCTGATCCTTGCACTTCTTATCGAAACCTTTCTTGAGAAACTTCTTGACCTTAGAGCCAAAAGACGAAGATCCTGCCATAGACATCGCTGGAGCCGATGCTCCCGAACTACCCATAGTGTGCTGGAAAGTACTCTACTGCTGGATAGCCGTCTGCTGACTACGGCCTGACTGGGACTGCCCCTGGCCTCCCTATCCTTGGACCTTCTGCATATCCAGCTCCAAAGATGCCGCCACACGAGATGTTGTCTCCAAATCAGTAGCAGCATTCGCCATCAAGAGGTGCCTCAGGTCCTGCCTCAAACCGTGAACAAACTGCTCGATCTTCAACCCCTCATGCTCCATGATATGGGGCGCATAACGGCCTAACTCAACAAACCGAGCCCTGTACTGCAACACTGACATGTCACCCTGCACCAGCTCCAGAAACTGACGCATCTTCTGTGTACCAACATAGGATGGGCAATAAGTACGCTCGAAGACCGTAACAAAGTCCTTCCACACGATCAGCTTGAGGTAACGTGACTGAAAGGATGTCTTCCACTCCGAAGACCACAAATTTAGAGCCGTACCCTGCAACTGGTTGCAAGCCAACATCACCATGTCCTCCTCAGCACAGTGCATGGAACTGAACACTCGCTCCATCTAATCAAGCCATCTCCTGGCCATATCGGGATCTGGCTGGCCATCGTAATAGGGTGGATGGAACTGGAACAAGTCCCTCACAGCACGGCTGGGTCCACCCCTGGACGATGAGCCCTCACCAGCATCACCGCCAAACTGCTGAGACATGAACTGAAACATGCTCCAAAAGAAATCCCATGCCCCCGGAACTCTCGCTGCATCCCCTGCCTGGGTGGTAACAGGTGGCACTCTGCTTTGCTCCTCCTGCTCCTCAGTCGACTATCCCTGCTGAGAACGAGTCCTACGCCTTGGCGCCATACTCGCCTATTGCAAAAAGACAGAAGACACGAAAAATGGCGAAATCAATAAAACACACGACGCCCTAAGCCAGTGCCGACTGTACATCATCATTGTGAACTAGTGGACCACTGTAATTATTTATAATTCTTATATATATCCACAACCGTTGCTCTGATACCAGCTGTAACACCCCGAGATCCGAATACCGGGAGAGGCCCGATAACCCGAATCCCGAATCGCCACCCACGAGGCCGAAGACTCGGAAGGGTTAAAAGGGATGATGTGGAGATACACAAGAATTTGAATAATTGCAGAACAACACGTTTTATATAAATAAACAGGAAATTAAAGATTAGCATTAATCAAATTACATGGTCCACAATATAACAGTAGTCTAAAATATAACATTAGTCCACAACTAGTACAACACAGAAAAAGAAGGTACAACTACACGAGACATACCTCGGCCTGGCAATTGGCAACTAACCCAGGGCACCTGAACCACGTGGAGCCTCAGAACCTCTCCCCCAAAGCCTCGTCTCACCTGAAACATGGTTAAAACACGCAGGGAATGAGCCTTAAAACAAAAGGATCAGTAGGGATCATCCGATCCCCACCTCGCAAATCGAGAAATCACGCGAAAAGCAGCTACAAGCTATCACTAGCAAGGCGTAGAACAAAAATAAATAAAAGGAAAAGCTCTACTACATCTAGTACCGAACGCATAGCATGAAAATCGAGATAACTCGTCAAAACCTCACAGAGTCGCTACCACACAAAGACAGGAGTACCAACCACTAGAAGCAAGGCCGGATGCGTCCACTGACGGCTTAGACCGCGCCTCAGGTGTCTCCCTCTGGCCCAGCGGAAATTGAGACACCGTACAAGTAACCATAGAACAAGTGACTAGCTAGGGTCGCGCTCGTCAGCGCGGGTCCAACCGCCCTCAACCACGTGTACACACACAGACAATGCGTCTCAGGTCTTGCCCTCTGACTGGTTTTCCCCTCAGCCAGACTCTGGCTGTAAGATGTGGGGCCCTACGGAAACCAGTCTAAAAACTTTCTCTCGGAGTAGCCTCGCCACCACTCCTTGGTGGGACCACTCGCGTTTCGGAAGGCTACGACTAGTGGAGGGTCAATGAAGGAGTAGACTCTCTAGTCAACGGAAAGCAACGTCTGAACCAGACAAAGTACAATGACTACTCCTCGTACCGACACCGACTCACGGTGACACAAGCCGAGAACAACACCTCTCGGGACCCCACGACACCCTAACACCTGGCCTCGACATGATGCCCAGCATCAGTCCGGCCACTGGTCAGCACGTGGATCGAGGTCCACTCACCCGAGACTCGAATCGGTGAGGAAAGAAACACCAGTTAGACAAACATAGTGAACGGTCCACCCTGGGCCGTTCCAGTTTACACGGTCTACCAATTGACCGCTTACATACCACGCACACGGTCCTCCCTAGGCCGTGCCAAGAATGCATGGCCCCTTTGGGACCATTCCAGACAATGCACGGCCAACAGGGGCCCGTGACATCTCTGGACAGAGCGGAAAGCCACACAGTCACACTCAGGCCATTCAGGAATGGATCGACCAACCCTTAGCCGTGCAGGGAGATGAACGGACCCCACCGGACCGTTCAATCACCCAACGGCATAGAGACAGAATGTCTAGCCTCAGGCCGTTCAGTGACTGCACGGCCAGCACCGGGCCGTGCAATCCCAGCACTGTACAACGGTCAAAAACCAACGGTCAAAAACCCACGGGGTACACGGTTGGACATGGGCCGTTCAGTGGTTACACGGTCGCCCGGTGGGCCGTGTAACCCACCGATGCTCCAAGGCCGTAGAGCGGTCGACGTCTGGCCGCGCCATGGTGTACACGGCTCCTGTTAGGACCGTGTACATCTAGGCACACCGAGAACGGCAAACCCGCTGGAAAAACCCCATTTTCAGCCCCAAACAACCCTGTTTGAGGGGGAAACGAAGGGGAACTCATCCCCAAGTAACCTAGCATGCATCTACACCCTCAAATCGTGAAATTGCGGCTCAAAACACTAGATCGGGCGCTCGAACCCCAAATCATGCTTTACCCTTCCCGGCACGAAACGACCCTCTCTCGACCTCGCCTCAGCCTAGAAATCACGGGGAAGGAAGACATGGAGCTAGGGAACATCACCCTACCTCGATCTCGCTTGGAGGCGCACCGGATCATCCCCAAACCATGAAGAACGTCGTTGAAACCCTCGTTACTTTACGCTTCCCACGAACTCCGCACCCCCAAGCGATCGTCTCACCGCCGCCGTCGTCGTCGCGCCGTCACCCACCACCATCTGCAGCCGGAGGGGCGTGCCGCGTCGTTGTCGGGAGAGGAGAGAGAAAGAGAGGGGGGCACGGGTGTGTCACGGCGGAAGGAGGAAGAAGGAGGAAGAAGAAGAAAAGAAGAAAAAGAAAAAGAAAAAGAAAAAGAACATGTGATTCTATAGAAAATCCAGATTTTCCAAAAAATACGAAAAAATAGAAAAATATACCTCCTCGATCCTCGGAACACGCTGATCGCCGTGGTACCATCCCGGAGTAGGTGAACGACCTAGTGCACCCGCTACCGAGTTCCGTAGGTCTGCCGGAGAAAAACACGCGGGAACCGTGAAACACGTTCTGGGACCTCCGAAACTGATCCGAAACACACGGATCCGAACCTGAAAGATGTCCGAAAAATAATTCCGGATATAATGAGAACAAAGTCTCCGAGAAAATAGATCCGGGACCCAAGAGGAAGGATCCGAAGGGTCCGGGATATTACATCAAGTGTTCTTAACCCGAGGTTTAACCCAAGGGTTGACTTTCCTATGTTCCTAGATGGTCTATTGATTGTCTAGAATCTAACACTTTGTTTGAGAAGTTATTAATAAATTATGAAAGTTAATGAATGTACCGTTATGCTGTCGTATTCCTCTCGTGACATGACCTTGCCCTTAATTCGATCGTTGAACTCTCTTGATCATATTTGGTACGTTCTTACCTTGATCTTGTTATCATGAGCATATAATTTGAATTGTTACTTTACTAGCCATACTTTATTGTTATATCTCGTGAAAGTAGCTTGATTTATAACCTGAAGATGCAGATCGGACACTGATTGTGTCCAAGGGCTCGACACTAGCCCCCTCGGCTGATTACCGGAAACATACTATAAACCATGGGGTATGATGAACACTGACGTCGCATTGTACCATGAGTACTTTTTTTATAAACAAGTGAAATCCACGAGGCTCATCATGAAATTATTACATGCTTGTTACATGACATTCTAGTGCATAGCCTTTATGGTTATGAAAAGTGAAAAGTGCATTCTCGTTACATGTAAGTGCATTCTCGTTCGTGAAAGGCCGCATTACATTCTTGCTTGATCATGCTCTTATATCATCTCAAATCTCTTATCTTGATCACATCATGTTATTTGTGTTACTTTGGTTTTATACACGTGATTTATCATCTTTTTCTTTTATCTTACATTCTAGAGCTAAAGTGCTAATTACTTAAATATTACCTTCATGTTGATGCGAAGATAGCTACTGGACAAGTGTGCTCATTACCCTGCCTTTTCAATCTTTTTAGGAAACTCTAGCGGTATGGATTCGGATTTCTCTGATGACGGATCCGAGGGCGAGAGCGAATGAAGATCGAGAGAAAGCCCTAGATAGTTCAAGAGTCATGAGTCGCTTATGTAATTTTCTTTTTATTGAGTCTAGAATTAAAGAGTCAAAGTCATGTGGTCATGTATACTTCAATTATTATTTAATAAAGTTGGATTTTTGAGTCTACATTCTTGTGCATTCCTCTTTATATGGATGTTTATTGCGCTCTGATTATATTGCAAGCTTGAGGCGTATTGCCGACTACTCACGTCCCCGAATTGCTTCCGCTGTATACATGTCTCGGGGTGTGACAGCTAAGTTGGTATCAGAGCCTAGGCACAAGTAAGTCCTAGAAAAATGTCATGTCATAGGTTAAGTCCAAGGATTAACGACCCATACCTATGAACTAATGAAAGGAATTTCTGAACCCATGTGAGATTGGGTAGAGCCCGGGATAAGATAGTTACTTAGAATTTATTTCTAAGATTAACCCCCACCAATTCTAGAAGAAATAACTAATGGTTGTTTTCTTAGGTACCATATTCTTGCAATGGGTCACCGTGTAAACTGGGATGAGATGCAACAAACGGTGGGGGGTCTTACCCAGGCCCTCCAAACTGTGGCCCATGCTGGCGCTCGGGCGGGCGCAGGTGATCTGCATCGAAATTTTTGGAGTTTGAACCCTCCGTGGTTTTCTGGATTATCAAACCCCGACGAAGCGAAAAATTGGATGGACGAGATGGATCGAATTTTTAATGTCATGTAATGTGTAGACCGGGAGAAGGTCCTTCTGGCCACTTTTCACCTCACAAAAGATGCACGCACATGGTGGAAGGCTACTTCAGCCCCTCTTCAAAATAGATAAATCACTTGGGCAGTATTTCTGGAACTGTTCCATGCAAAATATTTCTTCAAGTATGTCAAGGAAAGGAAGGCGACAGAATTTGCCTCGCTGAGGCAGGGCATGATGTCGGTGACGGAATATGAGCTCCAATTTTTAAGATTGGCACCTTATGCTCCCCATCTGGTCGGAACGGACATATAAAAGGCTAATCGCTTTCTGGACGGTTTAAGGCCCGGCCTTATTCAACAACTTGGGCCTCCAAACATCCGCACTTATACAAAGATGGTCAAACGAGCCCATTTATGTGAAAGGACCTTGGAGAAGGTAGAGAAATTTAAAGGTAGGAAAGAGGAGTCAAGTCGAAAACATGATAGGCGAGAGGAGAGAGAAACGGAGGATGATGAACCCCATCTGTAATGTCCTAAGTTTTTCGGATATTGTTTGGATCAAGATCCGTAGATTTCGGATCGCTTTTGTGGGTCTCGGATTGAGTTTTGCAGTTTACACGTGTTTTCACCTGTCGATCCTTCAGAATCTCGTGCAGGGTGAACCGTTGCGTTCTCCAACTCTGAGATATTACCAGCGCATTGGGCGTTTTCCAAGGATCAGGGAGATAGTTTTTCCCTATTTTTATATTTTTCAAAAATTCTGGATTTTTTATATTAACCCAACCCTTTTTCTCTCTCCCCATCTCTCATTTCTCACTCTCTCCCTCTCTCTTCTCTCACGCTCTCTCCTTCTCCCCTCTCTTCTCCGACGGTCGATAGTACGAAGTGGGGGCGAGGCGGAGGTGACGCAGGAGAGGAGCGGCCTAGCATGGGTGAGGATCGAGGGGCGGTGGCTCGCGGTGGAGCTCGTGGCGAGTTCGTGAATCGGCGGAGCTTTCATGGCATTTTCGTGGCGGATCGGCGTCCTCGGCGCGCGGAATCTTCGGTGGAGGTAGGGGATGGTTCCTTAACCCTCTGTACTTCATTTTTCGCGAGTTTGGTAGCGCGAGGTGAGCCGAGAGGGTTTATTTTCCTGCCGGGGTTAAAATGTGTGATTTTGGGGTATGAGCCAGATTTAGTGTTTTGATTGCGTTTTGGGGTTTAAATGCCTCTTCTCGATGCTAGAGAGGTTGGGGAATGGTTTCCCCTTGTTTTCCCTTCACATGGGTGTGAACGGGGTGTGGAATGGGGTTTTCCACTGGATTCGCCGTTTTTGCGCTCGGGACGAAGTAGCGATCCTACCAGGAACTGCCACTTGATGAGGCGGTCCTCTGGAGACCGCCACTAGTCCCCTTAAGTTGGTTCGAGGGTTACGGTCTCGCGATGGACCGTCACTGGTAGTAGCGGTCTCTAGGAGACCACCAAATAGTGAGTAGCGGTCAGGGCATGACCATTTTTATGGCACTAGCGGCCAGGGGGCTGGCCACTACTTCTTCGTCTGAGTCCCGTGTAGTAGCGGCCTCGCGACTGACCACTACTCTTTGAATAGCGATCAGGCCAGAACCGCCACTAGTAGTTGCGACCTTGGGGAAGACCGCCCGTTGGCCGTGTGTTTTTGGACAGCTAGCGGCCCAGAGTGGACCGCTACTTTGGGACTTGCGGTCCAGGGTGGACCGCCACTTGAAGTGAAGGTCCAAGGAGGACCGCCACTTGGTTTTCTATGTTAGTCATGTTCTGTTTGCATTGTGTTGGCCACCGGTCGACTCGGTTGTGACCCAATGGTTGACCTTCGGTCTCGTGGATGTCCTGGACACCCCGTGGGTACTGTGACCATGTTTTTGGGTGTCTGGAGGTACCATGTTACCTCGTTTAGTGTGTCCGTAGGTTTGGAGGGTCCGGGTGACCCCATGTGCTCCGGGCTTTCATGCTTTCGCTAGTTCGAGTCACCGTGAGTCGGCATGAGTGCGTGGGGCTATTCCCGCACGTCATTGGCTTTCCGATAAGTGTTTTTCAAGTGGGCCATGTGTTTGGCCCTTGGACCGTGAGTCCTGTCACCCAGCCTGGGGCTGAAGGTTTCCCGCTTTTCCCTGGGATAGTGGATTGACTCGGCGGCTTGTGAGTTACCTTGGGAATCATGCTACCATGGTTTCAGACCTAGGGATTAGGCTAGATTAATGGTGATGTGCCGTCATGTGCAGCGGTCTCGACTCGAGTTGTGTGACTCAAGGACCGTTGGGTTAGTAGGTTTAGAAGGTTGTCCCGAGTATGGTGGCCTGGGCCACCTGTTACTCCGCATTACTCGTGATGGGTGCGTATGTGACTTTCCGTGTTCACGTTTAGTGACCTCCCACTGGTCGTAGCCTTCTTACAGCATGCGTGTGCTGGCCCACCCGGGAGTGGTGGAGCGATTACCCGAGAGAGACGATTTTTAGGCTGGTTGCCGTAGGGCCCCTTCGCGCTGCCTGAGTACGGGCTTTGGGGAAGAACCCGCTAGAGGATCTGACCTAGGGCGCATGGTCTGTGTGTGCAAACGTGGTTGGGGGTGTCGGACCCGCGTTGACGAGCGTGACCCTAGCTAGTCCTTCTTTGTGGTACTGGTTGTGTGTGTCTTAGTCTCCGCCCGGGGCGTCGTAGGGAGACACGGGGGTGTGGTGTAAGACGTCAGTGGATGCATCCGACCTTGCTTCTGGTGGGCAATCCTCCCGTCACGTGATGTGAGATACTCGTGACTCGAGTTTCCATTTCCTGTCTGCGAGACGTGGTTTCACGTGTAGTTTCTGTGTGTTTCACTAGGTAAAGATCTAGGATTTTCGGTGAGCGTCACTGAGGGTCTTTTCCCTAGACAGTGTAGGGTTCACGACTGCGAGGTCGTGATCGTGTCTCCCCAGACCGTGTGGTCTTGGGTTGGGCCTTTGTCTGTGAGACGGGCCTCCACGATAGTGTTATCGTGATGTTTCTTCTGGTAGCGTAGCCAGGGTTTCTCTGATAGTCTGGTAGTCCCCCAACTGTGAGATCGGGACATGTTTTCCAATGCAGTAGGAGTAGCTATAGTGCCGAGTCTTTACCGGCCACCGAGTTTGATGTTCTGGCTGTTGTTGTTGCTTTCCGTTACCGTCGATGTTTACGGTTGGGGTTCCGCGGGACCCCTACTGAGCCAGTGATAGGAGGCTCACCCCTACCTTTCAGGTGTGGCAGTTCTTCCTCGAGGTTCGAGGGTGCTGTGTAGAGGTTCTTAGTTACCAGCTCGTCGGGTCGAGTGTTCACTCAGTGTTGGGTATGCTTCTCTGCCTTAGACTGTACTTTTATTGGATCGGACTCTATAGTTAGATTGTTTATTTCTATTAACTGTTGAATTGTCTTGCTTTATTTCCTATTTCTTTGTACCTCCACACTCCTTTTAGCCCTTCCGAGCCCTCCGGCTCGTGGGCAGAGGGTCAGGATTCGAATGGTATCTGGTTATTCCCGGTGTCCGGATCTTGGGTCGTCACACCACCACAATAAGAGGTCCCGCAATGGGAATGGTAATAGTAAAGCAAATAGTAATGGTAATGAAAAAGGAATGGCAATGGCAATGGAAAGAGTAAAAGAGCCAAGGAGGAGGAAGAAAAGTAGGTCATGGCGGTCTGCTCATTCTGTGAGAAGTTTGGGCACTCGGCAGAAGAATGTTGGAAGCGTCTCGACGCTTATCTTAAATGTGAGAGTCTGGAGCATCGCGTGCCCGTGTGTCCTCTCATAAAGGATCAATCTTCGAGGGGTAACAATGTACGCGGGAGGCGAGGTCGACTAAATGCCATCTTAGACGGCGAGGGTAAACCGATTGAAGGTACTATCTTGACTTATTTACATTTAGCATTGCCTTAATTATTTGTGCGACTAATTAAAATACACTCTCCATGAAACTCATGCAATGAATTTGGAGACTAAATTCTTTTTAAGTGGGGGAGGGTGTAACACCCCATATTTTTATAGGATTTTTTTGGGATTTATCTAGAAAAGTTTCTCAAATTAAAATGAATTATTAAGCATTTAAGAAGGGCTAATGGGTTATTAAATAAATTTTGGGACTAAATAAATTATTATAAAAGCCAAAATAATAACCAATTAATTAGGCCCACTTAAAGTACGCCCATAAATTTAATTCTGTGACTTTGAGCCCAAGCCCACACTCTAGAAACGTAATTTGGGCTATTCACGGATTTGAATTGGATAAGTAGGCCAATTAAGAGGATAATAGGAGATAAATAGAAAATTCTGAATTTTTTAGATTAAATACCAAATGGCGGTCTAACGCGAGACCGCCACTTGCTGAAGGCGGTCCCGCCGTGACCGCTATCTCCTTTCGATTTTGTGAGTTGTAGAAGTGTGGAAAACTTGGATCTTTGGCATCCTAATCCGCATGGATCGAAGTGGGTAGACATGTAAACATGTCTAGGACACTTGGGGATAGATTCTAACCCCAAATTAAGACTCTAAGTTTGACCAAATCCCTCAAATCCTAGCAAGCCCTATAAATAGGTCCCAGGTTTGACCTGTGCGAACCTTACTTTTGGCTCGCCTGGTTCGACGGTAACACGATAGAATTTTATGTAAGTTCTTTAGAAGAATTTATTCCCCTTAGTGTTGTCAAACATCTCTCCAAATCTCGTGTTAGGAGATCAAGCCGTTGGAGAGCTTGAAACCCCCGAAGTTGTTGTTCCTCAGTAGAGCGCGCAGGAAACAATGTGTCAATCCAAGGAAGATCAGGAGTTTGGAAGCCCTAATCGAGGTATTCTTAAGTTCATCCTTTAAAATAATTTGTTCCTCTTTATATCTTCTCCTCACCCTCCAAATTTCATGAATTTAAGAAGAGACGATAAGGAGATAGAGCCACTGGAAGTTGGGATTTTCACGTAGGAGTGCAGAAACTAGGGTCTTCTTCCAATAAGAAATTTGGAGTTTCAAGCCCAATCAAGAGGTAAGTTATCTCATGAACGGCTTAAATACCAAGTTAGGATTAAATATCACGTCCCGACGTGGAATATCGAGGTGCGACGAGTCGTAACACTCGTGTCGATCAAAACATGTATAATAGGATCCAACCACAAAGAGAGATAATGAAAAGATGATACTTTTATTTCATTGAAATAAAATTTTACAACAACATTAAGCCTTAAGAGGCATAATACAACTTCCAAGTACATAACTCTAGCAGGAGTAACACTCATAAACCTAGGTAACTAAGATGAACTTGATCCCTCGTTTCACTCTTGCCCATCCCCATGTGTTTGGGGTTCATCGTCGGAACTACCTGCAATGTTAACCGAAAACGTAGGGTGAGCAAAACGCTCAGTAAGATTTATATCTCTATACCAGATAACTTAAAGTAATTAACATTTTTAGATAAAGTTATTATGCTATGTCGAGAAATGTAAATAAAACATGGAACAAGAATAGGAGAGAGAGTAAAGAATGGAATCACAAGTAGATAAGATATCAAGAGTAAAGTTCAAGTAGAGGACAATCATGTAGATAGCATCACTATGGAATTGGCCATTTCATGCAAGTATGTATATGTCAAGTATTTCACGAAATTCAAGTACTTCATGTATTCAAGCAAGTCAAATAATTCATGAACTATGGAATGTCATAAATCAATTTAGCAAGTCAAGCACGTCGGTGCAATGGCACACCAGGTCATTCAACTCCCAGGGGCACAAGTACTTTCGGGCGCTCCCCCCAGGATAAGATCGGGCCCCATTAACGTCAGGCATTGGAGTTATGGATCATAGATCCCAAGTATATCTAGATATCCACATAATATGTATGGCTAAAGAATTTCAAGGTAAAGGTTACTAAAAAAGTACAGATCTAGAAAAATTTATCATTCGAGATATGAGTAGTGCAAGAGTTACAAGTAGTTGAAAGAGAAGTTCGAAAAGGATTTAAGGCATCAGGTTTAACGACATTAAGTCGATAAAAGATTAGATTGTCAGACAAGGCACAATCAGCCCTTGCAAAAAAATCTCATAAAACAAGTTTAGATCAAGTTTTTCATAATCGGGTGTTTAGCTAGAAAATCGAGGAATTATGGCCAGATAAGAGGTGGGACAGTGGGAGGCTCCCCTCGCATTCGCGGGGTCCTAATTAAGAAACCACTTATCCACTTAAAGCATTTGCCTGTGGACCTCTTTCCTTAGACATTATTTTTCCTTGGGAATCTTGCTAATTACATGACTTGTTGGAAAAGAGGAACAATTCTAGTGAAAATTCTATCCCATTTTTCGCAGTCAGGGCTTAACTAGAAAATCGAAGAATCACGGTCAGGTAAGAGGTGAGACAGTGGGAGGCTCCCCTCGTATTCACGAGGACCTAATTAGGTAACCACTTATCCACTTAAAGCGTTTTCCCGTGGACCTCTTTCCTTAGACACCGTTCTTCTTTGGAAATCTAGCGAACTACGCTACTTGTCGAAAACACAGTAACAAGATAACATGGAAATCGTTAAACTCGTATTGATCATGATCATGCAACTAAGCTCATGTAATTATAATTGATAATATCTATTCCATTTAACATGTCAGAAAGATAATATAATCATGGAGATCAAAGATATCATGAAGGTAACAAGAACTAGGACGGAAATATGAGCTCATGGAATAGAATTATTATCTTTCATATCCTTAACTTAATCGTGTGTAAATTTGAATGATATGCAACTTAACATGACATATTTAATATGCTAAATGATATATTGGTTCAATTAGAACCTGAAAACATCACGATTGGGGCGGAGATAGTGCATCCGGAACACGGTCTTAGAAAGACACCGTGATCCGAGACGGATCTTCCGGCGGTTAAAAATCTCGGTTAGAATCTTATGTCCAGTTGTATGGACAGCATTCTTAATACTCAATAAAAATTGGGGAAAATAGTATAGAATCAAAGTAAACATGCATCTATATCTAATTCATTCATCAATTTGAGTTTAGCATGAGAGAATACCTACGTAGTGGAAGATCGAAGAGGAAGAACAATAAGAACGAAGAATACTTCGAACACTCCTCCAAACTTTAAGATTTCCTCCTCTCTACAATCAGTATTTCCCCAATGGATTTGTACTTTGAGTAGAGAAGATCCCAGCCCTATTTATAGGCCAAGTCCCATAATTATTTTATTACTAATTTAATTCCATCTTTCACCTAATTTCCTATGTCACCGACCCATGTTACTATTACACCAACTTATGTTGGCAATAATTTCTAACATGTGGATGTCGAAATAAATCTCTCTTTATGGCATAATCAATTACCTTATTTATTCAATGATGTTTTATTACTAATTTAATTCTAAGTCAATTTTCACCCAATGTTCATATTTTACTAACTCATGTTACTATTACACCAACTTATGTTGACATTAATTTCCAACATGTAAATATTGAAATAAATCCCCCTTTATGACATAATTCATGACCTCATTTATTCAATTAGGTAAGAAATTACATCATCCACTAATTAGGATTTAATTAGAGCTAATAATTATCTCCTAAATCGGATGCTACAATACTGCTACAGTACCGACGTCTTTGCCTTCTCAGAATCATGCCACGAATCTCGCCGTTCTTGTTAACATGTGCGATATGTTTCACGTTTATATATTCTACACTTTAAAGATATAAAGAAAAATATTTATCATTTATTTTATTTTCATCTTTCATTATTTTGTTTTGCATATAAATGCATATATAAAATTTTAAGTTACTACATCCTCCTCTACTTAAAAAGAATTTGGTCCTCCAAATTCACGTGATTCATACAATTGTAATTTAAAATTTTAAATATAGGGGTCAAAATTCTAACTTGAGATCAAATCCGGATACTTCTTCTTGATTGACTCCTCCAATTCTCAGGTAGCTTCCTCGAATCCACGCTTGCTCCATTGGACTTTTACCATTGGTATAACCCTATTCCTCAGCTGGTGTAACTTTCGATCTAATATCTTGATCGGTCTTTCTTCATAAGACAAATTCTTTTGTAGCTTCAAGTAATCGAATTGAATTATATGCGAAGGATCATATATATATTTCCTCAGCATAGATAAATGAAATACATCGTGGACGCCAGCCAATTGTGAAGGCAAAGTCAGCTTGTATGCCACTTCCCCGATTCTTTCCAGAATCTCAAAAGGGCCAATAAATCTTGGACTCAACTTTCCTTTGATACCAAATCTTTTAATTCCTCGCATGGGTGAAATTTTTAAGAAGATATGCTCTCCCACTTGAAATTCAAGGTCTCTTCTTCGATTATCGGCATAACTCTTTTACCGTGATTGAGTAATTTTCAGCCTTTCACGGATTAACTGAATATTGTGAGTTGTATCTTGAATAATAACGGAGCCAATCAATCCTTTCTCTCCAACTTTACTCCAGCATAGAGGTGATCTACAACTCCTGCCATATAGCGCTTCAAAAGGCGCCATTTGTATGCTAGACTGATAGCTATTGTTATATGCAAATTCAGTCAATGACAAGTGTTCATGTCAACTTCCGCCAAAATCTATCATACAAGCTCTCAACATATCTTTGATAATCTGATTCGTCCTCTCGGTTTGTCCATCTATCTGAGGGTGGAAAGCCGTACTAAAATTCAGCCTACTATCCAAAGATGATTGCAAACCTTTCCAGAAGTGAGAGGTGAATCTCGGATCTCTATCCGAAATAATAGAAGTTGGAATACCGTGCAGCCTTATAACCTCCTTGATATGTAGGGTAGCTAGAACATCCACGGTCCATTTGGTTTTGATGGGCAAGAAGTGAGCGGACTTAGTTAGTCGGTTCATAATCACCCATATAGCATCAAATCCACTTCGGGTCTTTGGCAATTCAACTATGAAATTCATGCCAATACTATCTCATTTCCATTCTGGTATCTCGAGATGTTTTAGCTTACCAACCGGCTTGAGATGTTCGGCTTTAACTTATTGGCAAACCAAGCATCGGCCCACGAACTCGGCTACCTCTCTTTTCATGTTAGGCCACCAAAAGGTTCTTTTGAGATCTTGATACATTTTTGTGGCACCAGGATGAATAGTTGTTGGCACCGACTTATTTTCTCAAATTAATCAAGGATTAAATATAGGGAAATACTCCCTAAATAGAGCAAAATGGCACATCGCCAGAGCTGATCTACTAGTCGAGTTGAGCTTGAAAGTCGAGACACTTCGCCGGGTCAAGCGGCGCAATATAACAACCAGGGATCGGCCCCGAGTAAATGGCACTATGCCAGCCAGTTTCCCGACAACCGGGTCGGTTTCAAGATTCGGGACAACCTGCCGTACCTTACGGCACTCTGTGAAGATTCAAGGTTTACCCCCGGACACCCTGCATACGCTGTCACACCACCGGCGCCTCAACAACCGGGTTAACCCGGGACTCAGAACAGCCTGCCGCACCATATGGCTCTTCGCCAAGGAGCGAGGGTCACCCCGACCACCAAACAAATGACATCATCATGTCGACGCCCCAGTCAGCGGGCCCAACCAAGGGTCCTAACCAGCTAGCCGTGACCCGTGGCAACATCAGTAATCGATCGGGCCCACCCCCTATCACTTAGTTTGTGGGTTTACCTACGTTCAACACAGCTACCTGAGCCGACCCGGGGGCGTCCTGACTACAAGCCACACCGTGTGGCACCCAGCAACGAGGTCGGGGTCTACCCCTGAGTCACCTCCATCTAGCCCTCTGAAGTCAAAGGAAGACCCACCTGGGACCAACCACAAGCTTCAGGAGCTCACAACACCCGTATGCGGCCCACGCACGCGCGTCAGGAATTTCTCCGAGCACCTGGTGGGCGCGTATGCTCCAGGCACTCTACAGCAAGTGCGAGCCTGACTCGGCACTCCCAACAACCCATATCGTCATGCACCACCATCGTGCGCCCTTACACGTGGTCAGGTCGCGGGGGTCAAGGGGGCAGCGCCCCTTGCGGGGGTCTCCGATGGCAGAGCCCCCGGAAGAAAATCTCTATTTTATAACAGGTCAAACTCTCAGTCAAATCCCAGTCTAACCCTCAGTCAAATCCAAGTTTAACCCTTAGTCAAGCCCCAGTCAAACCCACGGTCCAACCCGCCCTAAACCCTCAGTCAAACCGGATTAAAACCCCCCGGTCAAACCCGCCTAAACCCCCTGGGGAGGGGGTTTAGGCGGACCAGCTTGGACCCCCAGGCTGGTCCGCCTAAACCCCCCATGGGGGGGGGGGGGGGGGTTTACGCGGACCAGCTCACCCCCCCTGGCTGGTCCACGTAAACCCCCCATGACCCTTCATCTTCCCCTATAAAATCCCCAGGGGCTCAATGGAAAGAAGGAACAGACATGCATCAAGGCTTCCGGTGATCTCCAAGCTTCAAGCGGCTCCAGGCAACGAGCAAGGAGAATTGTGTGTGGGTGACTTGGTCATCGTCTAAGGATGCCGAGGGTATGTCGCGTGTACTTCCCTTACACGGTGTTCCGCCACGACACACAAGTCTACCCCCGCCACGTGTGCGACGTTATGACAAGGGTGAACGCTACCTCATGCCGGGATCTCCCCTCATTTGCCCGCCGACCGCAACTACGCACGCGCTATGACATCACGCTTCCCTACAGTCACGAGGCCACGTTCGACCACTCGACTCGAGCCGTGATCGACCCTCGCACAGACACCAGCCCGATGCTTTCTCCAGCTATCCAGTCATAGCCCCTCGTTTGGCGAAGCAAACATGGCCCGTGCCATGAGAGGGACCCTCTGTGAAACACACGAATATCCGCCTTATCCAGCATTGACCCGGGGACTGACCCACGCGTCGGAATTGTCCCCCGGCTTGCGCCCATTGTACTCCGGCCACCCCTGCCCATTTGTAAAGCCCATGTGGCTCTCATACAGCATGAAACCAGTTGAGCATATGTACATGTACTCGGGTTTCAGTCTCTTCCCGGCGCCCGCCTCCTCCAGTCACGACGGTGCCTCCGGCACCCGACTCCCAGTGACACCGAGCCCCGAGTACGACCATCGAGGTCTCCCAGTGCCTGCCTCCTTCAGTCACAACGGTGCCCCCGGCACCCGACTACCCAGCAACTTCAGTCACAACGGTGCCCCGGACACCCGATCACTCAACAACTCTAGTCACAACGGTGCCCCCGGCACCCGACTGCCAGCTACTCCAGTCACATCGGGGCCCGCGGCACCCAATCACTCAGCTACCCTAGTCACAACGGTGCCCCCGGCACCCGACTGCCAACAACTCCTGTCACAACAGTGCCCTCGGCACCTGACTGCCAGCTACTCCAGTCACATCATGGCCCGCGGCACCCGACCACTCAACTTCCCCCGCACAATGGTGCCTATGGCACCCCCACTGCCCAGACCTCGACACTCTCTCATGTCGGGAATACATTGTGACGCCCCCCGGGCGCCATCCTCCTGAGTCACAGGTCCTCCGACGGACACTATGTACACATACGGAACTACCCACACAACAATGCAATGACCCGAGGACCGTCATGAATGTCGGAATTGTCCCGTGGCTTGCAAGCAATTGTAATCGCGCTCTCATGCCCCCATATAAATGCCTTTCAAGACATATAAGTCATGTAATCCAGTCAGGGAGCGGATCCCCCACCTTGTCGAAACCAGTCTCTCTAACCCCAGTTATCCCTGTTGTGTCGCTGTTGCCCTGTCGCTGTTGCACGTACTAAGCCTTCCCGACGTCGCGGCTCCCAGGGTCCCTGACTCTTTCTTCGGCAGTAGAGACAAAGGTATTCGGATTCAATCCGATGTAAAATAAACACCGGTTGCTTGCGACCGATGGAGAAAGACGTCTAGTACACGAATCCCCATAATCGCCTGCGCACTCGCACCCATGGAACCCCTTCTATCCACGTGTCACCCGATCCTTCGATCCACGTGCCGCGCCCTGGCGACGCTTCCCCGGTCAATCCTCGGTTCCATAGGTGATTGTCGAGAAATCGACTCCACGCCCGCATTCCACCCCGCCATCCATGTCCCAGTCTCCCAGAATGATGAACCATACGACATCCCTTCTCGTGCGTTCACATCGTTCTCTCTGCCTTCTTCTCAATACCCCCAGAATCCCCGCGTGCCCAGTCAACCTATCTCGACCTTCCGTAAAAAGGTGAGTGTACACCCCCGCCGCGAGGACAAAATGACAAGTGACTCCCCGCGGTCGCAAATAATAGTGTACCTCGATAGATGTGCCTCCTCCAAGATTTTGCTCTTGATGGTAGAATAATCGGGCACACAGGTTCTTCCTCGGAAAAGCAACCATCTATCATCCTCCAAAATGAAATCCGATCGTTGATCAAATTTCTCTTTAATTTCCACAATCAACGGATCATCATCTTGCAACTCTTTAATTTCTGAGTGTAACTTGGGTTGGAGTCTAATATTTACAATCAAGACTCTTTCTCCCTTCTCCTCCACGTTGAGGTCTAAGTTTGCTATTTGCTCTAATAATTGCCATTCTTTAATCATTAGGTTCGATAATAATGCCATCGGCTTCCGATTAAGAGCATCTGCTGCGGCATTACCTTTTCCTGGATGATACTGTATAGAGAAATCAAAATCCTTCAAGTATTCCAGCCACCTTCTTTGTCTCATATTGAGTTCTTTTTGAGAGAATAAGTACTTGAGGCTCTTGTGGTCGGAATACATAATGAAAGTCTCACCATAGAGATAATGTCGCTAAATTTTTAAGGCAAAGACTACAACCCCCAGTTCTAAGTCATGCATGGGATAATTCTCCTCGTGCTTTTTCAATTGCCTTGAGGAATAAGTGATTAACTTGCCATGTTGCATCAATACACAGCCTAAGCCAATTCCAGATGCATCAGTATAAACTACAAATCCTCCTCCTTCTGTAGGCAACGTGAGTATAGGGGCAGTAGTCAGATAATCTTTTAGAGTCTGAAAGCTTTTCTCACATTCCTTGGACCATATATAAGGGGTCTCCCTCCTTGTTAATCTTGTTAAAGATACCGCGATCAGGGAGAAGTCATTAATAAATCTTCTATAATATCCTGCCAATCCCAAGAAGCTTTGAATTTCGGTCACGCTAGTAGGTCTCTCCCAATTTTTTACAGCTTCAACCTTGGAAGGATCGACTGCAATACCATTCTGGGAAATTATGTGACCTAGAAAAAAAACTTCTTCTAGTCAGAAATCACACTTGCTAAGCTTAACATATAATTTGTGATCTCTTAATAACTACAAGGCTTTCTTGAGATGTTCTTCATGCTCCATCTTTGACTTGGAATAGATTAAAATATCGTCAATAAAGACCACAATAAATTGATCAAGGTATGGCCTGAATACACTGTTCATCAATTACATAAATGCGGCAGGCGCATTGTTTAGGCCAAAAGGCATAATAGTGAACTCATAGTGTCCATACCTACTCCTGAATGTCGTTTTATGAAGATACCCTGTTGCATCCCTACGGTTTTGATGATGTCTCACACTATAAATCAATCCTCTATCTCTAGATTTATGTTGGTTCATCATGTAAGTGAGTACAGTTCATATGCTATTTCATTATTTCATCTATCTACACTCTGCTTAGTTAGTATGAACAGTAGTGGGTCGACCCACCCTTGCTGATGCGTCGACCCATCAGAACACTGACTGTCTGGGTATCAAAGTCTGTACATCAGCTTGATCGAGTAAGTCTGTACAGCATGCCTTAGTGTTCATATCATTAAGTCTGTACATTGGCATCTCTTCTTCAAGTCTGTACACCGGGCATCTTCTAATTGAAGTCTGTACAGCCAATGCACTTAACTGAAGTCTATACACTGGTTTGTCTAACTTCAACTCTATACATCCGATTACTGTTGCAGTGTTCACCAAGTCTATACATCGCCTTCAGACCTTCAACTCTATACACTGCTACAGGAACCAAGTCCATACACTCTCCCGTTCAAATCCTTCTAAGTCTGTACATCGGTTTCGCTTCTCCAAGTCTATACACTGGACTTTGTTTCACCAAGTCTGTACACTCCACATCTTTTCCTACGCTTGGCCAAGTCTATACACTCATACCTTTCCCTACGCTTTCCTGGCCAAGTCTATACATCGCTAAGTCTGTACAGTGCATACTGCTCAAACGATCAAAGCCTAAAGTCTGTACAGCGTGAAGTTTATACATTAGCTCAGGGGCTTCAAGTCTATACATTGAACTGTTCTTCAAAGTCTGTAAAGTGGCTTCGAATCGGCAAGTCTGTACATCGGCTTCACTCATCATGTCTATACATCCACAGTGGATCATCAAGTCCATACATCCACAGTGGAACTTCCAAGTCTGTACAACGCTGAAGCCTTCACAAGTCTGTACACTGCTTGAGCCTCACCAAGTCTGTACATCGCTTCAAGCGATTCAAGTCTATACAGCCTGCCTTCACGATCAGAGTCTATACATCGTTCCTCAAAGGCTAAGTGTATACATCCTTCCAAGCTTCAAGTCTACACACTCGATTATTAGGTCTTCAACCCTATACATTCAATTGTTAGGCCTAAGTCTATACACTCGATTGTTAGACCTTCAACTATATACATTGGTTGAGTCTATTCACTGAAGACGCTGAAGACCTCCAAGTGTATACACTCTCACATGATACCCACTTGGTTAACTGTTGCGTCAAGTTTATACACTCGATTCCCTCATGCATTTCACAGAAGTCTTCATATTCTATCTTGCTATGAAAATACTTTCATCACAAGTCTGTACACCGTCTTTTACATGCGTTCATACATTAAGTCTATACACTCACTCTCACGTTGTACACACTTGATCATTTGCTTCTTTAAAGTATGTACATTTGCTGATTAACAGTCTGAACTACCTAACTCGAATCATGTCCTCTGTCTCTGTCAGAAGATAAACACAGGTTAATGATCGGGCGCGTGATCTGAGGATGATCCCTGGCACGTGATCCGAGGTGCTCTCTGGGCGGGAACCTGAAAGCCACACGCCCATCATCTGCTACATATATGGAGCATCGTCCTTCAGTAAAAGAGAGATCGTGAAAAGAAAGAATAGAAGATATTCGAGTGAGGCTGCACGATCCAGAAAAGAGAGAGAGCAGAGAGTCCCACATTGTCTAGATCCGAGAGGAATATGTTCGAGAGAGAGAGAGTAGTGTCTGCGGTTTGATGAATTGCTTCCTTTGAAGCTACATTTGTATTGGTTTCAGAACCGACTGCTTCTTCGTTGGTCCTTGTTTCTATTTTGTGTTCTTTTTATTTGTTCATTCTTCTGATTTGAATTTGTCCCCCTCCAGTGTGTGGAGGAAGGGAGTGTAACTCCGATTTCCCTCTGGCTTGCAGAGGAAGAGAGATCGGTGATCTCTGGTGTTGCTAGTGACGGGTCGTCATTAGTAGTTTCCCTCCGGGTTGGAGGAAGGGAGACTTATCTCCGGTTCTATTCTAGCTGGTAGCTGGAACATGTTTCAAGCTCTGTGGGTAGCAGAGTTTGGTTGAGGGATTTGTTTCCCTTGGGTATTCAAGCTGTGTGGCAGCAAGTTGTTCACAGATTGAGTCTACCGTGTTCTAGCAGTGACTAGTGGAATCCTCACTCTAGTTGGAGTGAGGGGTGGATGTAGATTGCGGACTGCAATCGAACCACCTAAAAATCCGATTGCCTATTATGTGGTTTGCTGTTATTATCTACTCTCTCCATATGCTTGTCTCTTTGCTTCCTTGTGATCAGCTCTTCAATCTCATCTACTTATACTGTCTTGATTGTTGACTGCGTTAGCATTCTCATTGTGCGGGTTCAGGAGGAGTGTAAACAGTAGAATTAATTTTTAGCTGAAGTTTTTACAAATTGGGAGTGATCTATTCATCCCCCCCTTCTATATCACTCTTGCTGCGCTAACATTTGGTATCAGAGCAGGTTTATGCCATGTGGACGAACGGTCAAGGAAATGTCAATGGTCCTAGAACCTTCATGGCCGAAGGTCAATCTATTAGTCGCCCTCTGTTTTTTGATGGTAGTAACTATCTATTTTGGAAGAACAGGATGGAAGTGTTTATCAGGGCTCAGAGCCATAAACTGTGGAGAGTAATTACTGTTGGGCCATATGATCTGCCACCAAACGAGGACGCTTGGACAGATGACCATGTCAAGCTATCTTCACTCAACTGGACGGCGCTGAACATCATCCAGTGTGCTGTTCATCCAGAGGAATATGCTCGTATATCTGCCTACAAGACTGCCAAGCGAATGTGGGATGAGCTGCAATTGATCTATGAAGGTACAGCTCAAGTGAAAGCCTCGAAGGTAAACCTCTACACTTCTAAGTATAAAATGTTTAGGATGAATGTAGAGGAGAATATAACTGAAATGTATGCTAGGTTGTCCTTGATCACAAACACACTTAAAGGGCCAGGGAAGGATCTTGCTGAGGTAGATATAGTCAGGAAAATTCTTAGATCTTTATCCCCGGCATGGCACACTAAGGCCATTGTGATTGAGGAGTCAAAAGATCTGACTATCTTGACTGTGAATGAACGCATAGGATCCCTTATGACCTATGAGATGAATTTCAAAGGAGGTGGAGAAGGAAGTGATAGGAAGGCTAAGAATGTGGCTCTAAGGGCATCCCGCAACAAGGGTAGCAACAGCGGAAACATCAGCAGTAGCCCCGAGTCCGAGTCCGAGCTTGAAGGTTTTTCAAATCTCGACCAGGAGGAGCAGGCAATGCTCACTAGACAGTTCAGAAAATTTTTGAAGAAAAAGGGAAAGACCTTTAGGAAGAAGAAGCCACAGTCTTTTAACAAGAATGCTGAATTTACCGGTTACAGGGATAGAAATCCTAAGAGACTGACTTGTTTTAATTGTAACAAACAGGGACACATGAAAGGTGAATGCCCAGACCTCCAGAAGAAGGGTCCCTATCTTCAGAAGAAGAACACAAAGGTGCAGAAGAAGAAGAAGCCACAGGCGATGGTCTGCACATGGAGCGAGGAAGAAGAAGATCCTGAAGACACTTCCTCAGAAGAATGTGAAGATGGAATTTACCTTATGGCAAACAGTGAAGAGGAGGTAATAAATGTTTTTAAAAATTACTCAATTGATGACTGGGAGGATGCTTATGGTGAATTGTTAGATAAATTTAATTCTCTTAGCACAGAGTTCTGAAAAGAAAATTTAACACAAATGTTGAAGAACAAACTCTGGTCTGTGAGGAAAATCAGAAGCTAAAAGAGCAATTAGGAGAAATGACCTCACTAAGAAAAGAAAATGATAAGCTCAAGGGAGAAGTTCAAGAAAGTCAAAATCAGCTCAATGAACTCAACATTAAAATTGAAGAAAGCAGGAATGAAATTAGAGTGAACTCAGAGAAATATAAAGCTGTGAAGAAAGTAAATATTGAACTTCTAAAAAATTCTGATTCCCTTCAAAAGGAGCTAGAAGACAAACAGAAAGTCCTAGAAAAGTTTGTCCAAGGAAAAACTAGTTTAGATGCTATACTAGGGACTAGTGTCAATTTCAATAAGGAGGGTCTAGGCTATGACCCAACCAACAAGAGACCCTTGCAATTCAAGACCATCACCTTTTGCCCAGAGAAGGGAAAAGAGAAGCTGGACACACCATCCAGCTCAAACAGTAATAAGGGAATTCAAAGTCCTAAAGAAAACACAAAAACCAATGCTGATCAACCATTTAAGATGGGAATGAATTGTATGAAGAATGTCACTAAGCTCACTCACCAGAACACTAATGGTAGATGGACCAAGAAAGTGAATCAAATTAAGAGCTGGAATTACAACAATCAGATGAGTCCAAATAGGAACTACTGGAGAAATAATGTTCATAGTCAAAAACATGTTAATCAACAAGCTTACAGAAAATTTCCTAGGGATAGGAAGACTAATGAATGGAATAGAACTCACTTCTCCAGACCAGCTGGATTCAACTTTAATAAACCAGAAAGGAAGGTGCCAGAGAAAACCATGCTGAAGCAAATCTAGATACCTAAACACTTGATCAGAGAGTTAAACAATGTCTTTGGACCCAACTCATCTTGGGTTCCAAATCACTCTGCTTGATGTATTTGTGTAGGTCGGCCTGGCAGCTGAAGACAACAAGTGGTACCTCGACAGTGGCTGCTCCAGGCATATGACAAGAGACCGATCCAAGTTTAGCAAGATAGAGATGAAGCCAGGGGGTCTGGTCAAGTTTGGAGGAAAGAACAAAGGTAAAATAATTAGAGTTGGTACAGTAGGTAAGTCTTCCACAAACTCCATTGAAAAAGTCTTACTTGTGGAAGGGCTTCAACACAACCTGATTAGCATTAGTCAGTTATGTGACAGGGGTCACAGGGTTGTATTTGATGATAGTTCATGTAAAATCCTTGAAATAAATTCTGATGTGGTTAAATTTGTAGCCAACAGGATTAATAATGTCTACATTGTAGACTTAGATGAGGAATCTGAATCTACTATTTACTTATCTGCCAACTCTGAAAATGATGCTTTTGAATGGCATAGACGTCTAGGTCATGCTAGCTTTACTACTTTAAATAAATTGGTCAAGCATGATTTAGTTAAAGGCATGCCTAGAATTAAATTCAATTCCATTTCAAAATCATGTGATGCCTGTGCTCTAGGCAAACAGACCAGGAATTCTTTCAAATTAAGATCTGAGCCATTGTCCTCTAGACCAATGGAACTTCTCCATATGGACCTTTTCGGTCCCACTAGATCTCAGAGTCTTAATGGGAACAGGTTTGGCTATGTCATCATAGATGACTTATCTAGATATTCATGGATATTTTTCTTACCAAATAAGAGTGATGCATTTCAAAAGTTTAATCTATTTTTCAATAAGGTCAAACAAGAAGGGAAATACAAGGTCTGTTCTATTCAATCTGACCATGGAGGTGAGTTTGAAAACTCCATGTTTACTGATCTTTGTGACAAAGAGGACTAACTCACAGGTTTTCTTCTCCCAGGACACCTGAACAGAATGGGATTGTGGAGAGAAGAAATAGAACAGTGGTGGAGATGGCCCGAACCATGTTGATTGAAAGTAAATTACCTAGAAGGTTTTGGGCAGAAGCGGCCAATACAGCAACTACATAATCAACAGGGCCATGGTAAGACCCATTCACAAGAAAACACCCTATGAGCTTCTAAAAGGTAAGAAACTAAACTTGTTTCATTTCAGAATTTTTGGAGTAAAATGTTTTATTCATAACAATGATAAGAAAGATTTAGACAAGTTTGAAGCTAAAAGCTCCCCAGGAATATTCTTGGGTTACTCTGAAATGTCAAGGGCATATAGGGTATTTAACATATCAGATCAGAAAGTGGAAGAGTCTCCACACATCCTTTTTAGTGAAAAGAAAGATGTTTCTAATGTTGAAAATCTTGACAGAGATTCCAATCATGATGGGGATTTCCTAGAAGACCAACAAGAAGAAGAGAAGACTTAGCCGAGTGGAGAAACAAGTTCCCCCAATCAGGAAGGGCCAAGAGAAACAGGTGAGTCTTCAACAAATGTTAGATTTTTTAAATACCATCCATTAGATAATGTCATAGGTAATCCTGAAGATCCTCTTCGGACTAGGTCTCATTTTAGAAATGTGAATAATGATGACTTAATTGCTTTAGTCTTACAAATTGAACCCAAAACAGTAGAAGAGGCCTTGGCTGATCAAGCTTGGGTCAATCCAATGTGTGAGGAATTAGGTCAGTTCGAAAGAAATAATGTCTGGGAGCTTGTCCCAAGACCAGATGGTGTCAATGTCATAGGAACCAAGTGGGTGTTCAAAAATAAGATGAATGAAGATGGAATCATCTCGAGGAATAAGGCCAGATTAGTAACCAAAGGCTACTGTCAGGAATTCGGTGTAGACTTTGATGAATCCTATGCACCTGTTGCTAGGATGGAAGCTATAAGATTGTTGCATGCCTTTGCTTGTTCAAAGAATATAAAACTCCAACAAATGGATGTTAACAGTACCTTTTTAAATGGAGTCATCAAAGAAGAAGTTTTTGTTGAACAACCTCCTGGATTTCAATTCTCTCCTCAACCTAACCAAGTTCTCAGGTTAAATAAAGCCTTGTATGGTCTAAATCAGGCTCCAAGAGCATGGTATGAAAGATTGACTGAATTTCTGATCAGCAAGGACTACAAAAGAGGTAAAGTTGATCAAACTTTATTTACCAAGGGCATAAATAGAAATCTCATCATAGTTCAGGTATATGTAGATGACATTGTATTTGGATCAACTAAGCATGAACTATGTGATGAATTTTCTACCATGATGTCTGCTGAATTTGAAATGAGCTTGGTTGGTGAACTAAAATATTTTCTTGGATTGCAAGTATAGTAGCTAGAGGGACGGGTGCTTCATCAACCAAACCAAATACACAATGGAACTGTTCAAGAGGTTTGGTATGGAAAACTTAAAGCACATTACAACACCCATGGGCACCAATTCCTCACTGGATGCAGATGAGACAGGTAAAGAAGTAAATGCTAAACTTTATCGAGGTATGATTGGATCACTTCTTTACTTGACAGCCTCTAGACCTGATATACAATTCAGTGTAGGAATGTGTGCAAGGTATCAGTCTAGACCTACTGAATTACACTTAGCTGCAGTTAAAAGAATTTTCAGATATTTGTCAGCTACTCATTCTCTTGGTTTATGGTTTCCTGCATCACACACATTTAACTTAGTTGCATACACAGATGCTGATTATGCAGGCTGTAAACTAGACAGGAAAAGTACTAGTGGTCATTATGAATTTTTGGGTGGGTGTTTAGTGTCTTGGGGTTCCAAGAAACAACATTCTGTGGCCCTCTCCACTGCAGAAGCTGAATATGTGGCTGTAGGGAGTTGTGGAACACAAGTCATATGGATTAAACACCAGCTTCAGGACTACCAAGTAGACCTGGGGTGCACTCCAATCTACTGTGATAATACTAGTGCCATCAATATTGCTAAAAATCTTGTTTTACATTCACGAACCAAACACATAGAGATAAGACATCATTTTATAAGAGATGAGGTGTCTAAGAATAATTTTGAACTGATTCATGTAGGCACAGATAATCAGATTGCTGACATATTCACAAAACCTCTGGATAATGGAAAATTCACCACATTGAGAAGATAATTAGGCTTATACAAATTATCTTAATTATGAAGCATGTTCTTGTTGTGAGGGGGAGTTGTGTTTATCTGATGTTTAGCCTTATGTCATGCTAGTTTAAGGGGGAGTTCTGAATGTCTGCTGGTTAGCTTTCAGGAATGTTTTGAGTGAGGGGAAGCTTGAGAATTTGCTAGATTGTTTCATTGAGGAATGCTATGTCTTAGGGGAGCTGAGTTGTAGTGTGAGAGAGAAGTTCTTTGAAAGATTCAAAAGGACTGTCCAGATGTGTAACTTTACTAGTTTTGCATGACTGATCTAGTGTGGTTCTCTCAGACAGTAGAGTGTCACTTATTTCTTAAGTCTATAAGTCAGTGACTCTAAAATCCAGTTAGAATCTTTCCTTTGGTACTCCTTCAGAGATCTAGACTAATTGCATAAAGTATATCTTCCTACATTGTCATTGATTCTGGTTCAGGCCAAAAACCTGTATGTCTTGATATCTGACCCAATCAGCTTGAAATCTAGACTTCAAGACTCAATTCAAGAAATAGTCCTTCTGGTATTATTTTCAATCATTCTATCTCTTTAACTCAAGGGCTTAACTGAACAAACATGTCCTGTTTTGATCACTGAGAAACTGGGAGCTTCATCAATGAAATGAATATTTCTCCCATGTCATGAGGTGTCAAATGCTTAATATAAATGAAAAGACATGACAGAGCAATGGTGGCTTGCTGGTGAGTAACTGGGGACTCTGGCCTCTAATCAAGGTGTTTCCTCATGTCAAAAGCCACAGTTACTAACTCTGTTCCTTAATAAAAAAAAGGAAGGAAGTAATGAGGTACTCACTCTGAGTAACTGGGGATTCAGGCATCTAATCAAGGTGTCTCTCTAATGTCAAAGGAGTGAACTACCAACTTACTCATTGATCTTCTTGAAAATCATCTCAAAAAGAAAAAATTCCTTGTTATTATGCAACTAATGGATTACTTGTCCTCAATACCTTGAGAACACCTCTCTGATTTCATCTCTTGCTGTCTTGTGGGATAGTTGAATGATCAGCCATATCTGGCCATATTTGTTAACTCCTGCTCTAAATCATACACTATGTATGCTGATAAACTTTTCTATCATTCTATTTCTCTATTGTGTACTGGAGTTTAAAGAATCTTCTCTTGAAATTAGAACCTCACTTATTCTCTTAAGACCTACTCGTGACTTTCTGCACTAAGAAGTTACCTCACTTCTTCTTCATGTTTCCAGCACTGTCATATAGTTTGCATTTCCTTTTGCTGATGTCAAAGGGGGAGAGAGGTTCTGCAATATCAGTGAGTTAGAGGTTCTACAATATCAGTGAGTCATGATTTGTTTTGAGCTTTGGGGGAGATGAGAGTATGTTGTAGGGAATGTTTAATTCATATGCATGAGCATGCTTTGAATTTACTCTGTTTGTTGAAGCTGATTTGAATTACTTGTTAAACTTTGATATTGCTTGATTCATAGTGTTGCCATCATCAAAAAGGGGGGGACTGTCGCATCCCTACAGTTTTGATGATGTCTCACACTATAAATCAATCCTCTATCTCTAGATTTATGCTGGTTCATCATGTAAGTGAGTACAGTTCATATGCTGTTTCATTATTTCATCTATCTACACTCTGCTTAGTTAGTATGAACAGTAGTGGGTCGACCCACCCTTGCTGATGCGTCGACCCATCAGAACACTGACTGTCTGGGTATCAAAGTCTGTACATCAGCTTGATCGAGTAAGTCTGTATAGCATGCCTTAGTGTTCATATCATTAAGTCTGTACATTGGCATCTCTTCTTCAAGTCTGTACACCGGGCATCTTCTAATTGAAGTATGTACAGCCATTGCACTTAACTGAAGTCTATACACTGGTTTGTCTAACTTCAACTCTATACATCCGATTACTGTTGCAGTGTTCACCAAGTCTATACATCGCCTTCAGACCTTCAACTCTATACACTGCTACAGGAACCAAGTCCATACACTCTCCCGTTCAAATCCTTCTAAGTTTGTACATCGGTTTCGCTTCTCCAAGTCTATACACTGGACTTTGTTTCACCAAGTCTGTACACTCCACATCTTTTCCTACGCTTGGCCAAGTCTATACACTCATACCTTTCCCTACGCTTTCCTGGCCAAGTCTATACATCGCTAAGTCTGTACAGTGCATACTGCTCAAACGATCAAAGCCTAAAGTCTGTACATCGTGAAGTCTATACATTAGCTCAGGGGCTTCAAGTCTATACATTGAACTGTTCTTCAAAGTCTGTAAAGTGGCTTCGAATTGGTAAGTCTGTACATCGGCTTCACTCGTCAAGTCTATACATCCACAGTGGATCATCAAGTCCATACATCCACAGTGGAACTTCCAAGTCTGTACAACGCTGAAGCCTTCACAAGTCTGTACATTGTGTTGGGTCCCGTAGTGCAGGGACACGATTCTAGAGGGGGGGGTGAATAGAACCCTCCTACTAAAAACTATGTCCAATTAAAATCTTAACCGACCTTACAGCGGAATTAACAAACTTAATGAGATTGACTGAATTGGAACAAGTAGGATTACTCAATTCTCTCAATCTCACCGAGCTCACACGATTGCGTATATAGACTAAAAAGAGATGCACACAAACACACAAATCAAACCATGAGACACGGGGATTTTTAGGTGGTTCGGGACCACGACGGGTTCCCTACGTCCACCCCTTACCAAACCGGTAAGGCTTTCTCCACACGCTGTGAATGCAGTAAACACGGGGATTTCTCCCCACACACACACGAGGTAAAAACCCCAACACACACGCTACTAGAGTAGCACACACACGGGGATGTACCCCAACACACACACACGTAGGACGACGCCTACACAGCTACACGGGAGTAAACTCCCAACCATACACAGGGAACACACCCCACAATATCTCCAAGCACACACACGAATAACCTCCACCGCATACGACGCACAAGCGTCAACACAAACCACTCGGAGAACCCTTTCTCCGAACACCCATACAAGAAAATCGTTTAGGAATTTATGTGGAAATCAGATATGCATACAATCAACCCAGAACAATTTCTAAACACTAAACCACACAACAAAACTGAAATGTAAAGCTCCCCCTCTTTAGAACAATCTGGCTCTTCTCAGTTCGTAGTCGGATGAACACGATTATGGCGTCCTCTTGTTCTTCTCCTCGAACCGCTTCTTTTCTTCTTCTATCACGAGCTCCAAATCACAACGGAAGTAGATCAGATCTGCTGTTGAAGACCTCTGGAGCTTCTCCACCGTTTCAGCACTTTCTTCTCCTACAAGGAAGAACACACTTTGATTAGGGTTAATACCTTGTGAATCTCGTAGCTCATATATATATATATAACTTAGAGAGCCCAAAAGACCCATAAAACCCTCCTCACACATGTTAGAAACACCCTAGAATGATTAGGAACCATTGGGGGGTGTTTTGGTAAAGTTTCAAGGGGTTTAGAATGAGTTTTAAACACTTTCGTAAGTCTCGTCCGGAAGGGGTCGACCCTTGGGGTCGACCCTCGGCAACCAGGTTGCTGGAATACACAAAAAGAGACCCTCTGTTACAGGGGTCGACCCTTGGGGTCGACCCTTTCAGTGGGGGTCGACCCCTGGGGTCGACCCTTGGCAACTAGGTTGCTGTCAGGGCCAAAAAAAGAGCCAGGTTTAAAGGGGTCGACCCCAAGGGTCGACCCTTTCAGGCAGGGTACACAAAAATAGCTCTGCGCGCTTCGGCGTCAGGAATTAATTCTCCTAGCTCCGAACTCCGATCGAAGCGAGACTAGAAGCGTTGGAAAGAGGACTCCCAAGGCTACAACATAAAATTTTAGAGGGGAAATCCAATGGTTGGATTGAAAATGGTGAAGATTGTAAGACAGTTTGAGTTTAAAAAATAACTAAAACCTCCATCAAAACTAGGGGGAAATAATTGATTAAATGTTACCATAATCCCATGAAGATCAACAATGATTTTACATCCTAAAAAATATGATAAACCAAGAGGTTAGTTGAGAATCAAAATATATGAGTTATGCATTAACACTATGAACATGTTCACAATGAAATACATCATTGAACCTCATCAAACATGCGTTTTGCTTCTCAAATCAATCAACAAAAATATATTCCACCAAATGACATGGTTTTATTATGATGAACATGGATTTCTCAATCAATCAAATACAATGACATGGGAGCTCATCATTCAGTTACAATGCAATCAACTCTTCAATATCAAAATGCTTCATTACTTAAATGTTAACAATTATGCCAAATGCAAAGCATGCATAATGTCATGGAACCACATACATTTAAATGGCATTATTGTTGATTAAAAATTAACATTCATGAACCATTATCTCATGAGGAGCATTGATAGGTACAAGAGATCTTTTTGAATCGTTCATACATTTAAATCACAATAACCCCAACAATAATATCCATGAGCATACTCAAACATGTGCCAACCCTCAAAGGTCTCAAGTGACCTTATGTGAAACATGAATGAAACACATCAACCTTTTACCAAATCAAGTGGTCATGAATCCAAATAATGAGCAAGCATCATTAAGGTCACATTCATCAATTTCCAAGTTACAAGTGAGAGAGTCGACATAAGGTGAAGAATGAGTTAACTCCCTTTTGCAAGAAGATCTCCATTGATACATTTCTTTGAGTTCCAAACATGAACCGTAGATGTGGTCCTGCAAACCAAAATATTCAAGGCTTGAGATCCTTAAATAAAAATCATTCATATGACCTTCAAATATGAACAAAGTTAACTCCCTTTTAGAAGAAGAGCTTCATTGATGGACCACGTTCCAAGTATGAGCCATAGATTTGTATACCTGCAAATCAACATAAAGATAGCATTAGTTCCTTAAACACCAAAGGTTCATATGGATTTCAAGAGTGAACATTAAATCCATCTTTCAACTCATCAAATCAAGATATAAAACATGTTGCTCAATGAAACACATACACACACAATCACAATCGTTTTGATATCATTGAAACCAAACACGAATTAGGGGATACAACAATCTCCCCCTTTTTGATGATGACAAAACGATGTGTGTGATAATACAAATTGTGTAAACATTTGCAAACAATATTGAGCACATACACCAATTGTTAAACAACATTGACATTGAGCACGTACACCAATTGGTCATTTAGTATGAAGTATGAGCACACACCAACATTCTCCCCCTTTTTGTCATCGACAAAAAGTCAGGGGGTGAAATTACAAGACATGAACATTGGTGGCCAACTACACTCCCATATGCAAAATAGAAGTAGTGTGAACTGGAAGAGCTAAACATAGGCATTGTTGGGTTAGAACCAAAAACCTGTGCACACCATTTAAGAACCATCCATGAATGGGAAAGGATGTAAGAGCCAAAGTGTCAAAATTGCTACCAATCTTCACAACCCCCATGGCACAGAAAAAGTGAAACGATATTACCATACATACAGGCGATGCTGTAAATGAGAGCCAACCAATTTTTTCTGCATGTAAGACAATGGAACCATGTGAGTTTCGAGTGAATAATTAAGCATTTCAACCACCACTTAGTTATGCATGAGAAACTTAGCATGTGAAACCTGAAGGAATGATACCCATCTTGATAATAAAAGTTGTGGATTGTTTGCTCCAAAGATAGGATACAATTGTTAAAGATTTATGCACATTGCAGAGTCATGGCAAGATGATTGTACTCAAAATCCAAAGTCCAGTTGAGTTTCACAAAAAGTAAGAGCAAGGCAATTACAAGATGTTTGGCAAGAGAGAACAATAGTGCCTAGTTGCCTTTATTCTTGGAGTTTCTGTTTTTTTTTTGTTTTTATTTTTTTTTAATTTTTTTTAATTTTCAGATTTTTCTTTTGAAATGCATGAACTCATGGAATCTATATGCATGTTTCTTATGCATGAGCTATATGCATGTTAAAAATGCCAAATATGTAAATATGCCCACGATGAACTTCATCTTTCAAATGCAATGAACATGTACTATGTGAATGCTAATCATGCAAGATATGAAACTATGCACATGATGACTTCTATCCTTTAAATGCTGGGTATATGCTAAGAATTGAATTAAAGGGAAATGTATGGACATGCAAACACACAAGCACAATCGTCATGCACACAAATATCATATATAGCAACTCCCCCTAAAAGAGGCATAGGTTAAGAAAGGAGCATATGATTCAAATTCAAGAATGTGAGACATGAAGCATAACTAAGAGATTTCTGCATACACAACTAGAGGTACGACATGAACCATGACTGTAGCCAGATTCATAGAATACATACATCACAATAATAACCAGATGTGAAAAGTGATACAATGACTAATGAGCTTCAAAACATATGGATTTTCAGATTTTCTAAAGAACACTAGAAGGTAATCTCCTCTCTACACTTTCACTTTAGATTCTCGACTTTCGGTAGCTTCGCACAACCCCGATTTTGTTTCTTTTAATAGACTTCACCTTTCGGCGCGAGTTTCCTCATATGTCTCAATGGAGATTCCCGGCTACTTGGATTCGTCACACATATGGATTTTTGTTTCTCCTTTCGACACGAGTTTCCTCCTTTGTTTCAGGGGGGATTCCCGGTTACTCGGATCCACATACCACTTATTGAATTTTTTGAGGGGTAGGCAGCTTTTTCCTCACGATTACTCTTTAATGTCCATGTAGAGATTCAAGTTCCCTTTAGAGTGTTGCAAAGAATTTCTTAAATCCTTATTAGTGAAATTCATTAAATTCATTATGTGCAAGAGTGTGGGGTTAAAGTTATGTTTTGCATGTATAAAATGAATTTGACAAGACACGGCTATGACTCCCCCTTAATGTATGCACAGTTGGAAACAAATCATCCCCCTTAATGTATGACATGTATCACATATGAACCAAATCATTGCATTGTTATTTAGCAAGGAGGTCAAGCCTTAGAAGGGTCAAGAAAAGGTTTTATAAGTTAGGTACATACAAGCATGCAAGAATTTAGCAAAGCCTTCATGCAAGCACTCATACTCCAAGATATGTATTTATCATGAAGTATATGCATATGCCCTATATGCATGAGTATGCAATATGCAATAAATGTATTTTTTTTTGTAACTTATGACATTCAAGCACAACTAAGTCAAGGTATGCATGAGACTCAAATTCACAATGCATGCATGACCTATGAATAATATGCAAATATGCCAATGCATTCTTTTTATGCAAGTTTTCTTTTTTTTTACAAGAACTTGAGCAATTAAGATGGCATGAGATAGGTAAATGCATGAGATTGATCTTCAATGAGTTTAGCAATAAATCATGAGCACTTTATTTCAGATTTCATCATGAAGAATCATTTCCTTAAAACCCAAAAGTTCAACCATCATCATCTAAAACAGTAATGCTTAAGATAAAATTTCAGTTTGAATACATCGAGCAACTTTCATTCATCCAAAGTAACCACACAGCATCAATGAGCTTTAAATTGGGGCATGCTCAGCACTCAATACCAATTGTTATATTTCATCATGCAATTTCACAATTCAGAAATTTTTCCGTAAGAAACAAGAGAGTTTTTCAGATTCACTTGAGAGATTTTACAATGCAATGGCAACTTGATTTTATTTAAAACATGTTTCCTCATAAGTCAAACATATTGAATTTCTGAATTTTGGTACTAGGCGAAGATTTTAATCCAAAGATCCAACTCACGCATAGTGATGGCTTCCTAACAGGCTTAACCTATCATTTCACACATCACTATTTGATATACCAAGAATTCATTCAATGAGTATATGTATGAATTGTGAAGAATTTAAAGCACATCATGAGAACACAAAGGAATTTCAAACCAGACATCAACACCATCAAGTTTGACAAAGAAAGAGCGAAGTTGGGATTTTACCTTATGAGTGTGCCTTGTTCCATTTTATTAGAACCCCTTTCATTCTTTGTTTACCTCAAGACACACTAGCATCAAGGCCAATTCATTGAGCGAATTTGGGCACCCAAGCCTTTTTGGGTCCCTCAGAGTTAGTGGTATTACCACCAACTGAATTCTTCCACAGTCTCATTGCTTCCATATCATCATTTCTCATGATCCTGCAGTTCTCAATCACATGTTTAGAATTTCCACAGTAATAACAATGAGGAGGTTCAATTTCAGCAAAGATTTTCCTTTTGGGAGCAAAATGATTTTCAAAGGTATTCCATTTCCTATTTCCAAAAGATCTAGGTCTAACAAAATCAAACTTAGTATTCAATCTAGGAACATGGAAATTTTCAGTTTTTAAAAACCAACATTCATTCATAACATGACCGTATTTTCCACAATGAGAACAACAAGAAGTTGTGGGTCTATGGAATGACTTTCCATTGTTTGCATGAGTGTTTGTAAAGAAAATTTTCTTATTGGATGCAAACCTTTGAGCATGAGACCCATGTTCATTTCTGAATTTTCTTTCAATGTTGAACTTAGCATTCATGGCATGAAAATCATCATTTTGCTTCATAAAATAATTATCAATGACATGGCCAAGTTTATGACAATAGAAACATAAAACATTCCTCTTTTTCTTGAAAGTTTTTTGTTCATCTTTTCTCATAACAACGCATTCATCCATGACATGTCCAAACACACCACAATAGAAGCATTCAACATTGGATTTCAATTTTTGTGATCTATTTGGCATGGAAGACTTAATGTTGACATTTTTCTTTTTCACAAAATCATTTTCAGAAGTTTTTATTTGAGAAGTGGGAGGATGTGTTTTGGAGGTGCTTGGTATGTCAGAAGCATGAACAAAAGAGGTTTTCATTTTTGATTCAAAAGATTTTTTGTTGACCGAGATGTAACCAAGACCCTCTTTTTGAAAGTTGACTTTAACACCCAGTATTTTGTCCAATGTTTCCTTCCCCTTCACAAATCTTGACAAATCATCTTTTAACTTTTGCACCTCTTCCTCACAAGCAAGAATTTTATCATTAAGCAAACAATTGACATATTTGAAGTTTTCATTTTCTTCCAAAAGCTTCTTGTTTTCAATGCTTATTGAGTGAAGTTTTTCAGTTAATTTTTCAAGTACTTTTTTAGTTTCAACAAACTTAGAAATCTTTGCATGCAAGTGTTCATTTTCAGATTTCAACAAAGCGTTTTCTTTTTCAAGCTTATCAAGACTTTTCAAACTTCCTTCAAGAAGAGAAATCTGAATCATCATGGCATCTTTTTCATTTTTAAGTTCTTCATTTTCATTCTTGATGCACTTGCTATCTATTTCACAATCAAGGAGTTTTTCAAACATTCTCTCATCATCAGTTAGTGAATCAAGTTTATTCCACAAGCATTTTTCAGTTTTCTCAAGCAGGGAGATTTTAGACAACAAGGTTTTATTTTCCTCACGCAACTCATAACAGTTATTTTCTGTTTCAAGAGCGGTATCAGATTTTCTCAACATTTCAAGCTCTTCATTCAAACAAGACATCTCATCTGAAAACAATTCAACTTTAGATTCCAAAAGTTCATTTTTGTATTTTAGGTTCTCAATGTTTGACTCTAGAGTATTGCAGTTTTGACATGAAAGATTATCATGCACATTCTCACTAGTTTTCTTTCTCAGACTTTTATTTTCAGATTTGAGCTTCTTGTATCTACTCGACAACTCCTCATAAGCATCAAGTAGTTCTTCAAAAGATATTTCATCTTCATCAGAGTCAGGGTTAGAATTCACCTCTTTAGCATTTTCTTCACCGTGAGCCATTAAACATGGATCCATCACTTCTTCTTCATACTTTTGTGCCAACGCATCCCAAAGATCTCTTGCCGACCTGCACAAGGGAATTTGTGAAAGTATGTTAGATTCAATGGCATTTATGAGGAAATTTAATGCTCTAACATTCATTGCATTTTTCTTGACATGCATATCATTCCATTTGTTCTGTTCAGTAGGGAGCTTGTATGAACCTTCACATATAACCTTCCAAACATTAGGCTCATGCAAACCAAGATAAACACACATAGCATTTCTCCATGAAATATAATCATGACCATCAAAAGTAGGAATGCAATTCAAGGAGATTTGATCAGTAAAGTAATTCATGATTGTAGAATGCACTGGGATCACTCTGTAGATCGTGAGATCTAAGGTCAACAGAGCCTCGCTCTGATACCAATTGTTGGGTCCCATAGTGCAGGGACACGGTTCTAGAGGGGGGGGGTGAATAGAACCCTCCTACTAAAAACTATGTCCAATTAAAATCTTAACCGACCTCACAGCGGAATTAACAAACTTAATGAGATTGACTGAATTGGAACAAGTAGGATTACTCAATTCTCTCAATCTCACCGAGCTCACACGATTGCGTATATAGACTAAAAAGAGATGCACACAAACACACAAATCAAACCATGAGACACGGGGATTTTTAGGTGGTTCGGGACCACGACGGGTTCCCTACGTCCACCCCTTACCAAACCGGTAAGGCTTTCTCCACACGCTGTGAATGCAGTAAACACGGGATTTCTCCCCACACACACACGAGGTAAAAACCCCAACACACACGCTACTAGAGTAGCACACACACGGGGATGTACCCCAACACACACACACGTAGGACGACGCCTACACAGCTACACGGGAGTAAACTCCCAACCATACACAGGGAACACACCCCACAATATCTCCAAGCACACACACGAATAACCTCCACCGCATACGACGCACAAGCGTCAACACAAACCACTCGGAGAACCCTTTCTCCGAACACCCACACAAAAAAATCGTTTAGGAATTTATGTGGAAATCAGATATGCATACAATCAACCCAGAACAATTTCTAAACACTAAACCACACAACAAAACTGAAATGTAAAGCTCCCCCTCTTTAGAACAATCTGGCTCTTCTCAGTTTGTAGTCGGATGAACACGATTTTGGCGTCCTCTTGCTCTTCTCCTCGAACCGCTTCTTTTCTTCTTCTATCACGAGCTCCAAATCACAAGGGAAGTAGATCAGATCTGCTGTTGAAGACCTCTGGAGCTTCTCCACCGTTTCAGCCCTTTCTTCTCCTACAAGGAAAAACACACTTTGATTAGGGTTAATACCTTGTGAATCTCGTAGCTCATATATATATATAACTTAGATAGCCCAAAAGACACATAAAACCCTCCTCACACATGTTAGAAACACCCTAGTATGATTAGGAAGCATTGGAGGGTGTTTTGGTAAAGTTTCCAGGGGTTTAGGATGAGTTTTAAACACTTTCGTAAGTCCCGTCCGGAAGGGGTCGACCCTTGGGGTCGACCCTCGGCAACCAGGTTGCTGGAATACACAAAAAGAGACCCTCTGTTACAGGGGTCGACCCTTTCAGTGGGGGTCGACCCCTGGCAACTAGGTTGCTATCGGGGCCAAAAAAAGAGCCAGGTTTAAAGGGGTCGACCCCATGGGTCGACCCTTTCAGTGGGGGTCGACCCCAAGTGTCGACCCTTTCAGGCAGGGTACACAAAAATAGCTCTGCGCGCTTCGACGGCAAGAATTAATTCTCCTAGCCCCAAACTCCGATCGAAGCGAGACTAGAAGCGTTGGAAAGAGGACTCCCAAGGATACAACATAAAATTTTAGAGGGGAAATCCAATGGTTGGATTGAAAATGGTGAAGATTGTAAGACAGTTTGAGTTTAAAAAATAACTAAAACCTCCATCAAAACCAGGGGGAAATAATTGATTAAATGTTACCATAATCCCATGAAGATCAACAATGATTTTGCATCCTGAAAAACATGATAAACCAAGAGGTTAGTTGAGAATCAAAATATATGAGTTATGCATTAACACTATGAACATGTTCACAATGAAATACATCATTGAACCTCATCAAACATGCGTTTTGCTTCTCAAATCAATCAACAAAATTATATTCCACCAAATGACAAGGTTTTGTTATGATGAACATGGATTTCTCAATCAATCAATTATAATGACATGGGAGCTCAACATTCAATTACAATGCAATCAACTCTTCAATATCAAAATGCTTCATTACTTAAATGTTAACAATTATGCCAAATGCAAAGCATGCATAATGTCATGGAACCACATACATTTACATGGCATTATTGTTGATTAAAAATTAACATTCATGAACCATTATCTCATGAGGAGCATTGATAGGTACAAGAGATCTTTTTGAATCGTTCATACATTTAAATCACAATAACCCCAACAATAATATCCATGAGCATACTCAAACATGTGCCAACCCTCAAAGGTCTCAAGTGACCTTATGTGAAACATGAATGAAACACATCAACCTTTTACCAAATCAAGTGGTCATGAATCCAAATAATGAGCAAGCATCATTAAGGTCACATTCATCAATTTTCAAGTTACAAGTGAGAGAGTCGACATAAGGTGAAGAATGAGTTAACTCCCTTTTGCAAGAAGATCTCCATTGATACATTTCTTTGAGTTCCAAACATGAACCGTAGATGTGGTCCTGCAAACCAAAATATTCAAGGCTTGAGATCCTTAAATAAAAATCATTCATATGACTTTCAAATATGAACAAAGTTAACTCCCTTTTAGAAGAAGAGCTTCATTGATGGACCACGTTCCAAGTATGAGCCATGGATTTGTATACCTGCAAATCAACATAAAGATAGCATTAGTTCCTTAAACACCAAAGGTTTATATGGCTTTCAAGAGTGAACATTAAATCCATCTTTCAACTCATCGAATCAAGATATAAAACATGTTGCTCAATGAAACACATACACACACAATCACAATCGTTTTGATATCATTGAAACCAAACACGAATTAGGGGATACAACACGCTGCTTGAGCCTCACCAAGTCTGTACATCGCTTCAAGCGATTCAAGTCTATACAGCCTGCCTTCACTATCAGAGTCTATACATCGTTCCTCAAAGGCTAAGTGTATACATCCTTCCAAGCTTCATGTCTACACACTCGATTGTTAGGTCTTCAACCCTATACATTCAATTGTTAGGCCTAAGTCTATACACTCGATTGTTAGACCTTCAACTATATACATTGGTTGAGTCTATTCACTGAAGACGCTGAAGACCTCCAAGTGTATACACTCTCACATGATACCCACTTGGTTAACTGTGGCGTCAAGTTTATACACTCGATTCCCTCATGCATTTCACAGAAGTCTTCATATTCTATCTTGCTATGAAAATACTTTCATCACAAGTCTGTACACCGTCTTTTACATGCGTTCATACATTAAGTCTATACACTCACTCTCACGTTGTACACACTTGATCATTTGCTGCTTTAAAGTATGTACATTTACTGATTAACAGTCTGAACTACCTAACTCGAATCATGTCTTCTGTCTCTATCAGAAGATAAACACAGGTTAATGATCAGGCACGTGATCTGAGGATGATCCCTGGCACGTGATCCGAGGTGCTCTCTGGGTGGGAACCTGAAAGCCACACGCCCATCATCTGCTATATATATGGAGCATCGTCCTTCAGTAAAAGAGAGATCATGAAAAGAAAGAATAGAAGATATTCGAGTGAGACTGCACGATCCAGAAAAGAGAGAGAGCAGAGAGTCCCACATTGTCCAGATCCGAGAGGAATATGTTCGAGAGAGAGAGAGTAGTGTCTGCGGTTTGATGAATTGCTTCCTTTGAAGCTACATTTGTATTGGTTTCAGAACCGACTGCTTCTTCGTTGGTCCTTGTTTCTATTTTGTGTTTTTTTTATTTGTTCATTCTTCTGATTCGAATTTGTCCCCCTCTAGTGTGTGGAGGAAGGGAGTGTAACTCCGGTTTCCCTCTGGGTTGCAGAGGAAGAGAGATCGGTGATCTCTGGTGTTGCTAGTGACGGGTTGTCATTAGTAGTTTCCCTCCGGGTTGGAGGAAGGGAGACTTATCTCCGGTTCTATTCTAGCTGGTAGCTGGAACAGGTTTCAAGCTCTGTGGGTAGCAGAGTTTGGTTGAGGGATTTATTTCCCTTGGGTATTCAAGCTGTGTGGCAGCAAGTTGTTCGCAGACTGAGTCTGCCGTGTTCTAGCAGTGACTAGTGGAATCCTCACTCTAGTTGAAGTGAGGGGTGGATGTAGATTGCGGACTGCAATCGAACCACCTAAAAATCCGATTACCTATTCTGTGGTTTGCTGTTATTATCTGCGCTCTCCATATGCTTGTCTCTTTGCTTCCTTGTGATCAGCTCTTCAATCTCATCTACTTATACTGTCTTGATTGTTGACTGCGTTAGCATTCTCATTGTGCGGGTTCAGGAGGAGTGTAAACAGTAGAATTAATTTTTAGCCGAAGTTTTTACAAATTAGGAGTGATCTATTCATCCCCCCCTTCTATATCACTCTTGCTGCGCTAACATACCCTTCCTTGACCTTCAATTGATGATAACTAGATCTAAGATCAAGTTTTGAAAAATATCGAGCTCCCAAAATCTGATCAAATAGTTCTTCAATCCTCGGCAATGGATATTTATTCTTGATTGTGGGTTGGTTCAATTGACGGTAGTCAACACACAATCTCATTGACCCATCCTTCTTTTTGACAAATAGGACAGGGGCTCCTCATGGTGAAGTACTCGGTCGGATGAATCCCTTCTCCAATAACTCTATCAGTTGTTCTTTTAACTCCTTCATTTCGATAGGGGACATCTGATACGGAGCCTTAGAAATAGGTGCAGCTCCCAGAATTAAATAAATAAAGAAGACCACTTCTCTCTCCAGAGGAATACCAGGCAACTCGTCCGAGAATACATCAGAATAATCCTGAACAATAGGAATATCCTCTAGATTGGGTTTCTTCATGGAAAACGCATTTAACAAGCCAACCAGTGAATGGTGATAGGAGATAAGGAGCAAACACACGATCATACACAAAGGCACAGTAATTTTTTAGGAGGTTCGGGACCACGACGGGCTCCCTACGTCCACCCCTCACCACCTCGGTGAGGCTTCACTAACACGCTACACAAGGTAGCACACGGGGACGAACCCCAATACAACACACGTTGCTTTCGCAGCAAACCACACACACGAGGCCAAGCCTCAACACGCTGCTACCCAGCACACACACGAGGGCTAGCCTCAACACGCTGCCATGTGGCACACATACATACAAACATGGGGAACTTACCCCGTCACTCAGCTCACACACGGAGACACCGCTCCGTACACACACACACTGGCATATTAGTTTAGAAGGATGAAAAATGTATATTCAATACAAGTAAGAGACATCAACTGATCTAATGATGACTGCAAATAGGGACTAAGAACAAGTTCAGCAAACTCCTGTTTGGAAGATGATAGATCTGGCTTCTTCGATGACTGGACTCACATTTCTTTTCACTCATTCGATGGATGAAGCTCACAACAGGTTCCTTGTTGAGACTTGAAAGGAGGACGACGCCAAGCTCTTCCTAGTCTTCAAACTTCTACAGCGGACTGGATGATGTGGAGGAGATGCAGCCGCGGTCTTACAGCAGGTACACTTCAGTATGATGGACGAAGATCATCTCATGCCTTGAATCATGTTCAGCATGCCCTGGAGAGGAGGAAGATGGAGCTGCAGCCGCGTTCTTCCCTGCAAGACCCAAAACCAGATAAGACAATAAAACCTTTCTCCTTAATGGAATAAACCCTATCTCTTTCAATATATACCCCAAAGGATAGTCGACCCCGTTGGCTCGGGTAACTCGGAACAAAGGTGACAGAGGGATTAGGGATTAGGAAGAAGAAGGCTAGCTTCCAAGTTGACAGAGATGGAGGAAGGGGAAGAGCGAATACGAATGAAGGCCTCCTCTCTGCCAACTCTTTGGAAGGAAGAGAGTGCAGGCACCCTCCGAAGAGTGAAGGAAATGATGAGAAGGGTAGAAGAGAGAGAAAGAGGCTGCGGGGAGAAAGAAGGAGAAGCAGGAAGTGGAGAGGAATCTTGAGGAATCCCCTCCAGAGAGTGAGCGAGAAGAATGCCTGATTCTCCCATCCGTCCGCCATCACACCCCTCCCCGCAAGCGCCGGCCGGAATTGATAGAAGAAGGCGACGTGCTTCCACACGTCGAACCCCCTTCAAATCTGCCTGCCGGCAATCGAACTCCCTTCAAACCCGAAGTAGCAAGGACTCTCTGCCCTCCATCATCGGCAGCCTCATCTTCCAGAGCATCTTCCATGCTTCAAATGTAACGGCACAACGCTACGTGAAGAAAGAATGAGGAAAGACTGTCGGGGAAAATCCTAAGCGGTGGATAGGAAGGGACGCCCTTCAGACCTTTTATAGGCGAAGGGAGGCTATTTGCCTTAAATGATTCTCCCCTCAAAAATACGTCAAAGGGACCTCTCCCTACGAATGATCACCTCAAACTTCTCATTTCCGCCTCAGCGGGACACACGAAGCGGCCAAACATTCAAAGCATGAGAAAACGGAAAGACACCCTGTCAGCCGCCCTCCACAACCATCTCGAGGGCCGCGGGTGGGGAGCACTGCCTGTCTCCCCCTTTCACCTTCACGGCTATGCTGCGGCATACTTGGTACAGAGGGCCCTAGATGCCCAGCCTCTCCAGGGCCGCCGGAATAGAGACCTCCTCTACGAGCGACGTCCCGCCGGTCGGCCCGGATTGAGCCGCTGCTTCGTTCGCCCCTAGTGCCTCGGTCGGTTGGGGCCGCATCGCCTCTTCTGGTGACCCCCCAGCCTCGACCAACTCGGCCCGGGCGTCGTCACCCAGATCGTCGCCTACCTCGATTGGCACTCCAATCTCGGCCACGGTCCTCGAGTCACCCACTTCAGCCCCGGCCCCCTCGGCTCCTACAGAGGGGAGAGCCGGGCCATCACCGCCGTCACCCATGGAGACGGCCCTGGCCTCCTCGGCTCCCTCTTGCTCGGCGTATGGGAGAGCCGTCCTAACAGGGTCGGCCCCGTCACACTCGGTAGATAGGCTAGCCGAGCCAGAGCCACCTCCGACTACGAGGACGCCCCCGGCCTTCTTGGCCCGCTTCTTAGCCTTCACGGCATCCCGAATCATCCCCTTCATGGGATCCTTGCGCTTGGACCCCCGCGGACTGGAAGACCCCTCCCGGGTCACCTCCTTGCCCTTATCTCAGGCTTGGGAGTGACCGTCAGGAGCGTGCGACTCATCGACTGTCGAGTCATCGCCTAGGTCGATCATTTCCCGCTCGGACGCAAGCTCCTCCTCCTCCACAGCCGGCCGCCTGACGTCTGCGCGCAAGAAGACATGGTCAGGGAAAGAAAAATATAGATTTGTCAACTGACAAGAAAGCTGATTCATAGTGCCCGTACCTGTCGGCCGTAGCCGATGGAGAAGACACCGCTCGATGTTCTCTGGGTTCACCAGTTCCTCCGTGGACTGGCGACGCTTCAGCAGGATGGCCGCATACTCCTCCACATCCGGGGAGAACTTATCCTGCCTCGGAGGGATATTCAGATGAAACTTGGGGATTACGGGGCACCTCCAAGTCTCCTCAACCGAAGAAATCTCCACCCAGAAGAACTGAGTCTTCCACCACTTGTGGGAAGAGTCCTTCATGGCTAGGGATACACAGCTCCTATTCCGCCTCGCTTGGATAAAATAGAAGCCCTTCCCAGCCGAGGAATGCGCCTTCAACTCAAAAAAATTTTGGAAGAGGACCAAGGATGGAGGAACCCCGCACTGACAACGGAGGATGCGAAAGACAGAAAGAAGAAGATAAGAATTGGCTACGAACTGTATGGGAGCCAACTTAAAAAAATCAAGAAGCTTAAGAATGAAGGGCTCGAAGGGTAGGCGGAATCCTCCCTTCCATGACAGAAGGAAGGAGTAAAAATGGCCCGTACGAGAGTCCAGGCTTGTCTCATTTGGGGCAGCCGCGGCAAAGTAATACTGATAGGGTAGGCAAAACTGTTGCTCCAGCCGCTTGACCTCCGCCTCCCCCAGTTCGCTGCAGTTTGGAATCGGCGATATCACCATCGCCCTCGTCTCAGGCTCGCCCTCAAACTCTTCGATCTCTGAATGATGGTCCGCCATGAAATCTGAAGAGAAACTTGCAGAAGAAGGCGTCGAAGACTCCGAAGACTCTGGAGGAAGGGGAAGCTGTCGGACTGCCTCCGCAGTTATCTCCACCAACTCTGCAAACGCCGTTGCAAGTCTATGTGCTTCCGCCGTAGCCTCACGGCGCATCAGAAACTCCAAAGGCAAAGAAGGCAAAACCCTAAAGCGGAGGGAGTATGGAACGGTTGTGAGCGCGCGACGCTTATATCGCCTTGCGGAAGGTGGCGCGTCGTTCCGACCTCCAAGAAAAGGGGGCCCCTTCATTTCAAATCCGTCAGGATTATCATCATTACGGGCCTCGGTGACCATAGCACGTGGCTTCTTAACACCGCCAGATCTCCACCCATTCAAGCCATGCCGGTCTAAAACCCTAATGGCTACTCTTCCGAGCCTGCCAAGGCTCGGGAGTAGGAGGGGGACAAGTGGAGAGGGGGATTTCTGTAGCCCATTTAAGAGCGGCCAAACTAGGTCCAGCAAGATCCAACGAGGCCCAGCTCATCTAAAGTGATAGCCCCGCAGGGCCCACTTAGCATAAAAAGGCCAATAAGATCGCTCGGGATCACGCCCTTCCTAGGTGGCCATTAGGCTCGGAAGGTCGAGCCTCGGTCTGGTCGGAGGAAAACCTAAGCCCGACCTATCCCCTTCGCCGGGATAAAGGCTAGCGCCTGGCGCCCACTCCGACTGAGCTTCGCCCGAGCTATGCCTATCACCCAGATAGGGTCGACACTCTCTGTGCTGGGGTCGGCCGACCATTCCTTATCCACACTGCCGTTGAGATCCCCTTCTATGCAGGAGATTACAAGGACAAGAGGACCCATGACTCCTCAAGACTATCAAGAGCCCACGATGAGGACGTAAAGAGCCCACGTCAGGGACGTAACCCCAACCTGAAACTCCTCAGCTTACGGGACTCATGGCGTCGGCGCACTGTTTAAACCTGGGACTCCCTCCAACAAAAGGTAAGGCGAACACACGCCTAAAATTCCCTGAGCAGGAACCACTTCACCACCTTGGTGTAGAGGGATCTCGTGCATCTCTTTCCTCCTCCCTTCATAGCTTCCACCCTTACTCTACTGACTTAGGCATCGGAGGGTTTTCCCCAGGGAACCATCCTAGGGCCCCTTGATCCGTTTCCTCTCCTTGCAGTTCACTATTTAGTGATCATCTCTTACAGCTCAGGACCAGTGTGAGATCGCCCCGCTTCAACCCCAATAGATGAAGGGCCACGTGGAGGGAACAATCCCCCATGGACCAATCATTGAGGGGCACTAAAAGATGGGAGCACGCTAGGGCATCGGCCGCCGCACGAACCGGCGTATTTTTCGGTCACCAGAAAGTGTCGACTCATAGAGTCAACACTCGCGACTGGGCATGAAACAAAAATGCCCAAACAGAACACATCGCAAAAAGTGTCGACTGTATGAGTCAACACTTTCTGCCTGTGGCGCGATATGAACGCCCAGACAGAACGGTCGAAATAAAATGTCGACTCTATGAGTCGACATTTTCTTTCAGCGTTTTGAAGGGTTAACAGGCCAAAGTGAAAAGGCCATAACCCGGGAAAATATCTATCGGAAAGACCGTCATAACTTCTGACAGATTAATTTCCATCGGAAATATCGCTTGAAGTTCAGATGGTATTTTCGACGAAAGTTCATTGCATCAGAAATTTCTGACGGATTTTTATTTTATCAAAAATGCATTGGAATAAATTCAATTTCCCCCTCTCCTTTGAACCTTTCCCCTCTCTCTCTCTCCCTCTCTCTCCAGCGCAGTGCCCCACTCCCTCTCCGGTGGCGAACCGGCGGTCTCCCCCTCTCTCTCCGACGCGGTGTCCCCCCTCTCTCTCCGACGGCGACGGCGCGGTCTCCCCCTCTCTCCGGGGGTGTACCTCTCCTACGACCCTCTCTTTCTCCCTTCGGCGAGCGCGGACCGTCTCCCCCGGCTCCAGTAAACCCCCTCCCTCTCCCTCTCTCCGTAACACTCTCCCTCTACCTCTCCCTCTCTTGGTCTCCCTCACTCCCTCTCTCTGTCCCTCTCCCTGTCCCTCACTCCCTCTCTATAACACATGCACGCACACACAGAGCAGAGGGGGATCCGGCCAGGGGTGCTCGACCCCCTCCCTCTCCCTCTCCCTCTCCCTATCTCCCTCCCCCTCTCCCGATCATGTCCCTCACCCTCTCTTTGTAACACACACACACACACATGCACTCACAGACCTTCTCCCTCACTCAATCGCACTCTCCCTCTCTCGATCTCCCTCACACCCTCTCCCTCTCTCGCTCCCTCACTCCCTCTCAACACACGCATGCACACACAGAGCAGAGGGGGTCGGTCGTGGGTGCTTGACCCCCTCCCTCTTCCTCTCCCTACCTCCCTCCCCCTCTCCCGATTTCGTACCCTGTGAAATCGTGTTATCGCTAAGTGGGCTGAGAGGCATTTTTGGAATCTCAGTGAAGAGAATAGCAATATCACAGTTATTGATGCCTTATGCTATTGGGATTTCTTTTTTCTTTGAATTTCTTCTTCAGTTGGGACCGCCAATTTTGTGTTATTTTTTGCCAAAAAACTTGAAATTGTGATGTTATTTCTTGAGTTAGAGTTGTCTATCTTTTGCCATTATACATGCCTTGCTATGTACCTATGATTTTCTTAATGCTAAGAAGATTAACTCATCAATGATTATCTCGTTCCATTGTTCAGTGTTGTAACGAAGCTCCCCCTATTAACGGATTTGCTTTTTCATCAAAATTCATGTTGAAGTTTGGAACGGTACCTTTAAGAGAGCTTAAATGGGTGAAAAATATTTGCAGCGTCACTATTACTTAGAGGAAAGATAAACTACAGCAGATACCTCGTGTTTGTTCAATTGGGAGTGTTGTGTTGTGCTTGATTGAACGAACCAAAGGATGTATAACAAACAAAATTATTCTACTGGTCATTGCTTGTAGTATGAAGGGCTTTTGGCTTGAATTCCGTAAACACGTAACGTGAATGATTCAAAAAACTTTAGCGTATTAAATTTATCATAAGCCCATTAAGAATTATAATGAGATTATTCCCCATCGTCTAGTTCTACCATCGCATTGTTACATAACCCTGTTCAAAATTTAACTCGGGTATCAAATGCTGCCATCGATTGGGGATGACAGGAGAGGGGAGGGGGGTCGGTGGCGAACAGGAGGGGAGGGGGCATCGGTTGCGGAGGGGGAGGGGGGTTTTCGCGGCGGTCAGCGGCGAGGGGAGTGCTACGACTCCTCAGCTGCATTCTATCAAACACCCCAGCCACGCCCACCTGATCCTCCTTTGGAGCAGATGTAGACATGCAGCCACACCCACTTGCATCACACTCGATAATAAATTCCACATTAAAATATGGAAGTGCCAAGACTGGTGCAGAAACCATAGCTTGTTTGAGTGACTGAAAAGCCTGATCAACCTGTTGTGCCCCTATGGTTTTGATGTCAGCAAGCACTATGAGTACGAATGAGTTTGATGTCAGTCTGAAAGATTGACTGATTGAGTGTGCATATTTATAGCATTGCATAACAAGTGTAGCTTGCATCGGTGCATTCATCAGTTGCACGCCATATAGTCGATGCATGATTCACTACATATGATGTCTATACACTGAAGCACTCTCATTACATATGAGGTCCTATCACTGAAAACCGGTGCAACATTTCTCTGCACGCTATAAAGTCTGTACAGAGTTTTGCCTAGACTGCATCAACTCAAGTCTGTACATTCTTTAGTAGCTATCCATTGCTTCATTCGACCAAGTCAGTACAGCCAGTGCTCTTCATGCATTTACATAGTCTATGCATTGTTTTGTCTTGCACATACACTAAGTCTGCACACTAAGTCTATACATTCATGAGCATAGCCAGTGCATTCGGTTGTTTCATGTATATACAAAGTCTGCACATTCTTTGCTGTTATGTCCATGTGTCATTTCAGCAAGTCTGTACATCATCTTGTCGCAGGCACAGCAAGTCTGTACATCGTCTTGGTGCATGCACGCAAAGTCTGTACATTCTTTGACAGCATGCCTGAGCATTCATCTTTGTTGTGCATACTTTGATAGATGCAAACTGCATTTCACACGTTCAACGTCTGTACATTCTTCAGTGGCATTTGTGCAATCTTTTCAAAACAAAGTTTATACACTCTTTACCATGCATTCAAAGTCTATACATTCCATTGCTGGTATGAGTGTTCAAGTTCATGCATCATCACACCAGCAAGTCTATACATCATTGTCGAATGCACGCAAAGTCCATACACTCCTTGATGGCATGCCTGTGCATTCACCTTCATTGTGCATACTTTGTTACATGCATACTACACTACACACTAGCAAGTCTATACATGTTTAGTTTAAATCTCAAACCTACTTGATGCATCTTTTTCTTTTCCTTCAGATTGATTCGAACTGATATCAAGTTTTATCTGACAGGACTCATGTTCGAGAAGCTTAGTATGGACACGTGATCCAAGAATGAGGAAGTGCCAGGATCGTGACACGTGTAGTGCATCATGCTGAAATGCTGCCACGTGGTCTAGGCTCTTGGGCGGGAATCGTGGAGAGCACACGCCCTATCTGTTCACTGCTCTATAAATAAGAAGCTTCTTCCAGAGGAGCAGAGTGATCGAAGCAGGGGAACTTATCTGAAAGAGAAGAAAATAGAGAGAGAGCCTGCACGATCCAGAAGAAGAGAAAAAGAGAAGAGGAGAGATCGTGAGCAGAGTGATCGAAGAAAGGGGGTAGCCAGATAGAAGCAGAGAGAGCCAGCAGAAGAAGAAAAAGAAAAAACAGAAGAAAAAGTAAAGAAGCTCGAGAAAGAAAGAGTGAGCAGTAAATAAGAAGAAGAAGAAGAAGAAGAAAGAGAGATCGAGAGTTTAGAAGAAGAAGAAGAGAGTCATCTGAAGCTTTGTCTATATTGGACCGTGGATCAAATCCAGGCCAGTCAGCTCTTTGAGAGCCACCTTGTGTTTTATCGTCTACCGCTTTCTGTTGCTGTGTCCTTTCCATATCTTGTTTTTATTTTGAACCTTTATTCAAGCTGTTAGTCAGCAGAGCTAAGCTGTATTGCTCAGCGTTGCAGAGGAGGATTCCTCTGGTCAGCAAGCTGTGTTGCTGAGCGGGCGAGGTGGATACCTCGGACAGCAAGCTGTGTTGCTCAGCGGGCGAGGTGGATACCTCGGACAGCAAGCTGTGATGCTCTGCTGTTTGTAGGTAAGCTGTGAGGTCCAGCCGTTCAAGCTGTGAGTCAGCGGGAAGCCACACTTGGGTTTGAGTGTGGGGTGGAAGTAGGTCTGCGGACTGAACCACCTAAAAAAATTTTCGTGCACTGTGGTTTGAATGCTTACTGTTTGCTTCCGCTAGATGAATGCTTAGGCTCGATTTGTCTTCATATGTCGAGTGAGCCAATTGATTGAACACATCGCTGTATGTCAGTTTCGGTAAAACTGAATCTGTTTTTAATTTCACATCTCTGAGTGTTCTGAGTTTTTAATTGGGAGTAATTTTTTAAGGGGAGATTCATTCACCCCCCTCTTAATCCATCCCACCGATCCCAACAATTGGTATCAGAGCGGGTGTCTGCACAGAGGGTCCAGCGACCTACAGATCTGATCCGTAATTGGCTTCGGTGCGATCTGAGTTGATCCGTTCGCTTGCATTGTTTTAATCTCTTCTTTATTTAGAATTCTGATCTTGTCTGAGCATGGAATTCATGATTGATCTCCCGAGGTTTGAGGGTCTAGGCTTTTACAAGTGGCTTAATCAATTTAGAGAGTACGTGATGCAGGTTAATCCAGATCTATGGATAATCATTGCACACAGCCCTTATGATGTTCCAAAGGATAAATCCTTATGGAAAACTTCAGATTAGCTGAAATTCTCTAAAAATCAAAAGGCCCTAGACCTTGTGAAAGGAGCGATAAGATATAATGTGCTTACATGTATCTTTGAGTCCAGAAGCGCAAAGGAAGTGATAGACAAACTGACTGACGACTATGGTGGAGATGGAACTCAGTGCTTTAAGACAAGAGATCACATCAGTGATCAATCAGATGAGTCTCCATCTCAGGTAACTTCTAACTCAGAACAATCAGCTCTTGATGAATTGATTGAAATGTATGAAAACTTGTTAGAAGAATACAAATCTCTTAAGACTGAAAAGAGAAAAATGAAAAGGAGATGTTGTACGAAATAAGAGAACTGAAATGTGAAAATGTAAATCTGAAAGATAGTCTGAAAAGAAATGAAAATTCATGCAATGAGTATGTTTCTGCGAAATTTTGAATAACAGTCTTCAATCCGAACTGAAAATGCAGGAACAACAAATTGACTCTCTGAAAGAAAAATTAGAAGAATTGAAGAATAGAAATTCTGAGCTAGAAATGTCTAAACAGAAATTGAATGAGGATTTGAAAACTGTGGATCAAAATAATTTGATTGATGAAAATAAAATGTTGAAAGATCAAAATAAGAAGTTGATGGTTTTGAACATTGTTGCTACTGAGAGATGCATGACTGTTGAACGGGAAAAATGTGCTGAAATTAAATTTAATGATGAAAAAGAACAAAAACTTCTACATGAGATTCAAATTTTGAAAAATCTGAATGATGTCATGCAGAAATAAATTCTCACATGTGAAGAAGATCTAACAAACTCTGAAACACAGATCACTTCACTTAAATGTGAAATTGCTAATTTGAATAAATCACTGTCTAAATTTGTTAAGGGAAAATAAAATCTTGATAAACTACTGGGAAATAAAGTGAACATTCAGAAAGAAGGATTAGGTTTTAATCCAGATAATGAGAGAAGTATCAAAGGAAAAGAACAAATTATTATTGTGAAAAGTTCAGAATGTGCTGGTACCTCAAAATCTGTTTTACCTAAGAAATCTCAGAACATTCATACGCACGGGGCTGAACAAAAGAAAAAGAAAAATTGCTATAAAAAATCTTCTCATAAAATTCAGTTTGAAAAGAAAAACAATGTGCAGTGTTTTTATTGCAATAAGATAGGTCATATGATACATGAGTGTAAGTTGTTTGAATTAGATGACCTAGCTGCTACTACTGCACAGAAAATTCCTATTAGAAATCATACTTTTCAAAGAAAGAAAATAAATTGTTTTTGCTGTGGAAAAGTAGGACACACGGCTGCTCAATGTTGGTTTACAAGTGGTAAGAAAAGATCACGTTCATATCATACAAAATTCTCTGCAAACCAACATGGTTTTAATAAGAACAAACTTGTTCCTGTAAACCAGCACATCACTTGCTATAACTGTAACAAATCTGGTCACAAGGCCACCGAATGCTGGTCAGGCTCTTTCAGAAGAAATCCAATTAGCTGTTTTCAATGTGGAAAGCATGGCCATACAGTCAAGGACTGTTGGCATGCCCAAGGAAGCCATGTTAATGACAATTTTTTTAAATTCTCTGCCAAAAGACCTGTGAATTTTTCATGTTTTAACTGTGATAAACCCGGTCATAAGTCTGCAAATTGTTGGTTATCAGGTAATAAGAAATAAACTGTCCATGCATACAACAGAATATTTCATGCTTATGTTCATGGGTCTCAGACTGATGTTGATATGCATTATAGGACCAGAAAATCTGTTGTTTCATGTAGATATTGTGAAAAATCTGGTCACTCCATGGATAGTTGTTACCTGATTGATTATGATGATAATGTTGCTAAGAGACTGTTCAGAACACCTGTCAAGGTTAACGCAGGACCCAAGGCTGTTTGGGTCCCTGCAGGATCAAAATGATTAATGTTCTGCAGGTGTGCCTTGGAAGTTGATGAATAAAGGGGTAAATAAATCAAGGCACTCAAAATGAAACCCCAGGATCCTACGCTTCAGGTCAGTTCTGAACACTATTTAAATTCCATCATCCGAAAATTGAGAATTTGAAATGACTGTATATCATGTTGCTCTGTTGGTGCTAAATTGAAAATTTCTGAAATATGAATTGCTCAATCATGTTCATGGTAGCTCACTTCTGTCTGAAGTGCATGGATTATAATTGAATGTCAAACTTGAAATCATGTGATGTGCTTTCATCATATATCATGCACTTAGTCAGGGGGAGTTCAACCATTCTTGATTAACCATACTGCTGCTTATGCTTTGTTGTTTACATGATGCATCTAGACAGAGGGAGCTTTTTTGATCATCTTATTCACTTTCACCTGAAATCCTCCTGTCTAGTTTATTGGATCTTCTAATGCTCTCAATTTGTTTCAATAGAATTCTTTGTTGCCTTCACTGAAATAGCTGATATGTCTATATTCTAGACTCAGCTACTGCTTATTGATATACTCTCTTCTGGTGATCTTCTTTCCTCTTGTTGTTTCTTCCACCATCTTATACTCATTCTTCACATACTTCTTAGCTGGTGTGACTGATTTGTTTCTATTTTTGATTAGTTGGTCAGCTATATTTTTGATCTGATTTGAGGAACACAAGCTGCAAGCCATGCAATTCAATCTGAGAATCATGTAGAAATTCCTATCATATAGGTTTAAGAATGACCACTAAATCAGACTGATATAAGGTTTATGTATTCTCATATTTGCATTTAAATGATTTGAAAAATATCTGAATGATACGCTTTAATAAATTTTAACCATATGTGTCATGAAAACCTTAGACTCACTCATCTAAAAATTGAAAGTTTGAAATCAAGGCTACTTTGGTTGAGATACATAGAGTGAGTATTATTTTTAAACATTAACTTGAAAAATGTTGACTAAATGAAAAAAAAAATTGAATTCAGAGCAATGACTTGGTCACTGAGAAACTGGATTCTCTATCAATGAAATAGAGTAAACCTACGCCATGAAGTGCCATAGTTATCTCTGGTGAAAATTTATTGAGAACCTGACAGAGCAATGGCATGTGTGTGTTGAGTAACTGGGGAGTCTGGCCTCTAATCAAGGTGTCTCCTCACGTAAAAAGACATTTCTATTGCTAACTCTGGACTCAATGTTGAGAGACAATGACAATTATGACACTGAGTAACTGGGTCACTTCACCTGAGACGTGTTGTGCCTCACGTAAAAAGGTGTTGATCAACTTAAATTGCTTAGGAAAAGTATAATGTGCTTCAAATGAAAATATCTTGTAAACTCTGTCAACTCATGCTCTTGTAAAAGTGTTTAATTTCAATACTAATATGTGTAACTCTCAAAGGAATCATTGAGATCATGCATGTAAGTCAAAGATGATTAGTCCTGAGTGTTATCTGATTATTTGGTTCACCTTTATTGAAACTTGAATTCAGATATTGAGTTTAATTGACAAATTTGGTATACATCATAATTAAATTAGGTTGGTCAAGTTACCAATTCATAACCCTCTATGATAGGAGAGTCTATTCATGTTAAGACTTATTGTAGTGGTGCATGCCTTACAATCTCTCATGATCTGTTTCACCCCTGACAACTTGATCAACATGAACTTTGTTGACAATTCTCTCTTATCGGTTGATTGATTGTTCCTTGAGATGTACTATGCTTTGACTGTTTCTCACCCCTACTCTTGTCCACACTGTTGGAATCTTCCATCTTGTTTCTGTAACCAGTTCTGGTTCTGTGGACTTTCCACCTGCTTTATTCTGTCCATGCATATGTGAGGTGCCACAACCATTATTGTTTGGATTCCTTGTGATGGCAGATTTTAGATTTCTTCATTGGGTAACCAGAGTTCATTCCTGCACTTCGGGGGAAGTTCTGGGTCATCTGCATTTAAGGGGAGAGTAGTCAAACATTTATGTTGAACAGATTTCATTTATTGCTTCTTAAAGGGGGAGGATTGATACTAGATTGTCTAACTACCCATGTGCTTGTCGATTGTATTCCTTTATTCAGGGGGAGTTTTTTGTATGGCTATTCTTCCTTTTTATCTAGGGAGAATATGTGGTGTCATATTGCACTTTGGGGGAGAATAGATAGCTCTAATGTGATTTCATGTAGTAAAAGGGGGAGATGTTATATCAATCTTTTCATACCTGCTTAATTTTTATCTCAAACTATTTTCTTTTTGATAAAGTCAAAGGGGGAGAATAGTTTGGGTCTGTGTGACTCATAGTGTTGCCATCATCAAAAAGGGGGAGATTGTTGTGCCCCTGTGGTTTTGATGTCAACAAGCACTATGAGTATGAATGAGTTTGATGTCAGCAAGCACTATGAGTCTGAAAGATTGACTGATTGAGTGTGCATATTTATAGCATTGCATAACAAGTGTAGCTTGCATCGGTGCATTCATCAGTTGCACGCCATATAGTCGATGCATGATTCACTACATATGATGTCTATACACTGAAGCACGCTCATTACATATGAGGTCCTGTCACTAAAACCGATGTAACATTTCTCTGCACGCTATAAAGTCTGTACAAAGTTTTGCCTAGACTACATCAACTCAAGTCTGTACATTCTTTAGTAGCTATCCATTGCTTCATTCGACCAAGTCAGTACAGCCAGTGCTCTTCATGCATTTACATAGTTTATGCATTGTTTTGTCTCGCACATACACTAAGTCTGCACACTAAGTCTATACATTCATGAGCATAGTCAGTGCATTCGGTTGTTTCATGTATATACAAAGTCTACACATTCTTTGCTATTATGTCCATGCGTCATTTCAGCAAGTCTGTACATCGTCTTGTCGCAGGCACAACAAGTCTGTACATCGTCTTGGTGCATGCACGCAAAGTCTGTACATTCTTTGACAGCATGCCTGAGCATTCATCATTGCTATGCATACTTTGATAGATGCAAACTGCATTTCACACGTTCAATGTCTGTACATTCTTCAGTGGCATTTGTGCAATCTTTTCAAAACAAAGTTTATACACTCTTTACCATGCATTCAAAGTCTATACATTCCATTGCTGGTATGAGTGTTCAAGTTCATGCATCATCACACCAGCAAGTCTATACATCATTGTCGAATGCACGCAAAGTCCATACACTCCTTGATGGCATGCCTGTGCATTCACCTTCATTGTGCATACTTTGTTACATGCATACTGCACTACACACTAGCAAATCTATACATGCTTAGTTTAAATCTCAAACCTACTCGATGCATCTTTTTCTTTTCCTTCAGGTTGATTCGAACTGATATCAAGTTTTATCTGATAGGACTCATGTTCGAGAAGCTTAGTATGGACACGAGATCCAAGAATGAGGAAGTGCCAGGATCGTGACACGTGTAGTGCAGCAGGCTGAAATGTTGCCACTTGGTCTAGGCTCTTGGGCGGGAATCGTGGAGAGCACACGCCCTATCTGTTCACTGCTCTATAAATAAGAAGCTTCTTCCAGAGGAGCAGAGTGATCGAAGCAGGGGAACTTATCTGAAAGAGAAGAAAATAGAGAGAGAGCCTGCACGATCCAGAAGAAGAGAAAAAGAGAAGAGGAGAGATCGTGAGCAGAGTGATCGAAGAAAGGGGGTAGCCAGACAGAAGCAGAGAGAGCCAGCAGAAGAAGAAAAAGAGAAAACAGAAGAGAAAGTAAAGAAGCTCGAGAAAGAAAGAGTGAGCAGTAAAGAAGAAGAAGAAGAAGAAAGAGAGATCGAGAGTTTAGAAGAAGAAGAAGAGAGTCATCTGAAGCTTTGTCTATACTGGACCGTGGATCAAATCCAGGCCAGTCAGCTCTTTGAGAGCCACCTTGTGTTTTATCGTCTACATCTTTCTGTTGCTGTGTCCTTTCCATATCTTATTTTTCTTTTGAACCTTTATTCAAGCTGTTAGTCAGCAGAGCTAAGCTGTATTACTCAGCGTTGCAGAGGAGGATTCCTTTGGTCAGCAAGCTGTGTTGCTCAGCGGGCGAGGTGGATACCTCGGACATCAAGCTGTGTTGCTCAGCGGGCGAGGTGGATACCTCGGACAGCAAGCTGTGATGCTCAGCTATTTGTAGGCAAGCTGTGAGGCCCATCCGTTCAAGCTGTGAGTCAGCGGGAAGCCACACTCGGGTTTGAGTGTGGGGTGGACGTAGGTCTGCGGACTGAACCACCTAAAAAAATTTTCGTGCACTGTGGTTTGAATGTTTACTGTTTGCTTCCGCTAGATGAATGCTTAGGCTCGATTTGTCTTCATATGTCGAGTGAGCCAATTGATTGAACACATCGCTGTATGTCAGTTTCGGTAAAACTGAATCTGTTTTTAATTTCACATCTCTGAGTGTTCTGAGTTTTTAATTGGGAGTAATTTTTTAAGGGGAGATTCATTCACCCCCCTTTGAAAACTTCGCATGAAGTTGGTTTTCTTGTAAAACTTGTCGGACTTTTCCCAAGTGATATAAATGGGATTCCCAAGATTTGCTGCAAAGCTGGATGTCATAATAAAAACTAGCACAAATTGTCTCATAAACTGCTTGAATATATCATTCATAAGACCCTGAAATGTGGATGGCGCATTTGATAAACCAAAGGGCATGACTAAGACCTCATAGTGACTTTCATGGGTACGAAAACTAGTCTTGTGGATGTCCTTAGGATGCATCCGAATTTGATTATATCCCGACCTTAACTCTAATTTGGAGAAATATTTAGCCCCATGAAGTTCATCAAGTAAGTCATCAATCAAAGGAATGGGAAACTTGTTTTTAATGGTTTGCTGATTTAAGGACCTATAGTCCACACACATGCACGATGAACCGTCTCTTTTTTGGACTAATAGAACAAGAGCAACAAAAGGACTGGTGTTGGATTGAATATGAGTTTGCAAAATATATGTCTGGTTATTCATAGTGAATTGTATACTCATCTCAGAAAAATTGGACACAATATCTTCGAGAGGTTGCATCCAAGTGGTGCCAAGCACAACATCGACACCACCCAATGGTAAAACAAAGAAATCGGGAGTGAAAGATAATCCTTCCAGATTCAAAATTACTCCAGGGCAAAATCCCTGAGAAGCCAACTCAATGCATGCAACAATCTTAACTTTAGGAGTATAATAACTTGTGATGGAAAGCCCCAACTTAATATAGAATAACTTTATGCGTTCACCTCATAATTTCACTTGATTTAACTCTTAGATTTAGTAATCGATGTGTATGTTCTCATTTTTGCGTGTTTAAGGATCCGCGATGGCGCAAAGGGGGGAGGCGCGGTCCCAAGCAGAGTTGGCCGCAGGGGCCCTGGACGTGCAGGGTGGAGCACCGCCCCCTCCGGTAGATGTGGTCCCCGGTGCACCGAGAGCAACGAAGTTTTTCGATTTGTCCGCCCAGTTTCTGGCATTGGCTCAGGGAGCGTTGCCAGTTGCCCTGTATTGGGCAAGGTTCAGGGAGTTGAGCCGGTATGCTCCGCCGGCCATGGCAGGTCTGTGATTTTTGGCTCAACAGTTCGTTGCTAGACTAAGGCCAGAGATTCGTCGAACCCTCATGGCGTCCGGGATCACCGACGTGGAGGTAGCATTCCGGACGGTGCCTATTTTGGAGGTAGACCTGCTGCGAGCCCAGAAGCATGGTCGGGCGTTGCAGTTCCAACAGGGTCTCCCTAAGATGGTTTAGGAGGAGCCAGTCGCATCCTCTTCCCCTGTCTGTGGTCCTCGTTGACGGGACAGGAGGAGGCGTCAGCAGGTGGCTCGGCGTGCTGTAGGGCGACGCCCTGAGCGTAGGCGTCAGCGACAGGAGAGTGTGTTAAAGCAGGCCTTGGAGGAATCTGTGCAGCAGCCAGCCTCGAGGCAACCACGATATGGCTAAGGCGGGTGACCATATTTTGGCCCTGGCTGAGCCACTCTTGTATAGAAGTTATGGCTTCAATTTTCGTCTGGCTTCTGTCAGCCGGGGTATGCCCCAAGACTTTGTACTTTTCTTTTTATTTAGCTATACCTTTTGGACTTGTATATATCTGGACTAGAAATTGTATAAAATTGTGTAAATCTAACGAATTATGACCACTATACAAACTTGGTTGACGAACATGGTTTATGTGCCGCTTTTTCAATTTTTGGGACTATAAGAGAAAACATAGAGGATGAATGCAAACAGTTTTCCCACTTCTAGGTTCCAAAATCATCAGATTGGCTGATTCAACAGAAAACACATTAATTTTTCATATGCATACACCAAATAGAATTATATGATTCCTAAAAAGCCTGCAATTGTTTTCATTTCTTTGACTCCAAAATTTTTGCACATTTGGAATTTCTTAAATTTATTCCTACAATTTTCACAATCTAGACTGAAGAACCCCAAATCAGTCTACAGAAGAAAAATAGATATACCTGAAGAAGCCCAAATCAAACTACACAATAAAAATAGATAGGCCTAATTCTTTCACAAGAGACATCTTTATCACAAGTCATGAGTATCTGAAAAGAACAGATTGGCAATAGGACTAGTTGTTGCAGATCCTATAAGACTACAAACAACTCATTTATAATGTGGTCAGTGGAAAATGAGAAAAGTTCCTTCTTCCTTATACAGTGAGAAAAAACATGTTATTACAATGGATCATCAAGTTTTTCCCATAATACATTTTACAAGGTCTAAAATGCGAAAATAATCATAAAAGAGAGAAGAGTGCTCGCCATCCCGTCCATCTCTACTCACCCTGTTGCTTCCAGGTAGATTGTTGCATGGACTACCACCAATGACGAGATCAAAGCCACCATATTTGCTGATCAGTTGCTTAAGTCTCCCCTCATTCACCTCCTGCATGTCTGCAATGTCAATTAGAGTCCCTTTTTGATCTGTTTGCTCCCACCAACCTCTGACTATGTTCCTATTCACCTCTAAGATCTCCACAGACAAAACAACATTCAATTGAATGCCCAGTCTGTGAAGAGCCACTTCAGCTCCACCTATGTCAGAGAAGAGGGAGAAAACTCTAATCCCGCAAGGGAAAAGATCTCGCAATACAGAGATATTGTAAGCCATTGTGTCCACCTGAAAAGAGTTACCTGGTGACTTGTATCTCTCAGTTCTACTTATGCCACCACCTCTTGTATGGTTCTTGGGGAATCCAAGTAACATTTCCACCTCATCCAACTCTAGTGGAGCAACCTTGTGCAGCCCGACACAGACCAAATTCCATTTACGACATTCATCAAGGACAAACTGCTAGACATGTGGAGGAGGTGGGTCACTAGAATTGACTAACGCAGATCGTATCCTCTTGGTATTTTTGGCACTTACAATGATAGTTTGCAGACAATTCAATTTTTTTCTCTCGTCCCAAGAAGGCCACCATTTCTTTGTAGATAGCAATGCCTCATGTATTGTGAGTGGAGGAATTGGAAGAAGTGGGAACCTGTCGTCAATTGGAAGGTTGTGAATGTAGCCCCTCATCCTGGCAGCCGCACAGAAATGCTTGGAATAGACAAATTCAGGCTCAAGGATGGGTTGCAAATTTATGTAAATGACATCTTGTTATTAACATTGTTGCATTTGCTTAGAAAAGTCAAGAAATCTTACCGGATCATTCAGATAATGCCTTGTTCTGTCTTTAAGGGAATTGGTAAACAATAGCATTGTTCAAATCCAATGAAGAATGTGAGGGGGAGAGAAGGATAATGAGAGTCAAACCTATTTTCCTAAACTGTCTGAACTTTTTTTACTCAAGACATCACCAAATAAAGGCTCTCCCAGCCACAAATATCTATGGAGAAATATCTTCATCACTGTCCAGGTTGATGCTTAAAGTTGATTAATACTTATAGGCATCATAGAGATCTATTTTCAACAATTCGGCTCCCTTGTCTGTTGTCATTTTGCAAATGGATGTCTGGTGCATCGGGAAAAATCTTATAGTCATTTCTTTACATATTTTCTTGCAGACAAAACAAAGAAGCTACCAGCGTACTTTGACTGTTATTTCTAGAATACAGAGCTCCATTTTTAACAGTCGACTTATAGCAAAAGGTAAATACCCCAAAATTTTTACCTGTGATTTCAAACTTTATGGATTTTAATTGGATATAAATATGTTTTTAAATCTGATTTTAACTCAAAAATGATGGTTGATCTGACTCTGATTAAATTTTCACATGATTTTAACTCCCTATGTGTGCGCGTGTGTGCTTGTGTGTACTCCAAGAGTGAGAGGGCAAGAGTCCCTGGGTGGGAGACCCACCAAAATCGGATCCACTCCTCCATTCCCCTCTCCATCTCCATTGCACCAGCTAGCGGCAGCAGCAGGGTGCAGCATCTCCACCTCTCTCCTGAGCAGCAAGAATATGACGACCCCCTGTTCTCTCCAGTTCGAGCAACAGCAAGAGTGGGTAAGGATTTTGTATAAAGCGGAAAGAACACTCTTTTATTTTTGGATAATTGGGTAGCTAATGTAGCCCTAAAAATATTGGTGTGGGATTGATGCTTTGCATAGAAAGAAAATTTGAGTGAGCTGACAGTCACTGGTATATTAAATGGCGTCCAATGGAAACCCGAATTGCGCCCGGGTGAAAATTCTCACTATGCGTGAGCAAAATACTCCACCTTGTACCGAGGAGTACCCTGCATGGACGCATGATCAAACCCTTGCATGCTGAGTATAGGGACTTACAAAGTCACATCCCTGCATGATTTTAGGCCATAAGTTCCTTGGCGCATGAACCACACATTGATCCCTATTTTTTCCTCTGTCATGTGTTTTGTTCTCGGGCAGAAATAATGAAAACTGGATTTCTGGCCTGCGGCAACTCGAGTTGCCCAGGCTCCAAGTCGAGTTACCCCCTCCCTAGCCAGCTCCTTTTTCTTTCTGGCCTAGGGCAACTCGAGTTGACTAGGCTCCAAGTCGAGTTGCCCCCTCCCTGGCCAACCCTCATGTGCGTGATAATTTTCATTTGATGATCCCTTTGCAGGCCTTTGGGATATTTGATCAAACCCCCCGCCCCCCATGCATTTGAGATCTGCATGAAAGCCCCTTGGGGTCTCTTAAAAGAAAATATCAAATTTACATTTGCATGATTAAACCTTTGTAGGATGAGCATAGGGGTTTCTAAACTCATACCTTTGCATCTCTCTAAAGCCCTAGCTACCCTGGACAAAACTCTATTGAACTTTCGTGAACTGATTAAAAAAATGGCATTTGCACTCTCATATGTATGGTGATGCATAAATTCAAAAAATACTGCATGAGTGTAGACGCCTAATTTTGGACATATCGTGGACCTTGTCTAGCCATCATAGAAGTGACACTTTCTCTTGGTTGATTCGGAGTGTGGGGTCTCATCCTTGTCTAGGTAGGCTCCACCCTGTCCCTTCATAGAAGTGACACTTTCTCTTGCTTGATTGGGAGTGTGGAGAATTTTTTTGAGATATTATACATATTTCTTGCACTGATCCCTAGGCGGCCAGGGTACTGGCCGCCCAGAACTCCAAGGCGACCAGATACCTGGCCACCCAGCCCAGCCAAGGTGACCAGAGACTTGGCTGCCCACATCCCAAGGCGACCGGACTCTTTGCCACCTAGTTCCCGAGGCGGCCACAACATTGGCCACCCAACTCCCTTGAAACGGCCATCGACCTGGCCGCCTCCTGGTAACCGTTCGTCAACTCCATGATCCGCCCACTCTGGGCACGTCCTCCACACCAATTCCCACTTAGAGAGGTGGAGGCACGCGTAGTCTCACACTTACTCAATTTTTGAATGTGGGGATGGAGGGAAATCCCCTAACATACAAAAATCCCATTCCGAACCATCTCAGGGGGGGTTGGACATTTTTCATGAGGGGGAGACATTTCAAGAGGTCCGGGGAGCTCGGAGAGCCCTTCCTCAGATCCGCCCGGTCGAAGAGGTTCATCCATGGGAGGTAGTCTATGTCTGCTTGCGGAAGAGCTTCATCCACGTTGAAGGCGGCCATCGACATGGCCGCCCACCACCTCTAAACGGCCACGAGCTTGGCCGCCTTCTGTTGGTCGACGGGCAAACCCCGTCTTTCTTCCCTTACTCTATATTTTGCTGTATTTTAGTTTGTTCTATTGCATACACGCATACTAGATTTTTCCTAGATCCCTATTCTAAAGCGGTTTTCCAACCCAAAACATAGGGAAGGCGGATGGTCGAAAGTCTAGGCCATCCCCCTTCCCACCTCCTTTCCTGGATAGACCCCATTTGCATGTTTTCTTTACTTCTCTGAGCATATACTACACTTCCACAGTCTAATGGTCGATTCTCTATTTGCTGGTTAATTTGTAGGAACTTCATTATGGACTCGTAGAGCTCCCCGTTCTTGGCCGGCCGAGAGCGAGGATAGGAAGAACCCACATCTCCCGTTCCTAAGGCATTCACGATCATCACCACTGTGAGGCTCAGGTATAAGCCTCTAGCGATCACTCTATTTCTTTCTTTCTAATACGTGCACTGTAGGCCCATCATTAGTTCGGGAAGAGGCACACCCCACGATGCTCACCACCCTTTTCGACGCCTACAATGAGCAAAATTTTTTAGATTTCAATGCTTATTGGCATGAGCAGTGGGTCGACGCACTATTTACAGTGCGTCGACGCACCCCTTGTCTAGGGCATTCACTCCAGCTCCTTTCACCCCCTCATACATCCATTCATATGTGCATTGCACACTTCTACTCATATGCAGGAAATAAAAATGAGAAAATAAAACAAAGAATTAAAGAATCCCAAAGATAAATGCCAACTGAAATTAAAACCACTTAAAGATCTAAGTGAAGTAAAGGCAAAGAAAGGTCAAAAGAAAAGAGAAGGAATTAATGATAAAAAAATGATGAATGATGAACACGAAATTAGACTTCTCAGATTAAAATAGAAATCCCTGCACAGAGCATTCCCATATGGTCTACACTCTCATATAGCATCCAGCCTTGTGAACACTTTGATGCATACGAGTGCCAAGGGACATCCTTCCAAAGGGAAATCCCTACATTCACTGCCAATCCAAGGGCAACCTACACGATTTTCCGCATGCGCATTAGGACTCACATCCCTCATACATATAGATTATAAAAAATCAATCCCTCACATTGCATCAACCCAATCTGAATAGCCTATCATGGTGTATGGCAGTGTAGGCTGTTGGAAGCAAGAGTAGGTCGACCTGCTCTGTGCTTCAGGTCGACCTGCCCTTCTACCATTTTATTTATGAAATATCATGTGATAGAAACTATTCACATCCAACATGTAATTATAAATGACTTTGATATGGAATTTCCACGTATAGGTTAAATGAATCTCATTGGCAGGATATAATCTATCATTTGTGGTTAATATTTTCAAAGAATCCTTGTAAAGGGTAAGATGGTGGATAGCAAAGTATACAGTTTAATAGCTAAATGAGGTATGACAAAAAAAAGAAGTTTTCTGTTCTGCTGACAAAGCCTCCAAAAACAGCTCAAAAGTATACAGGACATGGCAAGTCTTAAAACAGAAATCATGATGTTTACGATTTAGAATTCTACATATGGAAGATCTATTGTTGTTGTTAGTGACTTACCTAGGTTGACCTACACTGCATGGCAGGTCGACCTGGGCAGGTCGACCTGCCACACACAAGCACGCATGTATTTGTTTTTTATTATCTATATATATATCTTTTGTTTATATCTATTTTGTTACCACAATGACTCTTTTTTTTTACTTTATCTAGCTCCTCTTTCTTTCCCTTTACATCATTTAGCTTTGATGTTCTTCATTTGAATATTTTTTTAAATTAGATGTTGTTTAATTCGATGTATACATAATGATAAGTGAGATGTTATTTAATTTTATGTTATATAATTACATGGGATATTCCCTGTGAGTTGAGGTGCGTGGGTGTGACCTAATATTACACGCATCTTAGGAGAGCGTGTTAAACCCGTGTCAATGAACCTTACCGTTCAAAACTTTGGGATTGATGTGTATGTTCTCATTTTTTTTACGAGAATGTATATATCTACCTCAAAATCTTGAATTGTGTCGTTTAGATAGTCTGTGAATGTTTGATCGCACTTAGGCAGTCATTTACTAGCTCTATGTACGTTTGTATGGTTTGTTGAGAATTTCGGTTACGTCTTCTCACTCTTCTCGAGAATACCTTTATTGATTTTGAGTATTTTCTTAACCACTGATTAGTAAGAGTTTAATAAAATTTCTTAATCAATAAATATTTTTGGTATATCGGAGAAGTATGGGGAGATGCTGCCGAAATTTTCAGCAAATCGTATAACACATATAGTAAGTGATTGTGCGATCAAACTTTCATGGATGGGTTAAAAAGTGATAATCTAAATAATAGTCCTCTTCCATCTGGCAAATGCTCTATGGCGAACGATATGAGGAAAGGGTCGGGCTTATTTTCAAGAGTAATGATTTCAATGTTATTTGTGTACTAACATTTAGTGGGTGCAAGCAAAATATTGACAGATCGTTCACGGATGTATCGTAGAATAGTTGACCCGGTGGTGTCTGTTGAGTTTAAATATGAAGTTGAGAGTTTCATTCATTTTGCATTGGTGAATCCAAATGCAGCAATAGACAGCGACGGTCACATTCGATGCCCTTGTTCAAGTTGTACAAACTTAAGATGACGTTCACCATGGGATGTGCAACATCATTTGTACAAGAAAGGGTTCGTGGATGGTTATATGAATTGGACGTGTCATGGTGAGAATGTCTTGTTGTATGAGCCCGACAATATTGTAGGCACAAGTGGGTACGTGGATATGGTTGTAAATGTTGTTGGTCCTAGTTTTAATGTTCATGAGGAACATGCATACATGGAAGAAGTGCCGAATAAGATAGTCGAAAGATTTTTATCAACTACTTAGGGATGCTGATGAGCCACTGTGGGATGGTTGTGAAAAGCACACTCGGTTGTCTGCAGTCTTACAGTTGTTGAACTTGAAATCTGAATTTCACATCAGTGAGACTTATTTTGACCGTCTCCTCCTCTTGATCAAGAGTATGTTGCCTCGAGACGAGAAGTTTCTAGAAACTTTTTACCGTGTAAAAAAGATAGTCAATGAGCTAAGGCTTGGATATGTGAAAATAGATGCATGCCCGAATCACTGTATGTTTTATTACAAAGAGGATGTAGATAAGATATCATGTTCTATTTATCATCATGACAAATTCAAATCTAAGAGAGGGGACAATTCAAAGCAAAAAGATGTACCTTATAAGGCATTGCGATACTTCCCTCTTACGCCTAGGCTACAGCGGCTATATATGTCCTCAAAGAAGGCTCGACATATGACATGGCACACCGAAAGAGTATGCTGTGCCGATGATATAATCAGTCATCCTGCCGATGGTGAAGCTTGGACTCATTTCAGTCGTACTCATCTTGCTTTCTCAAAGGAGCCACGTAATGTTAGATTGGGTTTATGCACATATGGTTTTAATCCATTCGGTGGTTCAGTGGCGTCTTACTCTTGTTGGCCAGTGTTCATGACACCGTACAACCTTCCGCCGGACATGTGCATGAAGCGAGAAAATCTATTTTTATCCTTAGTAATTCCAGGTCCAAAAAATCCAGGAAAAAATTTGGACATATATCTCAGACCGTCGATTGATGAACTGAAATTTTTATGGATTGATGGAGTTATTACTTATGATGCATGTAAGAAGTAAAATTTTATTCTGAAGGTTGCACTGATGTGTACAATAAATAAGTGACTTCCCTGCATTTGGAATGCTATCTGATTGGAGCACAGATGGGAGGTTAGCATGTCCTTACTATATGGAAGATACTAAATCATTTGTATTGAAATATGGTGGAAAAGCATGTTGGTTTGATTGCCATCGGTGGTTTCTACTAGGTGACCATCCTTTCCGAAGGTAAAGGGACTCATTGCAGAGAAACACTGTTGAAATGGATGAAGCAGACTTACAACGGGTGTCTGATCGACATATGGCGGCACATGTGTAAAATTTACCAGATGTAGTACAACTGTCCGGTAGCATACGACAACTCCCTCGATTTGGAAAGGATCATAACTGGAACAAGAAAATCATTTTCTGGGAATTACCTTATTGGTCAACTCTTCTAGTACGACATAATCTGGATGTCATGCATATCGAGAAGAATGTTTTTGATAATGTGTTCAACACAATTCTAAACATAAAAGGTAAAATAAAGGACAACGCTAAGGCGCGTATGGACTTGAAGATGCTTTGTAAACGTCCAGAACTAGAACTGGAACTGGAGAATGTACATGAAAAAATTGTGTAGCCTAAAGCAACTTATGTGCTTAGCGATACACAGATCAAGGAAGTGTGCCACTGGTTGAAACAATTGAGATTCCTAGATGGATATGTGTCCAACATATGTCGTTGTGTGAATGTTAATGAGGGAAAAATATATGGACTAAAAAGTCATGACTGTCATGTGTTCATGGAGAGGCTAGTGCCCATTGCATTCTGTGACTTGTTGTCAAAGCCTGTATGGGTAGCACTGACCGAGCTGAGCCAAATTTTCAAAATTTTATGTGCATCAGAACTCAGACTTCGGGATGTATAAACTATTGAAGATAATGTGGTCACGACCGTTTGCAAGTTAGAGAAGATATTTCCTCTAGTATTCTTCGATTCGATAGAGCACCTGATTATCCATTTGCCATACGAGGCTAGAGTCAGAGGGCCAGTACAATTTTGATGGATGTATCCATTTGAGAGGTATGTGAGATTTTTTTTTCTTTTGGCCACTACATGTGTACGATATTTATGTCATTGTCATCTGAATTGTTGTTGTAGGTGCATGCATGAATTAAAAATGAAAATTCGTAACAAGGCGTAGGTGGAGGGTTCGATTACTGAGGCATATATTATTGAAGAAATTTTAAACTTCTGTTCGATGTACTTTGAGCCAGAGATTCAAACTCGTCGTACTCGATCTCCACGTAATGATGATGGGGGAGTTACTGATTCGTCCGATCGGTTCTCTATATTTAAGCATCCTGGACGTGCGTTCAGACGTTGCTTGACTCGGACACTCAAAGATAGAGAATTGTACGCCGCAGAGATATACATTCTTCTGAATTGTACTGAGATTCAACCCTATGTTGAGTAAGTTATTAACTCACATTTCCTTATGTACATAAGTTTTTTATCCTTCTTCTTGCCATTTAAGGTAGTAGTGTATTCATATTACAGACAATTTGATTTAGAATTAGTACAAAAATATCCAAATATCTAGGACATGGAGGTTGAAAAAGAACGCGAGAAGTTTTTTACCAGATGACTGAGATATCGAGTTAGTGTCGATCGTTGAATTTATACGTTCCTATTTAATTCTGTTGAGGTAAATGTTAATATTTTAACTACTCTGATTTACACTGATGAAAGAGTACATGAGTTAGGTTATGGTCCATCAAAAGTTGCACGTGCCTATCCAAGATATATTGTGAATGGATATAGATTTCACATGAGAGATTGTGGACGAAATAAGTCTACGATGAATAGCGGCGTATGTGTTAAGGGAAGTGCATACAATGAAAATGAACTGGACTACTATGGTATTCTTGAGGAAGTCATTGAATTGTAGTATATTGGATAATACAATCATGTATTCCTATTTAAGTGTCATTGGTTTGATCCTAATTCTGTTCGACATGACATAACATATGGAATTGTCGATGTCAAACATAGGTCTAAACTTAATACATATGAACCGTTCATTTTGGCCGCACAAGTCCAACAAGTGTATTATTCAAGCTATTCATCCTCCAAGAATAAAGATTGGTGGGTAGTTTGTAGGGTTAAAGCAAGACTTTTTCCCACTTATGAGTTGAATCTGAGTGAAACTGTTTCACATGATGCCAATGTCGAATATTTTTAATCAGACGAAGTTGGAGCTGTTGGTTTCACACATCTTCATTTGGACGAATCTGATGAGCCACTATCGTTACATGCGGGAAATGAAGCGGAAGAAGTCAATCCGATGGACCTAAATGTTGATGTTATAGGGGAGGAGGAGTCCAATGAAGATGAGGAGTTTGAATCTCTTGAGGCTAGTACGGATGACGAAGATGAGGTTGAGTTAGATATATCATCAGCATATGAAGAAGAAATAGATAAAATTTGATAATTTAGTAAGATATTTTTACATTTTTGCATAATTTTTAATGAGATTTGTAAATCTTATATAATTGTGGATTAATATGCATTAATTTTATTATTCTTAATAAAGAGATGGTCCGATGAGGTCGTAGTGGGAGTGGGAGGAGACAGGGCAGTGGGCGGGGCTCTACTCCCTCCTCTTTGGCGTCTACTTTAGGCACATGTATATCTATTATCTGATTTATCTATATAAGTGTATTAATTATATATCAGCTGATAAGATTTACTTATCATAGGTCCGAGTGTCAGCTCACGCCCTGCACATGAGAGACCGCAGTTGACAAGTATGTCTATTTTAAAAATACAATGAAATGTTGTGTGATTATATGTTATGCTTATGATATCTAATTCTTACAGGTCCCTGGGCCCTCCCACCAGCTGTGCAGAGCACACTCCCACCACCTCTCGCTTCAGGTATGTATATTTTAATCTTTAGGAAACTATTCTTTGATTATATTCCATTTGCTGATGACATTTAATTCTTACAGGTCCCAATGTCCTTCCACCAGCTGTGCAGGGCACACTCCCACCACCTCTCGCTTCAAGTATGTATATTTTAATCTCTAGCAAAATATTCTTTGATTATATTCCATTTGCTTATGACATTTAAATCTTACAGGTCCCAGTGTCCTTCTACCAGCTGTGCAGGGCACACTCCCACCACCTCCCGCTTCAGGTATGTATATTTTAATTTCTAGCAAAATATTCTTTGATTATATTCCATTTGCTTATGACATTTAATTCTTATAGGTCCCAGTGCCCTCCCACCAGCTATGCAGGGTACACCCCGACCACCTCCCGCTATAGGTATGTCTCTTTCAATTTATAGCCAAATATTCTTTGATTATATTCCATTTACTTATGACATTTAATTCTTACAGGTCCCAGTGCCCTCCCACCAACTGTGCAGGGCACACCCCCACCACCTCCCGCTACAGGTATGTCTCTTTCAATTTATAGCCAAATATTCTTTGATTATATTCCATTTACTTACGACGAATTCTTATAGGTCCCAGTGCCCTCCCACCAGCTGTGCATGGCACACCCCCTGTCGGCTCCTCCACTCAGCCGCCACAGTCCCTCGGCAGTACTCACGAGGGCGAGGGAGGCGGGGCCCATGATGGACGTCTGCCATGCTGGATCTCTGGGTAAATTTATATGGTTACGAATTACATTCATTATTTATTCTTCAACTGTCTAATGTCAACTATTTTAACATTTGTAATTACAGTGATAAATTAGAACCTGGTGAGGCTATCCGTTATTCTACGAGACTGGTAATGGCACATGTTCTCGGGCCGGCACTAAGTTTCAGAGAATTTTCGATGGGCGTCCAGGATTTATTGTTCGACATGTTCACAATAAGTAATTTAATCATTTAATTCACGTATTTCCCAAACTCAATTCAAAATAGTATACTAACCCATATAACTTAATTTATTTACAACGGACTTATCAGTTCACGAGTAGACATGACGCGTTGAGAGGTCGTTCTGTCTGGGAGGCTAGTATGCAGATAAATTACCGAAAGACATTGCATGAGGCCCGAGTAAGGGCTCAGAAAAATGTTGGTGGGAGTCAAGATCGACAGCTGTGGAAGGAGCACCGCCCTCCTTGGATGAGGAAGGAGTATTGGGACGTTGTATGTGACAAATGGACTGAGCCCAAGTGGATAGAAAAGTCCCAAAAAGCCGCAGCAAACAGGGCATCACAACCAGACACAAATGTGCATACTGATGGGTCCGTCTCTTTCACGACTCATAAACAAAAATTGGTAAGTAATCATTCAAATTATCTTCTTATATTTTATTCATATATATAACATTTTTTTACTATGACTTGTAAAACAGGCCATTTCACTCAATCGAGTTCCGACGTTCCTAGAGGTGTTCGACAAAACACACAAAAAGAAGGGGACGAACCAGTTTGTCAGTGAGAGAGCCCGCTCAGTAGCGGCAAGTTTATATCTCTGGATAAGTTTTTCTTTAAGTTTTCTTTTCATTTAAATATGATTCATTCATATGAAATTTATAAGTTTTTTTATTCAATTTGTAGGAAACATATAGCAGACAGTTGACAGAGAAGTATGGGGAGAGAGACACACAACAGCCTGAGTTAAATCCGGCGGCATGGGTGGCAGTAGCTGGCGCACCGAAGAAAGGCCGTCTATATGGTTTTGGGCAGAGCCTAGAGACTGGCCCGGTAATATCATTGTGTGCGTGTTCAGGCGCTGCCCCGACCAGTAGCTGTGCCTTTAGTACACTCCCACCCGATCGGCACCAGTACTTCTCCCAGCGACGTCAGAGACATCGTCCGAGGGGAGATGTCTGATTTGCGACGGTAGTTGCAGCAGCAGATGAGGACAGAGATGTCGAGCCAGGAGGGGCGCATCTTGCAGTCACTTGCTGCCCTCCTCACCCAGGCGGGAATTCTTTCTCATGGGTCCATGACCATGGCATAGCCCCCTCAGGTGAGTATTTATTATATTTTTATTTTGGCAGAATTGCTCAATTCTAAAATCATTGAATATACATGAATTTAGATTCAACATAACAAGACCATAGCTGATATAGGAATAAATCAGGTTAAGATTGTTTATATGGGATGGAATGAGTAATTTTTGTTTCCCTGATGGAATCTAAATCAGATGCCCGATTTGGATTCGATGCTCAAATTACTCAATTTAGAACTAAGTTAGTTTTCAAAGCTAACTTTGTTTAAAATAATTCACATAACTAGGGGTTCGGGATTCCAAAATGTCAAATACTGGCGTGATCGGCTAATTAGCTAATTCCAACGAGAGCTGGGTGATGAGAGTGACTTGAGAGAACTGACAGAATCCAAATCGGATGCCCGATTTGGATTCGACGCTCAAATTACTCAATCCAGAACTAAGTTAGTTTTCATAGCTAACTTAGTTTAAAACAATTCACATAACTAGGGGTTCGGGGTTCTAAAATGTAAAATACTGATTTGATCGACTAATTAGCTAATTCCAAGGTGACCTAGGTGATGAGAGTGACTTGGGAGAGCTGACGGAATCCAAATCGGATACCCGGTTTGGATTCGGCACTCAAATTACTCAAATCAGAACTAAGTTACTTTTCAAAGCTAACTTAGTTTAAAACAATTCAGATAACTAGGGGTTCGGGGGTCCAGAATGTAAAATACAGATCAGATCGGCGTGTCGATCATTCCAACATGACCTGGGTGGTGAGAGTGAATTGGGAGAGCTGACGGAATCCAAATCGGATACCTGATTTGGATTCGGCGCTCAAATTACTCAATTCAGAACTAAGTTAGTTTTCAAAGCTAACTTAGTTTAACACAATTCAGATAACTAGGGGTTCAGGGGTCCAGAATGTAAAATACTGATCAAATGAGCATGTCGATCATTCCAACGTGACCTGGGGTGAGAGTGAATTAGGAGAGCTGACGGAATCAAAATTGGATACCCGGTTTGGATTCGGTGCTCAAATTACTCAATTCAAAACTAAGTTAGTTTTCAAAGCTAACTTAGTTTAAAACAATTCAGATAATTAAGAGTTCGGGAGTCCAAAATCTAAAATATCTTTATGATCGACGTGCCGATCGTTCCAACACGATCAGGGAGGTAAAAATGACTTGTGAGAGCCGACAGAATCCAAATTGGATACCCGGTTTGAGCCCGGCGCTCAAATTACTCAATTCAAAAGTAATTTAGTTTTCAAACCTAACTTAGTTTAAAACAATTCAGATAATTAGGGGTTCAGGGGTCTAAAATCTAAAATATCGATCTGATCGGCATGCCGATCCTTCTAACACGACCTGGGAGGTAAAAGTGACTTGTGAGAGCGGATGGAATCCAAATCGGATACTCGGTTTGAGCTCGGCGCTCAGAAGTGTATTTTTCAAATGCACATAGTTTAAAATTAAAGAAGTTAGGCTCGAGGGTCCAAAATCTAAAATATCGGTCTGATCGGAGTGCCGATCGTTCCAACATGACGTGTGAGGTAAAAGTAACTTGTGAGAGCCGACGGAATCCAAATCGGATACCCGGTTTGAGCCCTACGCTCAGAAGTGCATTATTCAAATGCCCTATTTATAATTAAATAAGTTGGGTTCGGGGGTCTAAAATTTAAAATATGGGTCTGATCGGCATACCGATCGTTCCAACACGACCTAAGATGTAAAAGTGACTTGTGAGAGCCGACGGAATCTAAATCGGATACCCGATTTGAACCCGACGCTCAAATTACTCAATTCAAAACTAAGTTAGTTTTCAAACCTAACTTAGTTCAAAACAATTCAGATAATTAGGGGTTTGGGAGTCTAAAATCTAAAATATTGGTCTGATCGGCGTGCCGATCGTTACAACACGATTTGGGAGGTAAAAGCGACTTGTGAGAGTTGACAGAATCGAAATCGGATACCCGATTTGAGCTCGGAGCTCAAAAGTGCATTTTTCAAATGTACTTAATTTAAAATTAAAGAAGTTAGGTACGGGGGGTCCAAAATCCAAAATATCGGTCTGATCGGCATGTCGATCGTTCCAACACGACTTGGGAGGTAAAAGTGACTTGTGAGAGCCGATGGAATCCAAATCAGATACCTGGTTTGAGCTCAACGCTCAGAAGTGCATTCTTCAAATGAACTTAGTTTAAATTAAAGAAGTTGGGTTCGAAGGTCCAAAATCTAAAATATCAGTCTGATCGGCGTGCCGATCGTTCCAACACGACCTAGAAGGTACAAGTGACTTGTGAGAGCCGACGAAATCCAAATCAGATACCCAGTTTGAGTCCGGCACTCAAATTTCTCAATTCAAAACTAAGTTAGTTTTAAAACCTAGCTTAGTTTAAAATAATTCAAACAATTAGGGGTTTGGGGGTCCAAAATCTAAAATATCAGTCTGATTTGCGTGTCGATCGTTCCAACACGACCTGGGAGGTAAAAGTGACTTGTGAGAGTTGACGGAATCTAAATCGGATACCCGGTTTGAACCTGACGCTCAGAAGTACAATTTTCAAATGCACTTAATTAAAATTAAAGAAGTGAGGTTCGAAAGTCCAAAATCTAAAATATTAGTCTGATCGATATGGCGATCATTCCAACACGACTGGGAGGTAAAAAGTGATTTGTGAGAGCCAACAGAATCCAAATCAGATACCCAGTTTGAGCCCGACGCTCAGAAGTGCATTCTTCAAATACACTTAGTTTAAAATTAAAGAAGTTGGGTTCGAAGGTCCAAAATCTAAAAGATCGGTTTGATCGGCATGCCGATCGTTCCAACACGACCTAGGAGATAAAAGTGACTTGTGAGAGCCAATGGAATCTAAATCGGATACCCGGTTTGAGCCCGACGCTCAAATTACTCAATTCAAAACAAAGTTAGTTTTCAAACCTAACTTAGTTTAAGACAATTCAGAAAATTAGGGATTCGCGGGTCCAAACTCTAAAATATCGGTCTGATCGGCATGCCGGTCGTTCCAACATGACCTGGGAGGTAAAAGTGGCTTGTGAGAGTGGACGGAATCCTAATCGGATATCCGGTTTGAGCCCGACGCACAGAAGTGTATTCTTCAAATGCACTTAGTTTAAAATTAAAGAACGTAGGTTCGGGGTTTCAAAATCTAAATATCCATCTGATCGGCTATTGCGCGGGTTTTTTATGCCGATTACCAGGGTGAGTGAAGGGATATAGCGGTGAAGGAAAATACGGGATTTTGATGTATCCCGGGTATCCTCCTCATGGGTGCATGCCTCTCACGGCGGTACCGGGCACTCTCCTTTTTACGGAAAGTCGGAAAGGGTCGAATGGCACGGAAGTGTCAGGATAAGGGTTAACTGGACAAGATGCGGGCGTGCCAGTCGATCTTTCGACAATCACTCATGGAACCAAGGTTTGACCGTGGAAGCGCCACCAGGGCGTGGCACGTGGACTCGGGCGATCGGATGACACACGGAGAGAAGGGGTTCCATGGGTGCGAGTGCGTAAGCGATTGTGGGAATCATGTACATGACGTCTTTCCCCACCGGTCGCATGCAATCGGTGTTTATTTACATCGGATTGAATCTGAATACCTTCGTTCTATGCTGAAGAAAAGTCTGTATATGTGTCTGAAGCCGTGGGTGGAGGGCCGGAGGCGTCCAACAGCCAGGGGTAAGCGTAAGACCGAGGGGTGTTAACTGGGGTCAGGGTGTTGGGCACGGATGTCGAGTGGAGTGGGTAGGAAGCTGGAGGCCCGAATACGGACGTATGTATTTCACTGGTTTTATGATGAGCCACATGGGTTTTACAAGCGGGACTTAATGGTCCGAAGTACAACTGAAGCAAGCCGCGGGACAATTTTGACATGGGAGTCGGTCCCTGGGTCATTGCGTGACAAAGCGGATGTCCGCGTGTTTTACTAGAACTCTTTACAGAGGAGTTGGTGTAGGTCCGACTGCCTTGGTGGCCAGAACGGACACGGGCTGGCGCCTGGCGGAGGTCGGACGAGGCTCGAGGTGAGCGGTAGGGTCCGGGTCTCGGACGGCGAGTGTTGTCATGCTGGTGAGTCGAGGTCGGCCCCGGGACTATGATTCCCAGGCCAGAGGTTTGACTAGACTTGATTTGTCGATCTGAGGGGTCGACGGCCGACTGGGAGGTGAACGGTGGGCACGCGGTTCCGTGTCAAGGGCCGATGCGGCGCTATGAAGTACCCTTCGTCACCGTCGTAAGTGTCGTAAGTTGCTGTACACGGGCAGGCCCAGGGTGCGGGCGTATTTGCCGTTGGTACGGTCATCTTACATGTGGCGGGGATAGACTTGGCAGGAGACGGCTAGACACCGCATGAGGGGAGTACGTGCGACATACCCTCGGCGTGTGTGAGCCGACTAGCAAGCCAACCGCGCGCGCACTTGTCTACTCGCATTCCCGACCCTTGCCGAAAGCCCCGGAAATCTGAGGGTGCGACAATTAGGCCGGGGAAGTTTGCTCGTCCGTCCGTGCGTCCGTGCTTCACATACCATATCTCATGCTTTGGTAAGGGGGGCAATTTATAGAAGTTGAAGGGGTGGGGTTTAGGCGGACCAGGTTAAGGGTCCAACTTGGTCCGGGTAAACTGATAAGTGTCCATTTTCTATGGTAATTCATCGCATGTATACCATTTTATGTGCATATAATTAGGTAATTATGCATATTTCATAGTTAACCTCAACTCCGCATTTAAATTGGAGCTTTCACGTAAATTGATTAATTTGGTGATATTATTTAATAAATTGAAGTTGAGGGCCATGGGCATTAATTCTCTATTGCATAACTATGAGCATTTGAGATTTATATGCACATTATGATAATTTTTATGGACTAGATTGTAATTATGTGTGTGCAGGACACTGAAGGTAATTGCAAGAAACTCTGGGGGTAAAATTGTCATCACCACTTTGACCAAGTCAAAATTACATATTTTGGTTGGAGGGAAAAGAAATTTCAAAAGTTTAAAATTAAGGAAAAGAAATACATATTTTGGTTGGAGGGAAAATTGAATTCAAAGTTTGAAATAAAGGAGAGACATGATGAGCCTTGGGAAAGGGGGGTGCCCAAAGTCCAAGAAAGGGGGTGCCCAAAGTCCAAGAAAGGGGATTCCCACCTCCTTTTCCTTTTCCCCATATATCATATTCTACCTAAATCCCAGCCATCCATCTTATTTTGATACAATCTCCACCTTCCACTGACCCAACTTTCCCTATAAATAGCCCATGATAAGGAGAAGGGGAGTTCTTCTTTTGGTAATTTTCTCTCTCTCCCTCTCACATTTTAGGTAGTCGATTTCTCCCTCTTCCGTCCCTCTTCTCCTCTTGTGTTCTTAATGAAAGTTCTTTATTTTTAAGTCCTCTAAAACTTCTTATTCTGCATCAGCTTCCAATTCCTTCTGATTTTCAAGCTAGTTCGTGTTCTTCACTATGCTATCATGTTCATCTTTGAACCAGTGTTTCTTTCTGTTCTTCGACTTATTTCTCCCCCTTCTAGTCAGTTTCTTCTCTTTCTTTCTTTGTGAAAGTTCTTTATTTTTAAGTGTTTTACAATTTCTTCTTCTTCATCATCTTCTAATTTTTTCTGGTTTTGAAGTTATTTTCTATTTTTAAACTTGCTATCCTGTGATTTTACTGTTCATCTGAGGTGCTAGCTTCTATTATTCCTCCATTTTGAAGTCCTTCTGCTCTTCATTTCCATCTGAGTTATTCATGAAAGTTATTTTTCTCTTCCTCCTCTCCAACTTCTTCTTCTTTGGCATCCCCTAATTCATCTTGGTCTCAAAGTTATTCACCCTCCAAAGGCTACTTCAACGACGAAGGTGTCTTTCCCCAGACGTAAACGACATCTTCCACAAGGTGGTTCGTGATCCAAGGCCAAGATAGGATGGCGCCGTCATCACCATTGCTGCCATCATCTTCACATCTCAAGCTCTTCTTGTTGCTATTACTTTAGTTTCATTTTACTTCATTGTAATCTCATCACATCTTTATTGTAAGCTTATCTTGCACTTCATATACTCATTTCTTTATATTAATGAAAGAAGTGTTCATTTGATCTAGAGTTTGTTCATCTTCCCTCTCTTCCTCCTTCTTATACATCTTCTTCTCAATGTTATGCAATCATTTTCCATGGCATAGGCTCATAGTCATAGGTGTTTTTAATTAAGTGTTTGGTTCATTCATCTTTTCACTATTATCCTTAAACAAAATAAAATCACAAGTGTTTTCTAAAAGACTCCAAGGTTGTTAACTCTAAAAATCTCTTCTTCCCTGTGGATTCGACCCGTGCTTGCTATAGTACTACGTTCTCATTTGATCATTTTGTGCGAGTTCGGTTTTAAGATTGTTAGCGTGCGTGTAGTAACGACATACATTTTCGCGTTATCAATTTTTGGCGCCGTTGCTGGGGAAGAATGATGATTTTTGATTTAAGAACTTTATTTTCCTTGTGTTTATAGTGTACTAATAAAGCTCTCTTTTCTTTTCTTTTTCTTTTTTTTCTACAAAAAAATAAAATAAAAAAATCAGAGGTAAGTTTGCCTTTCTTTCTTTCATCTTTTGATTTTGTCATTCATTTCAAAAATAATGAGAAATCACTTTTCAAGTAAGTATCCAAACTTTCCCTCTTTCATTCTAGTTTCATTTTTCCATTTTACATATCTTGTGGTTAGATAGGTTCGTTAAAAAAAATTAAAAAAATCACTTGCACCAAAAATAAGAGACTTCATTCAAGAGTAGAAACCACACCATCCATGTTCTAGGCCATGCATCATTTAGCATAGGACTTTTCCTTGTTATTTAATTTCTGCATTGCATTTTGGAGATTACAAGGGGCAAGGTACATTCTACTTATCCTATTCTAGCATGCATATTGAATAAGAACCCCTTGTTTGAAATTGTGGTGTACATTTTATTTTAAAATATTTTAAGGGCAACACCCCTAAATAACATAAGGTGGGGATTACATCACCCTTCCTTAACCCACAAATCACATTTCCCTTGCATATTTGCATGACCTAAACTTTAAATAAAATTCAGTAGACATTGGCCCTAGGATCACACTATGATTTTAGTACGATTTGGGTTTACCCTCTTGTGGAAACCGGTGCCTAAAGCAAGACGGTCGGACGGCAAACGCCTTAAGTGGGCTAGTGGTTTAGTAATTAGGTCCCTACGAAAGTAGGGGGAGCCTCCCACTACCCCACCCTTTACCTGGCCGGTGATAATATTGAGGGTGAACTTAAGTTGTACTTTAGTCATTTTGTGAAACCTCATTTGTGGGTTTAGGTCACATCTAGGTCATTAGTTAATTTGTGTGTCAACTTGTTTGTGTATGTAAAAAATAAAAAAATAAAAAAATTCTTTCTCTTCTCTCGTGTCATCTCAGTTAATGTTAAAAAAAATAACAAAATAAAAAAATACACAAATAAAATAAATAATAAAAAAATGATATCTATGGATCGGGTTTTTAACCAACTTAATTGTTTGACCCAAAATCACTTCTAATGGACCCAAGCTCCTTCACACCACCCACCTTTCAAGATGATCACACATGGGCCCAGTCTGCCCATTATGTAGGTGAGTACCCGACCCAATTTTCATCTTACCCGACCTTCAGTGAAAGCTCAAATCCTTGGTCGACCCAACAAGGGAACTCCACACCCATGGCAGCCCAATATCCTTATCATCCCCAAAATGAAAATCAATTTATTCAATCATATTTAGGGGACCACATGCTATTCTCTCCTCATGAGCAAACATCAACATGTCAAAATCTCCCTACACCTTCTTGCACTTCTATCTTTGAGTGGGGAGATCAAAATAATTTCTCTTGGAAAAATTCTCAATGTCAAGCTTCATGCTCTCTTTAGTCAAAATTTTCAACCCAATTTGATCAAAATCAATATGGAGAGTATGGCACATACTTCCCATCATCTCAATATCAATACGATCATCAACACATTTATTCTACCCCTCCATACAATGGTTCCAACAATGAAGAAAAAATCAACCAATTAATTCAAATCATTTTGAATAATCAACAAAGTATCGGCTCCCTCCAAACTAAATTGGACCAAGTCACAAGAGCCACCTATGAAATGGGCCAATTGTCTAACCCTAGTGATGAAACTTTTGAAGATCAAGTCCCTCAATTCACCAAATACATTTATTCCTTCCAACAACCCATGGTTCCCTTGCCAAATGAAACTCTTGACCAAGGTAATAAGAGAATTGGGGAAGAATCATATCAAAGAGAATTGGGGATGACTAGTAAGATGGCTTATGCGATTAAGGAGTCCACACCCATCTATGTGGAAAGACATAAGGAGTCGGTTGAGATCAAGTTGGAGAGTGACTTACATGATTTGCAAAATGATGCCATTCAAAACTATAAAATTGAGAATATTAATGGCCCAATGGCGGAAGAATATAGAAAAGAAGAATGTCTAGCTGAAAATGATGATGACAAAGCCATGGAATGTGACCTTCCTCACTTAGAAGAATATCATGAAAGGATCGCATCAAAAGATTTCTCATTTCATCTCACGGTCCCGCAATTGGAAAAATTGATTGACATCCTCCCTATGTTAGAACAATGTGAACATTTTGATATGGTGAGTGTCATCACCAACTCATGTGAGGATAATCATAGGGAAGAAGATAATGTTGATGTTGTAATTATGATGAATGATAACTCTCTTAAGGAAGAAAATGGTGAAGGGTCTTTGAGTGAAACATTTATTTCCCATTTAGATGGCCCACTTGTGAAGAGTATAACTAATAATCTCATTTCGATAGAATATATTGATAACGGGACATCACTTGAAGAAATTGAGAGCATCACTCCAAACACCAAAGGCCCATCTGAGGATATGCATGAAGAGGAGGATTTCTTAGTGATTAATAATTCTATTGAGTTAATGAAGATGAATTCGGAATACCCTCCTCCTCTTGAGGAATCTGATGAAGGGGCCTTGCTAGAAAAATTTACATTTAATCTCCCCACCTCCTTACGGAAAAATTCAATTGATAATTTTCATTGGATTGATGAGTGGGGTGAAGAGGATTTATTTGAAAGGTTCACATTTGGTCTACCCACTCCATTAGTGAAAAATTTGATTGATAAGTTTCATTTGATTGATGAGTATGATGAAGGGGCCTTCTTAGAAACTTTCACATTTGATCTAACCCCTGAGTCCCACCCAATAATGTTTGAATCATTAGATGAGTTAGATCCTGAACTCACTCTTCCTTCCAATTTGATTCCTCTAAAAGTTAAGTCGATCCAATTTGACACTCTCGCACCTGAGGGGGATGTGCCAGTTGTATTCACCTTTGAGCTGACTCCCCATCAGGAAGGCCAATTGATTAATGCTCTTGATCTGCATGAGGCTATTTTTGAAGGGAATGTGGCCAATAATGTCGATCTCATTCATAGACCGCCTGGGAATGACCACGTTTCTTTGGAAGAGGCAGTCACTAAAGGAGTTGTCAGGTGGGTGGATGCAAGGCAAGGGGGCCGATGGATAGATATTAGGCAAGGATTCCATCCCGATCTTGATAGATTAATGGCTATTGATTGTTACATGACCCCTAAAGATGAGAACTGGCTCACACATGTTATTAAGGTTAAAATCAATAATGTTCAAGACCAGCATATTCTTGGCCCACATGCACACATGTATCATGTTGTCTTCAAATGGCATGAATGTTTGAATTTAAACGAAGATCAGATAACATGGTGGATAATCATGAAATCAACTTGTTGGTTAATGGGCCTCATTGTGTCTGACTGAAAACGTTAAACTTAGTGCTTCATGGGAGGTAACCCAAAGTTTTCGTGATTTCCGTGTGCTAATAAATGACTTCTTAGGAGGCAACCCAAGTTTTTATTGAATTTTTATTTTTATTTTGTAGGTGTGAATAAAAGATAAGTTGGGGGGAGAGAGAAGATTTTGCACCTATGTCTCGCCATTAACGGCCAAGTACTACCTTTTATTAAAGCACTGATGTCCGTCGAAGTTCACTTCCGTCAGGTTGTATCATTCTTTCACAAATTTCATGTCTACATTGTTCATTACTCTATATTGTTCATGCCATTGAGGACAATGTCACCTAAGTTGGGGGATAACTTGAGCTCTAAATTTCTCAAAATGCTTGCAACCTTTCATCACACCTCTAACAAGTGCTTCATGTATCGTGATGAGAAATTTTTTTTATGATAGGACTTAGAGTCTTACTTGTGAGAGTAGGAAGTTAAAGGGGTGAATTAATTGGTTATGCCTTTAGCCTTTTCCTCAGAATACATCTGAAATTCTATTAAACTTATACACAATTGCACAATAACAAGATTGGTAGATGACAAATATTAGGATGATGGGAATTTTGCTTAACACTTAGGTGATGATTGATATTATGCCCATTCGTTGAAACTAATCGTGAGGAAAAAGCTACCTGACAAAAAGAAAACATGGAAAATGCCCCTGAACTTAGTAACCGGGCATGCTTCTCCTAAGGCAAGAGTTGAGGTTCGCGTCAAACGGCGAACGGATGCGCAGCACTGTGTGTCAAAACAAAAGAAAAAAAGAAAAAGAGAGAGATAAAAAAAAAAGAACAAACAGGCAGAGTGAAGCTACATGTAATTCGAGAAGCTTAATATAAGATATGGGCAGATTTGAAAATCATCTCTAAGTGAAAGATAGAAGACTCATTCATCTTGACTGTTTGGTAGTCACTAGTCAAGTTATATCACTCATACACAAAGAGATATTTAATTTTGAGTGTATCCTGAGAAAATGTCTAAACACATGGACTGATGAAATTTGTACCGAATACATTCTACTTGAACTTGTAATACTCTAAAGTCTAAAGCATTATGCATAATGTTCTTGCCATGAACTGTGACACATGAATGTTTGCAAGTCCTAATTCTATAATTGTTTACATTGCTAAGGGACTAGCAATGCTCAAATTGGGAGGTGTGATAAGTGTCCATTTTTTATGGTAATTCATCGCATGTACACCAGTTTATGTGCATATAATTAGGCAATTACGCATATTTCATAGTTAACCTCAACTCTGCATTTAAATTGGAGCTTTCACGCAAATTGATTAATTTGGTGATATTATTTAATAAATTGAAGTTGAGGGCCATAGGCATTAATTCTCTATTGCATAACTATCAGCATTTGAGATTTATATGCACATTATGGTAATTTTTATGGACTAGATTGTAATTATGTGTGTAGGACACTGAAAGTAATTGCAAGAAACTCCGGGGGCAGAACTGTCATCACCACTTTGACCAAGTCAAAAGTACATATTTTGGTTGGAGGGAAAAGAAATTTTAAAAGTTTAAAATTGAGGAAAAGAAATACATATTTTGGTTGGAGGAAAATTGAATTCAAAGTTTGAAATAAAGGAGAGACATGATGAGCCTTGAGAAAGGGGGGTTGTCACGCCCCGAGCGCGGAAGATACTCGGATATGCGCGACGAGTTTATATCAATCATGTCAATCAGAGTAGTAGTGTATTCGACACCAAAACAGAGATGCGTAAAATAGAAAGATAACCCAATCCTTTATTTCATAAGGGATAGACTATTACAAATCCAATACTCCATTCAAAAAAAAAAGGAAAAGTACATAGTTGACTCAAGAAAATAGGAAAAAGACTAGATGACACTTGGAGAAGTTCTATCTCTCTCACTCTTGACCATTCCCATCCGATTGACTTCCCTCGTCGTCGGAATTACCTGAAAAGTAGGGAACACACGGAGTGAGCGAACGCTCAGTAGGAAATTATATCTCAAGCGCTAGCAAGGGGTTTAAATAATTACATCTTTCATGTATGTACTGTAGCTATGCATGCTCGTATAAAACGACAAGATAGAGAGAGAATTTATCAATAAGATAGCAAGATGAACTAGTCATGAGCTTTCAAGAAAAGATAACAAGATATTCAAGCAAGTACTTTTTAGCAAGTTATGTCAAGAACTTTGGCTATCATGTATCAAGTAAGCAAGTAATTACCCTTTCTCGGGTCACGCAATTCATGTCATGTCAAGTACGAGTCAAGTACAAGATTTGTGTGGAATGTCCAATCAAGCTAGTCATGCACTCGGTATAATGCCAGATACCTTATCATTCAACTCCCATGGGCACAAGTACTTTCGGGTGCTCCTCCCAGGACCAGATCGGGCCCTATATGCGCAGGCATTTATCATGTATATTTGACATCCACTCTTGTATATATATATAGCCAATATGGAATTTCAACAATTTAAGCTTGTAGACACGTAGGATAACTTTGAGAGAATGGAGTCCAAAAATACGACATTGGACATAGATAGGCGATAACAACGGTACAATCACGATGAATGATGAAACTAGGTGGAATTAGGTTCCCTTAACTCGGGTACCATGACAAGTATGGACATTCTTTATATAGAATTGAGGTCCACATGTACAGTATATCAAAGGTAAGATACCCTCATTCTTATTATAGAATTGAGGTCTACAAGAACATCAACAAATGGCATGATATCATCATCCCATTAAGAATTCTCATGATATACTTTTTGCATATCATAAGGGCCGGTATACCATGTTTCTTTAGAGTGACATGGCATTCAATAGTGTAATGGGTTTTTAGGGTACAACCAGCTCAGTCGGCCTTGAGGGAATCCAAGGCTTCGAGGAGTCTTACGGAGGTCTCTATGACTAACTCGCTAGTCCAAAGGAACGGAATGTCCAATGGAGAGCTTGTATGCCAATGAGAATTGAGGGTGATCGATAAAACATCATGAAACGTGGGACTATACTCACGGAGTGGAGATATAGTGCCGATATACATATATATAGATATACTGAAACCATCGATTATCAGAAACAGGGTAAAAACATTTTTACAGGAAAATAACGACTTAAGTAAAGTCACTACTCAAGTAATTAACGCCTTCAGTAAGGGCGTTTATCTATTTTACATTTTTGCAAGATTTCAATATTTCAGTATTTTACCAAAAACGCGCCCTGGTAAGGGGCGTTTAATTACAAGTTGACGACGTATACAGTGGTCGTTCATTCTTTACTTCTATTTTTGCAGTATATATATATTCAGAAATTTATCAAAAACACGCCCTGGACAGGGGCGTTACTTTTCAATTCACGCCCTGAACAGGGGCGTTAGTCAAGTGAGAGACGACCTATACAGGGTCGTGTATTTCAAGAATTTACAATTTTTCAAGTATTGAAATTTTCAGAAACAAGAGACAGGGTCATCACAGGAAAAATATCGGGATATGATCATGCACTGATTTAGAATCATGTTTAAGTGGATATTGGACTAATTAACATGGTTAATTATCAGGTAATTAAATTGACGTCTGTGTACAGGGCGTCAAATCTTTTGAATTGACGACCTTGTCAGGGTCGTTTATTTAAATAGCGCCCTAGTCTGGGTCGCGTATAAAATTAGCGCCCTTGGAAAGGGCGTTTCTTTCCAACAATAGAAACTTTCAAAACTCTCGAAAACTATATGCATGAATTAATATATATGGTTTAACATAGCTATTATGGTGATTTGGGCTACAGTGCTTGAGAAAACCTACCTTTTGATGAAACGTGAAAGATCTGGTGAAGAGACGATGCTCTGTCTGTAACAGAGTGATCACCGGAAGAAGAAGATGAAGGAGAAGTTGCAGATGATGTACGTGGATGAAGAACCCTCAATTCTTCAATCGATCGGTTTCACTTCTACAGGCAACCTGTAGAGGCAGAATAAAACGAAGGTATTACTCTTCGTAAGAACTAACAGAAGGTAAAGAAGGAGAAGAACTTACCCGTTCTTCAGATGACAAAAGCTTTCAACCTGGAATCAGAAGAGAATGAAGAATCATCAGTATTCTTCACAATTTGATAGACAGATTAAAGGAAAAAGAACATGCTATTCTTTACGTACCGTAGCAGCAGTAGGTCGTCCAAATAGATCTTTAGGGTTCGATAGTGAAGGGTTTTTATAGGATTCTGGAAATCCTAATAAGGTTAGTGTTTGATTGGAAGTAACACTTCCGTAATAGAGTTATTACTACATTCGAACTCTTTGTCATAGTTATCAACTTACCCTGGATAGACTCCTGGCTCGAACGGAACTCAAACTGAATTAGCGTCCTAAGTAAGGGCGTCGAATTTAAATTGACGCCTTGTCAGGCGTCGTTACTTGTTAAAACGCGTCCACTCAAAGGACGTTATGCAAACTTGCCCTTTTTATTTTATTTTGGTCGTTTGAAATTTGACGCCGTGACATGTGGGCGTCCTTTCTTCAAAACACGCCTTAGGTGAAGGCGTTTTCTTGTAAAGTAGCGCCTATATCTGAGGCGTTATTTTCATGGGAGTTTAATTATTTTTATTCCAAGCTCTTTCGTTCATTTACTAAATCTTTTAATCTATTTTGATTTATTTATTTCTTTTAAATTTATCAGGGTTGCTACACCCTCCCCCACTTAAAAAGAATTTGGTCCCCAAATTCCATATCATATATTTACATTTGGAGAGTGTAGAGTATGTACCTTCTAAAATAAATCTGGAAATTGTTTCCTCATAGATTCCTCGGTCTCCCATGTAGCTTCATGTTCTGAATTCTTATTCCATTGTACTTTTAGCATGGGAATAACCTTATTCCTTAGGGTTCGTACTTCTCGATCTAGTATTCGTATGGGCTTCTGCTCATATGTGAAATCTTTCTGGATCACTAGATCTCCATACTCAATAATATGTGATGGGTCATGTACATACTTCTTCAACATAGATATGTGGAACACATCATGTACTTCGGACAGTTGAGGTGGCAATGCGATGCGATAAGCAACCTCGCCAACTCTTTCTAGTATCTCAAAAGGTCCGATAAATCTTGGTGTAAGCTTGCCTTTAACACCAAATCTTCGTATTCCACGTCCAGGCGATATCTTGAGAAATACATGATCTCCAACTTGGAATTCAAGATCTCTTCTTTTTGTGTCAGTATAAGCCTTTTGTCTAGACTGAGCAACTTGTAATCTTTCTCTGATTACTTGTATCTTCTCAGTTGTATCCCTTACCATGTCTGGACCTAACAGTTGTTTCTCTCCAACTTCGTCCCAGCATAAGGGTGATCGGCAACTCCTTCCGTATAAAGCTTCGAAAGGTGCCATTTGTATACTTGCCTGGTAGCTATTATTGTATGCAAATTCGACCAGACGGCAAGTGATCATGCCAGCTTCCATCGAAATCATGATGCAAGCTCTTAGCATATCTTCGACTACTGATTGGTTCTCTCGGTCTGACCATCGTTTGAGGATGAAAGCTGTACTAAAGTTAAGTCTCGTTCCCAACGAATGTTGTAGTCCTTTCCAAAAATGAGAAGTAAACGGGGATCTCTGTCAGACACGATTGAAACAGGAATACCATGTAATCTGACTATTTCCTTGATGTATAGTGCAGCTAAGACATCAACTGACCATCGACTCTTGATTGGCAAGAAATGCGCTGATTTAGTCAATCGGTCAATGATAACCCATATTCCATCATGTCCTCTTTTTGATTTAGATAAACCCATGATGAAATCCATACCAATATCCTCCCACTTCCATTTAGGGATATCTAGAGGATGTAGTTTTCCAGCAGGCTTTTGGTGTTCCGCCTTGACTTGTTGGCACGTGAGACAGCGTGATACGTAGTCGCTATTTCTCTTTTCATGTTGGGCCACCAAAAATTTCTTTTTACATCTTGGTACATTTTGGTAGATCCAGGATGAATCGTATACCTTGACCTATGAGCTTCATCTAAGACCTTCTTCTTCAATTCTGGGCAGTCCGGTATACAAGTTCTATTCTTGAACATTAATCTTCCATCAGAAGCTAATTGGAAATCCGATTGTCCTTCTAATCTGCCCTTGATTTCTACTAATGTAGGATCATCATTCTGAAGTGCTTGTATTTCAGACAATAAATCTGACTGTATGCTTACATGAGATAATGTGACACATCTAGGGTCCGTGTCCATGCTTATATTGAGTTCAGAGAATTGTTCCAGCAATTTCCATTCTTGAATCAGACAATTGGCTAACAGTGCTCTCGGCTTTCGACTAAGGGCATCTGCTACATGATTACCCTTTCCGGGATGATATTGTATATTGAAGTCGAAGTCCTTGAGATATTCCAGCCATCGTCTTTGCCTCATATTTAGTTCCTTCTGTGAGAAAAGATATTTGAGACTCTTGTGATCGGAGTATACAGTAAACTGTACTCCATAAAGATAATGTCTCCATATTTTGAGTGCAAATACTACCGCGGCCAATTCTAAGTCATGGACGGGGTAGTTCTCTTCATGCTTCTTTAATTGACGAGAAGAGTAGGCTATAACCTTCCCTTGTTGCATTAGAACACACCCGAGGCCAATGCCAGAAGCATCAGTGTATACCTCGAACTTTTCTCCTTCAATTGGCAATGCTAAGATAGGAGCTGTAGTAAGATGATCCTTGAGAGTTTGGAAGCTTCTCTCACATTCCTCATCCCATTCATAACGGATCTCCTTGCGAGTTAACCTCGTAAGTGGCACGGCGATTTTAGAGAAATCCTTGATGAATCGCCTGTAATAGCCGGCAAGACCTAAGAAACTTCGGATCTCGCTAGCATTGGTCGGTCTTTCCCAGTTCCTTACAGCTTCAACCTTTGATGGGTCTACAGACAAGCCATCCTTTGATATAACATGTCCGAGAAAAGTCACTTCTTCAAGCCAGAATTCACACTTGCTAAGTTTTGCATATAATTGGTTTGTCCTCAATATTTGTAATGCAATCCTCAAATGTTCCTCATGCTCTTCCTTGGTCTTGGAATAAATCAATATATCATCAATAAAGACCACCACGAATTGATCTAAATAAGGCCTGAATATACTATTCATTAACTGCATAAAGGCAGCAGGGGCATTCGTTAGTCCGAAAGGCATAACAACAAATTCATAATGGCCATACCTGCTTCTGAATGCGGTTTTATGAATATCCTCGTCCTTGATTCTTAGTTGGTGATATCCTGACCTAAGATCAATTTTGGAAAAGTACATGGATCCTGAAATTTGATCAAACAATTCATCGATTCTCGGCAGTGGATACTTGTTCTTGATAGTGAGATGATTCAACTGTCGATAGTCGATGCATAACCTCATGGATCCGTCTTTCTTCTTTACAAATAATACAGGCGCTCCCCACGGGGAAGTACTTGGTCTAATGAATCCTTTCTTAATGAGTTCCATCAATTGCTCTTTTAACTCCTTGAGTTCAGCAGGTGACATCCTATAAGGTGCCTTTGAAATCGGACCAGCACCAGGGACTAAGTCAATGGTGAAGGCCACTTCTCTTTGCGGGGGTAATCCCGGCAAATCTTCCGGAAACACGTCCGGAAATTCTTGTACCACTGGAATGTCTTCTAGCTTAGCTTCCTTAGCTTCTTTAACTGTGACAAAGGCAAGGAAAGATGTACATCCTTTCCTGATGAGCTTGCTAGCTCGGAGAGCTGAAATAAGAGGGGATCTGCTCCGACCCTTGGGGCTAGTCAAGATTAGTTCTGGAAATTCCTTGAATGTAACCTTACTATTGCGGCAATCAACCGTTGCCTGATACTTGGATAACCAATCTGCCCCTAGTATAACATCATACTCTTTCAGATCTAAACATATGAGATCAATAGGGAGATTTCTACCCTGAACCAATACTTCGCAGTTTTGGTAATGATGTGTAATATCAGTCTCATCATCCAGAGGAGTAGACAAAACTAACTTTATCCATTCCGGTTCTAGGGGTAATGGGTCAGCAAACTTCTTAGAAACAATAGAATGCGATGCACCAGTATCAATTAAGACATATGCATTCCTGGAACAAACTTTCAATGTACCTTCCACTAAGCCGCCTTCTTCTTCTTGCTCGGTCTCCTTGATTGCATGAAGACGAGCATTCTTGGTTACTGGGCGTTTCCCGTCAACGGCTTGATTGTTAAGTAATGGGCAATCGGGAATCCGATGCTCACGACTCCCACAACGGAGACATGCTCCTAGTTTCCTCCAGCATTCTTCTGCTCTATGACCCGCTTTATCACAATGTTTGCACACTGTATTTGGAGAGGTAGTGGTGATAGAGAAGGGCTTGGTCTTCTTGAACTTTTGGTCTTGTGAGGATGCTCCTCCATTGCTAGGCCTTTTCTTGAAGTTGGGTTTAAAGGAACCCGAACCTGTAACTTGTTCCTTCTTATCCTTACCACGAATCCTATCAGACAGTTCCGTGGCATCTTCTAATAGTTGAGCTCGGCGTACTATCTCCGAGTAGACTTGAATGTCCATCGGCGCCAGTTGAGTAATAGCTTGGGGCCTGAGCCCATTAAGAAACCTCCTAGCTTTCAGTTTCTCGGTGCTAACTAGATGCTTAGCATACCGAGATAATCTAGAGAATTGGGCCTCATACTCGGCCACTGACAAGGATCGTTGCTTTAATGCGGCAAATTCTACAGCCTTCTTTTCCTGAACTCGGTCTGAGAAATATTTTGCGTTGAAGTGTTCAACGAATTCCTCCCACGAAACCTGATCTTGATTTATAGTAGCCTCTATTGATTCCCACCAGCATCTAGCATCCCTTTCTAACTGAAAAGTAGCTAATAAGACCTTATCTTGATCTGTGCATTGCATAACACGGAATATTCGTTCTGTTTCCCTAATCCAGTGTTCAGCGTCATCTGGATCAGTAGAACCCGTGAACTTGGGCGGGTTCATGTTCTTGAAAGTCTGGTGGAGACTTCCTGCTCGTTGTCCACCTCCTAGTGTTACTTGTTGCAGCACTTGAGTCATGCCTTGCAGTGTACGCTGCATGTTGCGCCATTGAGCACGTTCGGCAGCCATTATCCTACAATTATAATAACTAGATTAATACGTGATTTGTATCTTAAAGACTAGCATTCTATGTTAACTTTAACCCTTGGTTCTACCCAATCTCACTGGTTAAAGGTTTGAACATATCCTTGGACTTGGGTTTTCCTAGGAATTGAATACCCTAGGCTCTGATACCACAAAAACTGTCACGCCCCGAGCGCGGAAGATACTCGGATATGCGCGACGAGTTTATATCAATCATGTCAATCAGAGTAGTAGTGTATTCGACACCAAAACAGAGATGCGCAAAATAGAAAGATAACCCAATCCTTTATTTCATAATGGATAGACTATTACAAATCCAATACTCTATTCAATTAAAAAGGAAAAGTACATAGTTGACTCAAGAAAATAGGAAAAAGACTAGATGACACTTGGAGAAGTTCTATCTCTTTCACTCTTGACCATTCCCATCCGATTGACTTCCCTCGTCGTCGGAATTACCTGAAAAGTAGGGAACACACGGAGTGAGCGAACGCTCAGTAGGAAATTATATCTCAAGCGCTAGCAAGGGGTTTAAATAATTACATCTTTCATGTATGTACTGTAGCTATGCATGCTCGTATAAAACGACAAGATAGAGAGAGAATTTATCAATAAGACAGCAAGATGAACTAGTCATGAGCTTTCAAGAAAAGATAACAAGATATTCAAGCAAGTACTTTTTAGCAAGTCATGTCAAGAACTTTGGCTATCATGTATCAAGCAAGCAAGTAATTACCCTTTCTCGGGTCACGCAATTCATGTCATGTCAAGTACGAGTCAAGTACAAGATTTGTGTGGAATGTCCAATCAAGCTAGTCATGCACTCGGTATAATGCCAGATACCTTATCATTCAACTCCCATGGGCACAAGTACTTTCGGGTGCTCCTCCCAGGACCAGATCGGGCCCTATATGCGCAGGCATTTATCATGTATATTTGACATCCACTCTTGTATATATATATAGCCAATATGGAATTTCAACAATTTAAGCTTGTAGACACGTAGGATAACTTTGAGAGAATGGAGTCCAAAAATACGACATTGGACATAGATAGGCGATAACAACGGTACAATCACGATGAACGATGAAACTAGGTGGAATTAGGTTCCCTTAACTCGGGTACCATGACAAGTATGGACATTCTTTATATAGAATTGAGGTCCACATGAACAGTATATCAAAGGCAAGATACCCTCATTCTTATTATAGAATTGAGGTCCACAAGAACATCAACAAATGGCATGATATCATCATCCCATTAAGAATTCTCATGATATACTCTTTGCATATCATAAGGGCCGGTATACCATGTTTCTTTAGAGTGACATGGCATTCAATAGTGTAATGGGTTTTTAGGGTACAACCAGCTCAGTCGGCCTTGAGGGAATCCAAGGCTTCGAGGAGTCTTACGGAGGTCTCTATGACTAACTCGCTAGTCCAAAGGAACGGAATGTCCAATGGAGAGCTTGTATGTCAATGAGAATTAAGGGTGATCGATAAAACATCATGAAACGTGGGACTATACTCACGGAGTGGAGATATAGTGCCGATATACATATATATAGATATACTGAAACCATCGGTTATCAGAAACAGGTAAAAACATTTTTACAGGAAAATAACGACTTAAGTAAAGTCACTACTCAAGTAATTAACGCCTTCAGTAAGGGCGTTTATCTATTTTACATTTTTGCAAGATTTCAATATTTCAGTATTTTACCAAAAACGCGCCCTGGTAAGGGGCGTTTAATTACAAGTTGACGACGTATACAATGGTCGTTCATTCTTTACTTCTATTTTTGCAGAATATATATTTTCAGTAATTTATCAAAAACACGCCCTGTACAGGGGCGTTACTTTTCAATTCACGCCCTGAACAGGGGCGTTAGTCAAGTGAGAGACGACCTATACAGGGTCGTGTATTTCAAGAATTTACAATTTTTCAAGTATTGAAATTTCCAGAAAACGAGATATGGTCATGACAGGATAATATCAGGATTAATGATCATGCACTGATTTAGAATCATGTTTAAGTGAATATTGGACTAATTAACATGGGTAATTATCAGGTAATTAAATTGACGTCTGTGTACAGGGCGTCAAATCTTTTGAATTGACGACCTTGTCAGGGTCGTTTATTTAAATAGCGCCCTAGTCTGGGTCGCGTATAAAATTAGCGCCCTTGGAAAGGGCGTTTCTTTCCAACAATAGAAACATTCAAAACTCTCGAAAACTATATGCATGAATTAATATATATGGTTTAACATAGCTATTATGGTGATTTGGGCTACAGTGCTTGAGAAAACCTACCTTTTGATGAAACGTGAAAGATCTGGTGAAGAGACGATGCTCTGTCTGTAACAGAGTGATCACCGGAAGAAGAAGATGAAGGAGAAGTTGCAGATGATGTACGTGGATGAAGAACCCTCAATTCTTCAATCGATCGGTTTCACTTCTACAGGCAACCTGTAGAGGCAGAATAAAACGAAGGTATTACTCTTCGTAAGAACTAACAGAAGGTAAAGAAGGAGAAGAACTTACCCGTTCTTCAGATGACAAAAGCTTTCAACCTGGAATCAGAAGAGAATGAAGAATCATCAGTATTCTTCACAATTTGATAGACAGATTAAAGGAAAAAGAACATGCTGTTCTTTACGTACCGTAGCAGCAGTAGGTCATCCAAATAGATCTTTAGGGTTCGATAGTCAAGGGTTTTTATAGGATTCTGGAAATCCTAATAAGGTTAGTGTTTGATTGGAAGTAACACTTCCGTGATAGAGTTATTACTACATTCGAACTCTTTCTCATAGTTATCAACTTACCCTGGATAGACTCCTGGGTCGAACGGAACTCAAACTGAATTAGCGTCCTAAGTAAGGGCGTCGAATTTAAATTGACGCCTTGTCAGGCGTCGTTACTTGTTGAAACGCGTCCACTCAAAGGACGTTATGCAAACTTGCCCTTTTTATTTTATTTTGGTCGTTTGAAATTTGACGCCGTGACATGTGGGCGTCCTTTCTTCAAAACACGCCTTAGGTGAAGGCGTTTTCTTGTAAAGTAGCGCCTATATCTGAGGCGTTATTTTCATCGGAGTTTAATTATTTTTATTCCAAGCTCTTTCATTTATTTACTAAATCTTTTAATCTATTTTGATTTATTTATTCCTTTTAAATTTATCAGGGTTGCTACAGGGGTGCCCAAAGTCCAAGAAAGGGGGTGCCCAAAGTCCAAGAAAGGGGATTCCCCGGCTTGCTGGGGGGGTCATTGTAGGACCCAATTGGTGTACTGGAACCACAGGATGGCCCATCGGTTGGTGTAGAAGGGTTGAAACGTGCGCTCCCACAAGGTGTTCGGCAGAATGCCGAACACGCGTGTGTGAGCCGTACACGTGTACTACTGGCCTCCTGAGCCTGTGGTTGACCTATTTGGGTCTCCCTTTGACCTTGGAGGGTTGAAAGAAGGCATCCCAGGGTAGGCCCCTGGCCTTTTCACTGGGTGCCATGTGGTGTGGCTTGTAGTCGGAGTGTCCTCGGGATGGCCCGGGTGGTCGTGTAGAAGGCGGGCAAAGTCAGCAACTTAGGAGTCGGGAGTGGTCCCGATCGATTACTGGTGCCACCGTGCACCTCGGCTAATGGGTTGGGGCCGTTGGTCGGGCCCACTGGATTGTCGGAGGGGACGGGTAGCCTATGCCTTGAAGGTGTTCGAGGAAATTCCTGAACCCTTATTTCTGGGTATTTTGCTGGAGAAATAGTCCGGGTACAACAAATGCCCCCCACGGGTCGTGCGTCGGAGGCGGAGACGAGGGCGTACGGCCCGTGAACCTCTCTTTTTGAGTTGTTGTAGTTGCATTTGGACGTTTCATATACTTGTGATTTGCTGTATTGTATGTGTTGAATTTCTGGAATACTGACCATTTTTGTGCCATGTCTTGCAGCTATGGCCCGATTTGGCAGGGACGAGAGTGTCCCGAGGCGTATGGTCCGGGAGGAGGACCACTGGGTGAGGAGGACCGAGTGGCCCATGCCCCCTTTGGGCCCGCCAGTTATCACCGTGGCCAGCGTGGAGCAGCTTGATGGTGGGCAGACAGCTGTGGCAGAGGGCCCCGCCGACGAGCGCGGCAACGGGGTTGGGGTTGTGGAGCTGGCCCGTGCGTCAAAGGCGGGTGGAATTTATACTTATGATTGCAGCTGTGGCTATCCAGTGGAGTTTCCTTTGGACTGTCACTTGTTTGAGTTTATCAGGCACTTTGTCCAGCCAGGCATGGAGGAGAGTGACTCACAGGTTGCTGGGGCCCGTCGCCGACTGGAGCGGGCGATCTTGGTGAGTCGAGATAGCTTGCACGGGATTGTCCTTTGTGGCTTCCCGAGTTTCTCTGTGGATTACTGGAGGCAGAGTCAGTTTCCCAGTGCTGAGTGCCTGGGCTTCTTCAGCATAGTAGACCAGTTCAGAGTTCGTGCTGGAGTGATGGGTCCCACCTTCTGGGATTTGCATGGACACCACCGAGCGGAGACAGAGGGCAGTCCGGGATTGGTACTGGAGCCATCAGGGCTGGAGTATGCCAGGGAAGGCTATGACGACCATAGTCTTTTGTCCAGGATTTTGCGACAGACCGCCATTAGCTGGTATGGTCACTGGGCGGTGATTCCGTCACCCAGATATCGCCAGGGAGCTACCGAGTGGTTGATGGGCATAGTACACCACTACCGGGTGCTGCTAGATCGAGCTGACATCAGATATGCTGTGATCATGGCTCTGTATGGGTATCCTTGCTATACAGGGCTTTTACAGGCATTGACAGAGCGTTTCAACCGCAGGTGGAACACCGTGGCAACGGCTGAGGGAGAGACCTCATTAGACTTGTGGTCTCTGTGGAGGATCTCTGGGTTGCCGATCAGCGGTGAGGGGTACGAGGAGATAGTGCTGGATGACCTCCATCATAGCCACACTGACGGGCATGGACGATACCGGGTTTCTTACAGCTACCGGTATTTGCTGAAGACCTGGAGGGACTTTGTAACGACCCGAGAATCTGATTACCGAGAAGGCCCGATAACCCGAGACTCGCACCGCCATTGTTTCCGGTTGGGGTTCCGCGGGATCCCTGCTGAGTCTCTGTTTTGGAGACTCATTCCCTACTTTTCAGGTGTGGCGGTTCTTCCTCGAGGTTCGAGGGTACGGAGCGGAGGTTCTCAGTTGCCAGCTTGCTGGGCCGAGTGTTCACTTGACATGTGGTACGCTTTACTGCTTTAGACTGTACTTTCTGTCGGACTGGGCTCTGTTGTAGTTGTTTATTTATTTCTATTAATTGTTGAGTTGTCCTGCTTTATTTCTTATTTCTTTGTGCCTCCACACTCCTTCTAGCCCTTCCGAGCCCTCCCGGCTCGTGGGCGGCGGTGCGAGTCTCGGGTTATCGGGCCTTCCCGGTAATCGGATTCTCGGGTCGTTACAGCTGGTATCAGAGCGGTGGTTGTGGACGTACATAGGAATTCGAAATATTGTAGTGATCAGAGTCCATAAGGTCCAGTACAGTCGGCAGCTGGCATAGGGTTTTGTGCTTGTTTTTCCGCTTTGTTTCTCGCTTGAGAGCTTGGGTGCGCTGTGCGGCGCTGTGAAGGTGGTTGTTGTCCGCGGCTTTCATGCCAGCATGGGGTCTAAGGATTGAGGTTGAGAGCCTTCTCCCTCATCGGTGATGGCGCTGGTTGTGCTGCGTTGGGCAGAGGTTGCTGGAAGGTGTGAACTCGCGGTGCTGCGTTCGAGGAATCTGCGGCGTGGTCAGGTGACTGGAGAGGATTTTTCGTGGTTAAGTGGCCGTGAGCATGCTCTGAGGGAGCTGCTGTCGGTTTTGGCCACTCCAGCTTGAGATTTATCCAACCCCTGAGGTTTTCAGGTCGTGGTTTAAGGTGGCAGAGCGGGTGTTCTGATCGAGAAGTGTGCTCCGGTGAGCGGAATGTCTTCTCGGTGAGCTGCCGTTTCGTCGAGCCTGATGTCCTGTCGTGCTCTGTGGCGTCAGAAATGACGTGTCGGTTCCGATTGTTTTACGGATTTCGAGGCAGGATTGGGCTGTGGTGTCCCAGTAAGTCTTGCTCCTGCGCTCTTGCGTGTGAATGGGTTGTGTTCGCCCTAGAGTTGGCTTGAGATGTGAAGGCTCCACGGTGAGTTCGGGACTCGAGGATGAGCGTTGGCGGTTGCCGGTTATGGCTCGTGTTGCGGCTCTTGGCATGCCGTGTTGCAGTTCGAGGAATTGCAGCGGTGGTGCATCGAGAGATGCTGTGATTGTGGTCCGACGTGACACTCGTCGAGTGTGTCAGAGGCGCTGACCTGATGGAAGCGATGGTTTTCCTTGGTGTTGGATGGTGCTGTTTCCGGCGTGCGCGAGGTTCGAGGTCAGGTCGAGCGTGGAGTTCTTCCGTTGGTCGAAAGTCTGCTGGTTTCTCCTTTGGTTGGAGAGATCACGTTCGGCTAAGGATCGTCGTCTTGTATTGTGTGTTCGGATTGGTTGGCCTTGTGTGCCATGAAGTCCGTGCGAGACGTGCTCCTTGTCTTGGCAAGGTGGTTGCCTGTGAGAAGTTGTGCCCATTCCCTTGTCGTGTGAGGGTGCTGGCGCTGTTCTGGAAGGACGAGTGCTGGTTGGGCGGTGTTTGTTTTCTCGACTGTGCGCGCGGATTTGAGTGCGCAGCGGAAGCGTGGTGGGCTTGTGACCCATTGGTTCAGGATCGTAGCGTTGGTTGCTACGGGCGGATTCCTGAGTTTGCGTTGAGCACGAGAGGATTGGTTCCTCTGTGCGAAACGTGTTGTTGCCGTGCCGTTGCCCGAGATATCATGGTGGTGGGCACTGGCAGGATGGAGTGTTGGGGAAAAGTGCTGACTAGTGCACCGCATGAGTACCCTGTTCCTGTGAAGGAAGCCGTGTCAGGCGTCGGTATTGGACCTGGGTGAGGTTGTTGAGGATGTCGCCTGACGGAGGTCGAGGACGTGTTGGTTAGAGTCGATGGCTTGGTGTCTGACTTGTGTTCCCAATCGTGTCCTCGGTTGAGATCGTGCTTTGAGGATGTGGTCTCTGGCAGACTATGGGTCCCGATTGGCGGCTGTGAGTGGCTGGTGAGCTTAATCGTGTGACCGACCACAGCAGCGTCTGTTGGCTTTACGGTCTTGTCGGATTGTGGCAGTGAGATGTATAATCGATCGGGGACCCAAAGTGCTTTGGTCGTGGTGTCGGCGACCAGGTCGCCGTGAGCACTGTTCAGGTGGTGTCCCGTGGCTCTGTGGTAAGGGCGGAATCGGGATTGGCGGGTGTCCACTTGGATTGATCGAAGGATTTGATGAGACCAGATAGAAGAGTGACGCCTGTGGGCGGAGGCCTTTTTGTGAGATTGGCGTCGGATTGGTGGTCCTTGATAGGACGTTGGTGTCGCAATGGTTATCCCTGGTTTGGTGACCAGCATGGGGTGATTCCCCTGTGAGTCTGAGTCCAGTGAGGTGATGATTGAAGACACCAGGATCCGTCATTTGGTTTCGTCGTGCTCCCCGAGAGGGTCGAGTTGGAGCGATGTTCGAGCTCGGATGCGGTGTCCGAGAGGAGTGCAGCTCGAGATGTGGCATCAGTCTGTGTGGGAGTCGACAGATGGCTTGCTGAGGTTTGGAATGTTTCCTTTGGACCTGGTCGAGGACCAGGAAAGAAGGAAGAAGCTAAGCAAGCGAAGGTTTCCCGTTGACGAGCAGTTGGTGACTAGTGGATGGTCTTTTCAGAGACAGAAGATGCTGGTTGTTGGGGCTCGAGCGTGGCAAGAGCCGTGTGCCAGTGAGACCTTTGGTGGTCGTTTCGGTAATGTGCCTTCCCGGACGGGATCTGGGCTTTGTCGAAGTTTATCTTCTGACAAGAGTTGGCACATTGTTGTGTCCGACTTTCGGCTTGCCATGTGTGAGGTGTTTTCTTGGTGCTGAGCTGATGTTCTGGTTGCGGTCTACTGAGAGGACTGCTTGAGCTGGTGGAGGCTCTGTATTGGTTGTCCCCTTGAGAAGGGTGTGCGACCTGTCAGCTGGTTGTAAAGCTGATGTGTGTTTTGTCTGCTGACCATTAGGTGGATCAGTAGCTGTTGCTCGTGTCGAGGGTTGTGTTTCCTCGGTGAGCGAGATCGTGGCTGCGGTGCCATGGTGGATTCTCGCATTGTCTGAGGTGATGCCGGACTGTGTCCTTTGGTATATGCCTGCTCCGTTGGCCGGTGTGTGCTCGGTGCGAGGAGCGAGGTGTTGTTCGTGATTGTAAGTCTGGCTGTGTCCCTCAGGATCGGTGTTTTGTGAGAACCGAGATTTTCTGTGCTGGGGCTCTGACAGCGTTGTCAGTTCGTTCTGTGTTCTTCCCCTGTGACTTCGTGCTTGGTCCTGAATTTCGAGGACGAAATTCTTTTAAGGGGGGAGGGCTGTAATGCCCCGGATTTTTCGGATCCTTCTTCGTGGGTCCCAGATCTGATTTCTCGGAGTGTCTGACTCCGTTGTGTCCGAAATTTAGATCAGCGCGATCCGGAGTCGTTTCGGAGGCCCGGAGGCGTTACGCGACTTTTTCCTCGTGTGTTTTCCGATTCCCGGCGTGGGTTTCGGCTTTCCCTTCGGAACCTCGTTGCGGGTGAACCGAGCCGTTCACCTGGGCACGAGTGGTACCGTTGCGATCGGTGCGCTCCGAGGATCGCGAGAGTGTAATTTTCTATTTTTCTGGATTTTTCTGAATTTTTGGATTTTCCTATATATATAGCCTTTTCTCTCTCCCCCTCTCATTTCTCATTTCTCTCCCTCTCTCTTCTCACGCTCTCTCCTCTCTCCCTCTCTCTCCGGCGGCCGACGGGGCGGAGCATGGGCGAGGCGGGGACGGCGCGGGCGAGGCACGGGCGAGGATGGATGAGGATCGAGGCGGTGGAGGCGCGTGGAAGCTCGGCCGCGAGTTCGTGGAGCGGCGAGGGTTTCACGGCGTTTTCTTCGTGGATCGGCGTCCACGGTGCGCGAAATCTTCGGTGGAGGTAGGGTGATGGACCCTCAGCCCGTGTACTTCCTTTCTCGTGAGTTACGTAAGCCGTGGTGAGCCGAGCGGGCTAAACGGGACGTTTTGGGCAAAATGTGTGTTTTTGGGGTGTGAGCCGGATCTCCCGTTCTATGGTATTTCTGGGCGATCCAGGGGTTTAGATGCATGCCTAGGGGCTTGGGGAAGGTTTCCCCTTTTGTTTCCCCTTCACCTGGGGGTGAACGGGGCGTGGCATGGCTTTTCTCGCGGTTTCTACCGTTTTTCGCCGCGGACTGAGAACGCGCTATACTCCAGTAGCGCGTTCTTGTTCGTCGCGCTGCCCAGATAGGGCGTGTTCATCGGAGAAGATGAACAGTTAGGCGGTTCTTGTTGCGCTATGGGGTCCTAGCGCATTCTGCCCTGTCGCGCTAGGGGTCCCTAGCGCGTTCTGCCTTGTCGCGCTAGGTGATCCTAGCGCGATCTGTGCAGTCGCGCTATAGGGCTATAGCGCGATCTGTCGTGTCGCGCTATAGGTGCATAGCGCGTTCTGCTTGAACGCGCTATGGACCTACAGCGCGTTCTTGGAGGTGACCAGCCGGGCTGCCCAGGGCGGGCGGTCTGCGGCTGATCGTGCTCCTCGTGGGCCGTGTGTGCCTTGGACACCCAGTGGAGTTCCGTGATCGTGTTTTGGGGTGTCTGGAGGTTCCGTTTACCTCGTTTTACGTGCCCGTGCGCTTAAGGGTCCGGGTGACCTTTTAGCATCCGTTCGCATTGTGTTGGTCTCCGGTCGACCCGGTTGGGACCCAGTGGTCGACCTCCGGCCTTGTGAGTGTCCTGGACACCCCATGGGTTCTGTGTCCATGTTTTGGGGTGTCGGGAGGGACCGTGTTACCTCGATTTGCGTGCCCATCGGTGTGGTGGGTCCGGGTGACCCCATGTGTCCCGGGCTTTCATGTTACGCTCGATCGAGTCACCGTGTGTCGGTGTGTGTGCGGTGGGGTCTCCCCCGCATGTCGTGGGTTCCTTTGGAAGGCGATTCCCGTGTGGGCCATGTGTTTGGCCTTGGACTGTGAGTCCAGTTGTCCGGCCTGGGGCTGGAGGTTTCCCGCTTGCTTCAAGATGGGAAATCGTCGTGGCGGCTTGTGTGCTGTCTTGGGAACCGTGCTTCTGTGTTTTCTGTGTGGCCCGTGTGAGTGGCCTTTGTCCCTTGCGTTCCCTTCCCGAGGGAGTGGTCTTGGCGACTCGTGAGTTGTCTCGGTACTTGTACCACCGTGGTTTTAGACCTAGAGATTGGACTAGATTGACGGCCTTGTGCTGTTGTGTACCACGGTCTTGACCCCGAGTCTTGTGACTCAAGGACCGTTGGGTGTAGTGTGTCTAGAGGACTGTCCAGAGTCCAGTGACTTAGCGTCGTTTGAGTTTTCTCGACTCTAGCGCACGGTGCGTGCGTGGCCGTGGACTGTGAGTCCTGTTTCTTCTCCGACTGTGGTCGCCGTGTGACGGGGCCGGTACGTGGGGTGGTCCCCGTACGTCGTCAGATTCGGACGTTGTTTTTCGTTGACTTGAGAGTCTACTCCTTCAGTGACCCTCCACTAGTCGTAGCCTACCAGTACGCGTGTGCTGGTCGCACCAGGGAGTGGTGTACGGGCTTACCCTAAGGACGGTTAGACTGGTTTCCGTCGGGCCCCTCGTCGTAGCCAGAGTCCGGCTGCGGGGGAAAACCAGTCAGAGGGCCAGACCTAGAACGTGTGGTCTGTGTGTGCACACGTGGTTGGGGACAGTGGACGCACGTCGACCGGCGTGACCCCAGCTAGTCACTTGTTTGTGGTTACTTGTACGGTGTTCGCGCCTCGGGTAGGACCAACCACGTCAGGCGGTTCACCTGTGGTGCGGTGTAAGACGTCAGGGGAAGCTACCGGCTGTGCTTCTAGTGGGTGGTACTCCTGTTGAGTACGGAGTGACAGACTATCAGTCTCTGTGTCCTTGACCTTCGGGTTTCGGTCGTGTTGACCGTTGAGTTTCGGTTGGTTCGCCGTGACGCGTGTGTTGGTTTTCGCGTCATGAGATTAGTGCTAGTAGCTTTACCGAGGGTGCGTCTTGTTGTGCGGTACCTGCGATCGGATGGTCGGGGTTGCACCTTGGATAGTGTGTCCAGGTCGGCTGTGTCCGGGGGACAGGCCTTTACGGCGTGGTTGCCGTGGGTTTTCACTTCGGTAGGTGGTGCTAGCGTGGTTCGGTAGCTTCGACTGCGTGATCGAGGTGTGTCTTCCGGTACAGTAGGAGTAGCTGTAGTGCTGAGTTTTGACCGGCCACCGGTTTGCTGTTCCTGCTGTAGTTGTAGCTTCCTTTTCGCTACCGCCGTTATTTCCGGTTGGGGTTCCGTGGGATCCCTGCTGAGTCTCTATTTTGGAGACTCATTCCCTGCTTTTCAGGTGTGGCGATTCTTCCTCGAGGTTCGAGGGTGCGGAGCGGAGGTTCTCAGTTGCCAGCTTGCCGGGCCGAGTGTTCACTTGGCATGTGGTACGTTTTACTGCTTTAGACTGTACTTTCTGTCGGACTGGACTCTGTTGTAGTTGTTTATTTATTTCTGTTAATTGTTGAGTTGTCCTGCTTTATTTCCTATTTCTTTGTGCCTCCACACTCCTTCTAGCCCTTCCGAGCCCTCCCGGCTCGTGGGCGGCGGTGCGAGTCTCGGATTATCGGGCCTTCCCGGTAATCGGATTCTCGGGTCGTTACAGACTTGGCCCTGGCTGGGAAGGAAAGAGCGGCGCAGACTCCCAGGGTGCCACTGAATGCGTGGATTCGCCACTTTTATGATGGCCCCTTTTGCTTTCACCAGGAGTTCGCGAGGGACCAGACCCCCTGGGAGGAGTACACATAGGTGGATCTGTGTTTCTGGACATATAGCATGTATATCTATGCGCCACAGGAGGGGTGGAACCCCCATAGACTGCCAGACATGAGGCGCTTGGCCGCGTACTTGGCGTATTGGCTGGCGACGTTTGTGGTCCCCCACGGGGAGGACAGCCAGCTGCGAGTAGAGCTGTTGTGGCCTGCGTACCAATTGGCAGAGGGACGAAGGCTGGCCTTAGCCCCAGTGACGTTGGCCAATGTTTACCAGGGACTGGGAGTACTGGCTGCGCACCCGGTGCCACGTGAGCGAAGCCTGCTTCTGTCGACTCACTACCTCAGTGCATGGGCTGGGTTGCTGTTCTCAGGGTTGGTGTCTCGCGGGTCTGTGATGAACCAGGTGGCACCATTGTTTTTTAGCGTCACCGGATAGCCTGATGGGGACGCAGTGATGCAGCTGGAGGAAGCTAGGAGAGTTTTGTGTTACTTGTCCGGCAGGGGCGAGGAGGGTGTTCCTTTTGACGGTGCTACCATGGACTCTCACCTGATCATGGTGCCTTTGAATGGTGGGGCGGCATGCGCCCTACCCTACCAGCTGGAGCCAGACGCGTCATTGTACACAGAGTGGGTGATGAGCACCCGGCCAGCGGTGCTACCTTTACACCGGTCCGTGATGAGCTTCTTAGAGCCGTACTACCATCACAGGTTCACTCGGAACTTCGGGTACGACCCGGGGATCCCGTTGAACAAAGAGTTCCCTTTGGCGGGTCGGCAGTACAAAGTTCGGGACACACATTTGCTAGCCGCAGCGTGGTGGGACTTCTACTGTCGCCGAGAGCCGGAGCAACTACCGACGCCTGTGCCGGGACACAGGGGACAGTTCGACATCCACTACGCCAGATGTTGGTTCGAGCATAGTCACCAGTACCGACAGAAGGCCTCAGCGATCCGGAAAGCCGAGGAGACCCGTCTCTTGAGGGAGGACCTGCCTCTCATCGCATTGGATGACGGGTATCTGCAGACTCGCTTTTATCGGATCCGCCGGGAGGTAGAGAGGCTGGAGCAGCAGGCGCCCCGGGGGAGCCGAGGCTCTTTATCGACGGGGCGGAGCGGCAACGAGGCACTGAAGCACCTCAAGCAGGCGCGGGAGGCACCTGGAGGTACCAGAGTCAGGGCCCCTCGACCCGAGACGTCAAGGACTTGGTGGACCCAGTTTCTGGCGGACTGCGGGTTTGAGCAGCGGGGTTCGCTGGACCGAGTGCTCCCTGAGGGGAGCTTTGCAGATACGGCGGCTGACGACTGGAGGCTTCATATCACCCATGCGATAGGGTCAGCTGGACCTATAGAGCTCGTGTCCCTCATTGAGTGCACCTACACCCTGAGGGACGTGAAGGAGGCGGTCACGAAGGCTGCACGGGTTGTGGGTTTGAAGCCAGAGCAGCTAGTTCCTCTGCCACTGCCTCCCTTCGTGACTACAGGTAAGACCTCTTCATTAGCCTACTAGCCCTGCTTTGTTGTTTTCTAGGGTGTATGGCTGAGAGATCTTGTGTGGCTGTGTTTGGCAGGTTCCGCGGCGGACAGGGATCCCCTCTCCACATGGACATCTTCTGGGGATGGTGACGGGGCCCTTCAGCCCAGGAGGAAGCGCCCCCGGGTGGAGACCAGAGTCAGGGAGGTTGGTGAGTCCTCTCGGGGACCCATTGCCATGAAGCATATCGAGGCGGAGTCGACTCTGAGTAAGTGCCATATTCGCCTACTTGCTTCATATTGATTCAGCCTTGACGATTGGCTAACCTTGTGCAATTGGATTTGCTTTCCACAGCGCCACTGGAGATCGGGGTTGAGGTGGCCTTCTCGCCACCTCAGGAGGTCGAGCCACTTCCTGACGAGGGGGTTGATCATGAGATTGATATGGAGGGGCTTTTTCGTCTGATGGACGAAGCTGCCCCCAATGTTGAGACCTTTCCTGAATTTGAGCCATGGAAGGCTTCAAAGGATGCCCAGCCAGGTAAATAAATCTGGAATTGAGCGTGTCGTGTTTATGGCTGTATCTGTTTCTGGGAGTTGACATAGTTGCTGGTGTCGTGCAGAGGTGGCCGAGGCATCGGAGACCGTAGCTTCTTCAGAGATGCGAGGCGAGGTGCCCTCATCTGTTGACGGGCAGGAGCCCGCTACGACCCAGGATGGCTTGGGTAAGTATTGAACTATTACGGAGGGCATTGCCCCTTCATTATAGAGTTGCAGGGATGCCAATACTGACTGACTTTATGATGTCATTTGCCAGGTGAGGATCCAGCAGCCACTCTGGAGATGATTCAAGAGCTGGTCCGCATAGGCCCTTCAGTGTCTCTTCCCTCCTTTGAGGGGGAGCCTAAGGGGAGGAGTGCTTCAATGCCGCCCACGATCGAGGAAGTGTTTAGCTTGTTGCCGCAGCTGTTGGCGGGGGTGGAGCGAGCATTCCTTCCGGCTGTGGTGTCGGCCTGCATTGTGGGGCTAGTTGGGTCTTCGAGCATGGGACCCTCAGGTGCGTAATTGGAGACTTAACCACTTATGTTAAGCCTTTTATTGTTGATTGTCTTCTGGTGTTGAAGTCCTATCAATATTGTTTACAGGTGTACCTTCGCCCCTAGAAGAAGGTGAGCTGCCCCGCAACGGGGCCGAGATGGTGGAGGAGGGGCCCACAGAAGTGGCCTCTGCTGAGGGCGACGAGGAGATCGTCGATATCGAGAAGGTTTAGGAGGGGAGTGCTCACACCGGTGAGTTTTATGTTTGCAACTCTTAGCTAGAGAACCACTCTTGTATGGAGCTGGGTCTGGCGATGACCTTGTTTGCTGCGTTGGCTTGCAGTAGCTTCAGGTTTGGCCACCTCTGGGAGTCCGTCGGACACCTCGTCGAGCTCTTCAGATGACGGTGGCTCAGAGATGGAGACAGAGGAGAATTCGTGCTCGAGCTCTTCATCCTCTGGGCCCTCCGCTGGTAGGGAGATTCTGACGAGGACCACTTCTGGAGGTATGCAGTGGTCCTCTCCGCCTTTGTTCAGTGCTTGTATGCTCTATAAGGCAGAGTGCTGACGTTCTTGAGTTACTTGCAGCATCGGATCCTAGGGAGGAGCACGTGTCGGCTCCTGATGAGGGCGGGAAGGAGGAGCCCGTAGTCCCACCCGTGCTTTCTGGGGATGAACGGATGGTGGAGGAACCATTGCCCTCTCCAACCCCAGTAGGTGATGCTGTGGAGGCGGAGGTGTAGTTGCCATCCCTGACCCTGACAAATGATGTCACAGAGTCGGTTGGACTTGCTCCAGGTAAGGAGTCAAGACTTATCTCCTTCTTTTGTCAGGTTTTTCACCTTGTTTGTCGAAGGAAGTCATTCATGTATTACTTACTCCTTTGGTGTTTGTTGGAACTATGCAGGTTCCACTGGAGTGCTGGCTGCGTCCGGAGACCTCTCCCTAGATTTAGGGGTCAAGTGGCCTCCATTCGCCTCTCCGCCAGAGCCGTTGCTGGATGCGAGTGCAGATGCCGCCCTGCTCTAGTGGCCGCGAGGCTACTCACAGAGCGAGCCCCTCCCTTCTCCAGAGGACCTGAGGCAGCCACTGCGGGAGTGCACCCAGGGCTATCACGCACTCGGATTCCCACGTGAGCTCTGGATGTCCGGGTTGGCTGGGATCTTGGCGGAATACCTGCGACTCCGTGAGGTTCAGGCGCAGAGGCCTCAGAGGCTAGCGACGATCCGAGAGGCGTAGGAGCAGCGGGCTCGGCTTGTGCCGGCCGTAGCCGAGCAGAGGAGTCACACCGAAGCGACCGCGTCAACATCTCAGGAGCGAGCCGCACAGCTGAGGGAGGTGGAGAGCCAGGCCGAGGCCTTGAGGAAGGTCTGGGAGGAGCGGCAGGTAGTTGTTGAGCGTGTCCGTGCCGAGTGGCAGGCGGCTGAGGCTACAGCCGGAGCCAATGCTCAGCTCTTGTCCACCCTGGAGGCGGAGCTTGCAGCGGCGGACTATCGCCTTGCGGTGCTAGAGGGGACTGAGCCGGAGCCCTGATTGTATCTTCCCCCTCTTCTCCTTCTCTCTTGTTTTTTGATGTCTGGAGTGTATGCATTTTGTTATCCCAAGGGCATGTCTTGGGCTCCTTTTACAGAGTATTAATAAACTCCAGATCCTTTATTTACTGGGTTGTTCCCTCCCTTCTTTGATGGAATGGAATGATGCACGTGAACTGACGACCACTTATTGTTAGTCGTGCTTGCTTGTCCTACGACGCATTGTCATGAGTGATACAGGAACCGGTTTAAGGAACTCGGTGTTAGAAGCTGGAGATTGAGTACTGGGTAGTAGAGGAAAGAAAGGCTATATGTGGGGCCAATCCTCCTGGGGATGAAAGCCCACATACCGGGGAACCAACGTAGGCCTGTAAGAACGGGGCAACTTACGTGGTTTAGGGTTGTAGAGGTGATTCTGGAGGGTGTATATTGACCCTGAACTGGATGGTGGAATATTGGCTAACATTGTGCCGTTAGCCAAAGAATAGGATTCGTATGTGTCTGGGAAACTGAGATTGAGCTAGCTGGACGGCCTAGGCGGACATGGCAACCAAGACCGGAACTAGGAGAGGGACTGGAAATTGAAGCTAGGACTGTGACTGGGAAGAGGGGCTGGAGCTGAAGCCAACTGGGTGACCTAGAAAGGTGCAATGGTTGGGAACTGGAACCAGATCGGATGGCTAGCCTGGGAAGACGTTATAGCCGAAACTGGAACCGAGAGCTGGCGGCTAGCCTGCGAAGGTGTCGTACCCGAGGCTGGAGTTGAAAACTGGCAGCTAGGCCTATGAAGGAGTTGTAGCCGAGGATGGGACTGGAAGCTGGGTGGCTAGCCTGTGAAGGTGTCGTAGTCGAGGCTAGGACTGGAGACTGGCGACTGGCCGGTGAAGGCGTTGTAGCCGAGGTACTGGGACTAGAGGCTGGGTGGCTAGCCCGTGAAGGCATTGTAGCCGAAACTGGAAGCTGGAGATTGGCGGCTGGCCTGTGAAGGCATTGTAGCCGAAGACTGGAAGTTGGAGACTGGCGGCTGGCCTTTGAAGGTGTTGTAGCCGAAACTACAAACTGGAGACTGGCTGCTGGCCTATGAAGGCGTTGTAGCCGTAACTGGAAATTGGAGACTGGCGGCTGGCCTGTGAATGCGTTGTAGCCGAAACTGGAAGCTGGAGACTGGTGGCTGGCCTGTGAAGGTGTTGGAGCCGAAACTGGAAACTGGAAGCTGGCGATGGCCGACCCTCGGGGGTGTAGTGGCCATCATTGTCGTGGAGTGATGTTGAGCTCGCCATCGAGACGTGTCATGGCCGATGGCTTTGTAAGTGAAAAGTGGAAAGGGAGAGAGTTTTTTTTCTTCTCTTTACCAGCTCTACCGCCCTTGCGAGTTTTCACCAGAGCTGGCCCCCTTTAGCTTTTCCCGGTGCGCCCTTGCGATTTTCACACCGAGGGGTTACCCAATTTTGCCTGAGGCGCCCTTTCGGGTTCTCACCTCAGCTGGGTTGGTGGCAATTTTTGTCCCCAGTCGTCTCGTAGAGAGAGTTGACTGAGGCCGCCGGGGTATCTTTATTTTTAACCCTATTTTTTTTGAGACTACCGTATATAGCATGTTACTGTCAGGGGACATAACTTGAGACTGGAAGGTGAGGATAGACGAATATTGTTCGACCATTCATAAGGGTTTTTTTGAAATCCTTAAGCCATGGTGGCGAAGGGCCACTTTGCCATGGGAAGGTATGACTGGAGTTGTAACTAGTGGATCTGGGATTGTATGGGGGAAACTGGGATTATACTGAACTGGAGGGCTCTGGATTTGCTGGATATGTGGGATGTAGGGGTAGAGGATGACAAATATCTAGGGAATGTATCGGGATGTAAGTTTACCGAGATCGTGACTGGAAGTTTGACTGTCACAGGGACTGGTTGAACTGTGACATTGAGGTGAGGGCCAAAGGTTGGCCGAGCTGAGCGGAGTAACGCAAGATTAACTGGGATTAGAGGGCTTGCGCTGTAGCAATGCAAGTGTATTGGAGACTGGTTCTGGGTGAGACTAACGGCCCACCAAGGGACAGGTGGAAGGCCGTGTTGACTGGTAGGGAGAAGAAGATTTTCTCATTATCGGCTCTACCGCCCTTTCGGGTTTTCGCTAGAGCCGACCCCCTTTAGCTTTTTCGACGTGCCCTTGTGGGTTTTCAGTCGAGGGGTTTCCCGATTTTGCCTGAGGTTCCCTTTCGGGTTTCACCTCAGCCGGGTCACTGGCCTTTTTGCCCCCAGCCACCCTATTGTGGTGAGGATGACTGGGTCTGTCGGGCATCTCTATTTTTAACCCCATTTTTTTATTATTGTTTTTTTTTGACTTACCTGTGAGCCTGACAGCTAGACTGGCGCTGGTGCAGAAGCGCCCTGCTCCCATAGTGACGGGAACGAGGGCAGGGGACCGGTTCCCGCGATGCGTGGCGGCTATTCCGAGGAGCTGAACTGGCTGGTTGACTGGGAATTGAAGACCGGGAGGACTGGCCGGTGGGATCCTCCACGGGGGAGGACCGGCCTTATTGGTAGTAGCTGGGGCGTGCGCCTTAGTCTGGCTGGCGCGCGAACTCATGCTCTGGCGCATAGTATAGCTTCATGTGTTTGCCGTTGAGAGGCGGGAACGGTCTGTGTCCTTTGTGATCAACAACTGTGTAGGCCCCACCCTCATAGACATTCTGGATGATGTATGGACCTCGCCAATTTGGCTGCAGTTTTCCACTGGAGCGCCCTGCCATGACCTCTTTTTCTTTGATCATGACAAGGTCGCCTTGCTTGAAAGCTCGTTGCCTGAAGAGCTTATCATAGGCCCGGACCATGCGAGCCTGATATACTTGCAGGTGTTTGTAGGCTTCGAGTCGCTTGCCTTCTAGATCGGCGAGCTCTTCTAGTCTTCTCTGGTACTCGTTTTCGTTAGGGCCGGCAAGGTCGGTGTGGATGGCCACACGATAAGAGGCTAACTGGACTTCGATGGGGATAACTGCTTCTGCCCCGTAAGCAAGGGAGAACGGCGAGCACCACATGGGGGTTTTGTAGACCGTCCGATAGGCCCACAATGCTTCGAAGACCTTTTCACCCCAATCGCATTTTCGGTGGCTAACCATCTTAGCCAGGAGCTTGCATAGGGTTTTGTTGAAGGCTTTCGCTAAGCCGTTAGCCTGAGGGTTGTAGACCGAAGAAGTGCTCCAGTCGATGTGGAATTTGGCCGCTAACTGGTATATGGCCTTATTCTTGAAGGGTGTCCCGTTGTCGGACACTATGCAACTGGGAGTACCGAATCGGTATATGATGTTGTGCCGGACAAATCTGGCAACGACTTCACCGGTGACCTCTCGCAAGGGTAGAGCCTCCGCCAATGGGAGAAGTAATCAGTGGCGGCCAAGATGTATTTATGGCCCTTGGAAGATGGTGGGAAAGGCCCCGTGATGTCCATGCCCCACTCAGCGAATGGCCAGGTGGGGGCCGTAGGACTTAATGGGTTAGGAGGTCTCCTGGGTACTGGGCCAAAGGATTGGCACTGATGGCATGCACGGGCATATTTGATATAATCCACGTACATGGTTGGCCAATAGAAACCTTTGAGCTTGATGTTGTGCTTCATTCGGTCTCTGGCCTGGTGTGCGCAGCACAATCCGGAGTGGACCTCCTGCATGATGGCTCGAGCTTCCGCTATAGAGACACATCTCAGGAGAATCGACTTATCCTTCTCGTGGACGAGCCGATACAGGGAGTCGCCAATCAACTCGTAAGAGGTTGCTCGGCGGAGTAACTGGACTCTTTGAGCTCGGTCAGGTGGAAGCTACCCTTTCTTGAATTTGATGATAGGCGTACGCTAATCATCCTCTTCTGGAGGTGTGCTTTGGTCAAGGTCGTGGACCGAGCAAATGGTGAGACCGGTGTTGCCTTCGAGTGAGCTCGGCATCAATCTTCGGTGCTTGATGATGATGTCGACCTCGCCCTCAGGCGGGAGCTTGATGGCCGCGGCCAATTTTGCTAAGGCATCTGCCTGAGCATTGCTGCCTCTGGGAATATGACCTATTTCAAAGAAATAGAACATCTGGGTTAGTCTGGTGACAACGGTATGGTATGGAACCAACTCTAGCTTCCGCACGTCATAGATGTCGAGGACCTGTCGGACTATCAATTGGGAGTCCCCGTAGGCTTTGAGGCATTTAATGCCCATGTGGAGAGCCATCTGGAGCCCAATAAGTAGAGCTTCATACTCGGCTTCATTGTTGGTTAGGGACTTCATAAGGGCGCAAGAGTTGTACAAAACTCTGCCTTGAGGAGTCAGGAAAACAATGTCGGCACCTGCCGTGGTGGCTGGATCCTGGTTGCTCCGGGTGATCCCTCGGGAAGCACCATCGAAGTAGAGCTCCCAGCAAGGTACGCTGGTTGTGAGAGCGCTGGGCTGAGCAACAGTGGTTGTGAGAGCACTCTGCTGCCAATAATGCAAGACATCTCTGCTCTGTTCAACCGGTTGTTGCGATCGAGTAGCCAGGGACTCCTCATCCGGGAGCTCCGAGCTGAAGGGTGAATTGTCTGGCGCTGGATGGGCTGCCAAGAATTCAGCCATACCCTGTCCTTTGATTGCTTTTCTGGGGACATAGGTAATGTCGTACTCCATCAACAGGAGAGCCCACCTCCCCAGTCTGCTCGAGAGGACAGGTCGTCGAAGGAGATACTTCAGAGGGTCGTGCTTGGATATAAGCTCGACTCGATGAGACAGGAGGTAATGCCGCAGCTTCTTGACTGCGAACACTAATGCCAAGCAGACCTTCTCCATAAGGGAGTAGCGGTACTCGGCACCGATTAGCTTCCGACTGAGGTAATAGAGGGGCTGCTCTTTACCTTTTTCATTGATCTGCGCCAACAGAGCTCCTAGCGAAGCGTCCATGGCAACAATGTAAAGGATGAGGGGTTTACCCTTGACTGGTGCTCCCAGGATTGGGGGAGTAAGGAGATACTCCTTGATTTGCTCGACAGTCGCCTGGCATTCCGAGTCCCATGTGAATGGGGCATCTTTCTTCATCAGCTTGCTGAAAGGTGCGCATCGACCGGAGAGGTTAGAAATAAACCTCCGAATGTAGGTCAGCCTCCCTTGGAAGGACCTAAGTTCAGTGATGTTGCTGGGTGATGGAAGTTGCCAGATCGCTTTGATCTTGCTCTGAGATCCACCTCGATTCCTCGGTACCTGACGACGAAGCCGAGAAATTTGCCGCTGGATATGCCAAAGGCGCATTTCATGGGGTTCATCTTGAGCCCATATTGCCGGAGACACTCGAAGACTTGGCGAAGGTCGCGCAAATGGTCTTCACGCCTTTTGGTCTTAACGACGAGGTCATCGACATAGCATTCGAGGATGTTGTACAGCATCTCATCGAATATTTTAGTCATGGCCCTTTGGTAAGTAGCACCGGCATTCTTCAAATCGAAGGGCATGCGTTTGTAATTGAAAATCCCCTTGGGGGACTTGAAGGCTGTGTGGTTCTTGTCTTTGAGGGACATCCGTATTTGATTATAACTGGACGACTCATCCATGAAAGACAAGGCTTCGTGACCAGTGGTCATGTCGACCATTGTTTCTGTAATTGGGACTGGGAAGTCGTCCTTCGGACAGGCTTTGTTGAGGTCTCGAAAGTCGACGCAGATGCAGACTTGACCATTCTTCTTCTTGACCGGAACTATATTGGCGAGCCAGATCGGGTAGATGCACGGCTCGATGAAGTCGACCTCCGCCATTTTGTGGACTTCGGCCGAAACCTGGAGCTCCAGCTCGTGGCGCATGCGCCGCTGTGGTTGCTTGACCGGAGCGACTAAGGGAGAAATGGCTAGGTCCAGGTGAAGCAGTCCTTGAACTCGAGCAGGAGTTGCTTGTAGTTCTACTTCTCTGCCTCGGTGAGGAGGGCACTGACGAATGTAGGCTGAGGGGCTTCATCTTTGCCCAGGTTGATCTCCACGAGATCGTCGACGGTCGCCTGGCCGCCGTCCTCCAGCTCGGGAGGAGCGGGTTGGAGGTCGATGAAATCGTCATCATCAGTGTCGGCTTCGTGTATTTCTTGGTTCTCGAAGCCACCAATTGATGCTGAAGGGACCGGAGAGCAGTTGTTGCTGGGACCCGCTAGGGATCGATCTGGGCCGCCGGCTTGTGACCAACAGTCATCAACTAGGGTTACTGAGGTTTCTCCGGGGTTGCTCGGCGAAGCTGACAATCTTTCGCAGCTTGGACCAGCAAGATCCCCCCCTCAGGAAGGTTTACCGTACTGGGTCCCTCGACTGGCTGAGAGACCGGAGAAGCCTCTCCCGCCCCTTTGTCTTGGCAGGGAGGCGAAGAAGGTTCCCCGACGGCTTGAGCCGGGGTTCTGGCTTTGGCGGAGATCGGGATCAGAATTTCCTCTCCTCATCCCCGGAGCTGTCGAATTTGGCTTCGACTCTAGCTTGATCGTCGGCTGGTTGCGCCAAGCCTACGACGTTGACTGCGTAGTGGACGCGGAAGTCGGGTCCTGGTCGTAACCAAGCCCCCTGGTATCCTTATGGAAGGACGGGGGTTGCCCCCGGACCTGGGAAGGGTCCCACAGTCGACGGAAGTATCTTTGTTGGGCAGAGGTCTGCCACAGGGGAATGTGTTGTTTCAAACACATTTCTTGAATATGCGGCGACAGGTCGCCCCACACCTGAACTGCTTCAGGGGTATCATCGGCTTGCCTAGACCAGCCGAAGTCATCATCTGGCGGGGCTTGAGGGACCATGTCTCCTTTATAGAAGACAATGGGTTTGTCCCTGTTAGCCTTCTTCTTGTTTCGGCATTGTCGCTTGAAGGTGACGATGAATGTCGTCAGCGACTCGACGCTGTGCTCCTCGGATGCACATGGGAGCTGGATGCAGTCTGGTGGCAAGCATATACTCTTGCCGATAGCTCGGCTAATAAGATTAGCCTCGAAGTCGATCTGGCGCTTTCAGGGCGGGCTGGGGTTGACTTGGAGCCGAGGCGTAGCCAGTGAAGCTTGGCCTTCTCCTCGTCGACAGAGAAGAGATTATCGTCATCTTCCTCTGAGAGCCAACTGTTGCTTTTGCTCTTGATCACGGGGTGCGGGCTAATCCCCTTGAAGTAGAGCGCAGCATCAGCTAGGTTGCATTCTGCTAGTGTGAACGGTGACAGGTCTGCAAAGACCTTGTGTTGCTCTCTGTCCTTGGCATACTTGATGCATTGGTGGAGACTCGATAGGACGACCCAGTTTTCATGCAGGCAGGGTCTGCCCAATAGCATCTTATAAGACGTGTTGGAGTCGATGATGTAGAATGTCTCCTTGGAGGCGAAATCATCAAGCACCAGATCGACGTCCACCCGGCCGAGGACGTCCTTGGTGTTCTGGTTGAAGCCGGATATCTTGACCGCATGGACCTTCTGGAGGTATGGGGTCAGATATAGAGACCTGAATGTCTTGAGCGGCATGATGTTAACAGGGGCACCAGCGTCCACCAGGATCCGGTTCACATCATGCCCGTTGATCTTCCCCTTCATGTAAAGAGGGCGATTGTGGCACGGAGGGGACAGCAACATGTCTTTCTTCGTGAAGGTGATGGTGGATGCGAAGGCTCCATATGCAGCCGCCTTCATTTCCGCGGCATGCGCTTCATAGACTTCCGGCTCTTGGAGTATTTTGATAAGGGTTTCCCTTAAATCCTTACTCCAAGCGATGGCTTCCCAAATTGAAATGCTGGCAGGGAAGCGCTTCATCTGGTGGAGGACCTTTCGGTCAGCTCGGGCTCGAGCATCCTCCAGAGAGGGTAGTATGTCAGGTTGAACCTCTGTGAGCTGCCGTGCTGCTCCCCGTCGGGGAGTTGCACTGCCTTGCCCTTACCACTGGATCAGACTGACCTTGATCACCAGCGGACTCTGGAACAGGGATGCCAATGACGGCTCTTCTGGGGGTGGCTGGGGGCTGGCTCATCCTTGCCAGACGGTCCCGCTTGCTCTGTTACAGAAGCGGGACTGGTGCAGAGGCTGGGAGGCTGGCCGCAGCCTCGCCAAAGCCGAAAGGGTCGAAGATATCGGGTCAGCCCCGAATTTCCACTTCCGGGATGGGAGCCGGTTCCTCTCCTCGAAAGAGGATGATTCGCTCCGGATCGAAGGTGGACGGAGAGAGGGGTAGCTCGGGAGTTCTCCCACGGCCTCTACCACGTCCCCGGCCATGGCCTTGGCCGCGTCCGGTGTGCTCTGGAGTTGGCTGTAGCCCAAGCGGGGCATTAGCCCTTTGTCTCATCTGGGAGGCTACTGGCTCGCCCCGCCGAGAAGCAATGATATTGTCGGGAGGTGGGATGGCCACCATGTTGCAGGTGCAGTGCTGGAGCATTTCTTCCAGCAACTCTAGGGTGATCTCCTTGTCTTTATAGCACAAGGAGAGCTCGTCAGGGATCACGAGTCTTTCGCCATTCTTGAGCTTTTGGATCATTTCTTGGACCCAATTTCTGAGGCGGGCTCGTTTCTGCATTTCTTCCCACAGGATGTAGCTGTCGAGTGGGAGAGCCCCGGTAGGATGAGGAGGAACGTATTCCTCCAAGTCATCAATGAGCCGCTGGAGCCTTTGGAGAGGCGTTGGCTCGGCCGGGAATTGCAGGGCGGCTGCTTGTTCAGCCTGTTTCTTGAGCCGCCTTCTGAGGTTCTTCCTCCTATTTTTCTCTTGTCTCTTGGCTATAGCAGTCTCCAAGGGAGTAGGAGGGAGAGGTGCTAGAGCCGGAGTAAATCCTGATGAGGATATCTCCGAGCTGACGCCCTTGTGGGGCGAGGTCGATGACTCTTCCTCGCCCGGATTTCGATCCAGGCGCCTTCCGCTTGTTGTATCTGGAAGGTGGCATTGATCGCCTGCTCGATTACCTCGAGCGGCAATTCCTGGTATGCCGAATACTGGGACTGGCGTCCGAAGACGTGTTCGCGGTTTGGTGCCTTACCCGCGGTGGCGATGGGAGCCTACGAGAAGTCGGTAGGCTGGTGCTGGCATCCGAAGACGTGTACGCGGTTTGATGCCTTAGCCGCGGTGGCGACAAAGATGTCTCCTGCTGAGCCGGTACGTTGGGACCGGTGTTGGAGGACATATGCGCGGTTTGATGCCTTACCCGCGGTGGCGGCGGCTTCTATTGAGAAGCGGGCAGAGAAGGGCACTGGTCGTCCTGCTCCTTAGCCTTGCCTTTGCAACCATGCTGAGGGCTAGGCTTGGCGACCAATGACAGTGTCGCAGGACATTGTCGCTCTGCACAGTTGTCCCGACTTTACGGAATGAAGGAGCCTTGTGGCGGTGGGCCCGCCACTTGAAGCGAAGCTGCTGAAGACTCCGAAGATGTCTTCTTCGTACTCCAGATTGTGTCAACAGGTAGGCGGGATAGACCCGACGGCCCCTCCACTGAGGAGGTACAACGAGGCTGAGGCGGGGCCTCACCCTATTTTTGCTTTCCCTTCCTATCCGCGGCTGTCGGCGACGAAGATAGGGCGGGAGGAGGATGAGAAAGAGCCAAAGAGCTTGTAGTCATCTCGCCCACCAGAATGTCCTCTCGGCCGAGAAGGACCCGGAGGAGCCTGGCAGTGTCCTTCTTCAGGGAAAGGGAGAGACTTTAGCTCCTGCCAGGACCGCCACTGCACGGCCGAAGTGGCCGGGATTGGCTGGCTAGGCGCTGATGTCTGGGAGCCCTCAAGGGCCGAGGAGCAGGAGAATGGATGACTTTGACCGAAAAGTTAGTCGGCTCCGCCTCTTGACTGGCATCCTGCTCCCTACGCCTTCGCAGTCGCTCGAGCGCCTCTTGATTGTCCGTCCGGAACTCGAGCCACTCCGGAGGGTGCTGGTAAGGCAGCCCGTGCCCATTTTCTTGGGAGAGTCTGGCCGCTCTGGCGCATCCCTGGCGATGCGCAGGGTCTCTTCGACAGCTTGCCGAAGCCTGACGAGCGACATGGAGTTTCCTTCTGCATCGATCTGCTCCCATTGGATCTGTTCCTGGATGAGGTGTTGAACTTCCTCACAGGACTCGATCGGGTGGCAGATTCTGGCGTGGAAGGGGCAGTACTGGGGGTGACTACGATCCCAATGGGTGTAGTCAGGAGGTGAGTCGCGGGGCATGATTTGCCCAGTCTCGACGAGGATATCGAAGAGTCGCGGGTTCTCTCCCTTGGGAAGGAGAGAGGTCTCTGATCATGCCAGGGCCTCCACCCTGGGTACCAGATCGAACGTTCCCTTTGATTAGCCCTGGGCTCCTCTGACTTGTCATAAGAGAGAGAGAATGCGGCCATCATGTGGATGACATTGGCTGAGGGGTGAGCCACGCGTGCGGCCTTAGCCGGCCTGGCCCACGTATGTGGTTGCGGAGGATCGACGAGACCGCTCTTCATCTTGACGAGGCCGTCTCGGATCAGCTTCTGCGCCTGAGTCTTGAAGACGTAGCAATCTTCAATTGAGTGACCCAGCATGCGATGGTACAGGCAGTAACTGGGATCGTCGGTCTTTAGGGCCTCGTCCGGCTTGCGGATTTCTGGCAGCTCGACGATCTTCTGGGCCATGCAGAGGTCGAAGAGCATCTTCGTGTGTTCCTTCTTGAAGGAGAAGGGTGTCTTCATGCGCTCCGAGAAGGAAGGAGCAGCCGGCTTATCCGCTGGCTTTTTGTCAGAACCACTAGACTCGGCCCCTTTACTGGCTTTGGCGGTAGGGGTGAATTCTATGATATTCACCTCCTTATCGGGCTGGCGTTCTCGCGCTTGTTTACCCTTTGCTGCAGTATAGCTCGGGTTGTCGGCGAAGAACATCTCTATCTCGGCGACTGCTGAGTTGAGCTGGTCGAAGCCTTTGATATTGGTGCCGAGAAGCTTTTCGCTGACCTCGGCCGCCAGACCCCGACGACATATGGTGATGGTGTCCTCCTGGACGACTGGATTGACACACCTCATGCTGAGGTCTCTCCACTTTTTGATGAAGTCGAGGGCGCCCTCGCCCTTTTTTTGCCGAAGGGAACAGAGTTCGGCTAAGGCGACCTTTCGCTTGGCCGTTTGAAATCGATCGAGGAATTTCTTCTGGAGGTCGGCCCAGTCGACGACTGAGACGGGCTTCAGGCGGGAGTACCATTGGAAGGCCGTTCCCGTGAGCGAAGTGGCGAAGTAGCGGAGGAGATATGATTCGTCCAACGTTAACTCACCCATGGCCGTGACATAGTAGGCCAAGTGTTCATGTGGCGACCCCTGCCCATCGAACTTTTGCAGCTTTGGGGGCTTGGAGTATTCTGGAGGAAGCTTCTTCAACTTGTGGTGAAGCGGGTAGGGTACACTGTAGAGATCCTCTGTGACCGTCCCTTCACCATACTGGGCGAGCTTTATCTCGACAATGCGCTCGATCATCTGACGTTGTGCCAAGAGATCCTCCGGCACTGGCGTGTTGGAGGCTCGTGGTTGAGTATCAACCGGAGGCGTGCCAAACCCAGTTGCCAACGGAGTTCGGGCAATCGCTGCTGAGGTGTTGGCAGCATCACGGGCTGCCGGGGGTGCCGGTGCCTCGGCATGAGGCCTATCAGGTTGCTGCGGATGAAGGTCTCGCTCCTGGAGGAGGTCCTGCAGGAGGGCCTTCAGGTGTTGGTTCTCCTTCATGAGAGTGTCGAGGGTCACTTCTTGAACCTCGTTCGCAGGAGGGTCATTATTGACCGGCTCTGTGTTGATAGGAGGGGCGTGATCTTCCACTGGGACCTCTTCCGCGCATTCCGATGCCTGGGGTCCGGCAGAAGTGCCGATATGACCTGTTGAGGGAGGCGGCGGAGCCTGGTGGCGCGGCCTCCGAAAGTGAGATAGAGGTTGGTTCAAGTCGTCAGACTGGGTGTCTGGCTGGTGTCCGGTGGTGTAGCACGTGAACACTCGAACCGCATCATTGATGAACCGGGCCGTTCGCTTCCTCCGCGGGTGTCGCTCGGGGCGAACGGGCGTCCCTAGTCTGTCAAAGACCGAGATGCGTTGCGGAGGGGGCTCATTCCTGATGTTGGTCGGAGGAGAACCCTGGATAGGTTGCTGGATGGCCCGAGGACGGGCTCGCCTTTGCCTCCGCTTGCTTGCGCGGGGGACATTGGATGACTGGGCGTCGTCAGACGATGTTGCTGTGAGACCCTCCGCATCCCGTCTGATGCCGCGTCTGAGTGCTCGCAGGGGGTTGGTGATACGCGCCCTTCGAACAACTTGAGCTTATTCTGGGGTGGCCCAGATTCCCCTGAAGTCCGATTGCTGGTCTCCCTTGTCGCCGTTTTTATGACGAGTTGTCTTGGGAGGCCGTGTGTCTAGCTGCGGTGGGTGCCGCCGGGCTGCCGCCGAGGACCCCGCTCCTTTGAGCTTCTCCCGTCCTCTCGTGTTTGGCGCAATAGGTCGAAACGATTGTAGGTGGGGATGGTGGGAATAGTCCCATTCCTGGGGTATGATTGGTTCACCCCCGTCGAGACAGATCCGCAAGTTGCCGACAAGGACCGTCTTGCCGGAGTTGCTGGTTGCAGCGGCAAGTCGCCTGGCTCCGCGGCCATGGCGGTGCTTCTTTTGAGGGGCTGAGTAAGACTCTGCCCCAAGATGGTAGATCGAGAAAACCTGGCCCAGAACGACCGGCAACATGAAGCCGTCAGTCCGAAGTGCCGGGATCGGTCCCCGGGGCAAGTAGCCCGCACCGAAGAGTCGATGGCTGGGTGACTCGAGTGTAAGCCTTCGCCCGTGCCGATAAGAGTGTCACCGATGCTCGAGATGACGTTCTTGCACCGGGAGGAGACGCCGTCGGAAGTACTGGGGTGCCAACGCCCCTGGGTCGAAGACCCGTGGTAGGTGCCGACGTAGTCTGGGCTAGGGTCGGGATGCCCGAGGAAGGTGTTGAGAAACGTTGCCCTCTGGGTGGAAGACCCACGAGGAGAGCCGGTTCAACTGGAGCTCGGGACCAGGGTCCCGAGTGCACTACTGGGGAGCCACGAACTCGGGGCTGTGAGCCCGTGTCGAGTGTCGGCCTTGCCAGGATTCGGGGTCGAAAACCCGACGCAGATGCTGGGAAGCCGTAAACCCGGGGCCGAAAGCTCGTGCCGGGTGCCGACTTTGCTGGAGCTCGGGATTGAGGACCCGAGGGAGATGCTGTGAAGCCACGGACCCGGGGCAGGGAGCCCGTGTTGGGTGCCGGCTTGGCTGCGGCTCGGGGTTGAAGACCCGAGAAGGATACTGAGGAGCCGTGGACCCGGGGAAGAGAGCTCGTGTTGGGTTCCGGCTTGGCTGCGGCTCGGGGTTGAAGACCTGAGGAGAATGCTGAGGTGCCGTGGACCTAGGGCAGGGAGCCCGTGTGGGGTGCCGGCTTGGCTGCGGCTCGGGGTTGAAGACCCAAGAAGGATACTGAGGAGCCGTGGACCCGGAGCAGAGAGCCCGTGTTGGGTGCCGGCTTGGCTACGGCTCGGGGTTGAAGACCCGAGGAGAATGGTGAGGAGCCATGGACCCGGGGTAGGGAGCCTGTGTTGGGTGCCGGCTTGGTTGCGGCTCGGGGCTGAGGACCCGAGGGAGATACCGTGATGGTGACCGAAGTACGGGGGGCAGGGCCCGTGTTGAAGATCGGACGAAGCTGGCCGTGGGAGGGGATGTTCACCCGGGCCAGCGTTGATGTGGGGGCCCTGTAGGGGCTTGCTGATGTGGCACAGCCCAAAGACCACTAAATATGATGGGATGACCCTAGGACTTAGACCCGCAAGCATACAAGCGCTCAATGATTCTCACAATGACGATTTTTGCTCACTCGGCTCACACGTTCACCCGATGGGTCCGGGAGATGATGGTGAGGGTCCGAGGCAGGACCCAATTATCCTAATGGACTTACAATGCTAAGGCTGACCCCCAATGGGCCTGGGAGACCCAGCTTTGTGGGTGGCTGGCCCGCAAGGCGGGGTGTTGGGTGGCACTCACTCACGGGCCGCGGTGGGCATGAAATCGCTTAAAATTAAGTCCGAGCGCTCTCTTACCGTCCGACGGGCATTCAAGGTAATACTACATTTGCAGAAATGAAGCTACAAGGGTGTGATCAGAAGCTCACCTGATCGGTGTGAAGACACCGATCCCGTTCGGAGACGAGGGCACGCCGGGAAGCGTGGGTAATTACCCGAACGCTACGGCGATTGTCGCTTGACCTGAAACTTAAAGAGTACAACACTACACCTCACGCAGGAGGGATGAACTTGGGGTGGGGATTAATCTTATTACACCCAAAACTACCTCCACGCAGGGAGGGGCCTTCAGCCGGCCAAGCGGGGTGGGGATTTATGCAAAGGAAAAGCCGATCTTCCGAGTCCGCCGGTTCTGCTAATCTGCAGGTTTGCAAGACAGGATGTCGCTGTTGATGCTGCCACGGGATCCACGGGGCTCCAAACTTGACGAAACCACTGCCAAAAGTTTCTCAGCTGACAGGGGATGAAGCTTGAATTTTTGGGGCAGCTTTGACACCCGGGGCTAGCAGTTCCGGCGATGGGAACAGGACAGCAATGTCTGGCTCCTGGAAGGTATCGAACTGATGCAGAAGGTTTCAGACGTCTCTGTGGCCGCTCCTGAACTCCGATTGGGACGAGATTGGTGGTGACACGATCGTGGTCGGAGTAGCTTCGAGCAGAAGTTGACGGGGCCTCGATCCAAGGTCGGAGGAGAGCGGGGTAGCCGGAAGAGTAGGTACAGGTCGAACCTGGTCCCACAGTGGGCAGACTACCCATCCTGACGAAGAAAATGTTAACTTGCAGCTCCGGTGGCCGAATGAGGTCCTTCTTCTTGGAGGAGACAGCTAACTGGTAGTAGTTTCAGTCCTCCAAAAATGGCGCTCAGATCTTCAGGGAGGAAGTCGTGGTTGGACTGTGACTGCAGCTCTGGTTCCCTGCCTGAGAGCTTCTGCGCAGTTGAGGGAGATCGGCTCCTGCGGACAGCTCCGACCTCGGATGTTGACGAAACCACCTTGTCTTGAAAGCTCTCTGGACGCCCTATCCAGAGATGTAGGCCTTGACACCAGGAGGACCAGGGAACGGCTGGTCCTGTTGCGATCTTCAGGGCCCAACTCTGCAGCCTGCGACCTGCTTTCTGAAATGGCAAACTAGCAAGAATGAAGGGAGTGGGAGGGGGTTAACAAAGCTTGAGGATGATGGCTGAAGGTTTAGGGAGGGGGGGAGGACGTGGCTAGGGCTCCAGGAGGTTAGGAATGGCAGGGATGGAGGGAGAAAGGGGGCTGGAACTGCTAGAGGTGGAGATGGGGGAGTGGATGTGCACAAGAGAGAAGATGAGTGTGAGGGAAGGTGGGGGGCGAACTTGGCTATGGGGAGGGAGTGGATTTCGACCTAGGGTGAGGGAGGGATGGGAGAGGGGAGGGTAATTCGAATTTGGGCTTTGGGAGGGGTTAATTTAGCCTTGGGAAGGTGGATAGGTGCCTTGGGAAGTGAAGGGAGGTGGGTGGTAGTTGGGAAGTAGAGTTTGGATTGGTGGAGGGTTGTTGGGACTAGGTGGAGAGTAAAGGAGGGTTGTGGGAAGTTGTGGGGTATTAATGGAGGTAGGTGGGGGTTGGAATTGAATGAGAGAGGGGGGAGGAGAGAGGGGAGGTTCGCCCTTGCCTTGTGGGAGAGAGAAGGAGAGCTAGAGAGAGAGAGAGGAATGGAATAATGAGAGATTTGAAAGAGTTTTCTTCAATATTCATCAAAAGTTAGTATATGGAGGGAGATGGGGGCTATTTATAGGCAACCCATCTTTACAAGACAAAAATAACCCTGCCATTTAAGATAAAAGACCAAACATGTCCTAGACTCAGTCCAATAGGCCCAAACTAAGGTATTAGGGCCCAATTAGACCAAATAGGGGAAATGGACTAGTACAACATGACATAATAAAAGGAAATACATGCGACATGACCCAATAAAAGGAAAATTACATATGATAAGACTCAATAAAAGGAGGATACATAAGATGAGAATGAGTCGACCCAAATCAAGGGTGTGCAGGCGACCCGAGCCATAGCGAGTGTCGTGAGATGTCCTCATCAAATCCCCCGGGGTGGGGAGAACTCGACCCTGTCGAGTGTGGGTCTACCTGGCTATCATAGTGCTCCAGAATGTCGGGATCCAACCGCAGCAGGTCCTCCCGGCTCACCCAAGCATCCTCCGTCGGGGGACGGTTCTTCCACCTAACCAAGTAGCGCTGATACACCTTGTGCCTCGTAATGATGCTCTGCTCATCTAGTATTGCCTCTATCTGCTCTCGTCGGTCTCTTAAGTTGGGAAGTGGAGTCCTTCCGGGAGTGTCTCTCATAAGGGGGGGTAACGGCTCAAGCTCTTCACTGGGTTCCACCGCGGGGCCTTTGTAGGGTACCAGGTCCGCCACGTTGAAGGTAAGGTGCACCCCATAGCTCTCTGGTAGGTCAAGCTCATAAGCATTGCTGCCAAGTCATCGTAGAACTCGAAAGGGTCCCGACCCTCGTGCCCTCAACTTGGAGGCAGGCCTGGGAAGGAGCCGCTCCGTCCTCACCATCACCGGGTCTCCCACTTGGAATTCACAGTGGCGCCGGTGAGCATCTGCCCATCTTTTGTAAGCCTCATTGCTTTTCCCTATATGCTTGCGGATGTCATCATGCAACTCTTTGATATGCTGTGCAAAGGACTCAGCTGAGACTGACACCCTAGTATGTGGGGGAAGGGGAATGAGATCCGAGGGCTTTCTAGGCCTAAAACCATGCACTACCTCAAATGGACTTTTACCTATTGACCTATTGACGGAATCATTGTAGGCAAACTCGGCCTGAGACAAGAGGAGATCCCAATTCCCAGGGTGGTCCCCCACAAGGCAACGGAGCAAGTTCCCAAGGCTTCGGTTGACGACCTCAGTCTAGCCGTCGGTTTGAGGATGGTAAGCAGTGGAGAATTTGAGGAGGGTCCCCATCAAGTGCTATAGAGTCTTCCAAAAGTAACTAGTGAATTTCACATCTCTATCGGATACAATAGTCTTAGGTAATCCATGGAGTCGGACTACCTCATCAAAGAATAACCGGGCGACCCTAGAAGCATCGGAGGTCTTAGAACATGGGATAAAGTGGGCCATTTTAGAGAACCTATCAACCACTACAAAGATGGAATCATGTTTGCGCAAGGTCCTAGGTAGGCCAAGGATGAAGTCCATGCTCAAATCCTCCCAAGGTCGGTCTGGTATGGGTAGAGGTGTGTAAAGTCCGGTATTCTGCTTCACCTGTTTGGCGGAGGCACAAATGCGACATTGTCCCACAACGTGGGCCACATCCTTCTTGAGACTAGGCCAATGGAATTGTCTCTTAACCAACTCTATGGTCTTTTGGACCCCAAAGTGTCCAGCTAGGCCCCCACTGTGTAACTCCCAAACTAAGAAGTCCCAAAGTGAAGTCCGGGGTATGCAAAGCCTAGCTCCCTTGAATAGATACCCTTCTTGAAGTATGAACCCCTCATGTTCCTTGTGGGGCTGAGTGGAAAGGGTGTTGTAGTGAGTCCCAAAGTCGGGGCAATTTGGATATTCTCCTTTGATTCTCTCAAACCCGTTTACTTCCACTTGGATGGTGGAGAGTAAGGCTACTCGTCTACTTAGCGCATCGGCTGCGCGGTTCTCACTACCCATCTTGTACTTGAGAACAAAGGTGTAGGCTTGAATGTATTCTACCCATCGGGCATGTCGGGCATTGAGTTTTTGTTGGGTGTTGAGATATTTCAAGGCCTCATGGTCCGAGAAGATCACAAACTCCTTGGGTAGGAGATAGTGCCTCCAATGCCGAAGGGATTGAACCACGGCATAAAGCTCTTTGTCATATGTGGAGTACCTAGTCCTAGCCTCACAAAGTTTCTCACTAAAATAGGCTACCGGGTGACCCTCTTGGCTAAGAATGCCCCCAATCCCTACCCCGGATGCATCACAAGCGGCTTCGAAAACTTTTGAGAAGTCGGGTAGGCAAAGGACCGGGGCTTGGGTCATCTTTTCCTTAAGCTCTAGGAAGGCTTTTGAGGCTGCCCTAGTCCACACAAAGGTGCCTTTCTTGAGGCAATCCGTGATAGGAGTGGTGATTGTGCTAAACCCACGGATGAATCTCCTATAGAAGGTAGCTAGCCCGTTAAAGCTTCGGGCCTCATGAAGGGTCTTGGGTTCGGGCCACTCAAGAATAGCTTGGACCTTTTCGGGGTCCATGGATACTCCTTGGGATGAGACAATAAATCCTAGGAAGTCTAGTTGATTGGTAAAGAAATGACACTTCCCGGGGTTGGCAAAGAGACTCTCCTTCCTAAGAATGGTGCACACTTGTTTGAGGTGATCGAGGTGGGCTTCCTTGGATTGGCTATATATGAGGATGTCGTCAAAGTAGACAACTAGAAAGATGCCAATGAAGGGCCGGAGGACCTCGGTCATGAGGCGCATGAAGGTGCTTGGTGCATTAGAAAGGCCAAAAGGCATAACAAGCCATTCATAGAGACCGTCCTTAGTTTTAAAGGCGGTTTTCCACTCATCCCCGGGCCTAATGCGGACTTGATGGTAGCCACTTTTGAGGTCAATTTTGGAGAAGATGGTGGCTCCCGCTAGTATGTCTAGCATGTCATCAAGCTGAGGGATGGGGAACCTATATTTGACCGTTATCTTGTTGACGGCTCGGCTATCTACACACATGCGCCAAGTCCCATCCTTTTTGGGTGTAAGAAGAGCCGGGACGGCACAAGGGCTTTTGATAATTCGGAGGAAGCCCTTCTTGATGAGCTCCTCAATTTGCCTCCTGAGCTCGGCATGCTCGGTGGGGTTGAGGCGGTAGTGTGGGAGGTTGGGTAAGGTAGCTCCGGGCACAAGGTCGATGGCATGTTGCACATCGCGCATGGGTGGTAGCTTGTCCGGAAGCTCCTCGGGAAACACATCATGGAAGTCCTCCAAGAGTTGTTGAATTTCTATTGGGTGTGGGTCGGTTGGGGTGGATTCCCCAAGGTAAATAACAATGGCACACACATGTTCCCCTTGGTTGACTTCTTCCTCAAGCTCTTTCCTAGTGATGAGGTGTAGGCTCCTAGGAGGCTTGTTGACCATACTAGGGTTAGGGCTTGGTGGGGTGGGGTTTGGAATAGTGGGAGGGGTAGGGGATCCCTCAAGGGAGGGAGATGCCTTCTTGGGAAGGGGGCGAGGTGGAGAGGGGTTGAGTTGGATCTTCTTCCCTTCATGAATGAAGATGCAAGTGTTTATCTTTCTTAGAAAGGTGGCATCTACATCGTAGATCCAAGGTCGTCCTAGGAGTATACTCCCAACTTCCATAGGTAGGATGTCACACCACACTTGGCTTTGATAAGATTGGAATGCAATGGGGACAAGGCAACGAGCACTAATGGGTATGGAGGTGGTATCAATCCATGCTACCCGATATGGGTGGGGATGTGGGGAGGTGGTAAGGCCCAAAAGTTTGACGGTGTCGGGTGACACCACATTCACACTACTTCCATTATCCAAGATGACCTTCCTAACATGGCTCCCTATCCGTATGTAGGTATGGAATATGGTGTTTCTCCTCCAATCATGCTCTTGGGTTTGAGTGAGGGTGCATCTAACCACTCCGAGGTGGGAGTCGGTGGGTGGAGGGGGTTGTTCTTGGTTGCTCTCCATGTAGTGGTTCTCATACTCCTCCTCCCATTCATGAGAGGGTTCATATACCTCAACTTCTTCTTCAAATTCAACTTGGGGTTGGGGGTTGGTCTCCTCTATGAGTAAGTTTGATGCTCCCTTGGTGGGGCATTGATTGGCAAAGTGTCCATACCCATAACACCTAAAGCATTGCTGCCCACTTTGATGGTTTGGGGTCATCTTGGTGTGAGGGAGAGTGGGTGTCGGACTGGGCCTATTGGGAGTTGTGTTTAGGGGCCCACTTGTGGGGCAGAGTGGTGGAGTGGCATTAGGAGGGGTGACCCATGTGGGTGGAGCTCCCATGGGTGTAGGAAGGAGACCTCTTTGGGGTGGTGGGGGGTTGGCCCGAGGTGTCATGGTTTTAGGATCCATCCCCCGAGGGGGAACCATTCGTGTGTACCGAGAGAATTTCTCGGCATCCCGAGCGACTTGGTAGGCTTGCTCTAAAGTGGTTACTTGACGCATGAATAATTCCTTTTTTATATGGAATTGAAGCCCATTCCTAAAGATGGAGAGTGTGACGGAGGGGTCCTCTTGGACTCCACACTTGAGGAGGTAGTAGTCAAACTTTTCAATGTACTCCATAACGGTCTTTCCTTCTTGGGTCAAGGCTTGCCATTCATCTAGGAGATTTTGATGGTAGGACGGTGGGACATATTTGAGTTTGAGTTGGTCTTTCATGGCCCCCCATGTGGTGATTGGAGCTTCCCTCCTAACTATCCTTAAGGCCTCAACATTCATCCAATGAGTCTTGGCTAGTTTGGTTAATTGCATCTTTGCAAGCCGGACTTTCCTATCCTCGGTCATTGGGTACCAATCAAAATATTGATCCATGGCTGCCTCCCAATCTAAGTAGCTGCTCGGATGATGAGATCCATCAAAAGTGGGAGCATCGACTTTCACAAGTCTCATTAGTTGGTCATCCGGGTTGTCCCGGGGAGGTCTCTCATTCCTTCTAGGGGGTGGGTCCCTTTCCGGTTCGGGAGGGTGGTCAAGGTTGAGTCCTCCTATGGCTGGCTCCATATGTGGAGGGGGATCTCTCCTATCTCCTTCCCTTGGGTTAGGCCTATTTTCCTCAATTTGTTCTATCCGGGCCGTAATATCGTCAAGCCTTCCCATAATATTGGTCATGTATTCCATAAGAAACCTCATTTGGTCGGGAAACTCATGCTCATTGTGAGGGGGATTTCCTTGGAGATTGGGATTCATGGTGTTATTGGAAGAAGATGAATTACCTTGATAATGAGTTCCACTACGAGTGGTCATGCAAAGTTGGGTGGGCTATGCAAGGGTGTGCGAATGCACCTATGAAAGACTTAGTGTGACCAAAGACTAGACTTGTAAGGACAAGCCTATGACCAGCTCTGATACCACTTGATGTGGCACAGCCCAAAGACCACTAAATTTGATGGGATGACCCTAGGACTTAGACCCGCAAGCATACAAGCGCTCAATGATTCTCACAATGATGATTTTTACTCACTCGGCTCACACGTTCACCCGATGGGTCCGGGAGATGATGGTGAGGGTCCGAGGCGGGACCCAATTGTCCTAATGGACTTACAATGCTAAGGCTGACCCCCAATGGGCCTGGGAGACCCAGCTTTGTGGGTGGCTGGCCCGCAAGGCGGGGTGTTCATAACTCAGTCCAAGTACACAAGGGATCTACTCAAGAAATACAAGATGGATAACCTTAAAGAGATAGCTTCTCCAATGGGTACCTCTACAAGCTTGGATGAAGACACTAAAGGTAACCCATTTGACCAGAAGTTATACAGAGATATGATCGGATCCCTTCTCTACTTAACAGCATCTAGGCCTGATATTCAATTCGCTGTAGGATTATGTGCTAGGTTTCAGGCCAGTCCTAAAGAAAATCATTTTAAAGCAGTGAAAAAGATTTTTAGATATCTGCTAGGCACCCAAGAGCTAGGATTATGGTATCCTGCTAGATGTGAGTTAGAGCTTCTAGCTTACACTGATGCTGATTATGCTGGGTGTCGAGTAGATAGAAAAAACACTAGTGGCTATTGTCAATTCCTTGGTGGCTGTCTAGTATCTTGGGCATCTAAGAAGCAACACACTGTAGCCTTGTCTACAGCTGAGGCTGAATATGTTGCAGCAGGTAATTGTGCTGCCCAAGTACTTTGGATTAAGCACCAACTAGATGATTATCAGATAAAACTGGAATGTATTCCAATTCTATGTGATAATACTAGTGCCATATGCCTTGCTAAAAATCATGTTCATCATTCTAGGACTAAGCACATAGAAATAAAACATCATTTTCTAAGAGATGGTGTGAACAAAAAGGAAATTGAACTGGACTTCATTGAAACAGACAAACAAGTTGCTGATATCTTTACTAAGCCACTTGGAAATGAAAATTTTAAATTTTCTAGAAGAGAACTTGGCTTGTGTAAATTTCAGCATAATTAATGAACTCCTTGTTGACTTGAATAAAATTTTTGAGCTGCTTTGAATAAACGTCTGATTTAGACTTGCTGTTGATAGATTGAATAAACATTGTGCAACAGACTTATGATAATGCATGACTCTCATATTTTTTTTTATTGCACTCATGATTATCATTGCATATTTATGTCTAGATGCATGATATGTCTATATTTCTGCATGGGTCATACTGCAAGATAAGATAGTCTGAGTAAGCATGAACTTCAAAAATCATCTGATCTGTCATCTTTTGCAAAAATTGCATGCATATAGACAGGGGGAGTCTTGTCAGAATTTCAAGGTGAACTGATGCGTCGATGCTGCTATAATATGGCGTTGACGCAGTGAACTAGATCTGTAAATATCTCTGTTTCATTATTCTGATGAGTTGACGCTGCAATAGCATGGAGTCGACGCACTGACACTATCTCAGTGTCTTATACTGTTGTCTCTTCAACTGATGCGTAGACGCCTTGAACTCCCAGCGTCGACGCTGTCTATTCAATCTTGACTCTGAATGATTGAGTCTGATAGTATGGCAATCTTTTAGTCAGTTCTAATATTAAGCAATAGAAAACATATTTCTACTTTCATAAGAACTTTAATTGCTTAAAGACTGACTTAATGGTTTAAATTTATAATCTTTAGAGTTGAAAGACTACAATCTGTAAATAAGGATGCTGAAAATTGATAAACCTCTCAACACTTATCTTATTTCATGTCAGACAAAGCTACTTATATCTGAAATCTGAAAACTCATCTGAAATCATGTTAGAGAAACTAAGTATGTGTATTGTCCTTAAACAAGTCATTCTGAAACAAATAAAGGGCAGCTAAAAAAGATATTGAAAAATATTGAAAATTATTTGAAAAATAGCTTTGACAGAGCAATGACTGGTAACTCACTGAGAAACTGAGTGATCCATCAAAGAAGTGGACACCACTCATGTCATGAGGTGTATCAGCTATCTCTGTATAAAATGATCAAAACAGTAGGTTGTTTTCACTGAGTACCTGGGGGTAACTGGCGTCTAATAAACGTGTACCCTCACACAAAAAGGTGTCAATCAACTCTATTGAGTTTGATCATAGGCAAGATGGTCCATCATGTTGAATATCTAGGGGTATTGGCGTCTGATAAACGTATACCCTTACGCAAAGAGACTTTTGGTACCTGAATGCCCTAAATGAAATAATACTGAAAATGATGTTCCTTCAAAGAAATTTCATGGATGTCAATTGTTTAATTTCAATACATGACATGGTTTCTCTTAACTGAGGCTATGAAAGTAAGATATTCTGAAACTGAATCTCTCATGAAAATATAACTCTGGTTTATTATTTTATCATGCACATCTACCTTATCCAATGAATGTAGTGCATGAACTCTCATTTTTATAACCTTTAAACCAGAATTTCAATTTCTAAGCCGTTTCTCAGTTCATATGACTGAAGATTCTGTGCTTTAGTTGCTTAATTACTGAACTACTTGCTAAGAATGCCAGTCAGCTGAACTTTCTTTTTTCTTCCCTTGCACTCACTTTCCCTCCTATTTGTTGATGGCAAAGGGGGAGAATATTGTCTGAATTCATTCTTTCAGTTTAGGGGGAGAATTCTGAATTGAGAATTCTACATTCAGGGGGAGTGTATGCATCTGCATCATGGTATGGCAAAGGGGGGAAAATTTGTTAGCAGGGAGTTGCTTACATTTTGTAGCATGCAGCATGTCATTCATAGCATCTACATGCATCTGCATAACAATCTGAATAACAAATCATGTCCTTCATCAAAAAATACATCTGTATGACAGGATGTTGCTACTCTATATGATAGGGGGTTGCCATCATCAAAAAGGGGGAGATTGTTGTGACTCCTATGTGTTGATGGTGTTGACATGTAACTTTACTTCATATGGCAACACATTGTTTTGATTGATTGGCAACACTGTTTATGTTTTGATGAAATTACTTTTATCAAATTGTCTGTGTGTTCTATGCATCTTATCTTATTTTCACACTGAACACACACTCAAAGTCTCAAAGTCTATACATCGCTGTTGGGCATCAAAGTCTGCACATTAGCATCAGGCAGCAAGTGTGTACAACGCTCTGTGTAGGCACGACAAGTCCATACACTGGTTGCACATTGCACAGCTGCAGGCATTTCAAAGTCTACACACTGCATTGCATGTGAAACTTCAAGCCTGCACATTGCACAACATGCGAAGTCACCAAGTGTATACATTGCCTGTCGATTGCAAAGTGTATACATTGTTATGGGTCGACCCCCTGTTCTCATGAGTCGACTCATCTGTCTGTGCATAGTCTACACATTGCCCGTCGCTGCAATGTCCATACATCTACAGTGCATTGCACAGTCTATACACTGCACGTCAAGATCAATGTATATACATTGCTACATTACCTGCTAGAGTGAAGTCTGTACAACTGAAGCACACATATCAAGTCTATACTTTGAAGCTACTGTGCAAGTCCACACATTGGCCTTCAGGCTTGAAAGTCTGTACATTGGACTGCGTCAACTCATTGCATTGGCTAAGTCTATACACTGTCCCTCTCATTTAGAGTCTAAGGCAAAGTCTGTACATTGGCATCTGTTCCTTCGTTGCGATTCAAAGTCTGCACATTGGGTTATTTACCTACGTTCACCTTCGAAGTCTATACATCGATGCCTTTGCCTACGTTGCAGTTCAAAGTCTATACAGTCTATGTTTTCCATTGCTTCAAGTCTATACAGCCGTTCCTTTAGAAAGTCTATACATCGGTCTTCACCTCAAGTCTGTACAGTCCTTTGTTGACAAGTCTTCACATCGTGAAGTCTATACACTCAACTCCTTCACATCTTGCAAAGTCTGTACATTGCATTCATCAGTCGTGAAGTCTATACATCGCTTGTCTTCATTTGAGTCTCATTGAAGTCTACACATTGCATCTTCTCACTGAAATCTACACATTGCATCTTCATTCATGAAGTCTACACATTGCATCTTCATTTGCGAAGTCTGTACATTGCATTGATCTTCACTTAGTCTATACATTGACAGTCTTCATATCACCTAAGTCTGTACAGCGGTTGCTTCATACAGCAAGTCTGTACATAGCTTTCACTTATATGAAGTCTATACAACGCAGTTCTTCTGATAAGTCTACACAGAGTTGTTATTTAATCTGATCATCCGATACTCTGTCTGACAGGGATTCTCTACTGAGATTGCTGACATGGCTCGTGATCCCAGGAGGACGAGGTGACCAGATGCTGCCACGTGGATGGAAGCACCTTGAATCTAGAGAATTCCTTGGGCGAGAAAACGTGGAAGCCACGCGCCCTTATCCATCTGCTGCCAGTATATATAATAGTCTTCATCGTCTGTTGAAGGCTGATCGAAGTTGGTGAAGTCTATACATCCAGTCTGAAGCAGCAGCCACCGAGATCCACTGTGAGAGAAGAAAAGCAGAGAAGAAGAAAATGAGAGAAGAAGAAAGTGAAGAGAGATGAGTTGAGAGAGTTATTGTGAGAGCTTGTGAATCAGTCTCTTGGTCCAGTTACCAGAGCTGATATTGCTCAACTTTGAGCTACAGTCATTTTGGTTTTCTTCCATTCGATTATGTGTTTTGTTTGTTTTCAGTTTTGCTATTTTCTCTTTGAAAACTCTTGTTCTATCAAGCTGTTCGTCAGCGGTTTCAAGCTGTGAGGTAGCGGGTTGCAGAGGTGTTCCTCTGGTCGGCTAAGCTGTAGTGCCCAGCAGAGCAAGCTGTGAAGCTCAGCTGTTGCAGAGGGTGTTCCTCTAGTCGGGATAAGCTGTAAGCCCCAGCCGTTGTTGGCAAGCTGTAGAGCCCAGCTGATTGAAGCTGTGTATCAGTAGTAATCCATATTCGAGTTGAATGTGGGGTGGACGTAGGTCGGATTGACCGAACCGCCTAAAAGCCTTGTGCCTCTCGTGTGTTTGATTGCTTGTTCAGCAGATCTTGTGTGTTTCATTCGGTGCATTAGCTGTGTTCGTTTAGTGTTCTTCTAATTCTGCATTTGATTCTAGGCCTAATTTTTAAATAGCCTGTTGATCTATTCACCCCCCCTCTAGATCCACATCCTGTGGTGATAGAGCCTTCCATCTAACTTCAACACTTGGGTGTACGTGCCCATCCTCGGGCTGCTTGCCATGTTGTAGGGCGGGTTGGTAGAGTAGCCTCGGGTTGGCCCGAGAGCTGAAGTCGAGTCGCATGTTGCCACGTGTCTGAGGGTCGGCGGTGGCCCCGACTTGCTGGGGGGGGGCATTGTAGGACCCAATTGGTGTACTGGAACCACGGGATGGCCCGTGGGTTGGTGTAGAAGGGTTGAAACGTGCGCGCCCACAAGGTGTTCGGCAGAATGCCGAACACGCGTGTGTGAGCCGTACACGCGTACTACTGGCCTCCTGAGCCTGTGGTTGACCTATTTGGGTCTCCCTTTGACCTTCGAGGGTTGAAAGAAGGCGTCCCGAGGTAGGCCCCTGGCCTTTTCACTGGGTGCCACGTGGTGTGGTGTGTAGTCGGAGTGTCCTCGGGATGGCCCGTGTGGTCGTGTAGAAGGCGGGCAAAGTCCGCAACTTAGGAGTCGAGAGTGGTCCTGATCGATTGCTGGTGCCACCGTGCACCTCGGCTAATAGGTTGGGGCCGTTGGTCGGGCCCACTGGATTGTCGGAGGGTCCGGGTAGCCCATGCCTTGAAGGTGTTCGGGGAAATTCCCGAACCCTTATTTCTGGTTATTTTGCTGGGGAAATAGTCCAGGTACAACATCAGCGTGCCGATCGTTCCAACACGACGTGGTAGGGAAAAGTGACTTGTGAGGGCTGACGGACTCCAAATTGGTAACTCGGTTTGAACCCATCACTCAGAAGTGCATTCTTCAAATACAGTTAGTTTGAAATTAAAGTTGGGTTCGGGGGTCCAAAGTCTAAAATATGGGTCTGATCGGCGTGCCGATCGTTCCAACATGACTTGGGAGGTAAAAGGGACTTGTGAGAGCCAACGAAATCTAAATCGGATACCCGATTTGTGCCCGACACTCAAATTACTCAATTCAAAACTACGTTTTCAAACCTAACGTAGTTTAAAATAATTCAGATAATTAAGGGTTTGAGGGTCCAAAATCTAAAATATTGGTCTGATTGGCGTGTCGATCATTCCAACACGACCTGTGAGGTAAAAGTGACTTGTGAGAGTTGGCAGAATCCAAATCTGATACCCGGTTTGTGCCCGGCGCCTAGAAGTGTATTCTTTAAATGTAATTAGTTTAAAATTAAAGAAGTTAGATTTGGGGGTCCAAAATCTAAAATATCGGTCTGATCGGCGTGCCGATCTTTCCAACACGATGTGGGAGGTAAAAGTGACTTGGGAGAGCCGACGGAATGTAAATCGGATATCCGGTTTGAGCTCGACCCTCAGAAGCGCATTCTTCAAATGCACTTAGTTTAAAATTAAAGAAGTTGCATTCGAGGGTCCAAAATCTAAAATATCAGTCTGATTGGTGTGCCGATCATTCTAACACGACGTAGGAGGTAAAAGTGACTTGTGAGAGTCGACGGAATCTAAATCGGATGCCCGGTTTGAGCCTGGCGCTCAAATTACTCAATTCAACACTAAGTTAGTTTTCAAACCTAATTTAGTTTAAAACAATTCAGATAATTAGGGGTTCGGGGGTCCAAAATCTAAAATATGGGTCTAATCGACGTTCCGATCGTTCCAACACGACCTGTGAGATAAAAGTGACTTGTGAGAATTGACGGAATCCAAATCGAATACCTGGTTTGTGCCAGGTGCTCAGAAGTTCATTCTTCAAATGCACTTAGTTTAAAATTAAAGAAGTTAAGTTCAGGGGTCCAAAATCTAAAATATCGATCTAATCGACGTGTCGATCATTCCAACACGACATAGGAGGTAAAAGTGACTTGTGAGAGCTGGCGGATTCCAAATTAGATACTCGGTTTGAGCCCGGTGCTCAGAAGTGCATTCTTCAAATACGATTAGTTTAAAATTAAAGAAGTTAGGTTCGGGAGTCCAAAATCTAAAATATGGGTCTGATCGGCGTGCCGATCATTCTAACATGACCTGAGAGGTAATAGTGACTTGTGAGAGCCGACGGAATCCAAATCGGATATCCAATTTGAGTCCGACGCTCAAATTACTCAATTCAAAACTAAGTTACTTTTCAAACCTAACTTAGTTTAAAACAATTCAGATAATTAGGGGTTCGAGGGTTTAAAATCTAAAATATCGGTCTGATCGCCGTGCCGATCGCTCCAACACGACCTGGGAGGTAAAAGTGACTTATGAGAGATGACGGAATCCAAATCGGATACTCAATTTGAGCCCGACGCTCAGAAGTGCACTCTTCAAATGCACTTAGTTTAAAATTAAAGAAGTTAGGTTCGGGGGTCCAAAATCTAAAATATCGGTCTGATTACCGTGCCGATCGTTCGAACACGACCTGAGAGGTAAAAGTGACTTATGAGAGTTGACGGAATCTAAATCAGATACTCGATTTGAGCCAGGCGCTCAGAAGTGTATTCTTCAAATATAATTAGTTTAAAATTAAAGAAGTTAGGTTCGGGAGTCCAAAATCTAAAATATGGGTCTGATCGGCGTGCAGATCATTCCAACATGACCTGGGACGTAAAAGTGACTTGTGAGAGCTGATGAAATTCAAATCAGATACCCAGTTTGTGTTCAGTATTAAAATTATCGATTTGATATTAAATCTGATTTGAATTTATACAATCAAATGAAATATTTAATTTATCTGCTCAATAATTTTTTTATTTATGAATACATATTTAATGTTATTATCTTTTTAATATAGGATCCTCCAACGAGTGGCGACAGAGGAGACGAGCAGGACGGGGAGGATGAGGATCTGGAGGATGCGGAGGATATTTCTTGATTTTTTTATTATTATAAAATTGATGATTGTTATTGTGTTTCGTTTCTTGTATATCTTTTGTTTTGCTTGTGATGTTTAGGTTTTATAATTTTTATTTAAATAAATTTTTATATAAATTTTATGTTCTTTTAATAAAATGCCCTTTTCGACGGATATTCCGACGGATCCGTCGGTATTATTCCGACGGAATCACCGACGATATAGCCATTCCGTCGAAAAAAAAATATTTATTTGTTTTAACGTCATAATTTCTGACGGAATCCCCCACGAAAAGGCATTTCGTCGGAAATAATTTCCGACGGAATCCAGGACGGATATAAACTCGATCTCCTCCTTAGTGCATTGGATGGACGCCACTTGTTGCTGCGGTTTCAGAATCAAGAGGATTTCTTGCAAGTCCTGCTCAATTGGTCTTTGTATGTCAAGGGCAAGCCATTCTGGTTTTCCAAATGGACTGTGGCATTTTCACCGAATGAAGATTCTCCTTTCGTTCCTGTGTGGCTGGAGATGCCGGGTCTTCCGGCAAATTTCTATAGCGAAGCCATGATACGTTCTATTGCTAGTAGCATTAGCGCAGTTCTTCAAGTGGACAGAAATACGTTGTGCTTGACACGCACGCTAGCTGCTCGTGTTTGTGTCCAGCTAGATGTATCCAAGAAGCTCCCGCACCGAGCCTGGATTGGCATTGGGTCTGGTGGTGTGTGGCAGCCCCTCCATTATCCTTCCCTCCTATGTTCTGCTCCATCTGCAAACAGCTTGGTCATCTGCCGTCCAAATGTAAAAAGAAGCCTGGTGTCATTGCTGGCCCTGCACCTAAAGCCATTGCTCAGGAATGTGTTGCTGCACCTGCTACTCTCGCCGGCCCTTCCCAACCTGCTGCTCTAGCATGTCCTAAGCGTGTATGGCGCCCTGCTAAGCCTCCTGGAGTTGCCGTTCCTCCTTCCAATGCCCCGCCTCTAGTACCTTCGAGTTCTGCACTACGGTCTACTGCAATAAATGATGCTTCTACTGTTAATGGCTTGAAGGATGTTGGTTGCTCTGAGGTACTCCCTGCTGCTGTCCCCCTTCAGGAACCTCGAGGTCTTCTTTCTCTTCTGAGTGACAATTCTGGTCGCCTTTCTCCGGTGTTAGCCCGAATCGGCAACCCGAACAAATCTGCTGGTTCTCCGGTTCGCAGTCGGCACGGGACTGATCTGAATGCTACTGGTTCACCTGCTACTGTTGTTAACCCTGTTGACATAAATGATGATGCTGCTAAAGGTGACCATCTCAGTTTTTCTGGTGAAAACCTGCCCCCTGCTGCGGGTGCGGGTTTGCAGCCCCTTATGTCTATGGCTGATGGGCTTGCTGAACATGAAGACCAGCCCGTTGTGCAGGGCGCCCCTGCGCCTCTTGTTGCCTTGACGCAAGGCGGTCCTATGTCGCTTGGTGCGTTGCCGCACGTCTAGCCAGTCCTTGCCCCGCCTTCGCCTGCTCGTGCTGCAGGGGTTCATCTTCCACCTGTTGGTGCAGCGTCCGAGGCCTCTACTGCTGGGTGCGTCGACATTGGGCTCCCTGCCGCAGCTAGACGCGTCGATGCTCACCCCCATCCTGCTGTCGACCGCATCGTTGTTCTACCATCTGTTGGGTGTGGCTGTCCAGCCCTCTCGACTTCTCCGGCGGCCCCTGTTGCCGTCGTCCTCCAGAAGGAAGAGGCGTGTTTGGCCAGATTGGCCGCTCTGTGCACTTTGAGGGATGATGTCAATGCCCTTCCAATTTTCTCTGGGGCCAGAACTAATGACCTTCTATGGTCATGCCCTGCTGCTGCCCCCTTGGCGCACCCCTTACCGGTATTGAAGCCCCATGATGTGATCATGGCTTTGCGCGATGACCCCTGTGACGAGGTTCCCCCAGCGCCTGCTGCCTCTTCTCTGGCTATTGGTGGCTCTGCCTGTGGCGTCTCCAGCCAGCCGTCTCCCCTAGTTGTCCCGCTTGATGTTTCCCGAAGCCCCCCCGCACAAGCGCTGCAGTAGGATGGCCATTCTTCAGATTGTGGTCGCGACGAGTTTGATGATTCGGTGGATGAGCGGGACATGGAGTATGATGCTACCTTCCAACCCGCCCGCAGGAGCAAAAGAAAGAATCGTTGTAGGCCAAAGCATCTCGAGTTCTACAATATCAGGGTTTAGCTGGCGGGCTCTTTGTCTTGGCATTCCTGCCTCGTTTCTGCTTCTTTAGGCCGTCTTTGGGTTCCAGGCTTCTCTCTCAACAGGTTTTTGGTTCTTTCTAAAAAAAGATATAATTAATTTCTGACAGAATCTCCGTCAGAAATTATTTCCGATGGATATAAATTTCATCAGAAATCTGAGGCGTCAACAATTACCGATGGAATTTTCGTCTACTATTTAGCCGTGGGAACCTTCCGACGGATTTCCGACGGAATATTTGTCCGTCAGAAATTTTCGACAATAAATACCCGACGGACGTATTCCGTCGGAAGGCAGTCGAAAATTCCGTCGGTGCTGACGTTTTCGATGGATTTTCGACGGATTATTTCCGTCGAAAACTCCACTTTTTCCTGTAGTGTAATTTGACTCCTCTCTCGGGTCTAGGTAAATGGTAGTGTGCTGACTGGATGTGCACTTAGGTAGGGGTACCTTGATGGGGATGATTCAGAATTACTCTGGGTATTTTCGTTAATTACTGCATTCACTTGTAGGTTGCTTCTATGACACACCTTCTCTGTACGCTTCTAAGGTGTACACATCTCTTGGTGAGTTCATGGGAGCTCAATTGTGTCAACTACTCTGTCACACATGCACTGCCGATGTTATCCCCGTGGCTGCCATCCTTCCAAACTGAGGTCCCTTGCTAGTTTCCCATAACACTACTACTCCCAAGGTTGTCAGTGAACTCTCACATCACCTAAAATAGTCCCACGCAGTTGCTCTAATCACTGTGTGAGGGGTCCTCCTCAGCCCGTGATCCATTGTTCCGAGTCTTCTGTAATGTCTATAAAAGGGATCTACATGGCTCTCCTAGTGTGCAAGGATAGAGCAACCCAAAGTGAGGGAATAGGTAAAGAAATAGGAATAGAGATAGGGAAAGAGGGGAGATAGAGTGAGGGAGAGGGAGATGAAGGGGATTGGCCCTCCCCCTCTGTGATTGTGTGCATGTGTTAGAGAGAGAGGGAGAGGGAGATGGTGAGAGTGGGAGAGGGAGACGGTGAGAGAGGGAGAGGGCTCCAGTGAGAGAGGGTGAAAGAGACAGAGACTTACCAGAGGGAGCCGTCACTGCCGCTCGCCGGAGAGAGATAGAGGGGGAGACGTCGCCGCCGCTCGTCGGAGAGAGAGAGAGAGAGAGAGGGGGGGGAGACTCCGTCGTCGCTCGTCGGAGAGAGAGAGGGAGGGGGAGATGTTGCAGCAACTCACCGGAGAGAGAGAGGGAGAGGGAGACGCCACCGCGAGAGAGAGAAGAGAGGCCAGCGTGGGTTGGGGCACGCGGTGGGCGCGAGTGGGAGCGAAAATGAAATAAATTCTGACAGATTTCTGACAGCACTAAATTCAGTCGGAATGTTCTGACGGATATTCTGACTGAATTTTATCCCGTTGAAAAAAAAATTGCCAGTCGTAATGTTTTCCAACGGCTAATTAGTTGTCGGAAATTTCGTCGAAACTTCCAACGGACTTTTCGACATAAATCTAATTCGTCGGAAATTCTGATAAAATTTTCGACGAATAATTATCCGTCGGTAATATAAAAATTCGTCAAAAATTTTGATGAAATTTCTGACGGCTAATTATCCATCGACAATACGAACAGACTTTACGACGAAAATTAATCAGTCGGAAACTTCGGTCGCTATTACCATCTCTCCATATATATATATATATATATATATATATATATATATATAATTAACCATAATTCACCGAGAAGGTGTTTTCGCAGAAGCGAACGCAGTCGATGGAATCGCGTCACCGGGGTGGGATGTACTGCTGAAGGTTGAAGGAGAAGGCTTCAATGAAAAACCCATGGTGGGATGTACCACTGAAAGTAGTTAGACGTATATAATTATAGTCTTTGATGCTTTGATCGATGCAAGTCCTGTTAGATGATTTAATTACACATGATAACCTTATGCGTACATGGCTACAAAATTAAGAGGTGTACAGTTTGGGGATGTCCGATCATTGGTAAGGAATATTGATTTTTTTTTGTCTTTAATGACGTAATTACTCTAGATTAGATCATTGTAATAATATTGTTTAAGTAGAAGGTTTATCAAATATAGAATGGTATGTATGGCTATGTAGAATGTTAATTGTATTGAATAGATTTCATGATTTTATACAAACGTGATTTGAATACTTTTATTTAAATGCACGTGACTTGAGTAGAGCGAATGTGGTGTGAATGCAAATGAATTGTTACGGTTGAAATGAGATGTGAATGGTAGGGTTGAATGGGACGAATGAATAGGTAACTGTGATATTGTTTAATTATTTTTACCTGTTTGATCAGCAATACGATTGTAATATTGTTTAGGTTTTTGCTTTTAGCCAGCTTGCAAGCCTAATGACATGGACTAGGTAAACTAACTTTCCATCACGGATGTAGGTAAAACTGTGATAAAATCATGATAGAAAAAAAAATTTAATCATATTTTTAAAAAAAAAACGTGATGACTTTCTATCACGATGAAAAATTGTGATAAATAAAAACCTTTTAAGCATGATTTTTTAAAACGCGGTGACTTTTCATCGCGCGGTGAAAAATCGTGATGAATAAAAAACTTTAATCACGATTTTTTAAAACGTAATGAATCACAGTAAAAAATCGTGATGGATAACAAACGTTTAGTCGCAATTTTCTTGAAACCGTGATGGATAAAAACATTTAATTATGACTTTCATTTAAACCGTGATGAATTTCTATCGCGATCTTAATAGATTGTGATGGATACAGAATGTTTAATTATGACTTAGATTAAAATCGTAAGTTATTTAATCATCATTTTGACATAACCGTGACGAAAATCATGATTTTGTTGTTTGACGAAAAATATAAGATGAGTAATGCACGAAGTCACGTCCAAATGTAACGATCGATGTTATTAGTTTAAAAAAAGTTGAAAGTACCCTCTCTGCCTAAAAAAAGACGTACGCGTCAAATTTGTACTGCCCATTTTTTTAAATATTAAATGCAGAGCACGTTAAGTGAAAAAATGTAAGAAAAATATTTTATAAAAGAGTGAAATATTTTGTTCTACCAATGAAATATTTAGTATAGAATTAAAATATTTTATTAAGTTTAATTCTTATAACAAAAAAATTTTATTTATATATTATTTTAATCTTATAACAAATGTTACGTTCACGTAACAAAATATTTAATTTCTGTAATATTTTTTCTTTATAACAAATATTATGTTTAAGTAACAAAATATTTTATATTTTATTTTATTAATTTATTTCTGAAGTCAAATAAAATATTTTATTTCTATAATAAAATATTTCGTTCGTATACAAAATATTTCACTTTTTTATAAAATATTTTATTCTTACATTTTATCGTTAAGTGTATTTCACATTTAATTTTTAAAAAAACGCATCATATGGGTCTGACATGGACATCTTTTTTTACACGTAGAAGGTCTTTTCAATTTTTTTTAGATCAAAGTGATAAATCGTTATATTTTGACGTGACTTTATGCACTGAATTCGATACACAAAGTATTACTTATATAAGTTACGTCGTCACGGTTTTTCTTCTTTTTCACTTTAGTTCATTAAATGAAATAAAAAATGTTAATTTTTTTGTTATAAAGATAAAATATTTTTGTTATAAAGATAAAACATTTGGAGGGGGGGTGCAGTAGGTCAACGTAATTAAAGGTTGTCAAATTCCAACTAGTTCTCAGCTAGCTCGATTGCAGACTGACTTTGTCAAAAAATTAAGCTAACTTTGATGACTAAAGAAAGCCTATTATGTTCATTGGTTAATATGTTCTCCAATTAGCTAATTCAACTGTCCACCAAAGGTCATATTTTGTCAGAAAAATTGTTTGCAATTTTTGGTTGCTTTCACATAATTAATTGGCTATGATGCTTGGGGTGGGCTGCTTTGGGCCGGGGTTGCTAGTCGGATTTTGGACCTCGTGAGTTCCACCTTAATTTGAGGTGTTTGATTCCCTTTTAGGCCTCTTTGATAACAGAATAGAAAAAATCTGGTTAACTTAAACTTAAATAAGTTATTCTTATTTTTTCATTTTTTTACTTTGATACGTATCCGAGTTAAGATAGATCAACTAATTTTATATTTTGACTAGAATTAGTTATTCCAAGAAAATTAGAGTTAGGGGTGAAAAAATCTACCCACCTTATCAAATTATATTTTTTTTATTCTTCAGATTAAGACCTCTTATTCCTCCCTTATTCAATTATCAAAGAGATTAGGGATTGATTCATCAATAACCCACCAAATTGGAGTGGAGAGAGAGAGCTCATGCATCCTTGCTTTCTCTGAAGCTTCAGAAAGAATACAAGGATTCATCGAAACCCAATGCCTGGAGCCCCGCAAAGGTGGCCTACTTAGCATCCACATAACACACACACACCCCATGTGTATAATAATAATTAATAACAAAAAGGAAAGGAATCATATCTTTCTCACCTTCTTCCCTTCCAACCGCCTGGGGAGGCTAACATCACCCACGCAGCTGCAATCATGCCACACTCACCTGCAACCTACCCACAAGAAATGAGAAAAGGTAAAAAGAACATACAGCGCCCATGCGAATGCAAACAGGGCGCCCGGCCGGCCTTCACCATCTCTCTCGCCTCTCGATCGGTGATAAGAATCAATACATGCTCCTCGCGTCCACCCTTATAGAGCGCTTGGTCTGGTCTGGTCTTGCGCTAGCTGTAACTAATGGGTCCGGCCTGATGTAAGTTTATCTTGCCTCAGTCCGTGCAGTGATGCATGCTGCGGTTATCAATAGCTATCATCTGCGCCGCCGGCCCTGTCGACGGTTCCGAGAGGGACGAGCGGGCTCATCTCCTTCCCCATCAATTTTTGTTTTGTTTTGTTTTGTTTGTTTTCCTTCGATCATCATTGATCACTTATTATCAATGTCTTGCTCTGCGCTGGTGCAGTCAAATAACGGAGGGCAGCTTTTTCTTTTCTTTTTGTTCACCTGCTAAGGACGTACAAATTCTTCGATCCAGTTCTCTCTCTCTCTCTCTCTCTCTCTCCAAGCCCGGCCGGGGATTCTGCGTACAATTCCCTATCCTGGATGGGCTCCAGTCTTTGGACATTTATTTCTCTGTACCCTTCGGTTCGGTTATATTAATTAGCTCACGGCCTGTCAGATTCTGTTTCGATATGTTGGCAGGTGGATCATGCGCTTCCTTTCAATTGAGCCATGCATGCATACATACATACATATGCACACTTTTTATTTGTGTATCTTCTGCGTCTCCCACAGGGGGAGGGAGCAGCTCTGCGTTGTGGCTCCCGTGGGAGGAGGAGGACACAGACAGTAGGGGTGGCAGCTGTTTCTGGCAGGCGATCGAGGTCGGAAGAGTACTGCAGCTGAGGCATGAAGGACCAGGACAGCAGCACGGTGGAGAGGCTGCGGCCCCTTGTGGGGAGGAGGGGTGGCTGGGACTACTGCGTCAAATGGGAAGTGTCCCAAGACCGAAGGTTAATTATTTGTTCCCAATTAATGCTGTGCCTTCGTTCCTAATTAACATGTTTCCATCAAGATGGCTGCTGATGGCTAAGCCATCTGCTTCACGCGCGCCTAGAATCTGACAGCAGCACCGTGCATCTTCACTTCTTGCCAACATCCTATTTTCTTCTTTAAGTTGTTGAATCTGTGGCAGGTTTCTTGAACTGAAGGCCTGCTGCTGCGGGGGCGCCGCAGACGGCATCGCCACCCTTCAGCCCGGGGCGCAAGACCGACTCTCCCAACTTGGGTTCCCTTCCATGGCGCAAGCATGCGGGGATACCAAGTTTCCACAGCATCGGAGAACGGCGGCATGCGATGCCCTTGCGGATTTGCCTCCTTGCATCCCCCTGGATTCCTCTTCTTCCACCATGTAACAGTTCTTCTCATGATGATCTCGCATACCATTATTAATGCTCCCTCTTCGTGCCCGCACCTTCTTCCTGGTCTTTAATTTTCATTGCACTCTAGCTACCTCTGTGTTTTTTTTTCTGCCTTCCACCCATGACCAGGATCCACGAGCAGGCATTAATATCAGGCATCCCCGCTTGGATGTACCCTTCACAGCTGCGGGCCGGTTCTACAAATTCGGACGTAAGCCACCATTAATTTCTGGTCATGGCTCATCATATATATTGCACTGGGGAGCTGAGCTGCCGTCCACCTGTTTCAAATATTTACAGTTCTCTCATACATAACATGCGTCTGCCTGCATGCAGGAAGCGGCAGGAGCAACAAAGGTTCTGGTTCCCGTTCCGGGTGGACTGGTGGAGCTGTTCGTCCGAAACCATGTAACTCTCTCCCTCCATCTTCACGTCGATCAAAAGATTGAATTCTTTCCTTAATTATCTACCGAACCCATCCATCCACTGTAAGAACAAGGGTCATCTGCGTGCTGGAACGAGAACCTACAGGTGCCGGAGGACCAAGAGATCACCAACTTCGTAATGTCACAGTTCACCAGCCCGGACGCAGCCGTCGACTTCGCCGTCGACTTCCAACCGCTCCGAGGTGGCCTCAACGGCGGCATCGGAACTCCGGGCGATCCCCACACATGGGACGTCGAGCCTTCGATTCCTTCCTCTGACCCTCCAAACTTCCCGTGGGACCTCCACGCAGACCAGCCCCGCCTCTGCGCCTCTTCGCTAAACCTCTTCGAGGGTCCCCAGGACGACGACGGCTTCTTCGGGGGCTCCGCCGACTCGATCCACCGCGAGAGGCCTCTCACGCTTCCGTACGACGCCGCGGTCTGCATCCACGGAGCGGTCGCGCATCAGATGTCTGACATGATGACCACCGGCTCGGTTGCCCACGCCTCCATCGTGGAGTCCACGGTGACCAGGGAGCTCGGCTGCGGCGGCCACGAGAAGGAGTCGGTCAAACAGGAGGGGGAGGGCGGCCGGGCGGACTCCGGCATTGAGGGCAGCGACCCGGGCGACGACGACGAGGAGCAGAAGGAGGGGAGGTCGGGGAAGCGGCTCTCCTGCAAGAACCTTATGGCGGAGAGGAGGAGGAGGAAGAAGCTTAACGACCGCCTCTACGCTCTGCGCTCTCTGGTCCCCAAGATCTCCAAGGTCGATCTGTCGCCATTGGTTTGTTCTTTGCATGATTAATTAATGTTTCTAGTGAGTAACAATTCTTCTGTTTCCAGTACAAATTATCTACTGCATGCTTCCAATCTAGTCATGTTCTTTGATAGACTTTCTTCTGCCTGTTCAGTCGCTCAGTTGTTCATCTCATAGCACCCAACAGTACTGACATGCTCTTTCTGATCTGAGAAGATGGACAGGGCGTCCATACTGGGTGACGCAATAGAGTTCGTGAAGGAGCTGCAGAGCCAAGTGAAGCAGCTCCAGGAGCAGCTGGAGGAGACGAGCCCGGAGGACAACGGGGCGAAGCAGGCCGACGTGGATGGCAGCCACCCCAACACCGACGAGTACAGCATGAACAAGCAGGGCCTCGGGCAGCTGGGTAAGCGGCAGAAAACTGGGGATATAAGCCCAGCTGAAATGGAGAACTCGGAGTCCCCGGAGGGGGGCGGTGGTGACTTCTCCATCACCAAGACTGCAAACACCTCAAAGCAGAGTCGCAAGTCCCCGGCCGACGACGAGAAGGGAAACCAGATGGAGGTCCTTCTCAAGATTCCCAGCCTCCGTTATCAGCTGTATCATCCCGTTTCTTGAGCTAATTAACCAGTGCGTTGTTTGTTTACGTACGTTCTTGCTGGCTCCTGATTTCGATCACCTTCGTGCAATTAATGTCAGCCGCAAGTGGAGGTGAGCCAGGTCGGGGCCAACAAGTTCTTCCTCAAGGTCTTCTGCGAGCACAAGCAAGGCGGGTTCGTGCGGCTCATGGAGGCCATGACCTCCATGGGGCTCGACGTCATCAACGTCAGCGTCACCACCTCCAAGCCCCTGGTCCTCAACGTCTTCGTAGTAGAGGTACGCCTTGGTCTTGAAACCATATATAGGTGCTGCTTTGATTCGATTCCACCATTCCGTGGTGGTATGTATGTATATATAGACAGTATGTATGTGTATGCTGTAACGTACGTATGAAATGATACCCCGCACGCAGAAGAGAGACAGCGAGGTGGTGCAAGCAGAGCAGGTCAGGAGCTCGCTGCTGAGGCTCGCCATGGACTGGGATGACGGTGGGTGGCCGGCGGACTCGACGGTGGCCGCAGAGAACAGTGGGTCGGATGATTACCGCGCCCATCGCCGCCAGCCCCACAGCCGTGAACTTGGCAGCTACTAGTAATTGCCATGTTACATAGCTTTATAATTTGGTACTCCTCAGCTGTTATTATTATCAGCTTGCTTAATTAATAAAGTGAGGAGGCAGGTGGAACAAGAAATGAAGAGGAATTTTAAGGTGTTATATTGATCAAACGTTCAAAATGAGCGTGGAAAATGGGGGTTTGACAAAACCGTTCATGATATTTGTCAAAGATAAATTAAATATCATGTTGTCTTCTGGTATTTTAATCACACTAAACGTTGGGTGATGAGGGTGACAATGGCTGTAGAACTTCACAATATGGGCTCTTTTGTCGTCTCTATTCCAGGTCTTAAGCTAAAGGCCGGCCCAGGTCCATTGTCCCTCTTCCACGGCCCGGTTACCAGAGGCCGCGGTTTAGCGTCCGGTTTCGATTCGAAGTGACAAAGCATAAGAATAACATAGATTTGAATATAAATTTCATGGAGATATTATAATTTGTTGGTTGACCGTTTAAATGTCATTCTAATCTTTTGTTTACATGTTATTCATGAGAAAAATAAGACAGTCTTATCCATTGATTAATTGATACAGGATAATTAGGCATATTCAGGGGATGATAACAAAATTTCCTCCCCCTCAAATTCGCCTATTCCGGGAATTCTCGTTGCTATTTTCGTTTGACCACACAAAGCAGGCATTATTAATTAACTGTCACTTTTATGTATACATAAATTGATGTCATTTTATTTTATGCAGATGAAGAATTGATATTATCTTACTGCATAAACGTAAATATAGACATAGTCATGGTTACTTCCAACCTAGTAATAGATGATAGCATATAAAGGAGGGACATTTTTACACTTACTTTATGTAGTACGGGACATTTTAGCATAGATTAATTAGGACAGTATGAACATTTTATAATCTATTACATCTTAACTCAAATGAATTAAATTCATTCTATATATAGCATGTTATGACATGTGGAAAAAGAAGCATTTTTACACATATATTTATGCAACGAGATAGTATTTCATTAAAGTATATCAAAAAGACCATGTCTTCATGTATTAAGGCTTTTTTTAACATTATTACATATATATATATACTCTGGTGGGTACATGATGGACCGTTACAGACCCGATCTTATATACAGTTCGTCCTTTTGACAGTTCGTCACCCGTTACGAAACTTTAGGAAACTTATATGATCTATATGTAGGTGTTGTTACATGTATATTCCGGTTAAAAGAGAATTTGTATGAAAATCTATCGATACGTACAACTTAAGTAGCGGTCTAGAAATTGTTGCTTATTTTTTGATTCACAGCTCTAATAATTTTTTTGATTGGGACGGGGACCCTCGTTAGAGAGGGGACCTACAACCATCAACAAGAGGACAGAGGGAGCATTGAGAGTTATCCTAGTGGATAATCCTCCGACTGTCAAGTCATGCGACGGTGGAGAAAGAGGAGAGGACTTGAGAGAGGGAGAGACAGAGTGAGAGAGAACGGGTGAACTCGAGGGAAGAGTATGCGTATAGTACCTCCTGACCATTAGGCCAGAGTCTTATTTATAATATCACCGGAAGAGTTGACTATTGGGTTACCGTGGTCGGGAAAGAGGTGAGACGCCCAACTCGTGTGCCTAATGAGGGAGGGAGGCATCGTCGTTGACTCACCGTCTCCGGCGGAAGAAGTAGTTCTGCCATTGATGCGGCAGGGTCGTCGGTCATTAATGAGACAAAACTCGTCGGAAAAGGTGTGAGCCTGCATTGACAGGGAGAGTGGCGCGGGTGGCGTCCTCACTTCATCGCCGGATTGGACCGCCGTTCGCCATTAATAATACGTTGCAGCAATTGTGTGTCGTGGCCACTATCGGAGAAGGTGCACGCGGGTATGGAGCATGTGCTGAGCCTGCGTTAGGGCAGGTGGCATGCTAGGCCGGCCATGTGGCACAATGGGCCAAGAGAGTTGGGCTCTCATGATGGGCCAGGGGACGGGCGCTTAATGGGCTGGTAAGATAGATTATCCTCACTTTTCTTATTTAAAATTAATATTATGTATGCCTTTTTAGTAAACTTTTATTAGAATATCGATCCATAGAATATTTTATTCTATTCTTCACCACTCTTTGAGGGCCAGTTTGCTAATCAAGATTGTTTGCACTAACCGAGCCCGATTAACGACGATCTGTGTGTGAGAAGAGAGGTGGGGCCACCGCTCTCTCTCTCGTCTGCTCTCCCACCCTAACCCGTTCTGAAATTGACCCTAAGAGATTTTAATGGTTTGTTAACGGACAAGTGCCGATAAGTGCATATGTGATATTAATTTACTCAAGGAGGATCTACGTTCAGATGTAAATGTAAGAGAAATTTTTACAAAAATTCCCCCTCTATTTAACAAATAGTCCACACCTACAGCCTTTAGTACTAGAATTGTTACGTCATTAGTAAATGGTGGTACTAAATCTCTTAATGGAGCGGATATAGAGCGAGCATGTTGACCATCCATTTTCGCTCCTAATCGATATCCAAATTATCTGATTCTGGTATGTTATCCCACAAATAATTATAATATTTATCCATATTAAATTTGCATAATCCAAATAATCTGCCCCGATTTCTTAACCTTCGTTACTTAAAATTTTGATCTAAAAATATAGGTAGATCATGAGAAAAATTTGGATTCAATGTGTATATATTAATGTATACATACTATACACATATCTATATGTCATATGAAAGATCCAATACTGTAAATATTAGTTCCTGTAGTCTGGTCAACGGGTGTTTTGCTTGGGAGTTCCCTCTTGGCATCAACGATGCTTTTGGGTCATTCACGACATAAAGATGCTATAAACAACTATGAATCATTAACACCACCTAATTAATCAACGCATGCAAAACCACATGTAGCAGTGTGAAAAAAAAAAATTTAAAAAAAAACAGAATAAACAAAGTGGGCATTGAGCTGGACCATCCATGGAATAACTGGGACCAGGTCCCCCAGCACGCCCACCCCCACCAACCCCCTGTTCTCATCTTCCCCATCGACTAGAAGACCGAGTAGAGAAGGAACCCCAGAGTTGGGAGCAAGCACGGCACCCCCGTCCTCCACCAGCCCGGGCGGGCACCGGCCGTGCTGCCCGGCGGAGCGGGTGGAGGAGCGGCGGGCCGCGAGCCGGCCGGCGCGGTGGCCGTGGCGTTGACCCCTCTCACGGTGATGCCGAACTTCATGCCGCCGGCGCAGTGCCCCTCCGTGCTGCAGATGAACCAGTAGTTCCTCGCCTCGGTGAGGGCCACCCGGTCCTGGCCGGTGGCGTACCTGGCGACCACCCCCCCGGCGCTGGAGTTGCACGAGCGGTACGTCTCCTCCGTCACCTCGCAGGCGTCGTGCTGGTCCTTCGGGTAGCTGAAGACTGCCCTCCATCGCCACACTCACAAGCATGAGAGTTCTGTACTTTGACACCAAGGGTATTGGAGGGTAGGAGGAGAAGAAAGAAGAAGAGGATGGGTGGGGTACTCACGGAGAACGTCGCCGACGGCGTAGCTGCGCTTCTCGGACCATGTCAGGTAGTTGACGCCGGTGCTCCATTGCTCGCCGTCGCCGACGGTGTAGGTCTCGGCGCTGGCACGGCTGACGACGGCAGGCGAGATCAGCAGGGTGGTGGCGAGGACTACGGCCGTAAGCGCCTCCATCGATCGCCGCCCGGTGGATGCAGAGACGAGGAGGATCGACGATTTGGGGGGCGGGGGGGGGGGGGGGCAACGCCTAGCAGTGGCGATCGACGAGTATCGATGCTAGGTGGGGGGGGTGATTAATCACTGGTTTGTATATAAACTACCAGGAGAAGTTTTCATATGAAAAGAAGCCGGCTGTGGTGGCGTGGGAGAGGCCGATAAGCGGTATTGCTTAATCAAGTATTGTGTTCAATATACCTTTCCCGCGTGCGTTCGGGGTCAACACGGTCTGTTTGGCCGAGCGTTCGACTGTTTCAAAGCTTCTTCGTTGTCCGGTTATAATTAGATACGTAGGTCCGGTGACATCTTCTCGTCCAGGTTTCCGACGTCAAAAAATATTCGTAAACTTGATTGACTACATCATCCAATCCGATATAGTTCAGATAATATTCAAATAAAAAGATATGAATTCAAGTTCAGATATGTTTAAAATATTCATTGCATATTTAGATAGAGTAGGAATTTAATGTATCCGAATTTATATTCGATTCGAACCCGTTCTTAATAACTCATTGTGTAGAGTAGGTCTATGATTTTATCATAAATTCACATGTTGTCCTCCTTGTTGGGTTTATGAGTTTCACCTTATTACTAAAATTATAATGATATTTTTATAAAATATAAAAATTACTTTGATAAGAAAATTATTGGTCAAACTTCTCTTTTTACATTTCTCATGAATCTCACGTTCCCGTGAATATAGACGTAGACTTATGATTTATATACAGATATGGATATCTACGGATATATCCATATCCGTGATAGATATATTCGTATCCGTATCCGTAAAAATAACAGAGTATTATCTGGGTATGATATTTATAACATTCTCACGGATAGAATTGACAGCAAGAATATTATATTTGGACTATCTATTATTATTCTTCTGTATAGTTGTACAGAGCCCCCATGATTCTTGGGGCCAAAGCTTTCCGTTTCTTGTATTTCCCTTTTCTTAGTAGCCTATTTTGGGCACTGCTCTGTATCTTACCTCCCTTATTTTGGGACAATACACACTATATATATATACAAGCCAAGAGATCCTAGAGGACAGGCGATTCACGTCCATTTTTCCTCCCTCTCTGTTTGGTCTTTTGTCATGGTATCAGAGCCATAGGCTTGCTATTGTGTTGGTGCCTGTCGCTTGGGGATCTTTTGGTACATGCGGCCCTATCTAGGGTGGCTTCTGGTACTGACGCATCGATTCCTCTTCAGGAGGGATTTTTGAGGAGCAACCCATCTACACATCTTTGGGAGCAGATCTTAAAGGTGTGTTTGATTATTTGTGGTTTTCTTATTTTTTAAGCAGATCTATATGGATCTGCAATCCAAAACGATGGTGATTCCAGTGGTTTTCAATGGAAAAAATTATTTTCTGTGGGAGTTTAATCTAAGGTGTTTTATTATGGGGCAAGAACTTTGGGGATATGTGGATGGTACAGAAGAACAACCAAACAACAATGAGAAGGAGAAACTGAAGACTTGGAACAAAAACAATGCCAAGCTTATGAGTTGGATTCTAAGTACCGTTGAACCACATATTGGGATCAACCTACGTATGCATCAATCTGCAGCCAACATGTGGGAATTCTTGAAGAAACTTTATTATCGTGATGATGATTCACGGAAGTATAACTTGGCCCGTGAAATCAGTGAATATGCACAGGGAACCAAATCTGTCCAAGAGTATTATTCTGGTTTTATGAATTTATGGCTTGAGTATAACTCCATTATCTATGCAAAAGTATCACCAGCGGCTTTAGGGGGGGTTCAAGAGTTGCAAGAACACAGCATGAGGGATCAGTTTTTAATGAAACTGAGGCCTGAATTTGAGACAGTGAGGGGAAACTTAATGAACAGAAAACCAGTTCCAATGCTAGATGAGTGTTTTCAGGAGGTGACTCGAGAAGAAGAGCGGCTTCTTTCTAACAAAAATGAGGAGGAAAAACAGAGTCATATGCTGGATATTGCATTTGTTGCTAAGAGTCACCCTGATTCTCGTGATATGAAGTCTACTCAATGCTATTCGTGTCAGAAGTTTGGACACTTGGCTAAGGAATGTAAAGAAAAATTTTGTCGATATTGTAAAAAGCAAGGGCATATCATAACTCAGTGTCGACGTCGTCCTCAGAATAAGGGGCTCAAAGCATATCACACTGCTGTTACTGAAGATTTCCCGGCCAAATCCATCCCTGCCATTAGCAATCAACACACTACTGCACCTATGGTGACCCCTGAAACTGTTCAAGCAATGATTCAATCTGCCCTTTCAGCTATGGGAATCTCAGGTAAACTGTTTCCCACATCTTGGTATCTTGATTCTGCTGCCTTCAATCATATGACTTCCTCCCCTCACTTATTTTCTACTCTTACATCATATTCTGGACCATCTAAAGTTTAAATTGCAGATGGCAAAAGCCTTGACATCACTGGAATAGGCTCTGTACAGTCCACCTCTTTTAAAAGTTCCGATGTTTTTCTTGTACCTGAATTGTCTACTAACCTGATTTCTGTTGGTCAGTTGGTGGATAATCATTGCTGTGTTCTCTTTCATCCCTCTGGCTGTTTTGTTCAGGATCTGAAAACTGGGAAGGTGATCGGGAAGGGAAATAAGCACGGACGTCTTTTCTCTATAGACCAAATCACTCCAGAACCTTTTGCTTTCTCTTCCTCAGTTGATGGTACTTCAAATAAATGGCTCATTTGGCATCGTCGCCTTGGTCATCCACATCCTGAAAAACTTTCTTTAATGTTTAAATCTGGATTACTTGAGAATGCAACTATTGTACCAAGACAAATTCCTTGTTTTAGTTGTTGTGAAGGCAAAAGCAAAATGCTTCCCTTTTCTTCTAGCACACATGTGTCAACATCTCCATTTGCGCTTGTGCATTCTGACGTATGGGGAATGGCACCTGTTATCTCTTCCTCTGGATATCGATATTTTGTTACTTTTATTGACGACTACAGTCGTTTCACATGGGTATACTTCTTGCGTGCTAAGTCTGATGTTTTTTTGGTTTTCAAGAAATTTGTCTCTATGATTGAGACTCAATTTGATACTCACATTAAAGTCTTCCGCTCTGATTCCGGGGGAGAATACATGTCTAATGATTTCCAAGAATATCTTCAAACAAAGGGGATTTTGTCTCAAAGATCTTGCCCTCATACTCCGCAACAAAATGGGATTGCAGAACGAAAACATAGGCATGTTCTTGATGTCACTCGTACCTTACTTCTTGATGCTTCCGTTCCTCCAATTTTTTGGGATGAGGCAGTCCGGACTGCCATTTACCTTATTAATCGCCAAATTTCTATGAAACTAGGTAATACCAGTCCTTACTTTCGTCTCTTCCAAGAACAACCAAATTATAAGTCTCTTCATCCATTTGGTTGTGTTTGTTTTGCTCATCTTCCTCCTCTTGAACGCAACAAATTTTCTACTCAGTCTGCACGATGTGTTTTCATGGGTTACGCAATCCAACAAAAGGGATTTCGGTGCTATGATCCCCAAGCTAAGCGCATTCGGGTCTGTCGCAATGTTACTTTTCTTGATCACTGTTTCTTCTATCCTCATCATCCTTCCTTATCTCCTCATATATCCTCTTCCATTTTACATCTTTTCGATGATTCTTCACCTACATCCACTACTGATCACTCTCATAACGGCTTGGTCTATCAGAGAAGAGACACGATTGCTACTCCGCCAGATCCTCCCGCTGATTCTGAAAATCCTCTTCACTCTCAAAAAGAATCTTCCGCTGAAGTGTCACCTCCTCCACCTCTTCGGAGATCTGCCCGTGTTCCTCAACCCTCCACTCGCTATGGTCCTCCCTTTGTTTCTTTCTTGTCTACTCTTTCGTCTATTCCTATTCCCACCACATATTCACAGGCGTCTAAACTCGATTGCTGGCAGCAGGCTATGGACGAAGAGTTGCATGCCTTGGACAGCAGTGATACTTGGGATCTAGTTCCTTGTCCCTCTGGTATTAAGCCCATTGGGTGTAAGTGGGTGTATACTGTCAAACTTAGATCTGATGGCTCACTTGAGAGATATAAGGCCCGTCTTGTCGCCTTGGGAAATAAACAAGAATATGGCATTGATTATCATGATACTTTCGCTCCTGTTGTAAAGATGACTACTTTACGCACTATTATTGCTCTGGCTGCATCTTCCTCTTGGCCTATCTTTCAGTTGGATGTTAAGAATGCCTTTCTTCATGGAGACTTGAAGGAAGAGGTTTTCATGAAACCACCTCCGGGATTGCATATTCCTTCTTCCAATTTGGTGTGTCGGTTGAAGCGTTCCTTGTATGGTCTAAAGCAGGCTCCTCGGGCCTGGTTTCACAAACTTCGCAGCACTATTTTGCAGGCTGGTTTTCAGCAAAGTCAATATGACTTCTCTTTGTTTCTCAAGCGAGCTTCAGGGAAAGTTACCTTGGTGGTTGTTTATGTAGATGATATTCTACTTACAGGGGATGACTCACATGGCATAGACACCATAAAGGATCTCTTACAGCAGTCCTTTCAGATGAAAGATCTTGGACACCTCACTTATTTCCTTGGGGTAGAAGCTCACCGGACTGCGGATGGAATTCATCTCAATCAACACAAATATTTGCAAGACCTGGTCACTCTTTCTCAATTGGAGACCAGTACATCCGTTGCCACTCCGATGGAGGTTAATCTCAAACTATGCCCAGATGATGGCACTCTCCTTGAGGATCCTACACTCTATCGACGTCTTGTGGGCAGTCTCATTTATCTTAGTTTTACCCGTCCTGACATTTCTTATGCAGTAAACTATGTTAGCCAATTCATGAGTTCCCCACGGCATTTACATCTTGCTGCTGTGCACCGCATCATCCGCTATCTTAAGGGTAGCCCTACTCGTGGTTTGTTTTTTCCCGTTGGCTCCTCCCTTTCCTTGACTGCATTTGCTGATGCAGATTGGGCCGGTTGTCCCACTACTCGACGGTCTACTACAGGATGGTGTGTTTTCTTAGGCCATAGTTTGATCTCTTGGAAATGTAAAAAACAGGATCGGGTTTCAAAATCTTCCACTGAGGCTGAGTATCGATCGATGTCTGCTGCTTGCTCTGAAATAACATGGCTTCGTCGGTTACTTGCTGAATTGGGTTTTCCTCTATCTACTTCAACCCCTCTTCATGCTGATAATACAAGTGCCATCAAGTTTGCTGGAAATCCAGTCTTCCATGAGCGCACTAAGCATATTGAGATTGATTGTCATTATATTCGAGATGCCTTGGATCAACAATTCATTTCTCTTCCTTATATATCTTCAAGAGATCAAATTGCTGATATCTTCACCAAGGCTCTTCCTTCTGCTCGACATGCATTTTTATTGGACAAATTGATGCTACGAGAACTCCCAGCATCAATTTGAGGGGGAGTGACAGCAAGAATATTATATTTGGACTATCTATTATTATTCTTCTGTATAGTTGTACAGAGCCCCCATGATTCTTGGGGCCAAAGCTTTCCGTTTCTTGTATTTCCCTTTTCTTAGTAGCCTATTTTGGGCACTGCTCTGTATCTTACCTCCCTTATTTTGGGACAATACACACTATATATATATACAAGCCAAGAGATCCTAGAGGACAGGCGATTCACGTCCATTTTTCCTCCCTCTCTGTTTGGTCTTTTGTCAAGAATATGGTATTAATCTACTCGAGTCGAATCCGATCCATTTATATTCTTAATCTAGACCCACCAAATTAAAGCTCTCTCGGTCTTGACTGTGTCCGATGTAAGTCTCCTCGGGAGATCTTCGATGTTAATTGGTTCTCGGAACATATATTGAGAGAAAATATATATATATATATATGAGTTTATATATGCTGATCTGTTTTTTTTGTAAGGTCAGTGGACTGGGTGATTACGTTTGGATCCTAGTTTTTAGAGTACATTATATCATCTGATAAGTAATCCTACCACTCTCTCGTACTAATTACTCCACCTTGTTTCCACTTTGTTAATTATAGTGTTAAGGCTAGAAAATTTTGAACCGACGTGGGCTCATCTCGATCGATCAAAGCTGTCCCGGAGAGGATGGAATGGTATGGCTGCATGACTCATGCAAATTTGACGCGGTGAACGGTCCTCTTTAGATGGGTTGAGGGAGATAACTTACTAAAAGGAGGGAGGGAGAGAGAGAGAGAGAGAGAGAGAGAGAGAGAGAGATGTTCACATGATAAGCATCGAAATTTTAAAAAAAATGAGAAAGCATAAGAACCTGAGGTAAGCCCCTCTTATGACGTAAACTTTAGAACAAGATGAATTATAGATTGTCCAACTCAAACAAATACTTACAAGTTAATGGGACATTAATTGGGACATTTGAAAGGGATTTTGAGGGGCGGAGATTTTAATGATTGAAAATCTCAAAATCTCTCTCTAACCTTATTTCCAAGCGCGCCCTGATTCCACCTTCAAGTCTTTTTTAAGAAGTATGACCCAAAGCCTGAAAATAGCCCGCCCGATCCTGCTTGGAGCTCAGATACGACCTGATTTTCGAGTGCGACTATGAACGAGGCTCCACCCTGTCCATCCGACTCGAGGTAGCAGTCCGTGGGTCGGACCTTCTTCTGATTGGGCTTGGGTTATCGCTCCTCTCGAACATTTAATGGGCCGGAATTGGGCTGCAACGTCCACGGTGTTGCCCTAAATCTCATGTGGATCGGATGGACTGTGGTGGGCCACCTAAATGTTGAGATGAGAGTATCAAGCATTTCATCCAGGGTCCAAGACATGCCATTGGTTTGGACGATGCGAACGTCAGGAAGTCGGGGGAGGAAAAGAAAAGGGAAGTAAAGAAAGGCTAGGTTGTCGAGTATATAACCATTTTGCTTTGCAAAAAAAAAAAAAAAAGGTCTCATGAAGCTTTTGAGTGCTCCAAACGGACGGTCTCGATTGATGGCTCCAAGATTATCGTCCGGCTTGATCTGATATGAAAGCACGGTGGATGGCATCTCTTGGATTTCCCCTTCCCTTTGTAGCGCAGATCTGACCGTTGGCGTGGCCGTGTGGCCAGTCTGGAATGGCGTAATGAACGGTCCAGATGCACGGGTAGTCTGAGATCAAACATCGTTGCGGTGGCTCAGTCTCAAAATCGAATAATCACGTAGGCTAGACGAATGCGTCTGTGCCACACGTAAAAGAAAACATAGTATATGCACTCGTTATTGTGAGGTTAAAATCCAACCTTTGTGAGTGTGTACTTAATTTTCTAGATCCTGAATTTAAAATTTAAGATAAAAATTAAAATATAATGTGAAATATTTTACGGTAAATTTCGTCTATTCTCTTCTCACACGTGAAATATCAAAATTATGGCCTTTAGTAGCCGAACATCATATATACTAGTAATGTCATTCGTTGGAATTTTTTAAAATAATAGGATAGACCTATTATTCCTAACCCGAAGATAAAAAGACGGTTGCTCAGTATCAGGATAACGTTGAAGACGGTAGAACTGACGGAAGAGGTGGACGGTAGGTGTGACCTCCGCCTGATTGCAAATATATACAAAAGCACAAAGGATGCTGTTGGTTTTAATGTGTCCCTTCTTTTACAAGATGGGCTATGATGTCAACTATGATGAAAGTATGAGTAAATAATGAAGTCACTCAAACTATAGACATGTGAATCATGAACTTAGGCAACCAATACAAGCTCTAGCATGGACATACTAACTCAATCAAAACTAAACTAAGTAAATAAAGAAAAACACACGCCGGGGCGTGGAATAAGGAATAAAGAAAGAAACACACCATATAGGTGGAACAAGCAAAAGTAAAGAGGAGATATGATGAGAGAGAAAGCTAATGCCCAAACTAAGAAAAGATGTGATCACCACTAAGGTAAAAACAAGCCAAAGACCTGATAAATACCTTAGAATAGGAGGATGATGCGCCCACCCACGGGAGAGAGAAAGCCACCAGGAAACTGCAGCTCCGTCAGATGTAACGGTCTAAAACTGATGCGCCACATGACGTGTGACGGTCCCACGATAGACCGCTACAAGACTCTAACGCGCATGTTCTAGACCGTCAGAGCTTATGCAGAATAGAAGTTGGTAATCTTTTGATCTCCAAGATTTCCAGTCGGCCAGAGAGCTTGGGCCTCGTGCTATGGAGTCTGTAAACCTGCAAAAGAGTGTAGAACACAAGAAAAACAACCCAGATTAGCCCTTAGACAAAGTAGTATCAATAAATCCAAGAAACTTAAAAACATGCAAAAGGAAAGGGAAATATCGGGGAGATTGGTTTTTTTAACCCCTCTCGGCGTTTTAAAAGGTGGGAAGATGTTTTGAATGAATGCAGCAAGTGCAAGAACGTGTGAGATGGAGAGGGACAATGCTATAAATGCTTGGAAGAGGGAAAAGACACTAAGAACACAATTTGACTGAACTAAACCCTTGAAAACGATACTCCCTGGACTATGGAAGCAGATAGACGTGGGAAGTAGTTCTCCTTGGTTGGTTCTAGCTCTAGGATGCGGCAGCACTTCGACGCGAACTCCATATGTCTCCTCCTCAAGCCATGAAGTCAAGGGTTCTATTTATAGACCCTCAAAGTTTATGTTTGAGTTGAGGATAATCCAGCTAGAAAGTAGGACGTTTCTTAGTAAACTCTTGAAGATAATACTCCCAAGAGTCCATAGAAACAAACAGAAGGTTCTGAGGATCAGATTTGGAAGAGAAATAAAAGAATCAAACTCTTAAGTCGGCACGGAGTAGCAGAGAAAGAGCAGTTATGCTAGAACTCTCTGTTTGATATAACGGCTACACGATAGACCGCCACAAGGATGTAACGCTCCAGGAAGGGACCGTCACACAACCCTATCCATTAAAAGATAAGATCAACGGGAGAAGCATACGATAATCATAGGACTCTAGATGAATGTAACGGTCAAGGGTAGACGCGTTACAATGAATGTAACGGCCGCACGATAAACCGTCACGCCCAACGGATAGGTTAAAAGATAAGCTTGAAAGAAGCCAAAAGCTTAAGGACTCTGTAAGGATGTAACGGACCAACGAAGATGCGTTACATGTCTGTAACGCGCTCTTGAAGGACCGTTAGAGATAATGGAGTGCAAATGAAATGAGATCTTGCTAAGCTTCGTCTAGCGGAAAGGGATAAGGAACCAGACCCAACCAAGGAGATATGACCCATAAAATAAACCTCGAATTGACCAAGAAGGCTCAATAAAGGTGAACAACTCAGAGCATCATATGGAATGAACAAGGAGATGACCTGACTTATTGGTCATAAAACGGGTGTCAACAGATGCCCCTTCTTAACGTCCTCTTTGTAGGGGAGCGAGTGGAGGTGAAGCGAAAGTGAAATGGAACACGGAAATGAAGCGGAAATGAAGCGAAGCGGACTGAAAAGTGGGCGTTAAGGCAAACGACACCCGTTCTCAACCAACAAGCGATAGGAATCTTCTGGAAAACTTCGAACCAATCACAAGGAAATAGCCAACCAAATGACGCATGTCTGGAGGAACTAACAACTAAGGAAAGGAAAACACGGCCAGCGGCCGGATCAACGGAAAAGAAAGAGATGATTAACTAAACTCCAGACATGAATCTTCAGCTAACCAAATCGAGTGAACAGACCGAAGGAAACCTTCCAATTCAAAGTGGAATGATTCTCCTTATTCGAGATCATTGAACACATAGTTATTCACCATTATTGAGACACCTGGACAAATGAGGCCTACAAATGCTCAAAAGATGCGCATGATGCATGCTGGGCTAAAATAAAGAAATCATAAAACGAATGCAAAGAAAGACAAAATAGCAAGATACTCGAGAATAGTATTGCTAGACCGGAAAAATAAGGGTCAGGACACCATCTGCAACCACTGCGTGCAAGATAGAACCATTGTCCCCAAGCTTTTCTAACCTAATGGCCTATCCAACGATTAATCATGTGTATCTAGATCATAATCATTTTTGTTTAAGGGGAACATCAGATCCCAGAACACATGAATGACCAGCCGGTTCTCGAGATAATATATCATAACATATAGTAATGCATTAAGGGATAAGGGATCGAAATATAATACCTGACTTACCTGCCTGGCGAGCGGTGAAACATGATGGCTAAAAGGCGTTCATGACTTTCATCCATAAGAAGAGAGGTTAGCCAACAACAATTAATCATGAGCATAGAATAAGGCCTAACCATTCATTGTATTGAGCGTAAAAGCATGATGATCATTTCAAGCACAAAATTTCGATAAAGAGGGCATTATTATTCATCAAATGTTTCAAAGTCTCTGACGGCCTAAGATAGATGCGTCAGACTCATTTAACGATCTAGAATAGACGCGTCACACAGCGTCGATTCACATTTTTCAAAAATTAGATAACTTCATAACTTGACGGTCCAAGAGAGACGTGTCAAAGGCTGTGATGGCCTTACGATAGACCGTTACATTTTCTGAGCGTTAAAAAAAATAAACCGAATGGTCGTGACCCTCATTCGCTCAAACACACAAAACACCCAAAAAACAAACCCCACCGGCGACCATGACCGGCGACGAGCTCCCCCGGCCGCCCATGAGAAGGGAGAAAGGGAAGAAGACTAAAGCCATCAAGGGCAAGGCCCTCAGGAGATTTAGGGCAAGGGTGGACCAAGAGGAGGTCCCCCCGGCGGCAACCGAGTAACCGACGGTGACGCCGGAGCAAACGGCGGAGGAGGACCCTCCCACGGCCGAGGAAGGAGGAGAAGAGGCCTTAGGAGAGACTGCTGGCGATGAAGAAGGGGCTACGGCGCCGAAGAAGAGAAAACGAGGTCACGACCCTGAGGTAGGTCCCCCGCCCTAAAAATCCAATTTTTTGAAATTTTTATGTGTGCATGTGTGTGTGAAAGGGATAAAATGGGTCTGGGTACCCATTGGGGATGATATGTAGGCCATTTGGGCCATCTCAGGAGCTAAGGTAATCAAAGGGGACAACGCCCTATTGCAGAGGATGTGACGGTCGTTGCAGCGACCGTCACAGACCTGACGCACCACCATTGGTGCATCAGAGAACTGTGACGCGTCCCCACAGGGCCGTCAGAGTGACCAGAGGCAGAAGCAATTTTTTTGGGATTTTTCAATTTTTCAATTTTTTTGTTGCTTTCATTTCTATTAATGTAATGCAATGAAATTATGATGTAATGACTGACTTATGCTCTAATTGTGCAGGGGAAAAGAAGAACGAGGACCTCTTGACTCCAGATCCGGGCGGTATACCAGGCATTGCCCGAGTTTCAGAGAGAGAGATTGGCCGAGATGGGATTCGCCGAGGTGCTGAGTATCGAGGTGACCAGGACGGATACGCCACTACTATATGCACTCCACGAGAGGTGGGACCCCATGAGCCGAGCATTCATCTTCCCATGGGGCCACATGATCCCTACATTGGAAGACATGGCAAGGATTATAGGATTGCGAGTCCACGGAGCTGTCGTGACCGGGTGGACATATGGCGACTACCGAAAGATGGCCCAGGAGCTACTGGGCTTAGACTTGATCAGGCCGGGGCACACATCATCCCAGCTGTCGAGGTCAAGACTGCAGGACAGCTTGGGACTGAAAGGAGCGGCTATAGCAGTCGGCGAGCTCCCCGAGCAGCATATAGACCAAGTGATAGAGCAGGTGCGCCCGCGAGTGGCAGCAGAGGCAGGACAGGAGGGAGACCGAGTCCTGAGACGATTTCTTATGTTGCTGTTTGGAAAGCTACTTTTTTCGACCCGAGCAGATGTGATCAACTACAAGCTGCTGCCACTGCTAGAGGATTTGGGCAGAGTGGGGAAATATGCATGGGGGGGCAGCGCTTGCCTTCCTCTTCGAGTCGCTCAGCACCACAGACCGACGGACGATGCTAGGCGGCTTCTCGCCTTTCCTAGAGGTAAAAATCAGACTCTAAATGTCTTCTACATGATTATGATTTATGCAAATGATGCAATTTACTGACACTTGACTCTAAATGCAGATCTGGAGCTTCGTGTACCTCCCGGGGATTGGGCGAGGTACTCAGCTACATCCCGAGCGGATCCCGATCGCGAGGCGATGGGTGGTAGCGAGGGACACTGGATAGATCAACAGGCAGACCCGGGCCATCCAGGACGATCTTGACTCATTCCCACACACATCGGTAAGCTCCAAACTTAAACTTTTCTAGATGATTGTAAATGTTGCTAAATGCTTCTATATGCTGCTAAAAATGCTGACATGGACTCAATTGCTCTTTCAGGTGCACTGGACACCATACCGGGATGAGGGCTACGAGGGACAGCCATGGGTCAAGGCATCCCTGGCGTACAGCGGGCGAGATGTTTGGCTACATTGCATCAATGTGGTCGAGCCGCTGCATTACCGCCTGATCCTGAGGACACGGGGACTCCATCAGCCAGAGGTGACATTCCCCCACAGAGATGATGAGCGCCCGGGCAAATCTTCAAAGGGCATTAGCGGAGATGTGGATTGGTGCGCCCGGAAGGCCAAATATGTGCACGATTGGAACAAAAGAGGCCGGGTGGTGAATGATCGGGCGGACAGCGACGAGGCCTACCTCAAGGCTTACTCCCACCGGTACGGCGACCAGGTGTTCAGAGGCACCCGACGGCCGGTATGAACTTCTAAACTCAAATTCTATCTATTTTAAATGCTATTCTATATGCACTGACATATACTTTCTAAATGCAGCTAGACCCACAGGGACGCATAGCCGAACTCGAAGGACTTCTCCATGCCACCATCCAGCAGCGGGATGAGTACTGGGCTGCCTTGGAGCTTCTGGTGAGCCTCTACACTTAGACTTAAATGCTTATGATGCAAATGATTAACCTTGACGTCTAAATGCAGCGGGCCGAGGGAGCCCAGAGGACCGGACCAGATGCACCATGCTCCTCTTCACAGCCTGCCGGGGGACGGGCTGAGCGAGATGCAGATTTTACCCGAGCCATAGCTCGAGCCGAGGAGGCCGAGGCTACCCTCGCAGAGCGGGTAAGAATCTAAACTTTTAGACTTAAATGCTTATGAGTTATGCAAATGCTGACCACGATAAAAAAAATGCTAACACAGGCGAGAGAGCTAACCGCGGCATTGGCCGAGATGGAGAGAGCTCGAGCAGAGACTGAACGGACCCGCGCGGAGGCGGAGCGCCTTCAGGCAGAGGTAGCCCGGCTGAGGGGAGAATTGGAGTGGGCATCTACCCAGACAGCAGACCTCGAGAGATACCGGACCGAGGCTCGGGCGGTGTGACTCCAGGTTCATGATTTAAAGATCGAGCTCCGGGCCGTGGAGCGGACAGTCCGGACGATCAGCTGTGGACCTATGCTGAGTGCATCCCAGAGTATTGCAGCGGGAGGCACACGGAGTGGAGTACCGAGCGGATCGGTAGGAAACTACCTGGCTAGTTCTTCCGATCGGCGGAGGAACGAGGATGCGGATCGGAGGCGATTACGGGAGGAGGAGCACAGCGCCGTGGAGCCGTCGGCCAAGCGGCAAGAGGGTGCTGGTGATAGTGAGGGCCCGGGGGATAGACCGGCCGAGTGATGTATTTTCTTTCTTCTTGACACCCACACTTGTACATGACTTATGATAGAAATGAAATGAAAATCTTTTTTGTGTTTTGTTTTTTTTATGTGTTTTTTATGTGGATGAATGTAAGTATGAATGCGGATGTAAATGAATGCAATGAATAGGTGAAGTAGATGGGAATGAATGCGGACAGATGGCAACATGTGTTGATGAATGAAAACAGTGGTCAAAATGTAAGACTGGCAGGTCAGACCAAAGAGGACTGGAAAGGGGGAACAAAACCTACAGCAGAGAGTGTGACGGTCTATTGATAAAGCGTCAGGTTCATATAACGCATCAAGGTTAGGCCGTCAGAAATGACAGAGAAAATGGACTGGAAGCCTGTTGCAGGAAATGTGACGGTCCATTGATGGAGCGTCAGAGATCTGTAACGGTCTAAGATTAGACCGTCAAACACGACAGAGCAAGATTGAGCTAAAGACGTGTAGCAGAAAATGTGACGGTCCAAAGATGGAGCGTCAGAGAGATTTGACGGTCTTACGATAGACCGTCAGAGAACAAACTGTAATCCGAGACGGATTCTATTGTGAGAGCCCAAACTCGAATCAAGGAGACCTTAATCCATACTAGAACCCTCCTAGGCTTAGGATAAGGCTTTCTAACCCATGTCTTATCATTCTAGCACCAAAATCAAGCCTTTAAAAGATAGGAACAAGCCCAAAAATCACATCTTTCATTGATTCTCTGCTACAAGGGTTGAAAACTCCATCAAAGGGCAAGGAACATCATGAAGAGAAGCTTTGGAGAGATGGGCATGGAAGAGAGGGTCTATACCGGGTCCAAAGCAGCCAAGAAGGAGCATGGGGAACTGCAAAGATTGACATCCATCCCCAAGCATCTGAGCTCAAGTGCCCAAAGAGCGGTAAGTTGCAATTGACTTCAAAAGTTCATCAATTCCTGCACTTTCTATGCTTCTCATGATTCTTCTCTTTTCTTCTTCTTTCTTCCTTTTCTCTAGCCTCTCCCTGGTCCAAGGTGTTATTCAAACTTAAAGTGGGTGGCTCCCATGGTCAAAGAACTCCCATTAGAAGTCTTGTCCATCCTTAGGGCATGGCACCTCCAACTTTTGCTAGTTTTGGCCAAGAATTTTCAGAAATTATCCTTAGATTGGGCAAGCATTTCATCCCACATAGAATTATGGCATCCGCAAACACACACCTTCCTCTTGCCTACCTTTGAAGCTACAATCTTATTGGAGGAGGTAGAGACCTACCTAGCCCTTGCTAAGACTAAAGTGGGGGATGAAGATCTAGTGTGCCATACGGTTGAACCTATTGACCCATCCTTGATCTTAAGTGATTTTATACACAACCCGAAAGACGTGAGGACCATGATCAGCCCAAGCCACATTCACTTGATACCCATGGCTCAATGGATAGTCTCTCATTGCAAAAATAAGTGGGAGAGATATGAAGCCATTGCCAAAGTCGTGTCGGTTTGCTTATGCAGAGTCTTCCTTTTCACTACCACTGACCACCTCCTAGATATCCAAAATCTTAGCATTATCAGTGGGTTATGGCGGGGTTTGTCTATTTCTCAAGCAGTCCTTTCATACCTTTATGAAGGACTTAGTTCAGCTTGCTTAGGAGGACCTCTTTTCGGCTCAATGATACTCCTTGAGTGTTGGATGGGAGTGAGAATCAAGTTCCAACCCAAGGAAGACATACCTTCAGCTAGCCGGATCTTTGGGAGCCACCCCTTGTTCTTCATTGGAGGTGCCTTTGGATTCTCTTCACAGGTTGAATGCCGGACGGCAGACAAGAAAATGCGGGACGATTAGCGCCTCTTCCTCAACACCTTGCCAATAGAGAAGTTCATGATACGTCCAAGAGTTTTGCGGAGCACCTTGTTTAGAGTACCACGGCGACCAGGCCTTGATCTACAGCTAGTGGGGAACACTACCTTGGCGATCTACAACCCGCACCGGTGCTACCTTCAAATTGGGCTACCCTGTACCGAAGTTCGTGTACTATCACACTACCCTCCCCTTCTAGCTAGGAAGATGGGGATCGAGGAGGATGAGAGAGCGATCCGGAATGCACTGACCATGTGGGAGATCAGCAAAGTGCGCCCGTGGCAAGAAGAGGTGGAAGAAGACGACAAGGGATGCCGCGACTATGTGAAGGAATTACGTAAGATCCACCCTTTTGCGGATAGAAAATTGAATGTAGCTTGAGATTTTTCTTTATGATATTTCCGAACTTGAAGTTTATCAATCAATTTTATGTTTTATTGAGTTCAATGGAATGATATAGAAGTGCCTTGAGTTGAATGGAATCATGAGTTTGTTGCTTGATCGAGCATGGATGTTTTGGAAAACAAAGCTCTGGAACCTGTAACGGTCCTACATAGGGCCGCCACAACAGCCTGACGGTCTTACGACGAGCCGTCATAAGAAGTGAACTCAGAAAATTGAGTTTTCTGACCTCGGGAGAATGTAACGGTCTAATAGTAGGCCGTTAGAGTGAGCTAACGGTCTATCGTGGACGCGTCAGAGAGGGTTTGCTGAGGGCCAATGAGTTTCAACCTTTGGGAGAGGGTGACGGTCAAACGATGACCGTCACAGTTATGTGACGGTCTGCCACTGGTGCGTTACAGACCTGAACCTGAAAATTTGTGAGTTTTGAGTCTTGGGCTTAAACCTGCGTTCTGCACACACTTAGACAAGAAACAAGTTAGATATGTTCTTAGACTCAACCCCTTGCCTAAAGCAAGTTAGAATTTGACCGTTTCTTGATATTTGGTCAAGGGGTGGAGCCTTATTAAATAGGTGAAAAATATATAATGGAAACAATGCAATACATGCGATGCATATGATGGTATTTTTAGGAATTTTACAAATATTTGGATTTTTGTGAGGTTTTGAAAATATCTGGTGTTTTTGGTTTTTTTGGAATATATGATTTCTTTTAGATTTTGAAATATATGATTTTTTTAGATTTTGAAACATGATTTTTTTGGATTTTGAAATATATGATTTTTTGGATTTTGAAATATATAATTTTTTTAGATTTTGAAAACCAGTGTCTCCCTAGGAATGAGGGTCCTCCCTATTCCGTTCAGAGTTTCCGAGATTGGCGTGCAATGGAAGTAACAACCCCTGACCAGGGCCTAACTGGCATGACGGTGTCTCTGCCAAGGCCATACCCAGGGTACTTGTCTTAGTCCTGAAAAAGGAAAATAGAACACAGGGATAAGCTTAGGCTAGATATAGAAGTTTTTTTAGGACTTGAGTTCCTTTCCAGACAACCGATTTCAGAGACTTGGTCTGTTGCGCCGGAGCTTTTCCGTCCGTCATCGAACCTTTGTCCACTCTAGGCATGCATACGACTGGACTCATAACGTCTCGCGGGGAAACTGTACTGCCACTCTTGCCATGCCTAGCTTTTTTTTCTTTTTGGAGCTTTGGAAGTATGATTGATGGACTTTCGAGATAGACTTTTGCTTTTGTCGAGAAGATTGCTCCTTTTCTTTTTTTTTTCCTTTTTTCTTTTCTTTTTCTTGTGGCGTCAGGTCATAATGGACTGCTCCTATTTGAGACCTCCTCTCGTCAGAGTGTCTTAAATTGGTCGTCGCCTCCTTATTCACCTATTGCCCCTAGATTCAGCCGAAGGAAGAAACGAACAGGGATTTTGACTTTCCCCAAAGCATGGCTGAGGAGAAACAGTGTCTACAGAGTGGGAAACCCGACCAGGGACGTCGTGTAGTGTGTGATTGCCGCGCTCAGGGTCCTCTTTCACGATGAAAGGGAAAGGACACCTTGCTACCGGGGTGGCACTGGTTTAGACTCTACGGAAAGAAACGCTTAAGGTACAACCCATTCCAAGCGTGAGCGAGTTCCTCACCTTCTGCGTTCACTAAGCGGTAAGCATTCCCTGGATAAGCCTCTTTCACAACAAACGGCCCTTCCTAGTTAGGTTGTAATTTAGACCTAGGACCTGCAGATCGAATGAATTACATTTCAAAAGCATATCACCTTTTTGAAATTTGCGTTCAATTACATTCTTTTGAAAATAACGTGAAACTCTCTTTTGATAAACGGATACGTGATCGGCCGCGTTCATCCTCTTCTCGTCTAAGAGTTCTAGCTGGACGAGCAACGCCTCTCGACGTTCATCGAGATGAAGTTCCTTATCAAGCTGCACCCTTAGGGAAGGGATCAAGATCTCATATGGGAGCACCGCCTCCATCCCGTAGGTGAGAGCATAAGGGGTTTGCCCCGTAGGAGTACGAACGGAGGTGCGGTAAGCCCATAGAGCTTCCACTAATCTTTCTGGCCAATCAGAAAACTTATGAGATTTGCATGTTTTCTTTATGATTTTGAGAAGAGTTTTATTAGTGGCTTCGGCCTGACCGTTGCCTTGTGGGTAATATGGAGATGAATGGTGCAATGTAATATTGAACTTCTTACATAGGTCCTTGAGCTCTTGAGAGACGAACTGGGGTCCGTTATCGGTGACGATGCTGCTTGGCACTCCAAATCCCGAGATAATGTTCTTCATGATGAAGCGGCACACCGTGGTAGCTTTAATCTCTGCGTATGCTTCGGCTTCAGCCCATTTGGTGAAGTACTCAGTGGCGGTAAGAATGAAGGATTTTTGCTTGATCTGAGAATTGGGATCACCGAGCGGGCTGACAACGTCGAAAGCCCACATAGAGAATGGCCAAGGAGTAGAAAGAGGATGAAGAGATGAAGCTAGAGCATGAATTTTATCAGCGTGGAGTTGGCATTTAAGACACCTCCGGACATAGAGGGAGCAATCTTCCTCTAGAGTGGGCCAATAATAGCCCTGCCTAAGGATCTTCTTTGCTAGAGCCTGGCCATTAACATGACCTCCACACTCACTAGAATGGGCTGCTTCGACACCTTCCAAGCTTCATCGTCGTCTAAACATCTCATGAGCATCCCGTTAGTAGCGCGCCTGTATAGTTCTCCAGCAACGATAGTATACCTTGAGGCGGCTCTTCTTATTGACTTGCGCTGCTCGGCATTTGCCCCTTCCGGGAATGATCCATCTTTGCAAAACAACTCAATTTCATGGTACCAGGGCAACTCTTCTTCCTCCAGGATCTCCTCTAACTCCATCAAAGATACTTCCTTCAACTCTTCCTTCTCAGCCCTCACCTCTACAGTCTTCCTAAGGTTAGCATACCAAGGATCCTGAAGAGAGGGTGCGTCCAATCTCTGAACGACGATAGTCTCAGTACTCCGACTGAGAGGGAAAGATAGAGAGGAAGCGAGGGATGCTAAAGCATCGGCTAGGATGTTCTGAGATCGGGGAGTGTGGATGTAGATCAACTTGCGGAATTGCCTAGCAAGGAGCGTGACCAAATCTTGATATGGCTTGAGCTTAGGGTCACGGGTGCGGTAAGTGGATAGAACTTACCGCAGGATGAGCTGAGATTCCCCTATGATATTCAAGTAACGCGTGCCTAGAAGGTAGGCGTGCTTCAATCCAGCTAGGAGAGCCTCATACTCGGCGATGTTGTTGGTAGCAGGAAATCGAAGTTGATAATCAAAAGGAATCGTCACTCCTTCGGGAGTGAGCATAACAGCACCTATCCCTCGGCCCTGAGAATTGAGCGTACCATCAAAGTGCAGAGACCAGAAGAGATGATGAGTAAGGATGGAAAGATGCTCATCATGGAAATCATCCTGAATAGAATCCGTGCAGGGAATCGGGGAGATGGGCAAGATGCTCAGCGATGGCGTACCCTTTGACCGCAATCTGAACGACAAACGTGATATCGAACTGGGAGATGAAGCTCTGCCAGCGAGCTAACCTACTAGAAAGAACAGGCTTTTCTAAGAGATAGCGAATTTGGTCCTTTCTAGAGATCAACCTAACTGGGTGGGCTAGAAAATAGTGTTTGAGCTTCTAAGCTACCCACACTAAGGCGGCACAAGTCTTCTCCATGGCGGTGTATTTAGCCTCGGCCGGGTTGAACAACCTGGAGAGGTAATAAGCTGCCTGCTCTTTCCCTTCATCGTCTACTTGTGCTAAGACCGCCCCTAGGGAGTCCTTAATGACCGAGATGTATAGGATTAGGGGTTTCCCAGGGACAGGAGGTTGCAAAACTGGGGGATTTGATAGATATACCTTCAAATCCTCATAGGCCTTTTGACAATCTTGATTCCATTCAAATTTGACTCCCGCCTTTAGCAGTTCATAAAACGGGCGACACCTCTGAGAATGTTGGGATATGAATCTTCTGATGAATTGTAATCTGCCAATCAGTCCTCGAAGTTCCGTAATATTCTTTGGCGGAGGCATGTCCATGACGGTATTTGCTTTATTAGGATCAATCTGGATCCCCCATTTGCTAACTATAAAGCCTAGCAGCTTCCCTGAAGAGATTCCAAAAACACACTTCTTCGGATTCATTTTCAGCTTGTACTCCCTAGCTCTCTGCAGCACCTTAGCCAGAATAGAGGGGTGTTCCTCTTTGGTTCTCGACTTCACTAAGATATCATCCACGTAAACTTCCATATAGATATGCATCATGTCGTGGAAAATGGCCATCATTGCCCTTTGATAAGTGGCACCTACGTTCTTCAGACCGAACGGCATAACCACATAACAATACATGCCCCAGGGCGTGGTGAAGGAGGTTTTCTCTTGATCCTTTGGAGCGAGACGAATCTGATTATAACCTGAGTAACCGTCCATGAATGACAAAGCTTCATACCCGGCGGTATTATCAACTAAGACATCTATGTGAGACAGCGAGAAATCATCTTTGGGACATGCTTTATTAAGATCCCTGAAATCGATGTAAATATGCACTTTTTCATCCTTCTTGATGACAGGGACTATGTTCGCCACCCACTGGGGGATACAGAACAACTCTAATGAACCTGGCCTTATATAACTTATCAACTTCTTCTTTGATCCTTAAGGCCATGTAGGGGTGAAATCTCATTGACCTCTGTTTTACGGGTGTTGCCCCTGGTTTAAGTACGAGTCGGTGTTCCACTAAAGAGGGGTCAAGACCAGGCATGTCCTCATAAGACCAGGCGAAAGAATCACTATACTCCCTTAGAACCTTGACTAGATCTTCTTCTACTTGCGGAGGGAGATTAGCAGCAATAATAATGGGCCTTGGGTCTTCTTCAGTTCCCAAATTTATTTCCTTTGTAGGTTCATCCACTACCGACGATGGCTCGTCGAATCTCTTTAATCCTTGCGCATACAGATCGGCAGTGTCATCTACGTTGCTGTCCTCATCATCAATCGGGTCTTTCTCATCCAAGACTTCATAAACACCGAGTCCGTCATCGCTCCATACCCTCTCTATTTCCTCTTCATCTTCAATCATGATTGCCGTAGCGATAAATTCTGGACACTTCAAAAGCGCATGACATCGCTGAGCTAGATCCTGCAAGAACCTATCAGGGATGGATTTGGCATGACGCGCAAGCGGACGCGGCTCAAGCTCGGAAGGATTGGACGACCTAGAAGAGGACCCTACTTCTCTAGCTCTAATCGACCCTACTTCCCTAGACTCGACAGACCCTACGCCTAACCTAGGAGAAAAGAAATCTAGTGGAAAGGAAGGAGCAGGGGACTCGTGCCCCTGGGAGGAGGATGGAGACAAGGTAGCGTAATCTTCCACCGAAATCTTTGTTTCAAATTTGACATTTTTTTTTGGAGATCAGTGGAGATCATATAGCAGGATGGAGGAGGAGGAAGTTGCATGGGGAATAGAGAGGGGAAGATGCAATTGAAGAAGGGGTCGGAAGATGAAAACCACATCTCATGGAGTTGGGCGGTGGGGGAAGGAGGAGTGAATAGAGTTAACATATCAATGGGTGGGCAACGCCCACATGCACATGGAACAAACAATATTTCAGGTGATCTTTCCGTAAAATACGGATCGACCATAATCGGGGGTGAACGGGGTATGGATTCCAATTGTTGAAATAGAGATGTGAGACGGGAGGGAGACCAAGAAATGATAATGGGGGAGCTCCCCTTCTTCTGTAGATGGCCAGGTGGCTTCGGCTTCCACTGAACGTGCCGCACCTCCTGATTCTCCTTCCGATCATGACCATCTGGTTTGCTGAACATTCTGGCGAATGACTGACTGAAATCTGGCATATCATCAACAGGCCCTTTTGGTAGCAGAGGTGGACTAGCAACTGTGCAAGCTGTATCTTTCTTTTCTGACTGTACTGGTGGTGAATTCAGTGTACCCGGCTGGAGGGGTCCTCTTACAAAGTGTTGGCGGTAATCCCATGTAAGTGGCCCTGAGTCGCCCATCATTGAGAGTGCGGACTCTTGATAACCGAGACCTTTCCTGCTCATTTTTCTTCCTTTGGGCACTGGCTTGGTTCGCCCTTGTAACTGCGCACCGAGGCCTCTCCCCGGTTGATAACCCAGCTTCAATATGATATCCCAACCCTTGGAATCTCGGATCTGGGGTTTCACTTTGATATTGACGGGTGTAGCGGCGGGCTTGCGTGGTGCATAAGCCCAAGGGAAATCCAGATCCAGTACAGAAATAACGGGCCGACTACTAGGCCATAATGTGGGCAGAATCTTCTCTGAAATAGCTTTTACAGACTGGACCGTGGATAAGCTTTTGACCTTAACCACCCTCCCTTGAAAAGGGAACTTGAGACATTGATGCGCGGTGGAGGGCACGGCACTGAGAGTATCGATCCACGGACGACCCAAGATAGCTTTGAACATAGGGTCGATGTCCAGCACATAGAATTCAATGGGCATGGTGAGAGGCCCAAGCTCAGCTTGAATAGTAACAATCCCGTGACATGCCCTCCGAGAATTGTCATAAGCAGCTATAGTAGTGGGGGTCGGGCGTAGAAGTTCTTCTGACAGATTGCAGGCCCTGAGAGTGCTGAGCGGGCACACATTGATAGATGCCCCTGTGTCAACTAATGTCGCATCAATGCTGACTTTATTCAAGATAATGGTGATGCAAAGCGGCATTTGCCGAGCTTCTGGTGGTGCTAGCTCAGTTTCAGAGAAGGTTATAGCTGGTCCTTTAGAAATAGTCGCCAGTGCCGTAGGTAAACTGTCGACTGTCACATCTTCACTAACCATCACCTTCTGAAGAAAGTTCCTGAGAGCATCTTGGTGAAGGGTAGATCTTTTGATAAGCTCCAGCACGGATATCTTAGCAGGCACCCGATCCAAGTGATGCAACAGATCGTATTGGGTTCCCGGTAACGGCTCGGCTTCTTCCTACTCAGCAGCCGGTTGGGAAGACTGGGGATTGGAGGTGGACGGATAATTATGGTGAAACATGCGCCCGCTCCGTAGGGTGAAGTTATAGGATGTCGTGGCCTTGGATGTGCTCAAGATAAGTGACTTAGCAGGCCCAGTGGGGTGGATGAGTGGTGCGGAAGAGGGTGTGGTGGAAAGGATGATGGGTGAGGGGTTGGTGGTAGTGGATGCGAGCGGAAGTGGGGGTATAAAGGTAGGCGGAGGTGTAATGAGCGGAGGGTTAGATGGAGGTGTGATGATAGCGGGGGTGAGTAGTGTGCGAGAGACGGGCGGTGGAGTAGGAATAGATGAAAGGACAAATGGTGTAGCAGGCGGAGGAGGGTTTTGGTATGTGGGCATAAGGATGGTGGGAGCGGAAGGAGTGCGGAAGTTGTGGTGAAGGGCCATGACTTGCGGCGTAGAGCTGTCATCATCAAAGGACCACCCGGCATCAGGGGCCGGGGGTTGAACTACATTGACCTGAGCCGGCGCCGGCGGCTGAGGCTGTGGAGCGGGAGGATGGTTCGGCATTGGGTTCTGATGGATCCCCAAGTCTTGAACCGGCTGCTGTTGCTGTTGCGGCTGCTGCTACGGCTGCAGTGCCTGTTGTTGCTGCACTTGCTGCCTCGGCGGCTGCCTTCTTTTCTCTTTAATTTCCATAATGGCCCTATGCATTTTGGCCCAATCAATCCTTTGTCCTTCATGGAGGTCATAGACCAAATCCCTGAACTGAAAACATCCTTCAATAGTATGTACCAGCTGCCTGTAGAACATATAATACTTTGTCTGATCAACGGCCGGGTTCCAGTTGGGCCGTTCCGGAGGGAGTTGTATAGCACTAACTGACATAAGAGTCGAGAAGATATCTGTGAGGGTTTCTGGCAGGGGTGGATACTGTGCTCTTTTAGGAGCCGGGCGCTTGTTGCTGTTGTTGTAGCCGTTAGGTGGAGGGACATTATGGTATTGCGGAGGCTGTGGAGGTTGTTGCGGAGCGGTAAAGGTATTTTGTGGAGTGGCAAAGGTAGGCGGAGGGTTTTGTGGAATGGTTGGGAAGTTTTGTGGAGCAGGGTTTTGAGGAGTGCGGGGGTTTTGCGGAAAGCGGAAAGGTGCGGCTTGGAAAGGGAAGGTAACGACTTGAACTTGTTCGTTGGTCTGGACCCCTTCGGTGACAGGCCCTTGAGGTTTCTTGTGGTATTTAGGCTTTTGGTTCTTAAAGAGCGAGTGGATGGGGGAGTCTTTGAACTGTGTTTGAATGAATCACGCCCGGCTATAGAGTTGGTGCATGTTGGCTATATCATTCATAGCAAGGATGTTACGGAAGGTCGGGGTAGCATTTGAGATAAGTAGCTTGACCTTCTCCTCCTCCAGAATATGGCATGGCACCCTGGCGGCCATCTGCCTCCATCTGTCAGCGTAAGTTGCAAACTCCTCATCGGGCTTCATTTTCTCGGCCACCAAGTCTGTGAAAGAATATTCTGGACCGACCCTGTCTTGAAACCGTTGGATGAACTTGTCTTTCACTATTTTAAAGCTCTCGGCATCCTCTAGCGGCATAGAATAGAACCATTCCAATGCAACACCATCCAATGATCGGAGGAACAAATACGCCATGAGGCGATCATCATACTGAAATTGGGTCAATTCATATAAAAAGTCCCTCACATGAATAAAGGGATTGCCGTTCCCATCATACTTGCGGTAATTAGGGAGCTCGGATTGCGGAGGGAATCGGATGTTTTGGAAGTTGGGGACTGGAACGTCTGCCAAGGACTGTGGGCCAACCCGTTTTTGGAAGAAATCAAGCTGTTGTTGCATGGTGGCCCACTTATCAAGTAGTTCCTGCTCCCTAGATGAAGTAGGGGTAGTGAAAGGCGAAGGTTGAAATTGAGGAGCAGAGGATAGACTGTTGTAGGAGGTGGAAGCCCATAAGAGGGAGCAGAAGGATAAACGACAAGGTAGGGAGCCCATAAGAAGGATATTGGGCTGAAGACTGACCCAGATTAGAGTGGACATGGGCAACCCTTTGTTGAGGGCATAAGAAATCTGAAGGGCCAACGAGGACTTGTGGCACCGATGGGCTGGACATGTGATGATCCACCTGAATGAAAGAAGGGAGAGCGGACTTTATCTTGTCAGAAGGTTGGTGGGCCGATGCAGAAGATTGGCCTGTTTCCATACAAGAAAAGGTGATTGTCCGAGGTTGGGCCGGAGTAAGATCAATTGGAGTGGGCTGGATGGAGGGCCCACCAACTCTAGACTGGTCGATGGAAAGATTAGATTGGCCTTGCGCAATCGTGGGATGTGGGGTATTGGACCCCTGCATGGCCTGATAGACAGCCTGGAGTTGGGCCAGATCCAACTGGGCCATCATTTGGAGAATGGAGCCAGCAGAAGGAGAAGAAAAGGAAGGAGTGGTTTGGCCGCCCTCCATAGGGACGGAGGACGGAAGAGGGGCAGACCCCTCTCCAGACGGGAATGAGATAACCCTAGAAGGGTTTTATCTTAGAAGCCCTTGAGGGAGAGACTCCTCTTGGGAACAGGGAGGATTGAAAGAAGCCATGATAGGTTCGAAGAGCGGATTGGAGTAGAGTTTGGGGAAGGAATTGACCCTAGAAGATGACTCTAACGGACGAAGACAACTCCACATGCAACGGAAGACCTTAGCAAAAGCAAACAACACACAACAAACACACAATGAGTGGTCGAACTTAGATGACTTTAACAAAGATGCAAGTGAAACAAGAGATAATAACCCTCAAGGTCAACCAAGTTGTTTAGATGATGCAACAGGATTTTTGATTTCTTCCTTTTGTAGAACCTTAGTGACTTGATTAAAATGTGCTTCTTAAAATAGGTTCCTAATAGGGGAAGGATAAGTGGCTTGGTCGACTCTAAGGGTAATCACTCCTTCACTTATGCAATCCTAGACACGGTGTGGGAAGTGGTACAACCGGCCCGGCGTCCGTGTGAGAATCCACGGCTCGCGGGGACTTATGGAGGTCCCTGATGTGATTTCTTGGTCGGCTCTAAGGAATATGGAGACGAGAGGTCCACACACCAAGGTTGGAGAATGCAATCTAATGTATGAAAATATGCATGAACCTATGTGCACCGGGGTGCATGCAAATTCTAGCCTAAAATCTAGCAATCAAATATGCACACAATGATATGAATATGTGAACCAACCAAGGAGGAGACCAAATAGCACCCAAGCATGAAAATCACAGCAAAAACTACGGAAGTAAACTGCACCTCGGGATGTGTACCTGTCTGGAGTATGTGACGGTCTAGAATACCTATGTCAGAGGATTGTGACGGTCGAAGACCAGACCGTCAGAATAAGGTAACGCGTGGACGCAGGACCGTCAGAGTAGCCAGAGAACCAGAAATAGCAGAGAAATAGAGGGAAAATCCGGGGAAAACCAGAGCAACAAGGGCAAACAAAGGGGAGCAGGTTTAACAGAGATTCAAAGCACGATTGGCACTAGATGTCCCACCGTGATCGCCAAAAAATTCTGTTGGTTTTAATGTGTCCCTTCTTTTGCAAGATGGGCTATGATGCCAACTATGATGAAAGTATGAGCCAAGTAATGAAATCACTCAACCTATGAACATGTGAATCATGAACCTAGGCAACCAGCACAAGCTCTAGCATGGGCATGCTAACTCAATCAAAACTAAACTAAGCAAATAAAGAAAAACACACGCCGGGGCGTGGAATAAGGAATAAAGAAAAACACACCGTATAGGTGGAACAAGCAAAGTAAAGAGGAGATATGATGAAAGAGAAAGCTAATGCCCAAACTAAGAAAGATGTGATCGCCACTAAGGTAAAAACAAGCCAAAGACCTGATAAGTACCTTAGAATAGGAGGATGATGCACCCGCCCACGGGAGAGAGAAAACAACCAGGAAACTATAGCTCCGTCAGATGTAACGGTCGAAGACTGATGCGCCACAGCACGTGTGACGGTCCCACGATAGACCGCTACAAGACTCTAACGCGCCTGTGCTAGACCGTCAGAGCTTCTACAGAATAGAAGTTGGGAATCTTTTGATCTCCAAGCTTTCCAGCCGGCCAGAGAGCTTGGGCCTCGTGCTATGGACTCTGTAAACCTGCAAAAGAGTGTAGAACACAAGAAAAACAACCCAGATTAGCCCTTAGACAAAGTAGTATCAATAAATCCAAGAAACTTAAAAACATGCAAAAGGAAAGGGAAATACCGGGAGGTTGGTTTTTTAACCCCTCTGGGCGTTTTAAAAGATGGGAGGATGTTTTAATGAATGCAGCAAGTGCAAGAACGTGGGAGATGGAGAGGGACAATGCTATGAATGCTTGAAAGAGGGAAAAGACACTAAGAACACAATTTGACTGAACTAAACCCTTGAAACGATACTCCTGGACTTTGGAAGCAGATGGATGTGGAAGAAGCTCTCCTTGGTTGGTTCTAGCTCCAGGATGCGGCAGCACTTCGACGCGAACTCCAGATGTCTCCTCTTCAAGCCATGAAGTCAAGGGTTCTATTTATAGACCCTCAAAGTCTAGGTCGAGTTGAGGATAATCCAGCTAGAAAGTAGGACGTTTCTTGGCAAACTCTCGAAGATAATACTCCCAAGAGTCCATAGAAACAAACAGAAGGTTCTGAGGATCAGATTTGAAGAGAAATCAAAGAATCAAACTCTTAAGTCGGCCACGGAGTAGCAGAGAAAGAGCAGTTCTGCTAGAACTCTCTGTTTGATGTAACGGCTGCACGATAGACCGCCACAAGGATGTAACGCTCCAAGGAAGGGACCGTCACACAACCTATCCATTAAAAGATAAGATCAACGGGAGAAGTTTACGAACATAGGACTCTAGATGAATGTAACGGTCAAGGGTAGACGCGTTACAATGAATGTAACGCCGCACGATAAGCCGTCACACTCAACGGATAGGCTAAAAAGATAAGCTTGAAAGAAGCCATAAGCTTAAGGACTCTGTAGGATGTAACGGACCAATGTGGATGTGTTACATGGACTGTAACGCGCCATCAAAGGACCGTTAGAGACAATGGAGTGCAAATGAAATGAGAGCTTGCTAAGCTTCGTCTAGCAGAAAGGGATAAGGAACCAGACCCAACCAAGGAGATATGACCCATGAAATAAACCTCGAATTGACCAAGAAGGCTCAATAAAAGTGAACAACTCAGAGCATCATATTGAATGAACAAGGAGATGACTCGACTTATTGATCATAAAACGGGTGTCAACAGATGCACCAAGGATTGGGGGAGAGATCACCTAGATGCCTACCGTAGAAATGGAGGACTGAATCCATGGAGGGATGAGAAGAAGACGAAATCCCGCCCGAAAGGACTCTATCGAAACGCTAATACTGTCGCGGTGGTAACATCCAAGATACTCCTTGGCGGTGGGGAAGACGATGTCAAAGCCGGCCAGAATATGAAAGGCCTCCCTGAGGCCATGAACTTCCCGATAAGATATCAGAGAGGAAGGACGTCGACGACTGGGACTGGCGCCCGAAGTACTCGAGGCACCGGCATGGCTGACCTCTTCCTCTGTGGAAGGTTCAGAGTTGGAGAGGATGACCCTTCCACGAGACACCATGGGATTCAAAAGGAATAAGAGACCTCACCAGGGCATGGAATAGATAAGAAGGATGCAACAGACACCTATGCCGGAGACGAAGAAGATAGAGAAACATCTCCAGAAGCCCTTCCACCCTTATTTATAAGCCCAGAAGACGAAGTGGCTACCTCAGGTGGTCGCACGGACAACCACCACTGCCTAGGTACACAACGGGAAACTCAAGTGACTGTCGTACCCAATTTTTCAGACGAAAACGGCTATGCCATGATGACGATGACATCATCTGACACCCTGACGTAGACTGCCGTGTGCACCAATAAATGAGGTAGGTGGCGGGGCCCATGTGCCAGAGAAGTCGAACAACTATAAGAGACCCTTCTAGACATTCCCCCTCGACTGATCCGTTAGGGGTTCCCTCCAGACATTCCCTCTCAGCAAACTTCGGATGACTCCTCCTGGGCCCTGAGCACGCTCGACGCTCGAGAGTGGGGGGCTAGTGAGGAGGGGAATGCTCACCAGGCCCAAGAGGGGTCAGAGTCGCCTGGCCCAATACGGCCCAACGTCGTCAGGCCTATCATCGGCCCCATACAGCCTGTTGTGCATCCTTAGTTTTGATGATGATAATCCACAAATCATTGAGATACTCACTTAAACATGAGTAGAAATGTTCTCCAATTTATGAATCAATAAGAACTTCATTCTTCCATGAATCTAGGTACTGATGACATTGCAGGCAGTGGTAAAGTGATATTCACTCCAAGGGTTCACTGATCAACAGTTTGATGGAAGAGATTGAGCGTCTTGATGCATGAAGCTTCAAGTCTGGACATCGGTAGCCAATGCATGCATTATCTAGCAAGTCTATACACTGGCACTATTAAGTCTGTACATTGGTGGCCATGTCTCACTTGCATGCTCATCAAAGTCTGTACAACCACCGCTTCAAGCATTTCAAAGTCCACACATCACTGTAGCATGCATTCGGGCAAAGTCTGTACATCGCTTGTATCTTCAAAGTCTACACATCCACAGTTGAACTCAAAGTCTGTACAGCGTCAGCAATAGTGCTGCGTCTCATTTTTCCAAGTCTATACATTGGCAGCTGAACTGTAAAGTCTGCACGTTGTGCTTTGAAGCTTTTCAAGTCTGTACAGCCATCCGTCTCTTCTACCGTCTCAATTAAGCCTTGAAGTCTATACAGTGCACCGTTTCTTTTAGTGTCTCATGTTGCGTCTCCTGAAAGTCTATACAACGCTACATGCGTTTCTTCAAAGTCTGTACACTGGCCTCCCGCTATCAAAGTCTATAAATTGGTCGGTGGAAAGTCTATACATCCACCGCTGAACCTTTGAGAAGCCAAAGTCTATACATTGGAGCTCGTCCAGTAAGCAAAGTCTGTACAATGGCTTGCTGCGAGTAATTGAAGTCTGTACACTGGCGATACTGTACGGGAAGCAAGTCTGTACATAGTGGGCTTCTGGCCTTCATTCGAAGTCTATACACTGGACGTTTGAAGTCTGTACACTGGGCTACTCAAAGGCTCACAAAGTCTATACATCGTGGCCTTGACCTCTCAAGTCTATACACTGGCCGTTTCCATGCGAAGCTCAAAGTCTGTACACTCAGTTGCAGGCAGCAGTAAAGTCTGTACATTGGCGTGCTTAACAACACACAAGTATATACATCCATTGTGTGAGGCCTGTCAAAGCTTGGATAGAACCTACAGAAACTAATTCGATCTGAAGGCCTAAAAATCTGGAAAGAGTTGAAGATGGCATGTGGATAAAGGCGTGGAAGAATCTTCTGCTCGATCTGTTACTGCATCTGTGGAAGACTTAGTCAACCCTGCAAATCGGATTGAAGGAGCTAAACAGTTTTCTGTTCTAAAAACCCGCAGAGAATCTGAGCGCTAATTTTTGAATGGCTCAAGCTTTGTTTCGCGCCAACTTTTGAAAGAGAGAAAGAGAAGGATATAGAAGATATACAGATATCAAGAGTAAGAGGGAGTCGGAGTGCCACAATAAAGAGTGGAGGAAACAGTATCTGAAAGAGAAGAGCAGGTCGTGATCAAGCCCTAGTATTCAGTCTTTGTAGCCGCAAGAAGATCTACTGCTGAAGATAATGGGGATCCAGCTGTGCAAGGGCTCAACCACCTGAAGGCTACCCAGCTCAGAGATCATGATCTCAATGTGCCAGCAGCCCTATGCACTTGGATTTGTCAAAACTCTGAAATCTCAAATCTTAGTTTAATGGTTCCTTGTTTTTCTTAAATCAACTATTTCTTCTGATTGCATCAAGCTGTGAGGCAGCAGTGTCAAGCTGTAAGTCAGCGTGTGTGCAAGCTGTGTGTCAGCGTGTGTACAAGCTGTGAGGCAGCAGTGTTGATTGAGACAAGGGTCTCTTGGTAGTGAAGCCTCACTCAAGTTGAGTGAGGGGTGGATGTAAGTCTCGTGTAGAGACTGAACCACCTAAAAAGATCATCTTGCATGTGTGATGATTCTTGGTGTGACTGCTCTTGTTGCATATTAGTCTATAACCTTGATGCTTAAGTAGCTAGACCATATTGAAACTCTAGTGTGCTGCATTAACTCTAGCAATAGTTCAAATAAAGTTGGAATAAATTAAGAAAGGGGGAAAGATCTATTCACCCCCCCTCTAGATCTCTTCAATCCTCACACAACACGTGGTATCAGAGCCTAGCTCTCCAATATGTGGTCTAACAACCAGAGAGAACAGGAGGATTGATGTCTAAGGGTCTGACAGCTGAGGGACACTCAGTGAGCAGACCACCATACTTTGATGGAAATGACTACTCATACTGGAAAAATCGTATGCAGGTATTTCTAAGGGCTCAAGATCATGAAATGTGGAAAGTAGTAAGTCGCGACCCCTATGAGCTCCCTGAAGATGAGGACTCGTGGATGAGAGAACAGATTCGAAAATCAACTATCAACTGGGGCGCAATGAATGTAATGCAGTGTGCACTACATCCCACGGAGTTCTCAAGAGTCTCTCAATGCACAACCGCGAAGCCATGTGGGACAGGCTGGAAGTCATATACGAAGGTACATCTGAGGTAAGAGAAACTAAAGCCAACATGTTAATCTCAGAGTATGAAATGTTCAAGATGAAAACTGATGAAAGCATCTCTGAAATGTATGCAAGATTGATGCAATTGACTAACAGCTTGAAAAGTCTAGGTAAGACTTACACAGATCAAGAATTGGTAAGAAAAATTCTCAGGTCTCTTACTCCTGTGTGGCATACCAAAGCCACGGTCATTGAAGATTCAAAAGACCTCACCACTATGAAAGTGGACCAGCTAATTGGGTCCTTAATGACGTACGAGATCAATCTCAAGAGAAGTGAAAACGAGGACAAAAAGAAAAGGCCAGTAGCCTTGAAAGCCAGCCCAAGGAAATGCGAATCCTCTGAGACAAGTGAGTCCTCAAGCACTGAGGAAGACAACGGTGAGTTTGCTATGCTAACCTGAAAGTTCAGGAAGTTTCTTCGAAGAGAAGGTAAGGGATTCAACAATAAGAAGGGAATGGTAAGAAAGTTTTCTCAGCACAAGTTTGATCAACCCAAGAAATCCTCTAACAAAGTAGTTTGCTATAACTGCAGGAAACCAGGTCACATGAAGGCTGAATGCCCTGAGGCCTCCAAAGGCATGACCTCTAAGTGGAGAGGGAAGAAGCCTAAGGCTATGGTAAGTACCTGGAGCGAAGAAGAAGAAGACAGTGAGAAGAGATGTCATCTGATGAAGATGAAGGGAAATTGTGTCTCATGGCAGAAGGAGAAAGTGAAGATCTTGAGGTAACTTCTCCTTTCAAGCATTTCTCTATTTCAGATTGGGAAGACGCATACACTAATTATTAGATCAGTATGATTTAATCAGAAAAGAGAATAAAAGCTTGAAAAAGAAAATCAACAGCATAAGTCACGATACTAGCTCAATCAACAAGTGCGCTGACTTAGAACTAGAGATCGCCAATCTGCACAAAAAATTGAGTGAACAGGAATTAGATGAAAACACGTTTAAATCTCAGGAAGAAGAAAATGAATTATTGAGGAAAACAATTGATGAACTGAAGTTAAAAGTGTAAAGCTGTGAACAGGAGACAAAATTGACCAATGAAAAGGCTAACGCGATGAAGGAAGAAAATAACGAACTTCTGGAAGAAATCAAAAGAACTCAGAAAGCATTGGAAGACAAACAAGAGAGTCTAGAGAAAATGGTAAGAGGAGAAGAAAACTTGAATGCCATGCTCGGAACAAAAGTAAATTATCAAATTTAAGGTTTGGGGTATAATCCTAATGCCAAAAAGGAATTTCAAATGAAAACCATTACCTTTGTGGCCGGAGCAGATCCTAAAGGAAAGAGACCTCTTATAAACATGTATGAAGTTGAAGAGTCAAGTGACACAAATGCAAGAGAAAAAGATTCTAACAAAAATGACTTGGAGACTCGAGGGTAAAAGGCCAAAACTCTCAAAAGCTCTTCTTGAAACAAGGCCAATCATCTAATAAGGAAACAAACTCAATCAAGTCATTCAAAGCAAGAAATAAAGAGTTTTGGAATCAAGAAAGTCGGCTCAGAAACCCCCCTGAGCCGACCACAGGCAAAGCCAGGCGAAATGCTGAATTCTGGCAGAACCGAAGTCAACCACGACCCCCTCAGGTGTCGACCACAGCCAGTAACAGAAAGTGGGAAAACCACTGGGATGTCAGAGGCCGACACCCAGGGCTCCATAAGCCGACCCTGGCTTCTAACAGCAACCATGCTCCAGTGAGCAGAAATCAGAATTGGCTCCGACCCACAAGATCCACCAATCAAATATGGATTCCTAAATCTTTCTTAAAATATTTGAGTGACCTTACTAGACATATTGAACCCAAGAGCAGCTGGGTTCCAAAAATCTTCACATGATGTGTCATGCAGGAATGTTTAGCGGCCGTCCACAACAAATGGTATCTTGATAGTGGCTGCTCGAGACACATGACCGAGACAAGAAGAAGTTTTATCAGCTGATTAAAAAGGATGGTGGACACATAACCTTTGGTGGAAACAACAAAGGTAAAATCATCGGCACAGGTAAGATAGGTAAGAAGCCTTCAAATTGCATTGAGAATGTGTTATTGGTAGATGGCTTAGAGCATAATTTACTGAGCATTAGCCAACTATGTGATAAGGGACACAAGGTGATATTTGACTCGGAAAGCTGCAAAATAATGGAACCTAATTCAGATCTAGTAAAATTCTTAGGCAAAAGAGTGAACAATGTTTACATGATAGACTTAAATGATCATGTTCATTCTAACTTGTGTCTGACTGCTAAAAAGGATGATCTGATCTGGTTATGGCACCGCAGGTTAGGACATGTCAGCTTTAGAGTTTTGCATAAATTGGTTAAAAAGAACATGGTCAGAGGGCTGCCTGAAATTACCTTTAGTCAAAACATCAAACTATGTGCTGCATGCGCCCAAGGAAAGCAAACTAGAAAAACCTTCAAAAGCAAATCTGAAAACCAGTCCTCTAAACCACTAGAATTAGTGCATATGGACCTATTTGGCCTACAAGAACAGCAAGCATCAGTGGGAAGAGATATGGCTATGTGTTAGTTGATGACTTTTCAAGATTTACTTGGGTGTTTTTCTTATCCCAAAAGAATGATGCATTTAATGAATTTCAGGCCTTCTACAAAAGATTGAAACAGGATGGTAAGTTCAAAATATGCTCAATCTTATCTGACCATGGCAGAGAATTCAAGAATTCTGAATTTGATACATTTTGCAGGAGCAAAGGATAACGCACAGATTCTCAGCACCCCGAACGCCAGAACAAAATGGGGTGGTGGAAAGAAGGAATCGAACTCTGGTAGAGATGGCGAGAACAATGTTGGCAGAAGGGAACCTTCCAAGAAAATACTGGGCAGAAACAGTTAACACCGCATGCTACATTGTGAATCGTGCAATGGTAAGACCATCTAGTGCAAAAACTCCATATGAAATGTTCACAGGTAAGAAACCATCTCTAGCCCACTTCAGAATATTTGGTACAAAGTGTTTCATCCATAACAATGACAAGAAAGACTTGGACAAATTTGAACCCAAGAGTGACCCAGGAATATTCTTGGGATACTCTGACAAATCAAGAGCTTATAGAGTGTTCAATATCAAAGATCAAGTAGTCGAGGAATCTCCTCACATTTCATTTGATGAAACTGATGAATCTATGGATGATGAACAGGTCAACAAGAAAAATGAAGATGGAGAATTTATGGAACCCAAGGATGAGCCAGATGAGCAAAGTAAGGAATCGAGCCATGAAGGAGAACAAGGTAACAACTCTGGCGAACCAAATGCAAATGAGGATGGATCAGGTAACAATCTTGTAAATATAAGAGTGCTTAAGGATCACCCCCTTGATAGCATAATTGGTAATGTAAATGAACCAAGGAAAACAAGATCTCAGTGGAGAGCTGTTAATGAATTAGACCAACTTGCACTAGTCTCCCAAATTGAGCCAAAAACTATAGAAGAAGCCTTGAATGATGAATCCTGGATAGATGCAATGCATGAGAGTTAAATCAATTTGAGAGAAACAAAGTTTGGAATCTTGTTCCCAGACCAACCTCTCACTCTGTCATTGGAACCAGGTGGGTGTTTAGAAATAAATTAAGTGAGAAAGGGGAGGTCATTAGAAACAAGGCTAGACTTGTAGCCAAGGGGTACAACCAGGAATTTGCTATTGATTTCGAAGAATCATATGCCCCTGTGGCCAGATTAGAAGCCATCAGATTTTACTAGCTTTTGCATCTTCTCATGGAATCAAACTACAACAAATGGATGTAAAAAGTGCCTTTCTAAATGGAGTCATCAAGGAAGAGGTCTATGTAGAGCAACCTCCTGGGTTTGAGAATGAGGGTTCCCTAACCATGTTTTTAAACTCAATAAAGCATTATATGGTTTGAAACAGGCTCCACGTGCATGGTACGAGAGGCTAAGTTCATTTCTTGCCAACAAGGGTTATTCAAGAGGTAAAATAGACCAGACCTTATTTTCAAAGATCCAAGGTAAGGATATTCTCATTGTGCAAATTTATGTTGACGACATTATATTTGGGTCTACAAAACCCCAATTATGTAATGAATTTGCAAACTTGATGACTGCGGAATTTGAAATGAGTTTGATGGGGGACTTACAATTCTTCCTTGGACTGCAGGTCATACAATGCAAGGATGGATACTTCATAAATCAGTCCAAGTACATCAAGGAGATGTTGAAAAGATTTGGCATGGAGAGCTGTAAAGCCATTGGAACGCCGATGAGCACAAATTTAACACTAGATGCTGATGAAAGAGGTAATCTGGTAGACCCAAAAACATACAGAGGTATGATTGGCTCCTTGCTCTACTTAACTGCCTCTAGACCAGATATACAGTTTAGTGTGTGCATGTGTGCTAGATACCAAGCATGTCCTAAAGAATCACACTTAGGAGCCGTCAAGTGTATTCTCCGATACCTTGCCGGCACCCAAGATTTGGGACTTTGGTATCCCGCTTTCTGTGGTTTAGATTTAATTTCATACTCAGATGCGGATTATGCTAGATGCAAAATAGATAGAAAAAGTACGAGTGGCTACTGTCAATTCTTGGGCGGATGTCTGATCACTTGGGCTTCTAAGAAGCAACATTCCGTTGCACTCTCCACTGCTGAGGCAGAATATGTCGCAGTAGGGAGTTGTGGGACACAGGTTCTATGGATCAAACATCAGCTCCAGGATTACAACATAGATATTGGATGTGCACCAATATTGTGTGATAACACGAGCGCCATTAATCTATCAAAAAATCCAATCCAGCATTCTAGAACAAAACACATAGAAATCCGCCATCACTTCATAAGAGATGAAGTCAGCAAAGGCAACTTTGTGCTGCATTTTATTGAAACTAAAAAACAACTTGCTGACATTTTCACAAAACCCCTCAATAATGATAGATTCACCACCCTGAGAAGAGAATTGGGGTTATGTAGATCTCCTCATGAAAATCCATAACAGCCTTTCTGCAACAATTTTTCTGTACTGATCACCGATTATTTTTTGGCAAATAAATGTTACATTAAGGGGGAGTCTAGGTTAGTGATGTTCAGCATGCATGCATATGGCCAGCTCAGTCAGCATGTCTTCTTCAGTTAGCATCTCATGATAGGTACTAGTGTCACTAGTCTTCTAGCTGAAACTGGTGGAAATGGAGCAGACTGAGCCAACTTCTTGGCATGATCCTTCTCCTTGTTGCCTAAATCCTGATCATGTTTTTATACCTCTATAAACCCAATTCAACCAAACTCTTCGTAGCCTACATCAACAAAATCTCACTTCCTCTAACTCTGCAAAGACTCTTGAACTAAGGGGGAGGGTTTGTATACACCTCTTCTATTATGAAATCGTTGGGCTGTCACAAGCCACCACTCATCCACTATATGATGAACATAACTCTGAGAACATAGTAAGAACAAGTTTGGTTGGATGTAAAATGAGCTTGATTTGTCATGCTTCAATAAACTAAACATATAGGAATATGTCATTTACATGTCCTTGAATCTTATAATTGAGAGTAGTAAAGTTATCTTACTCAAAGTGCTCATGCTGTCAAATGAAAATCAAATTCAACTAATTCATGAATGCCTTGGGAATACGTTATTATCATGTCTGTCAGGAAGAGCAATGGAATGGCCTCTGAGAAACTGCTATCTCTCCCTACAAAAAGAGTGATGTATAAAAAGGGAGAAACACGTGTGTCATGAAGAGCCAAGCTACCTCTACCGGTATGAATAAGGGGGTGGGAGTACTGAGTAACTGGGGATACTGGCGTCTAATCAACGTGTATCCTCATGCAAAAAGAAGTGCTCACCAATTCCAAGTGAGACGGTTAGGCATGCAAAGTAGCCGAGGTCTCTGGCGTGTAAAAAGCATGTTACCTTGTGCAGAAATGTATGTGATAAACCTGATCACTCGTCAATCAATTAATCAAAAAAAATATTTGTGTGTATGCAGTTCAAAAAAATTTCAGTAAAAGATGACAGACAAGTTAGATGGTTGACCCTTGGCACCTCATGACAACAAAACTTTCCTGAATTCATATTGCAGCTGGCATGTTGGTCAATTTAACTTGGGCAAAATCAATTATAAGGTTACTAGATCATGTAAAGAACCATATCCGACTTTGTTGAAGTTTATTCCTGTCTTGACAATCAAACACACTGATAAAGCCCCACATTTACTTCACTAAATTCTTCAGAATGAAGTTCATTCAGCTAGTGGACAAATTAACTTATACGATTCTTTATGGAAAGGGTTTAAACAAAAGCCCCCTTTCAATTTAAGGTCTTTGCGGGTTTGTCTACAAAACTCACATTCTTCTCTTCAAAAACTCTCATTCGCATCAAACGGCGTCTCCTTTTGACTATCCTTCGCCCATATGGCTGAACAGTTGGAAACATTTGAACAAGAGTCTGCCTCTCTTATTCACCAGAACACTGATATTGCAAATGCTCAGATGGCAGTTCACGCACAGCTTAATGACATAGCCAACAGACTGAATTGGATTGAGCAGCAGTTAGCTCCACTACCTCCACCAGGGTCTCCTAGTAACTCCTCTTAGGTTAGGACCCCCCCTTCTTTTGCTGATGACAAAGGGGGAGAAGGATGATAAGGATGATGTCAGTCATTGTAGGAATTTTTTTGGTTTTAGGAGTCAATGCATTTCATTAACATTTGCAAACACTTTTGGTGTGTTAGACAATTCCTTCTTGATCAGTCATGTAATTCTGTTCTCAATGAGATGTTTGGCTTGGCTACAGTTTTCAACTGCACTGCAATTATGTACTCATACTTGATATATTGATTCCAAGGGCTTCACAATGACTTTTGGTTGTCATCACCAAAAAGGGGGAGAATGTTGTGCATCCCTAGTTTTGATGATGACAATCCATAAATCATTGAGATACTCACTTAAACATGAGTAGAAATGTTCTCCAATTTATGAATCAATAAGAACTTCATGTTAGGGTGCTAGGCCCGGATACAGAGGGGGGTGAATGTATCCTTCTATGAATAATGGCCAATTAAAGAAACTCAAATGCTAGACGCAATCACAGAATGAAACAAATTCAATTAAACTTATGAGCAAACACATAGAGCGCGCCTATCCAAGTATCTAGCGGAAGCAAGCACACAAAGCAAACCATTGCTCAATAGATTTTTTAGGTGGTTCGGTCCTCCAGACCTACATCCACCCCTCATTCCCAACCGGAGTGAGGCTTCACTAGCCAATGCTAGAACCAAGCAGACTCAGTCTGTAACAGGTGCTGACACACAGCTTGACCAGGGGAACAAACTCCCCTCTTCCTCCCAACCGGAGGGACACCCCAAGTGACTCCCAGTCACTTGGAAACCAGAGACGCAAAGTCTCTCTTCCTCCAAACCGGAGGGAACACACCAGTGACTCCCAGTCACCAGCAAACCAGAGGTCGAAGACCTCTCTTCCTCCAGACCAGGAGGGACACCTGGACTTGCAACCCACAAGCCCAAAACCGGAGATTAGATCTCCCTTCCTCCAAACCGGAGGGAAAGACACAAGTGACTTCCAGTCACTTGCAAACTAGAGGTCGCAGACCTCTCTTCCTCCAGACCAGGAGGGACCCGACCTCAATCCAGAGGATCGGAAGTACAAAGCTAACCAAATGAAAAAGGAAAAAATAAGAAGGGGAAAATACACAGCGATCAGAAAGCTGTAAAGAAAGATAACACAGATGTGGCTCGCATGGAGCTGACTGGCCTGGATTTGATCCACGGTCCAGTAGACAGATCTTCAGGTAAGCTTCTCTTCCTCTTCTCTTCTCTCTCACTTTCTTTTTCTCTTAACCCTCACGAGCTCTCTAACTCTCTCTTTCTCTTCTTTTCCTTCTGCTCTTCTTCTCTTTCTTTTCTTCTTCTTTCGCAGGCTCTCTCTGTCTCTTCTCTTCTCTTCTTCTTCTGCTTTCTACTGCAGCTCTTTTCTTCTTCTACTCTTTCACTCTCTCGATCTCTTTTTCTCTATTCTCTTCGGCTCACGCTCTCTGCTATTCTCTCTTCTTCTCTTTTTCTTCCTCTTTTCTTTTTCTGGATCAGGACTTTCTGCTCTCCAGGCTTCTTGTTCGATCTGCCTTCTACAGAGGATGAAGGCTTCCTTTTATAAGTAGCCAGCAGGAGGGCAGCATTGGGCGCATGTGGCTTCCACATTTCCCGCCCAGAACTTTTGGCCACGTGTCAGTCTCTCAGCCAGCTTCAGCACACGTGTCACAATCATGTCTGCCCTTCCAACCTCGGATCACGTGCCACCCAGACACCGGGGAATATTCTTCCTCAGACCACCTTCTTCTTTTTATTTTTCTTCTTCTCCTGCAAAGAAATTAAAACCATTAAAACTCAGGGCCACAAAAACTAAAACTGCATGAGGTATGTGATAGCAATACGAGATGCACTACACTAAGAACGACACGAGATACACAAGATAACTACAACACGAAATAAAGAGAGAATGACACGAGGTCAGATGAGAACAGCACGAGGTGAGAAGGAAATATCACGGAGTGAAACGATAGAAACACACGATCAGAGGAACCTTGGACGAAGATAGAAAGAAGCAACACCAAGACATAAAAATAACACGAAGACATAAATACAGAAATAACATGAAGACATTAAAAACGACTCGAATACAAAGTTGCTCGAACTTACGAACGACTCGAAGACGAGGATGACACAGGCTGAAAATAACTCGAAGACGAAAACAGAAACCGACACGAAGTGTGGTCACAAAGCAAAAAGGACACGGGGTCTAGGAAAAACAACACGAAGACAGAAGACAGGACCGGCTACAACGACACGTGATAAAACAGTGAAAGCAGGAAAACGACTCGAGTAACTACAGTAAATGACACGAAAACACAAGAGCAAAAATAAAAGGATGACTCGAGATGAGCAACTAAATACTGAAGGAACGACACGAGGTTCACAGGAAAAACGACTCGAAGTTCATCAGAACAAATCGAGCTGCTTCAGTAAACAGCACGAAGACAATCAACAAACATAGTTGGAACAACACGACGTACAAAAAGGACAACACGAAGTGTAGTGAACACAAACAACACGAAGTATGAAAAAAATAGTACGGACATACAAGGTACTACCTCATAGCAGTTTTCCTGTTAATCATGGACATTTCAAATGCATAACATTACGTAAGATATCTGATTAAAATGACAATATTTAACATAGTGATGCTCATCATCAAAACACTAGGGAAGTCACACACAAGAAAGCTGTGAACAACAAGGCATGTTGTATAGACTTCAAACAATATGCATCAGATGACTGTGTATGGACTTGAAGACCCTTAGCCAATGTATAGACTTGGATGGGCATGGAGTGTATAGACTTGAAGAACAACAATCAATGTATATACTTTATGTAAAAGCCCAATGTATAGACATTGAGTTCGAAGACCAATGTGCAGACTTTGGATTTGAAGACCAGTGTACAGACTTGATGATATGAAGACGATTGTATAGACTTCCAATGGAACGAGTGTAGAGACTTCTCGTGAAACCCCAATGTGTAGACTTGACGCTGTACAGACTTTCCAAAGAGAACGTAACGCTGTATAGACTTGAACTGAAGACCAATGTATGGACTTCAAAACAGATGCTAAGGCCAAGAGGAGTGTATAGACTTTCACGATGTATGGACTTGGTCTCAAGAAATGTAAGCGATGTACACACTTAGCCAATGTGTAGACTTTGCCTTTAGACGCTAAATGAGACGCTAAAGTCTGTATAGACTTGAAGAACCTGAAACAAAGTGCATACTCACAGCGTTGACGCTGCAGACTTGAGAATGCTCACAGCGTTGACGCTGCAACAGACGTAGGCTGTACAGACTTAGCCTAAGACAATGCATGAACATATCAGCAGAGAAGCAATGCACAGAACAGAAATCAAGCACAAGCCAATATATCACAGCATGACTCAAGCATACACATGCATTCTTCACAATTCAGACATGGCACACTTATGCAATCTCCCACAGAAAAGGTCAGACATATACAAGACAATGTGGTGACTCATTCATGTTGCTATCATTAAAACACCACATCATCAACAAAGCACAAGGGGCACAACAATCTCTCCCTTTTTGATGATGGCAATATAATGAGTCACACTAACTCATCAAACTATTCTCCCCCTTTGACATAATCAAAAAGAAGGGAAATGGTTTGATAGTCAAATGTAGCACAACAATGCAGAGAATGAGTCAAGGTTCTTTAAAATGAAGATCTCCCTTATGACAATGAAACAGTTCTCCCCCTATCAACATGCATGATTGACTACTCTCCCCTTAGATGACAATAAACCATAACTCCCCCTGAAGCACAGGAATGGACTCTGGTTATCCAATAAATCAATCTGAATTCAGCCATTACAAAGAATCTGAATTCTGGTGAAGATACCACAGAATCAGAACTTATTGCAGAACAAGATGGAAGATTCCAACAGTGTGGAGAGCAATACATCTCAGGAATCAATCTGAAATCCACCATCATAAAGATTCTGAGGTTCAGAAGGCTGCAAGTGAACAAGGTAATAATGGGAGTGGCACCTCACATTTGTATGGTCAGAAAAATGCAGATGGAATCAGTCAACTGATAAGAAAGGAGTTGACTATACAGTTTTTATTGATCATGCATAAATCTGATCATGAGGGATTTGAATGCAAGGTCACAAATGATATGAATATGATTCAGTATAACAAGGAATGCTCCCCCTGAATAGATGGCAATTGATATGCAAGTGATGCATGACATGGAAGCTCCCCCTCAATAAGTGGAATCTTATGAGATAGATGAGAGGAGACCACAGGGGCAAACAAGGAGAAGTTCAGGTCAATGAGCCAAGAACAGGTTCAATTAGCAGATTTCTAAAGAGGCTTCAACTACAAGAATTTCAGTCAGATTTTTAAGGAAATGTCATTCTCATAAATCCAAAACATAAGTTTTCAAAGTCTTCTATTATAGGGGCTTATGAATGAGCTTTTTGAACATCATGGTTTAAACATGATGTATGCAGATTTTATCAATAAAATTCTGTATTGATATCTAAAACCATGTTTTAATAAAAATGAACCAAGCCCTCATATTTATCTTGATTATCCTCCCTTTGTCTTACACAATCAAATTTATTGACTTCTTTCAGAATTACATGCATCAGTATTGAAATCAAGCAATTATGAAGTCATATGATTTTGTCTAGGGTTGTAGCAATTTGATTTTTGCATCAATATTCAGATATTTCAATTCGTTCAACAATTTTCATGCTACAAATTTTACGAGCACTCTAGTTCAGTGCACACCTTGTAACTAGAGGATATACCTTGATCAGAGGCCAATATCCCTAAGCACTTAGTGTGACTAACTGTCATGTTTTATATGAACAGAGATAGCATATACACATCATGACACACTGCAAATCATTTCTTGATGAGTGAATTATATTTCTCAGTGTGCATGCCATTGCTCTGCCTGAATTTCAATGAATTCTTAATCAGAGTTAACTATGGTACCTCATGACACAGTCCTTTGGACATGTGTTTCTCAGTGACCAAGGTCATTGCTCTGACAGATATTACCCTTTAGACTTTTCAGAAAAATTTATTGCTTCAAGTCAATAATAATTTCATGTACTTAATCAGTTGAAGTCATGTATTCAAGAGTGCAGATTTTAGAAGTTTTCACAAGACTCAACATGAACCAGATGGTTAAGATTTATTAAACATGCTTCAGATATGTTAAGAGATTTTAAAGTTAAACTCCATGAATACATTAAGCTTAAACCACATGAGTTATTTCAGACATTCATAAAAATGTATAATATAAGATTTCTAGTTCAAGAATTTTCAGATTTATGATCGAGATAGTCCCATTGAAATCTTCATGAATGACTGATAGAAATTCTGATACCAAATGATACCAATTGTTATCAATTGATAGGAGAGATTTTGAAGCTTAAGATTTAAAAAATATGCTCAAGGTTTGGTCAAAGAGAAACAATGAAAGGATATGCAATGAATTTTCACATGAGTATGCATTTGACAACCTATATGCAATGCATTGACTCCCCCTGACAACATACAATGTTTGTCATGAGACACTGATGAGGTCATGCATGATAATTCAACATGCGGTCCTATATCCAATTCAGAATGTTCAGTGAGCTATTGCAACACACAAATTTCAAACAATATTCACATTCAGTTCAGTTTTTCAGAAATTTCAGAGTGCATGATTAGAACATAATGCAACTGGCAGATGATGAATGAATATGCAAGAACAGATTTAATATGCATGCACTAGATGAAACTAAGAACATGATATGTAAGAATGCATCAAACCAGATATGCAATGAGTTTCAAAATGGAACATTCAGAGAATTTACCTGAACAGTTTAGAAGGGGTTTTTTCATTCTTGAGTGCCTTGGATTAATACCCCTTTTTATTCCATTCCAAGGCACACCTGCAAGGCAAAGTTTATTTTGCACAAATAGGCACCCAAGAAGTCTTGGGTCCTGATATGACAGTATTATTTCTAGCAGGTTTTCTCAGCACATTTCTAGCAACATGGTCATCAGATTTCGTCAAGTAGCAATTATTCATTGAATGACCAATTTGACCACAGTAATGACATGAATTATCAGATTTCAAATTCTTCTTATGCACATTACTGTTGTCATGAAGTTTATTGGCAGAGAGAGAGTTCTGTTTACTATAATGATAGTAAGATGCACCAGATTTCAGATTTAATCTATGCACATTCTTGTTAGCATGAAATCCATGTGTATATGCATGAGATTTTCTGTTCACAGAATAAAAATTCTGTTTACCAAAACCAGTTTGGTTTTGATATCCTGCCAGCCAACAGGTTGCAGCCCTGTGACCTGGCTTCCCACAATGATGACATGTAAGTTTCACAACATGGAGTTTAGTAGGGTTATTTTGAACATGCCAACAATTTCCAGCTCTGTGGTCTGGCTTTCCACAGTTATAACATGAAGGTTTTGCAAATTGTCTTACAGGGAATTTAGCATGTTTGAGATTCACATTTCTACCCTGAATATGCCAACAGTCCTTGACTGTATGGCCATGCTTTCTACAGTGAGAGCAATAAGAGGCATTCTTTTTAAAATTGAGTTCATTATTGCCATAGCCTCCTTGGGCATGCCAACAATCAATGGCCTTGTGGCCATCCTTTCCACATTCAAAGCATGAAATAGAATTTCTTTTAAAAGAGCCTGACCAACATTCAGAGGCCCTGTGACCCATTTTATTGCAGTTAAAAAAGATGATATGCTGGTTCATTGAAACAGATTTGTTTTTATTAAAAACATGTTGGTTTGCAGGGAATTTAGCATGATATGAATAAAATGTTTTCTTACCACTAGCAAACCAGCAATGAGAAATTGAGTGTCCTAATTTGCCACAATTAGAACATGTGATACTCCTTTTCTGAGGTGAAGGATTTTTATCATGAGATCTCCTAGCATTCTTATCATCATTCTCCATCAACTTACACTCATGCATCAGATGTCCAACTTTATGACAGTAATGACAGATAATCTTCTTTTTAGATGCATGTGAGTGTGTGTGAGGACTGTGATCAGCAAACACTGATGGACCCTTTTTATTTATTTTCTGTTTTCCAATCATTTTCTGATTTTTATCATGTTTTTTCTGTTTTCTTAGCCTTATAATGAGGTGAAGATGAAGTAGAAGGCTTTTCCTGTTCAAAAGATTTAACAAAAATAGTTTTCAAATTGGATCCATCGACCTTCCTCATGACTGGACTATAGCCCAGTCCCTCTTTCTTAAAATTATCCTTTGCACCCAACATTTTCTGAGCAATGGGCTGTTTGTCTTTAGAGGTGGTGGCTACATCTGAACCACTTACAAAAGATGTCATAACTTTGTTCTGAAGTTCCTTCTTGTTTATCTTATTGTAGCCCAGCCTTTCCTTCCTAGAGTTGATTTTTATACCTAGTAGCTTGTCTAGGTTTTTCTGCCCATCAATAAATTTAGACAAAGAGACTTTCAAATCCTGAATTTCATCTTCCAAAGAGGAAATATGTAGCTCATAACTGGCAATATCTTGTACACTGCAATTCACACATTCAGTTAACACCTTATTAGCAGTTTTATATTTTTCAATTTCATTTTCCAGATTGCTCAGTTTATCAGAATCTTCAATGCAAACAGTTTTTCCTCTTTCCAAAGTAAGAAGTCTTTCAGACATGCCACTGTTTAACAGTTTCAATTTTCCAATTTCTTCTTTAAGCTTATCATTTTGAACCAATTCATTTATTAGAAGCTGATCTTCTGAATTGACTTCATACTTTCTTCCATTTTCAATTTCCTTAAGATCTTTTTGCTGTTTATCAAGATCTTTCTGTAATTCTATGTTTACAGACTTTATGGCATTAAGTTTTTCAATCAGCAATTTGTTCTCCTGTTTAAGTTTCTCTGATTTTTCTTCATTTTCTTTGGAGAACCCTCTAAGAGAATCATTTTCTGATTTCAGCTTGTTTAGATCAGATTTAACACATTCAACTTCTTTCAGCATTTGAGTATCAGACATATTAGCATCAAGAGCATTTTTCAATTCAACACAATTTCTACAATCAACATTTAAATTGTCTGACCTACTATTTTTCTTCAATTTTTTGTATTGTTTTCTAAACAGTTCATGAGATTCAAATAATTCAGCATATGCATTCTCCCAATCTTCTAGAGAAAAATTCTCGAAGACATTTACCTCATCATCATCATCTTCTTCATTTTGATTGCTGCCTTGATCGCTGCCACTTTGATTGCTTCTGTTGACCATCATGCAGCTGTCCACGTCTATCTCTTGAATTCGCTTCAGTGTATCCAAAATATCTTTAGCCGAACTGCAATCAAAGAAACATGAATGGAAAGCTCTATCAGTAGTTGCCTTCATCAGATTTATAGTTATCTAATTTTCTTCATGCTTAGACTTGTGACTGTCAGTCCATTTGGACTTTTTCTTTGGTAGTTCATGAGGACCGTGTGAAATTACTTTCCACAGGTCTGGATTCACAGATTTAACATAATTCTTCAGACTAGCGAACCATGCATTAAAATGCGTACCACTGAAAATCGGTGGATGAGCCATTGAAAACAAATCAAATTAATGCAACAGGAGTATTGATGCACTAAAAACAAATTAGCACTTAAAACTGCAAGATCGAATCTGCAGGTCACTGGACATTGTATGCAGACACCGCTCTGATACCAATTGTTAGGGTGCTAGGCCCGGATACAGAGGGGGGTGAATGTATCCTTCTATGAATAATGGCCAATTAAAGAAACTCAGATGCTAGACGCAATCACAGAATGAAATAAATTCAATTAAACTTATGAGCAAACACATAGAGCGCGCCTATCCAAGCATCTAGCGGAAGCAAGCACACAAAGTAAACCATTGCTCAATAGATTTTTTAGGTGGTTCGGTCCTCCAGACCTACATCCACCCCTCATTCCCAACCGGAGTGAGGCTTCACTAGCCAATGCTAGAACCAAGCAGACTCAGTCTGCAACAGGTGCTGACACACAGCTTGACCAGGGGAACAAACTCCCCTCTTCCTCCCAACCGGAGGGACACCCCAAGTGACTCCCAGTCACTTGGAAACCAGAGACACAAAGTCTCTCTTCCTCCAAACTGGAGGGAACACACCAGTGACTCCCAGTCACCAGCAAACCAGAGGTCGAAGACCTCTCTTCCTCCAGACCAGGAGGGACACCTGGACTTGCAACCCACAAGCCCAGAACCGGAGATCAGATCTCCCTTCCTCCAAACCGGAGGGAAAGACACAAGTGACTTCCAGTCACTTGCAAACTAGAGGTCGCAGACCTCTCTTCCTCCAGACCAGGAGGGACCCGACCTCAATCCAGAGGATCGGAAGTACAAAGCTAACCAAATGAAAAAGGGAAAAATAAGAAGGGGAAAATACACAGCGATCAGAAAGCTGTAAAGAAAGATAACACAGATGTGGCTCGCATGGAGCTGACTGGCCTGGATTTGATCCACGGTCCAGTAGACAGATCTTCAGGTAAGCTTCTCTTCCTCTTCTCTTCTCTCTCACTTTCTTTTTCTCTTAACCCTCACGAGCTCTCTAACTCTCTCTTTCTCTTCTTTTCCTTCTGCTCTTCTTCTCTTTCTTTTCTTCTTCTTTCGCAGGCTCTCTCTGTCTCTTCTCTTCTCTTCTTCTTCTGCTTTCTACTGCAGCTCTTTTCTTCTTCTACTCTTTCACTCTCTCGATCTCTTTTTCTCTATTCTCTTCGGCTCACGCTCTCTGCTATTCTCTCTTCTTCTCTTTTTCTTCCTCTTTTCTTTTTCTGGATCAGGACTTTCTGCTCTCCAGGCTTCTTGTTCGATCTGCCTTCTACAGAGGATGAAGGCTTCCTTTTATAAGCAGCCAGCAGGACGGCAGCACTGGGCGCGTGTGGCTTCCACATTTCCCGCCCAGAACTTTTGGCCACATGTCAGTCTCTCAGCCAGCTTCAGCACACGTGTCACAATCCTGTCTGCCCTTCCAGCCTCGGATCACGTGCCACCCAAACACCGGAGAATATTCTTCCTCGGACCACCTTCTTCTTTTTATTTTTCTTCTTCTCCTGTAAAGAAATTAAAACCACTAAACCTCAGGGCCACAAAAACTAAAACTGCATGAGGTATGTGATAGCAATACGAGATGCACTACACTAAGAACGACACGAGATACACAAGATAACTACAGCACGAAATAAAGAGAGAATGACACAAGGTCAGATGAGAACAACACGAGGTGAGAAGGAAATATCACGGAGTGAAACGATAGAAACACACGATCAGAGGAACCTTGGACGAAGATAGAAAGAAGCAACACGAAGACATAAAAACAACACGAAGACACAAATACAGAAATAACATGAAGACATTAAAAACGACTCGAATACAAAGTTGCTCGAACTTATGAACGACTCGAAGATGAGGATGACACAGGCTGAAAATAACTCGAAGATGAAAACAGAAATCGACACGAAGTGTGGTCACAAAGTAAAAAGGACACGGGGTCTAGGAAAAACAACACGAAAACAGAAGACAGGACCGGCTACAACGACACGTGATAAAATAGTGAAAGCAGGAAAACGACTCGAGTAACTACAGTAAATGACACGAAAACACAAGAGCAAAAATAAAAGGATGACTCGAGATGAGCAACTAAATACTGAAGGAACGACACGAGGTTCACAGGAAAAACGACTCGAAGTTCATCAGAACAAATCGAGCTGCTTCAGTAAACAGCACGAAGACAATCAACAAACATAGTTGGAACAACACGACGTACAAAAAGGACAACACGAAGTGTAGTGAACACAAACAACACGAAGTATGAAAAAAACAGTACGGACATACAAGGTACTACCTCATAGCAGTTTTCCTGTTAATCATGGACATTTCAAATGCATAACATTACGTAAGATATCTGATTAAAATGACAATATTTAACATAGTGATGCTCATCATCAAAACACTAGGGAAGTCACACACAAGAAAGCTGTGAACAACAAGGCATGCTGTACAGACTTCAAACAATATGCATCAGATGACTGTGTATGGACTTGAAGACCCTTAGCCAATGTATAGACTTGGATGGGCATGGAGTGTATAGACTTGAAGAACAACAATCAATGTATATACTTTATGTAAAAGCCCAATGTATAGACATTGAGTTCGAAGACCAATGTGCAGACTTTGGATTTGAAGACCAGTGTACAGACTTGATGATATGAAGACGATTGTATAGACTTCCAATGGAACGAGTGTAGAGACTTCTCGTGAAACCCCAATGTGCAGACTTGACGCTGTACAGACTTTCCAAAGAGAACGTAACGTTGTACAGACTTGAACTGAAGACCAATGTATGGACTTCAAAACAGATGCTAAGGCCAAGAGGAGTGTATAGACTTTCACGATGTATGGACTTGGTCTCAAGAAATGTAAGCGATGTACACACTTAGCCAATGTGTAGACTTTGCCTTAGACGCTAAATGAGACGCTAAAGTCTGTATAGACTTGAAGAACCAGAAACAAAGTGCATACTCACAGCGTTGACACTGCAGACTTGAGAATGCTCACAGCGTTGACGCTGCAAGAGACGTAGGCTGTACAGACTTAGCCTAAGACAATGCATGAACATATCAGCAGAGAAGCAATGCACAGAACAGAAATCAAGCACAAGCCAATATATCACAGCATGACTCAAGCATACACATGCATTCTTCACAATTCAGACATGGCACACTTATGCAATCTCCCACAGAAAAGGTCAGACATATACAAGACAATGTGGTGACTCATTCATGTTGCTATCATTAAAACACCACATCATCAACAAAGCACAAGGGGCACAACACTTCATTCTTCCATGAATCTAGGTACTGATGACATTGCAGGCAGTGGTAAAGTGATATTCACTCCAAGGGCTTCACTGATCAACAGTTTGATGGAAGAGATTGAGCGTCTTGATGCATGAAGCTTCAAGTCTGCACATCGATAGCCAGTGCATGCATTATCCAGCAAGTCTATACACTGGCACTGTTAAGTCTGTACAATCCATCGCCTTCAGATTTACCAACTCTATACAACCTGCCTTCATGTTCACAGTCTATACATCGACGTTGGGCATCAAAGTCTATACACTGCTCACCGTCTCTTTCTGCGTCTCATTTTTCCAAGTCTATACATTGGCAGCTGAACTTTAAAGTCTGCACATTGTGCTTTGAAGCTTTTCAAGTCTGTACAGCCATCCGTCTCTTCTACCATCTCAATTAAGCCTTGAAGTCTATACAGTGCACCGTCTCTTTTAGCGTCTCATGTTGCGTCTCCTGAAAGTCTATACAACGCTACATGCGTTTCTTCAAAGTCTGTACAGTCTCCACAAAATCGTCAAAGTCTATACACTCGTCTTCAAATGAGCAAGTCTGTACATTGGTTCAAGCCATTCAAAGTCTGTACACTGGCCTCCCGCTATCAAAGTCTATAAATTGGTCGGTGGGAAGTCTATACATCCACCGCTGAACTTTTGAGAAGCCAAAGTCTACACATTGGAGCTCGTCCAGCAAGCAAAGTCTGTACAATGGCTTGCTGTGAGTAATTGAAGTCTGTACACTGGCGATACTGTACGGGAAGCAAGTCTGTACATCGTGGGCTTCTGGCCTTCATTCGAAGCCTATACACTGGACGTTTGAAGTCTGTACATTGGGCTGCTCAAAGGCTCACAAAGTCTATACATCGTGGCCTTGAACTCTCAAGTCTGTACACTGGTCGTTGCCATGAGAAGCTTAAAGTCTGTACACTCAGTTGCAGTGTAAGACCCCAAATTCTTTAGAAATTTATTTAGAAAGTTATTTGTAATTATTTGGAATTTATTTGAAGTTATTCGAATTAATGAGAATTATCCAAATTAATTAGATTAATTAATTAATTAATAGAATAAGTCATTTTTCTACTATTTTTTAAAAATCCCCAAAATTCACATCTTGTAGAATTAATTTTGTTTATCAACTTAATCTTCTACAATTAAGCCTAATAAAATCGTTTATTAAGCCGAATTCGCGAACTAAGTCTTTCGAACTTAATATTTAATTAATTACGGAATAGTAGAAGTGGAATTTTATCTACCATATAAAAATTCATAAAAATAGTAATTAAATAATAGATGCTTCGACTAACACTTTTATCTTCTTGGAGTAAGCCTAATTAAATCATTATCTAGGCCTAATCAGTGGATTAAGCCTGACTTACAACCCACCTAACCCAAATTCGTATTCACTATTCACCCAAACTTTGAACATCAAATTCGAGCTTGTTTCTCAACCAAATGGGGTGATTCCAGAGGCAAATGAAAGGTATTACATAGAGGAACATTTCCCCTCTCATAATGCCACAAAATCATTAGCATATGGTAAGTATTGGGCGCGCAAGAGCTAGGTCAACGTTGGCGGCGGTGTTTGGAACACGCAACTTGTTTGGTCGAATTCTCCCTTCTTGGAAGGATCCAGAAGGAGTATGACCTATTAAAAGAAAGCTCTACGTGTCTAGATTCATTTGGTAGCTGTGGTGTTCGCAGAGAATTCAGATCTGAAGAGATCTCTTGTGATTATTGGAGGAGGGTCCAAGTTCGTGGGTTTTTCTTAGGCCTTTCTACTTCCTTCGATTGAGGTAGGTTTCCTTAACCAAAATCAACTTATGAATAAAGCAAATTGTACCTCTCATCGAGCTCTTTCCATTGGTGGAAAAAGTCCCAATTTTCATTAGGTATCCGTGGAGATATCGATGTTTTAGTGAGGTGCTGTCAAGTTGTTCTTTATTCTAGATTTCGAGTTCCCTCTTCAATTTGAGGTAGGTTATAACAGCCCAACTTCTAATTAACATACATGAATGTAATCAATAGCATGTTAGCTTTCTTTTGACATCAAAATCCCCAATTTTTATAGATCATGCCTAGAGTATTTCGTGTGTTATTAGAAGCATGCTAGCAAGCTAGACTTTTCTTGTGTTCTTCATAGAATAGGTTGTATTTCATTGGATTCCTATCGAAATTCGTGATTTAAAATTGTGTTTCATGACCCTAGGATGCATATTAATAACTCTAGAGTATATGGTTAAGATCCCAATACATTTAGACCCCAATTCTTAGAGTTTTTCATATTTTTTTTGAAGCCTTTTGGGTCTGGAAACCCAGGGGTCGACCCATTTCAACCCTGCAAGCAGCAATGCTGCCTTGCATGGGTCGACCCAATGGGTCGACCCACAGCCTGCAGGGGTCGACCCATGGGTCGACCCATGCAGCCAGGATGGCTCCTGGAAGCCAGGGGTCGACCCATACCTGGAATTTTTCCAAGGGTCGACCCAAAGGGTCGACCGATGCCCCGTATGACCCGTTTTAATGATGTTTTGACCCGGGGATCAATCCGGATCATTGGGGAATCAATCCATTCAACCTAATCACATTGAAAACTATATTTTTGAGGAACTAATGACCTATTCATGTACCCTTTTTAGTTTCAATTAACATTGGTCCATACATGCAAACTTAGTGTAAAAACACACCGTTTATCATCTTCATTTCAATGCATACAAGATTAAATAGAAACCCACATAATTAGTGGTTAATGGTGTAACTAAATCTCTGTTAATGCATTCTATTTCACTCCTGTGGGAGTTGTTCTTTGCCTTATCATCTTGAATCAGCTGCTTGGCAATTGTCTTAATGCAAATGATAATGGTTAATCTTGATATCTTAACTTGGTGATTAGGATTAATATGTTGATTAGCTTGTTTGATTGCTGCTATTTTACAGTAGCGCAGCACGATTAACTCTTGTTGTGACTTGGTTTCGATCTCCTTGATGATTATACTTACCTTGAAATTCTGGAAATGAATCTCTTTCCTACTTGAAGTTGTTATTGCTACTTAGTTTAAACCTTGAAATTCTAGCCATAAACGGTGGAAGTCTAGATTCATGGGATCTTTGATCCAAAGAAATCAATGACTGGCAAACAATTAAGGGCTCGGTCTGGTCCTGGGAAGAGCGCCCGAACACTACGTGTACCCCCGGGGAGGTGAATGACTAGGTGTGGCATTTGGCACCAGTACTTGACATGTGTTAAATCTAGGACTGTCCACTACTCTTTCCACTACTCTCTATATTACTTTCTACTACTTTTCACTTTCCACTCTTCACTGTTCTATACTCTACTCGTGGTTACTTTACTTGCTTATTACTTGGACGTGGAAATGAAATTTACATACGTGCTTGACATGACTTGAATTGTCTTGATATGGCCAACTTTTTATTGTTATCTCCTGTAGTAAATTCTTGTCTTACTATTCTATTCATTATATTTCTTGACCTTGCAAGATCTTTGAATTCTGTTTCGTGATATCATCGTTATCTTTTTATTATTTTTATCATTTGTAGCATGACATTTTAAAATGTAATTAAACTGTTAATCACTTATACATGTATGTTATTTCCTACTGAGCGTTAGCTCACACCCCGTTGTTTCCCCCTTTCCAGGCTTCTCAGGTGACGCGCTTACCGACGGGGAAGGGCAGGAGTGATGTCTTGAGTGTATCAGTTCTAGTGTGTTAGCAGTGTGTTTATTGTTAGTTGTGTTTGGAGATCATTTAGTTTCAGTTTGTTGTTGAGTCTTAGTGGTTGTTATTCCATGTTGTATTAAGTTACCTTTGAGATCATTGTATCAGTTTGATTGTTTAATGATCATTTAGTATTTCCCTTCCATCTTGTAGCACTTGTGTATCATTTTAGATTTAGTTCCCTCTCTTGCCAGCGTGTCCCTAACTGTACGTCCCGATATTTCCGCCTTGTTCGGGGCGTGACAGTTTAGTTGGTATCAGAGCCCTATATTTCACATTCCTAGGTTTCCTAAGTTTAAGTTTTCTTGCATTGCATCCCAATAATCGGTATATCAAAAGGTGTTGTCCGAACGTTAGGCTACGCCTATCGGGAAGGTCGCACACTTGCGCGAGTGGTCTTCGGACCGATTACCTCTGCCAGGTACCAAGTTTTTGGTCGTGTCTAGGTGCATTAGATCCCTAACCTTGTAAAAGTCTAGGACCTGACCTGGTAAGAATGGGTAGAACTTGGGTTAAGTTCGTTCCTTAATCGTGCTTTATCTATCTTATTGAACCTAAGTAACTTATTTCTCGTGTAGATGGCAGCTGATCGTGCTGAATGGAGGAACCTGCAGCGTACGGTTCAAGGCCTTACTCAGGCCCTTCAGTAAGTAGCTCAGGCAGGAGCGGCACAGCATGGCACCGGTGATCTATACCGGAACTTCCGCGGAATGAACCCGCCTAGATTCGCTGGTTCGACTGACCCTGACCAAGCCGAGCACTGGCTAGATGACATGGGGAGAATCTTTGAAGTTATGCAATGCACCAACCAGGAGCGTGTCCTTTTGTCCACATTTCAATTGGAACATGATGCACGTACTTGGTGGGATTCTATCAAGGCAACTCTCGGTGATCGGCAAGTTATGTGGGAAGAGTTCGAAGAATTCTTCAACAGCAAGTATTTTTCTGATAGAGTGCAAGAGAAGAAAGCGACAGAGTTCGCGGCCTTGAAACAGCGAGGTTTGTCCGTGGCAGAGTATGAGGCTCAATTTGCACGGCTTTCTCGATATGCTACACATCTCATTTTCACCGAGAAGATGAAGGCGAAGTGCTTTCTCAATGGTTTGAAGCTTCATTATATCAACCAATTGGCACCGATGGAGATTTCCACTTATTCCGAGATGGTAAGGAAAGCGCAAGTTCTGGAGGATACTCTTGAGATGACGGAGAGAATCCGTGGGAAAGGCACCAAGAAAGAATTACCTACGGGTTCCGGGAGTGTCAAACCCGGGTATGCCAAGAAGAGGCCTGTTAGTGGACCTGGTTCGTGGAGCGGGTCCGGATCGTGGAAGGGCAAGATGCCGAGGCATGAAGACAAGAAGCCTGGCCCTATTGTTCCATTCAAGGGCGTGTGCAACTATTGTGATCGTCCGGGTCACAAGATAGAGGAGTGCTGGCGCAAGCTAGGCGCCTGTTTGCGATGTGGAAGCAAGGAGCACCGTATCCCCAATTGTCCTCTCATATCGGAACAAGCTACACCGGCAAAACCTCTAGTCTTCAAGAAACCACAAGGCAAGCTTCAACCTTTACATGCAGAGGAAACTGAGATTTCTGATGATGGCGGACTCGTCGAAGGTACCCTTACTATAATCGATAAGCCCGCATTTGCTCTCTTTGATACTGGTGCAACACATTCTTTTATTTCACGAAGATTTGCTAAGTCATTAGTTGTGGAACCTGTTTTGATGAATACTCCGTTAGAGATTTCAACCCCTATTGGCACTAGATCAACAATCCAGTATTTCTATCCTTCTAGTAAGGTTATGATTGGTGAACAGAACTTTCCAGCAGATTTGGTCTGCATGGATATGAAGGATTATGATGTAATCCTAGGAGCAGATTGGTTGGCCAAGTATGAGGCCAATGTTCACTGTAGTTCTAGCTCAGTGACTTTTACTGGACATTCTGGTTTATCTTTTACGGGAGTCAAGCACCATAACTCCGTACCGCTCATCTCGGCTCTTCGAGCTGATAAGCTTTTGAGGCATGGGTGTGAGGCATTTCTAGCCTTTGTTTGTGCAACCCCTGAGCAACAGATTGAGATCAAGGACATTCCTGTTGTCCGAGATTTTCCTGATGTCTTTCCAGAGGAATTACCAAGACTTCCGCCTGAACGGGAAGTTATCTTTTCCATTGATCTTATTCCTGGCACAGCTCCTATTTCTAAGGCTCCTTATCGTATGTCTCCTACGGAACTGAGGGAACTGAAGCAGCAACTGATGGAATTACTCGAGAAGGGTTTTATTCGTCCTAGTACTTCTCCGTGGGGAGCCCCTGTGTTATTCGTCAGGAAGAAAGATGGTTCGATGAGGTTGTGCATTGATTATCGGCAAATAAACCAGCAGACTGTCAAGAACAAATATCCCTTGCCGAGGATTGACGAGTTATTTGACCAGATAGCGGGAGCTCAATATTTCTCTAAGATCGATCTTCGATCTGGATATCACCAGTTGCGGATTAAGGAAGAGGATATTTATAAAACAGCTTTCCGCAGCAGGTATGGTCATTTTGAATTTGTCGTTATGCCTTTTGGTCTAACGAATGCTCCAGCAGCTTTCATGCAGTTGATGAACAATGCATTTCGGCCCTATCTTGATCAGTGGGTCGTGGTATTTATTGATGACATCCTGATTTATTCTAAGAATGAGGAGGAGTATGCTGAGCATCTGAGAATGGCATTGCAACTGTTGAGAGATCATCAACTATATGCTAAGTTCAGTAAGTGTGAGTTCTGGCTACAAGAAGTGTCCTTTCTCGGACATATTATCACCAAGAACGGTATTTCTGTTGATCCTTCGAAGGTTGAGGTAGTGAAGAATTGGGAACAGCCTACCAGTGTGACAGAAGTTAGAAGTTTTCTAGGCCTGGCAGGTTATTATCGAAGATTTATTCAAGATTTCTCTAAGATTGCGGTACCTCTTACAAGATTAACCCGCAAGGAAAATAAGTTTGATTGGTCAGATGATTGTCAGCGAAGCTTTCAGACTCTGAAGGAGTGTTTGACTACTGCACCTGTTTTGGCTTTACCTTCTGGTGAAGGAGGATTTGTTGTTTATACTGATGCTTCAGGTATTGGCTTAGGCTGTGTACTCATGCAGCATGGGAAGGTGATTGCCTATTCCTCTAGACAGTTGAGGAAGCACGAAGATAATTATCCTGTTCATGATTTGGAACTTGCTGCAGTCGTGTTTGCTTTGAAGATATGGAGGCATTACTTATATGGAGAAACCTTTACAGTGTTTTCAGATCGTAAGAGTTTGAAGTATTTATTCTCTCAAAAGGAACTCAACATGAGGCAGCGGAGATGGTTGGAGTACTTGAAAGACTTCGACTTCTCGATTGAGTATCATCCTCGCAAAGGTAATGTTGTGGCAGATGCATTAAGCCGGAAGCCGGTAGCTAGATTGTCAAGTCTCATGTTACAAGAATGGAGATTGTTGGAACAATTATCTAGTCTGGATCTCAATATTGACAATGATCGGATCTTGATTGCTCAGATTCAACTTAAACCTGAATTATTGATAGAGATCAAGTCCTTGCAAGATAATGATCCCGAGTTAGTAGAGATCAAGGGAAGCTTGAGTAGCAGACCTGACTTCATGTTGGCCGATGATGGTAGATTATTATTTAAAGGCAGAACTTGTGTTCCGGATGAGGCTACAATAAAGAACAAAATTCTTGAGGAAGCTCATAGATCCAGATATACCATTCATCCTGGAGGCACTAAGATGTACCGAGATTTGAAAAGGTCCTTTTAGTGGCCGAATATGAAAAGAGAAGTTACAGATTTTGTGAGCAGATGTTTGGTATGTCAGCAAGTTAAGGCCGAACATTTCAGACCAGCAGGGAAATTAAAACCACTCGACATACCGCAATGGAAGTGGGAAAGTATTGGCATGGATTTCATTATGGGTCTACCTAGGACTCGTGGTGGATTTGATGCGATATGGGTGATTGTTGATCGTTTGACAAAGTCGGCTCATTCTTACCAATTAAGTCCAAATGGACGATTGATGTATTGGCCGCTTTGTATATAAAGGAAGTGGTGAGATTGCATGGTATCCCAGTGAATATAGTATCTGATCGAGACCCCAGATTTACTTCACATTTTTGGAAGGGACTGCAAGAGTCTTTGGGTACACGTCTGAATTTCAGTACTGCTTTTCATCCACAGACAGATGGACAGACTGAAAGAACCAATCAGATAGTGGAAGATATGCTGCGAGCTTGCATGATTGATTTCGGTGGTAATTGGAGTGAGCATTTGGCATTAATTGAATTCGCCTACAATAACAGCTATCAGTCTAGTATTCAGATGGCTCCTTTTGAAGCACTATATGGTAGAAGTTGTCGTTCCCCGTTGTGTTGGGATGAGGTAGGTGTGAAACAGTGGCTTGGACCAGATCTTGTTTCGGAATCATCACAGAACATTCGTGTTATCCGAGACCGGTTACAGGTAGCCCAGTCAAGACAGAAGAGTTATGCCGACAACAGGAGAAGGGCATTGGAATTTCAGGTTGGCGAGCATGTGTTCTTAAAGGTCTCTCCGACGAGAGGGATCCGAAGATTTGGCATTCATGGCAAGCTGAGTCCGAGGTACATTGGTCCATTCGAGATTTTAGATAGAGTGGGAGAGGTGGCATACAGACTGGCTTTACCACCACAATTGTCTGGCGTACACAACGTTTTCCATGTGTCTATGTTACGGAAATATGTGTACGATCCCACTCATATCATTCAGCAGGTAGATTTTGAACTGAAGGAAGATTTGACCTATGAGGAAAGACCTGTCAAGATTCTGGACCGGAAGCATCAGCAACTCCGGAATCGTTCGATATCGATGGTCAAGATTCAGTGGAGTCGGCGTGGGACCGAAGAAGCTACATGGGAGTCTGAAGAGACTATGCGAAAGCGGTATCCCGATCTATTCTAGGTGAGTGATCTTTTTCTACTCTCAGTTTTAGTGCAGTGAATTTGGAGGACCAAATTCCTTTAAGTAGGGGAGGGTGTAAGACCCCAAATTCTTTAGAAATTTATTTAGAAAGTTATTTGTAATTATTTAGAATTTATTTGAAGTTATTCGAATTAATGAGAATTATCCAAATTAATTAGATTAATTAATTAATTAATAGAATAAGTCATTTTTCTACTATTTTTTAAAAATCCCCAAAAATCACATCTTGTAGAATTAATTTTGTTTATCAACTTAGTCTTCTACAATTAAGCCTAATAAAATCGTTTATTAAGCCGAATTCGCGAACTAAGTCTTCCGAACTTAATATTTAATTACTTACGGAATAGTAGAAGTGAAATTTTATCTACCATATAAAAATTCATAAAAATAGTAATTAAATAATAGATGCTTCGACTAACACTTTTATCTTCTTGGAGTAAGCCTAATTAAATCATTATCTAGGCCTAATCAGTGGATTAAGCCTGACTTACAACCCACCTAACCCAAATTCGTATTCACTATTCACCCAAACTTTGAACATCAAATTCGAGATTGTTTCTCAACCAAATGGGGTGATTTCAGAGGAAAATGAAAGGTATTACATAGAGGAACATTTCCCCTCTCATAATGCCACAAAATCATTACCATATGGTAAGTATTGGGCACGCAAGAGCTAGGTCAACGTTGGCGGCGTTGTTTGGAACACGCAACTTGTTTGGTCGAATTCTCCCTTCCTGGAAGGATCCAGAAGGAGTATGACCTATTAAAAGAAAGCTCTACGTGTCTAGATTCATTTGGTAGCTGTGGTGTTCGCAGAGAATTCAGATCTGAAGAGATCTCTTGTGATTATTGGAGGAGGGTCCAAGTTCGTGGGTTTTTCTTAGGTCTTTCTACTTCCTTCGACTGAGGTAGGTTTCCTTAACCAAAATCAGCTTATGAATATAGCAAATTGTACCTCTCATCGAGCTATTTCCATTGGTAGAAAAAGCCCCAATTTTCATTAGGTATCCGTGGAGATATCGAGGTTTTAGTGAGGTGCTGTCAAGTTGTTCTTTATTCTAGGTTTCGAGTTCCCTCTTCAATTTGAGGTAGGTTATAACAGCCCAACTTCTAATTAACATATATGAATGTAATCAATAGCATGTTAGCTTTCTTTTGACATCAAAATCCCTAATTTTTATAGATCATGCCTAGAGTATTTCGTGTGTTATTAGAAGCATGCTAGTAAGCTAGACTTTTCTTGTGTTCTTCATAGAATAGGTTGTATTTCATTGGATTCCTATCGAAATTCGTGATTTAAAATTATGTTTCATGACCCTAGGATGCATATTAATAACCCTAGAGTATATGGTTAAGATCCCAATACATTTAGACCCCAATTCTTGGAGTTTTTCATATTTTTTTTGAAGCCTTTTGGGTCTGGAAACCCAGGGGTCGACCCACGGGTCGACCCATTTCAACCCTGCAAGCAGCAATGCTGCCTTGCATGGGTTGACCCAATGGGTCGACCCACAGCCTGCAGGGGTCGACCCATGGGTCGACCCATGCAGCCAGGATGGCTCCTGGAAGCCAGGGGTCGACCCAGGGGTCGACCCATACCTGGAATTTTTCCAGGGGTCGACCCAAAGGTCGACCCATGCCCCGTATGACCCGTTTTAATGATGTTTTGACCCGGGGATCAATCCGGATGATTGGGGAATCAATCCATTCAACCTAATCACATTGAAAATTACATTTTTGAGGAACTAATGACCTATTCATGTACCCTTTTTAGTTTCAATTAACATTGGTCCATACATGCAAACTTAGTGTAAAAACACACCATTTATCATTTTCATTTCAATGCATACAAGATTAAATAGAAACCCACATAATTAGTGGTTAATGGTGTAACTAAATCTCTGTTAATGCATTCTATTTCACTCCTGTGGGAGTTGTTCTTTGCCTTATCATCTTGAATCAGCTGCTTGGCAATTGTCTTAATGCAAATGATAATGGTTAATCTTGATATCTTAACTTGGTGATTAGGATTAATATGTTGATTAGCTTGTTTGATTGCTGCTATTTTACAGTAGCGCAGCACGATTAACTCTTGTTGTGACTTGGTTTCGATCTCCTTGATGATTATACTTACCTTGAAATTCTGGAAATGAATCTCTTTCCTACTTGAAGTTGTTATTGCTACTTAGTTTAAACCTTGAAATTATGGCCATAAACGGTGGAAGTCTAGATTCATGGGATCTTTGATCCAAAGAAATCAATGACTGGCAAACAATTAAGGGCTCGGTCTGGTCTTGGGAAGAGCGCCCGAACACTACGTGTACCCCCGGGGAGGTGAATGACTAGGTGTGGCATTTGGCACCAGTACTTGACATGTGTTAAATCTAGGACTGTCCACTACTCTTTCCACTACTCTCTATATTACTTTCTACTACTTTTCACTTTCCACTCTTCACTGTTCTATACTCTACTCGTGGTTACTTTACTTGCTTATTACTTGGACGTGGAAATGAAATTTACATACGTGCTTGACATGACTTGAATTGTCTTGATATGGCCAACTTTTTATTGTTATCTCCTGTAGTAAATTCTTGTCTTACTATTCTATTCATTATATTTCTTGACCTTGCAAGATCTTTGAATTCTGTTTCGTGATATCATCGTTATCTTTTTATTATTTTTATCATTTGTAGCATGACATTTTAAAATGTAATTAAACTGTTAATCACTTATACATGTCTGTTATTTCCTACTGAGCGTTAGCTCACACCCCGTTGTTTCCCCCTTTCCAGGCTTCTCAGGTGACGCGCTTACCGACGGGGAAGGGCAGGAGTGATGTCTTGAGTGTATCAGTTCTAGTGTGTTAGCAGTGTGTTTATTGTTAGTTGTGTTTGGAGATCATTTAGTTTCAGTTTGTTGTTGAGTCTTAGTGGTTGTTATTCCATGTTGTATTAAGTTACCTTTGAGATCATTGTATCAGTTTGATTGTTTAATGATCATTTAGTATTTCCCTTCCATCTTGTAGCACTTGTGTATCATTTTAGATTTAGTTCCCTCTCTTGCCAGCGTGTCCCTAACTGTACGTCCCGATATTTCCGCCTTGTTCGGGGCGTGACATGCAGGCAGCAGTAAAGTCTGTACATTGGCGTGCTTAACAACACACAAGTATATACATCCGTTGCGTGAGGCCTGTCAAAGCCTGGATAGAACCTACAGAAACTAATTCCGATCTGAAGGCCTAAAAATCTGGAAAGAGGTTGAAGATGACATGTGGATAGAGGCGTGGAAGAATCTTCTGCTCGATCTGTTGCTGCATCTGTGGAAGACTTAGTCAACCCTGCAAATCGGATTGAAGGAGCTAAACAGTTTTCTGTTCTAAAAACCCACAGAGAATCTGAGCGCTAATTTTTGAATGGCTCAAGCTTTGTTTCGCGCCAACTTTTGAAAGAGAGATAGAGAAGGAAATAGAAGACATACAGATATCAAGAGTTAGAGGGAGTCGGTGTGCCATAAGAAAGAGTGGAGGAAACAGTATCTGAAAGAGAAGAGCAGGTCGTGATCAAGCCCTAGTGTGCAGTCTTTGTAGCCGCAAGAAGATCTACTGCTAAAGATAATGGGGATCCAGCTGTGCAAGGGCTCAACCACCTGAAGGCTACCCAGCTTAGAGATCGTGATCTCAATGCGCCAGCAGCCCTATGCACTTGGATTTGTCAAAACTCTGAAATCTCATATCCTCAGTTTAATGGTTCCTTGTTTTTCTTAAATCAACTATTTCTTCTGATTGCATCAAGTTGTGAGGCAGCAGTGTCAAACTGTAAGTCAGCGTGTGTGCAAGCTATGTGTCAGCGTGTGTACAAGCTGTGAGGCAGCAGTGTTGATTGAGACAAGGGTCTCTTGGTAGTGAAGCCTCACTCAAGTTGAGTGAGGGGTGGATGTAAGTCTCGTGTAGAGACTGAACCACCTAAAAAGATCATCTTGCATGTGTGATGATTCTTGGTGTGACTGCTCTTGTTGCATATTAGTCTATAACCTTGATGCTTAAATAGCTAGACCATATTGAAACTCTAGTGTGCTGCATTAACTTTAGCAATAGTTCAAATAAAGTTGGAATAAATTAAGAAAGGGGGAAAGATCTATTCACCCCCCCTCTAGATCTATTCAATCCTCACACAACACAGCCTAAAGCGGGTAAGCTAAGATAGGCTAAACCTTGGCCCATGTGCCTAGGCCCAACTATGGCCCAACAACGCTCCGACAGCTCATCGGGGGATCACGACACACAGAAGGGACACCGTAACGTTCGCCCAGCGGAAGAGTTAAATTAATTTGTTTTGTTTTAGAATTAAATTCATTTTTGATTTGAGATGCACGAGGAGTTAACTTGTTGGGGGCAGATAACCCACATCTCAAGAGGAAGATTACTCTTTTTTTAAAATTCGATTAAGTAACTCAGCTGACCAAGTTAAAATTAGGTTTAAATCTAGATTAAATTTGAATTAACCCTTTATTAAAGTCGTGCTTGTTTCATATAGTGTGTGATGATAGAAATAACGGTCCTTTTCCGCCTCGGCTCGCCCGACCCCACCACCCTCTAAACGGGTGGCGGCCCCGACAAAATCTTGTACTCTACTGAGAAGGAATTACTTCTTGTCAAATTATATATATATATATATATATATGATCCCAAGGTGCCGACATCATGGGAACTTCCCATAGTGTCGACATCTTCGCCCTTCATCTCGCGTGGGATCATATCCCAATATATATTATTCAAAAAAATTAATCAAGTTTAGGAGCCATGGGATGTTAACAATATTATGATAAAAAGAGAATTTGCAAATCTGAAACAAAAAATACTACTCCTTAAAATTTACGAATATTTTCGGACATTGAGAACTTTTAAGATGTCTTATGAAACAATTTAAAAATAAAAAACTTGAGCACTTCACAAGTTAGACATGAATACCATAGAATACCTTATACCATATGACGTGGACGCTTCTGATAATATAAACAAGTTGCGCAGAGGTAAAAATCATGCTTCAAAGTGTGAAATGATATTATGTTTCCTTCGCAAAAAGGGCTTCCCCTTTTCATTGCCAGCAACGGAGAGCAGGGTTTCGGATATAATCACTGTTTTTGTTTTTAAAATGTGGCAAATCATTTCTCTCTCTCTCCCTCTCTCGTGGCAAAATCCTTGTCGCAAAGTCCGAGTTCGGGTGAGATAGCAAAATCTTTTGACCCTGTTATTTGTAGAATAGGGTTGGGTTAATTTGGATATCTCACATTTATCTATCCTAGTCGATTTGATTGCACGAATCTCGTATGCTGACCGGTATCCAAGTTAAGGGTCGATATCCGGATTAAAAGTCGATTAGACTGTTTGAGAGAAAAGACGAAATAAGTTAACCCTGGTTATAGTATCTCGGCCTTGAGGATTAATACCGTGTGCTCGATATTGACTTAGAAGTGTTATAGTTGAATGAAATCACACGTAGTCTGATTCTTACTTGTATCTTTTTCATGGGCTGTGCTGCGTAACAATTAAGTTCGGTTTGGTACCAGATAAATTTTGAGTAGAATAGACCTTAGTCATTTTAAGTTAATTTATTTCTACATCTATTTTCACGTATGTTTGGTATGCACAGAGATAAACATGCCGCTATTCTTATATAGAGGAGGTTTTCCTTCCTATTCGAATACAGCCCAACACCTTGACCCGTTAAGACCTGAGGCCGGCCCATAAAGTTGGCCCAGCTCGCCAAGAACACAAAGGGGTTCAAGTTTAAGCTGGCAAGCCACAACACGTTCCACGTGTTAGAGAGCCCCTCTGTTAAGTTTCAAATCGAGAGGGAAGCCCAGTAGATAAGTAGTAGAATGTGACGACCCAAGATCTGGATACCGGGAAGGCCCGATACCATTCGAATTCTGACCCGTCGCCCACAAATCGGGAGGGTTCGGAAGGGCTAAAAGGAGTGTGGAGGTACAAAGAAATAAAAAATAAAGCATGATAATTCAACAATTAACAGAAATAAATAAACAACTAACTACAACAGAGTCCAGTCCAACAGAAAGTGCAGTCTAAAGCAGTAAAACATACCATATGTCAAGTGAACACTCGGCCCGGCGAACTTGCAACTAAGAACCTCAGCACTACACCCTCGAACCTCGAGGAAGAACCGCCTCACCTAAAACGCAGGGGTGAGCCTCCTGTCACTGGCTCAGTAGGGATCCCGTAGAACCCCAACTGAGAACAACGGCGGCACGGAAAGCAATAATTACAAAAACAACAGTAGCCGCAGGAATAGTAAACACGGTGGTCGGTCGAAACTCGGCACTACAACTACTCATACTGTATCGGCCAAGCAGAAAGAGAAACCTCGATTTCACCATCGAGAACCGGACCACACTAACACCACTCACTGAGGTAAAACCCACGGCAGCCCTGCCGCAGAGGCATGTCTCCTAGGACAAGGCCAACATGGACACGCTGTCCACGGTGCAAAACCCCGACCACCCGGTCACGGGGACCGCACAACAAGACGTAACCTCGGTAAAGCTACTAAGCCACTAGCACCCTGGCCACTACCTCGGAAACACCGGACGGTCCAGAAAATCACGTCTCGCAGATGGGAAACGGAACCCGAAAACAGGAGAGTCACGTCGCACGTGACAGGAGTACCTGCCCACCAGAAGCAAGGTCGGATGCGTCCTCTGACGTCTTAGACCGCACCTCAGGTGTCCCCTTCGACCCCTGGTGGAACGGGGACACCGTACTAGTAACCACAGAACAAGTGACTAGCTGGGGTCACGCTCGTCAGCGAGGATCCTACTGCCCCCAACCACGTGTGCACACACAGACCATAGGTCTGGCCCTCTGACTAGTTTTCCCTTCAGCCGGACTCTAGCGTCAAACGTGGGGCCCGACGGTAACCAGCCTAAAAACCGTCTCTCGGGGTAGCCTCGCCACCACTCCCTAGTGGGACCACTCGCGTGTCGGAAGGCTACGACTAGTGGGGAGTCACTGATGTGACCACTTTCCGAAGAGAAACTCTGAGAACCACACACGCACCCTGCGCGAAAGTCGAGAAGAACCAAGTGGCGCCGAACCACTAGACTCTGGATAGTCCTCTAGACTCACTAAACCCAACGGTCCTTGAGTCACAAGACTCGGGGTCAAGACCGTCGTACACAACGACACAAGGCTGTCAATCTAGTCTAATCCCTAGGTCTAAAACCACAGTAACACGAATACCGAGATAACTCACGAGCCGCCGAGACCATCCCCTCAAAAGGAAACTCAAGAGACCAAGGCCACACACATGGACCACGCGAAGAGCACAGAAGCACGATTCCCAAGGCAGCTCACATGCCGCCACGCCGATTCCCCATCCTTGGGGAAAGCGGGAAACCTTCAGCTCTACGCTGGATGACTGGACTCGCAGTCCAAGGCCAAACACATGGCCCACCTAGGAACCATCTTCTAAAGAAACCCACAACATGCGGGGGAACCCCCACCGCACTTACACCGAGACACGGTGACTTGATCAAGCGTAATACAAAGCCCGGAACACACACCTACGGGCATGTTAATCGAGGTAATACGATACCTCTCGACACCCCAAAAATACGGACACAGAACTCATGAAATGTCTGGGACACTCACGAGGCCGAAGGTCGACCACTGGGTTACAACTGGGTCGACCGGAGACCATACAACACGAATCCGGCACAGAGAATCACCTGGCGGTCCTACCCTAGGCTGCCACACAGACTCTAGCGACCCAACTCTTGGCCGCTACAGGGCCTCTGGCGGTCCACCCTTGGCCCGCTAGAAGATGAATCACATTGGGCCTGGCGGTCCTACCCAGACCACCACGCGGCTCTAGCGGCCCAACTCTTGTCCGCCACAATCCCTCTGGCGGTCGAACCCACGGCCGCCAGGGGTGCAAGACTCCCAATCGGTCAAAAAGCACGTGCTCCGAGGCACAACGATCGAAACGGAGTAGCGGTCGAAGTCTCGATCGCCACTTAGTCTGGCGGTTTATCGTGCGGCCGCCAGACGACAGAAACCCCTGCCGACAAAACAGTAACAAGTGGCGCACCCAACTTAGGCCGCCAGGGCCTCTGGCGCGCCTACCTTGGGCCGCTAGTGAGTGTGGCGGTCTTTGGAAGGACCGCTACACTCACCCGAGAAGGGGACGGTGGGAACATTCCCAAAAACCCGTTTCACGTCCCGATCATCCACGGATGATGGGGAAAACAAGGGGGAAGCTCCCCCGACACCCCTAGCATGCATCTAAAGCCCCGAATCGGCCAAAAATGTCGCGAAACGAGAGATCCGACTCACTCCCCAAAAATATGGATTTTCTCCAAAATGCTCAAATAAGCCCGCTCGGCTCACTACGGCCTACAAAACTTGCGGGAAAGGAAGTGCACGAGCTGGGGATCCATCTCCCTACTTCCATCGAAGATTTCGCGCCCCGAGGTCGCCGATCCGCGAAGAAACGTCATTTAAAGCTCCACCGGCTCGCGATCGCGCCACCGAGCTTCCACGCGCCTCCACCGCCTCAATCCCACCCATCCTCGCCCGTGCCTCGCCCGCGTCATCCCCGCCTCGCCCGCACTCCACCCCGTCGGCTGCCGGAGAGAGAGGGAGAGAAGAGAGAAATGAGAGGGGAGAGAGAGAAATGGTTAATATATATAGAAAAATTCAAAAAATATAGAAATTTAAAAAATTATGAAAAATTATCTCCGCGATCATCGGGAGGAGCACAACGCGCTGGTCACGTTCCGGAGTCGGAGAACGTCACGGTTCGCCCTGCACAAAGTTCCGAAGGCATATCAGGGAAAAACATGTGTAAAGCACAAAACACACTCCAAGACCCATGAAAATGATCCGAAAAATCCGGGGCCGGCCCATAAAGTTGGCCCAGCTCGTCAAGAACACAAAAGGATTCAAGTTTAAGCTGGCAAGCCACAGCACGTTCCACGTGTTAGAGAGCCCCTCTGTTAAGTTTCAAATCGAGAGGGAAACCCAGTAGATAAGTAGTAGAAGGCGCCGATGGTTAGCTAGAATGTTAGAAAGGAGTATTAACTCCCAAGAATGATGGCTCTACTAACTAGAGACCGAGTACTAACTTGACCCTAAGCCCATGAGAAAGTCGAGTATTAACTCGGTTGAGGCCAATTACATGGGTTACGAGTATTAACTCGTCCTAAAAGGATAAAGTGATCTTTGAGAAAGAGTGCTAACTCGAATCCCTGAATATGGCTTTAGCCCGATCAATGTCGCACAAGTCTTATCATAATAAACTTAAAAGTTGTATTCAGATACCCAATCACAGAAGGTTTTTGAGCCTTAGCTCGACGAGGGCTTTAGCCCGATTATCTGCATTTAAAAGTCAAGAAGCTAGATATGGGCCCTCAGTATGTTGTATTGACCTAAAAATTAGTGCCTAGATTCAAGGGGATTGATGTCTAACGAGGCTTCAACCTTTAACTTAATTGGGAAAATCTATTCCTTACAAAATTGACGTGTTTCTCCTTACAAATCACGCCGATAGTGGTGATCATGACGGCGGGTGGCATAGACCCACGTCTCCGCATGCTAACATCCGCCTATTTTCTGCCATTATCCGTTCGAGTATCATGAAGATTTTGAAAGATGGTAGTAAAACCTCGCTTATTACGGAGGTGAAAACCAATCTCGCTCCCCTACTTGATATGACTTATCCTCTCCTATTGTCAGCAATACATGGGAATCAACATGTATTATGTGTGTGTCAAAGCTTCCGTATTCTCTAGAAAGACAACATGATTACCCCCACAAATAGTCATCAACTATAACACGTGATCTTCTCACTTTATTTCAGGTATGGGCAAGAAAACTAACTTAGACATCGAAAGTCTTACCTAATCCTTTATTCTTCACTTGATAACAAGTCTACTGGGTCAAGACATAATCCATCAACGAAATCTCTGGGACATTAAACGGTCTGGAAAAATTGCGAGATTTATACCTCCATAATTCCTCTGTCTCATTTGACATAAAATAAGAATATAAATAAGAATAAGTGCTAAAAAATGACCATTTTACTCTTCTTATCTTGGGTTAAAGGGCATGAGACTAATCTCTGTTTGATTGGGATTAAGAAAACTTAATCTTTCTTTTTGGTCTTCAACACATTGGATTCATGTTATGTAATGTATGTTGTGTATATATAAAATTTTTCTACATGATTACCATTAATAAAAATATTAAATATTTTTAATTTTAATTAGGACTAATGAAGTTATTTTTTAATATCACTTTTATTCATAATGATGATCATCACTAACCAGACAATCATTTAGTATTTTTCCTTTGTAATATTATTTAGCACTAATGACTTGTTATTTGTTTAATTTTTTGTGAATCATGATTAGCAATTTTCAGACTAAGGTTTAATATTTTCTTTTGTAATTATAATTAGCACTGATGAGAGAATTATTTAATATTTTTGTTAATAATATGGTCACTATCACATGAACTTTTTAATATGTTTCTCTTGTTACTCATGATTAGCATTAACGAGACGAATGCTTATTCTTTTTTACTCATCAGACTAACAGTAATGAAGATATTGTTTAATTATTTTTGTTTGTTAATAATATTTAGCAATAATAAGAATAGTGTTTAGAATGTTAACCATCTTAATGATGAATAGCACTAATGATATTATTATAGTATTATTTAATATTTTTTATTCATAACACTAATTATGACTAATGACACAATCATTTAATAATTCTTTCTAATTTAATGCTATTTAGCATTAATAATTTATTATTTATTTAATTATTATTTTTCTTAATCATGATTAACAAGATTGAGACAAATGTTTAATATTTTTTATTCACAACAATGATGAGCATGTATAAGGGAATTGTTAAATTTTTTTGTTAATAATAACTAGCACTAATGGGACAACTGTTTAATATTTGTATTTGGTAACGAACACAAACATATCATCTCGCATAAAGTAGATGTGCAATTTATATAAATAAAATTAGGATAAGGATTAGGATGAGATGCAATCGGGTGCTAATAATTGTTAATAAACACTTGAATTGTAAACATACGTCAACATAAAAAGAGAAAAATAAACATAAAAATTGATAAGTATAACCCGGGCATGGGAATTAGGTGCACCAAGTTCATCTTTATAGCCCACACGCCATTTTTCCATATCACTTACACATAAAAACTGAGAAATATAATCTCGACAGATGAACTAAGTGCACCTAGTTGATATGTACACATCATCCAACCACATCACTTAAACATCACTCAAACATGAAAATTATAGTTTACAAGTGCATTTTGAAAATCACAAGTGGAGTCAATCATAATGAGATACATTTTCTCATAAAAGTTAAAATTTATTAAAGACAGTCAATCACTTCTTCTTACACAATTTTAAGTCATCAAATTTTGCCAATAAAATTTCACGTATATAGTTGAACAGTTTGATCGACTGAAAATTTCTCCTTCTCATAGTGTTCACCTTACGCCCTAGAGAGTTCTCAGCTCCGAGTGTGACGACAGCAGCAACTGCGGTTAGGAATGATCTTTCTACTATCTCCCTAACAGATGAAAGGCCTTCCAATAGCATTTCAAGAGCACCGCGTAGGTTATTCAACAACCCAATGATGTTTCTCCAGGAGACTCTTCTCGTATACATGAAGCACCTCGTGCGGGTATCCCATTCCAGAAAGTATCACGTATTTCATGCACCTAGTCATTGATTAATCTATATAAGTACGAGACTATCAGAAATTTTTTTTTTTGATAACGGGAAATCTAGCATAGCGGTACGGAGAGTTGAGCGATTTATTGGACCACCTGAGTTCGAGTCTTACCCTACGCATCTTGCCACCCCTTTTTTTGTTCCATCGCCATAAAAACCCGGGCTCACATCCCTTAAGGATTAAATGTGAGCCGGGTAAACCCTCCCGAAATTCGATCTCAGGTCCCTCCTATGAAAAGGAGGACCTTTCCCACCGAACCACTCGGGTCCTCAGACTATCAGAATATTGCTGACACGAAATAGTTAAAATGGCAAATAGAACTGCATGCAGACAAAGGAAGATGCATGTCAAGAACAAAGTAAATGCTTTGGATCATTATCAAAAAGTTACTTAGCATAATTTTCAAGTTATTTGAAGTTCATTAATGTTAACAAAGGCAATGCAGCCTTATATATGTCACCATATCAGAAATAGTCACATTGACATATAACCATTAGGGAGCTAATCTACCATCAAGACGATCATAAAAGTGGTTCACTAACAGGCACATGTAGCCCATCTGAAAGGCATAGAAGCCTATTTTGATGGTAAATAACATGAACTCACCACCCTCTAGTTGTGTCCATATGTGCAAAAATCTCCTCCAGCTTTGTTTTAATGAATGGTAGCTAGTGGTGATCATTCTTATTAATGGTTCTGCTATATGGAACAGATATACTCATAACTTTGATTCTGATACTACATATTTTCTCAAAAATGTCAAATTTAGGCCGGGGGTGGAGAGGGTGGTTAAATTCCTGGTTAAGCCTAAATCCCAAGTAAGTGAAAGAAAATGTTAAGAGATCCCTCTTTAAGAAACAATGAGATGTTCTTACTAATACAAGCTCATTCCAAAACATCAATATGAAACCTGAAATGTCAAATATCTAAGCCAATTTTCACAGTACTTGATGTAATTTCCACAGCCTTAGAATTTTATAACATCTCCTAAACCCTAAGGAAAAAAACTTGGAATAGAAGTCTCACAAACACGGTTGATCACCATAACCATCTGTCTTGCAGTATGATATTTACTCATTTCCCACAAATGCAGAGACTTGATACAAATTGGAAGTTTAATGCTAGTATACCACATTTTGTCCTACACTCTTCCCACCCTCACTGGGAGATAACCATTCATATCAAATTCATCAATTATTAAACGAAGAAGGTCATGTGAGAGCTAGCTTCAGCATGAGCTATTTGATCAGGCGACCGTATGATTTGTCATGAGTGGCAAAATTTGTTGTACAATAGCAATGCTCCAAATTGGAGACATGAACGAGTATCTTAAACTTGTCTTTTGTGCTGTGTAATTTCTGCATTTTTTGCCTTAGACCTAGAACCTAAAAAGGTGACAAAACATGATTAGTTTGCAGCCCAACTAAACATGGGGCTTGAAGAGGGCCATGCTATAGTAATGAAGCTAGACATGCTATTGCAAATTGATATATATCATGATAATAGTGGACTTAAGGTTAAAACAACGGTGCAATAGACCACAGAAACATAAGTCGACTTTGTGCCATTGTCAGGTAAATGATTTAGGATACTCTTTTACTAGAAATGATACTTTAAAAACTTACATAGGTTCTGGAGCAAATGATAGAATGGAATGAAAACAGAAAACATTTTGGAATATGAGGATGTCAATTTCAAAGTAATCACCTTGAGTACATAAACTAGTTGTATGATCATCAACAGGATTTTGTGTTCAACGAGGAGCTTGAATCAAGTTTTTCACAATGGTTAGGACAATGTTGTGTGAATTTCAGGCACAATTTCGTATACATAATAATGATAAACAAATAAAAACTCTCAAATTTGAGCTAGTACACACACTTTATATCCAAACTGAAGAGTAATGCTTTGTGCACCGCATGCGGTGCACAAAAGCCACCTCATTATGTAACCTCTCATCCCATTGACCCAAAAAAAAGTGAAAAGATCATTTTTAATGTAAAAAGGACACCCCGCGTCAGTCTCGTGTCAGACCGTCAGCCCCGTGTCAAACCCGGTCGGCCCGCTTTTTTGCTCGGCGGGAAATACGGGAGTGAAATATTTTGTTACAGAGTGAAATATTTTGTTATAGGAGTGAAACGTTTTGTTATAGGAATGAAACATTTTGTTTGACTACAAATATGAACGAATAGAAGTGAAATATTTTGTTACAGAAATGAAACGTTTTGTTATAGGAATGAAACATTTTGTTATAGGAATGAAACATATTGTTTGACTACAGATATGAACGAATAGAAATGCATTCTTATAACAAAAGGTTTCATTCCTGTAATAAAATATTTCATTCCTGTAACAAAAGGTTTCATTTCTATTCGTTCAGTTTTGCAGTCAAACAAAATGTTTCATTCTTATAATAAAACGTTTCATTCCTAAATATTTCACTCCAGTGCAAAATATTTCACCTCTGTGTAAAATATTTCAGTTGTATGTAAAATATTTCACCCCTGTTAAAAAGGTAAAAGAAATATAACTGAGGTTACCTGAGTCATAACAGAGTAGAATATTTCACTCCAGTGTAAAATATTTCACCCATGTGCAAAATATTTCACCCCTGTGCAAAATATTTCACCCCTGTTCTGCCTAGCGGAGGATGTGCACAAGCCTTCATGAACAAGCTATAGAATATCCAAATGCTATAAGTATGCACCGACCTTATGAATACATGCACTGACCTTCATACACAAGACAGAAACTCCAGTGCAAAATATTTCACCTATGTGCAAAATATTTCACCCCTGTTCTGCGTAACGGAGGATGTGCACAGACCTTCATGAACAAGCTACAGGAACATGCACCGACTTGCATATCCAAATACTATAAGTATGCACCGACCTTATGAAGACATACACTGACCTTCATACACAAGGCAGAAGGTGCACCGACCTTCATGTTTCATTCCTGTAACAAAATATTTCATTTATGTAACAAAATATTTCACTTCTATTCGTTCATCTCTGTAGTCAAACAAAATGTTTCATTCCTATAACAAAACGTTTTATTCCTATAACAAAATATTTCACTCTGTGATAAAATATTTCACTTATATTCGTTCATCACTGTAGTCAAACAAAATGTTTCATTCCTATAAAAAAACGTTTCATTCTTATAACAAAATATTTCACTCTGTGACAAAATATTTCACTCTCGTATTTCTCGTCGAGCAAAAAAGCGGACCGATCGGGTGGCCGACCGGGTCTGACACGGGACTGACGGTCTGACACGGGGCTGACGCGGGCCTGACGCAGGATGTCCTTTTTGCATTAAAAATGGTCATTTCAACTTTTTTTGGGCCAATGGGAGGAGAGGTTACATAATGAGGTGGCTTTTGTACACCGCATGCGGTGCACAAAGCATTACTCCAAACTAAATCACACATAAAACTCTCTAAAGGGGGGAAGAGAGTGACCGGATTAGAAGGTGCTTCTGATTAATTTGCAATCAACCGCGTGGATGGCCTGCGGGGAATATATTTTTCATTTAGGTTCGAGGATAGAAACAGGCCTATTTTTGAATACTAGCATTCCCCAAAGGCAACCAAAAACCGCAATGGACAAAGGTGCCCTTAAAAACATAAGCATGCTAATGATTTTGTATCAGATCAGACTAAGTAACATTCAAAGCCACATTTATGCTGCCCGTTTGTTGTCAAAGTAAACATATTTGAGAAATGAAACACGAAATCCTCCATTCCAGCAGACCGGTTTGATGCAATGCAACTAGTCACAGAGATAAATCGTCCTCTTGGGAAGGAATCATAAGAAGACTAGCAGAGCAAGACAGAAAAACCTTACCGCATTGTTAAAGAGCACGATACCAACGCTGGTGAGGAGACCGATGGCACAGGCGGTGACTATGTTAACATCCTTGAATGGCAACACATCCTCCATGGCACTGGCCACTGCCCCTATAGTTAGCTCCTTCCCCAACTCTCTTCCGCCGTCTTCTTGCTCTTTCACCCTCTTCTATGCAAGATGCGGCAGATCGCTCCACCATCGCCGGCCACATGAAAGACCAGCCCGAGGTGGGCAGGCACCGCCACGTGATACGCCCCCTCTGGGCACCTCCTTGTGCTCTGTGTTGCACACTGCAATATGGGGGAAGGTGGTGGCAGTGAGCAAGGCGGGAGGGAAGAGAGAGGAGAGGGAGATGGATGGAAGGTGTGGAGAAAAGGGCCGCGAAAACGAGAGCGATCTGGCTCCAGGGTTCGCTCCCGGAAGGAGAGAAAAGGGCTGAGATAGGGGAGAGGGGAGAGGGGAGAGAGAGGTCTAATGAAAGATGTCATCGCCGGAGGAGCAGACCTCGTCACCGGACGGCCAGAGACGATGGAGGGAGGGCTTCCGAGGAGGGGGACTCACGAGAGGCTAGGGTTTGCTCACGGAGGGGAGAGCTTCGCGGAGGGGGAGGGGTTCCGAGAAAAGGGGCGATCGCGAGAGGGGGAAAGGGCAAGAACCGGTGAAGGGTTTTTCTTGGAGAGAGAAACACGGGGTCGGGGATGGGAATAATTTATTCCACTGTCTCCTTGTCCAACCTCGTTGTTTTTTGAGTGAACTCCGTTCTTTAGGGTTAGTATTGATTTTTGAGTGGAGGAGGGTCGAACACGATGTCCAAGATAGATTAATGATATATGTGTGAGAGAGAATGTGAACCCCCTCTTTAATTCTCTCTCATCGAATACGACGACCTCCCGATAATTTTGATAACAAAGCGGGCTTAGTAGAAGATGAAGCTCCCAAAAGGTGAGTCAAACATCGAGGGCGAGCATTGTAAAGCTTTCCTCTTAGTATGGGCTAGAACGTAGAGCGTCAGACGTAGAATCTTCTTGAGATGAATGGATGTGGCGACCGAAGAGGGAGGAGCTTCAAAGGTGCTTCAAGAGAGCAGAATGTCCAGGGCAACACCTACCTGCACATAAAGAGAAGCTCTCGACTAGCGTGAGACATCTTAAGAGAACTCGTCGATACTTAAGTCAAAATAAAGTGGAAGGATTGATAATAAAAGTTGAAGTTAGGGAGAGGAGAGAGAGAGAGAATAGAGTGGTGTTGGGTTTGTCTCTCCTTATATCGAATGGGCATTCCCCCCCACCCAAAGTTGTGATGACCTACCTTCATATTCAGTCAATGAGCCGAGGTGCATTACATGTTGACCTTGTCGTAGAGACGTGCATAGGGAGGCAGTTGCAGGGCATCTAGCGACATCTGAAATTGATAGCTAAAGCGACGTGAGATATGTGTAGGGTGACGTGCGAAGGCAGCAATTGCGTCCGACTATTAATGTGGTTGTGAAAATAGATGGGAGGTGCCCAAAATGACACAATGTGCAACGTGTCCAAATCTAGTGGGTCATATGAAGAGCCCACGTTAGTTTGAATGAGATTCTATTTTTAATTAAAAATAGAGATATAGGAGCATTACGATGCTATTTTTTATCATTTTAGAAAATCACATCCATCCTTTGAGAGTGTTGGGGAGGTGCAAAAATAAATCTAGGCACAAAATATATGTATAGTCGGAGAATTGACACGGAAATAATTTATCCACATAATTTCGGTGCCCTTGTTCAACCTCAATAAATTGTTTACGGCATCCACACACAAGTACTCGAGTCGAATAAAAATACCAAACCAACAAGAACACGATCACACAAGATGCACCAAATTTTTAACGTGGAAAAATCCCCCACAACATGGAGGGAAGAAAATCACGGAACAAACCAACATCAATCCCTAATATAGAAATAGCAATACACAATTTCTCTCTCAAGATTTATCTAAATCTTGAAGAATATACACGAGAGATTGGAGAGACGCGAGATTATCGCACACGGGATAAATATCTAAAATAGAAATTTCACGAGAACAGAAAAATTCTCGAGCTCACGGGATCGGACTCCTTCCTTCTTCACCTTTCTCTCTTTCCTCTCTCTTTTTCTTTTATCTCTCTCTTTCTTCTTTACCTAAAAGATGCCTTCGCGGAGATGCGCAGCTACTCCGACTGTTTCTATTGCTCTCGATTTCTTAGAAAGAGGCACCCGCAGGTTGTGGAAGAATGCCAAGGGTTATTAGATTTGGGTGGATAAGATGTCCCTCACTCATGAACTTATTATCGTACTCCAAAAAGTCAAAACAAAAAAAAAACACATAGACGTGAACCGGACCAGCCCAACAGAGAGTGTACTTTAGTTTGAGGATATTATATTTAAATTCTATGAAAAAATTAGAACATGATACATCTTAAATTCTATATTTTATACCATTTCTTAAAAATATATGTTCTTTTATCTCGGATGAATTATTCCTCTTTTTAATCGCAAAATCTTTGTCTTGGAGGAGGTTCTAAGTTCAACTCCCAGAGATTTATTTAACTCATATTTAATTCTCAAAAGATATAAGTCACCGTGATTTGTTAGTGAGGAGGGTAAATATGGCTCGGCCCATGATCAGCCCATTAACAACGAGCCCAATCTGACTCCGGATCTACAGTGCGTCCAAGAGGTGCCCAACAGCCGCAGTGCATTTGAGCGCGACCCACTACATCTCAGCATTAGATTCGACAGCGCACGAAGGGCCTAGGCCCAAGCACAATGACCACCGGAGGACCCTCCGAGGACTGACCGTTATCCCCCACGACGTTGGTCCCGACCCCATAACAGGCGAGCACGTTCCACGAGCGCCGTAAGACTCGCCTAGGGACCAGCCGACGCCGGGGTAATCGCACTCCAACGGAAAACTCCCGCTACAATCGCGGGAGACGTTACTCCACTATTTGCGCCTTTCCCTGCTAAGGGATAGGCCTCCAACGCTAGAACAATCTCTTATTAAAGGGACATCGACAGAGAAGAGAGGACACGGTAGAACTTATGCCAAAAGCTTCACCCAGAGAATAGGGCAGTTAGTCTTGCTACAGTGATAGAGAGGTCACGCCATCTTACGACCAGAGAGAGAACTCCTCCTGCACGACCTTACCACCCAGCGAGCACTCTCCGAGCGTCCACTGGGAGCGGTGAGCACTCGTTGCGAGGACCTACACGTCTCTCGGATTTACTACTACGACCTCTATCTCTCCCTCTCGTAAGCTCCTCTTTGTTATTCTCCTAAAGTCGTTGATGCCTTAAGCATCTGAGGGTTGTCTCCTAGGATAACGTCCGGGACTCCTTCTGACGTCCCGTTTGTTTCTGGTGTTTACAGACTTCCACTGATGTTGGACGACTTCTCCATCAAATAAATAGAGAAGGTTGTAAGTGACATAAAAATCAGATTTATGACTCTACAGTTAGTATTGAAAAAAGAGATGCGCATAAATTAGACGTCGCTAAATTTGAAACCTAAGTCTCTTACATTCCATATGATGCGAGTGTCACTATACCAAGTTACCCGTTATTATATCACGTGAGAGTCTAATTACGGGTTGGAGAGTGAAATCACGAGACGTGTGGTGTGCTCGGCGTTTGCGGAAGAGAGTCATGGTGCCCATTGGTTCTTTTTTTCCCTTTTGTTGTTAGAATTTAATAGTGAAAAATATTAAACTTAGATTTAAAAGCGTTGAAGTTAAATATGACACTTTCTATCTTGATCTCTAATTTGAAGATTAGACTATCATATTAAAAATAATAAATAACATGATAAAATTGGTGACAACATGATTTTAAGTGGATGATAGCATGTCGTCGTATTTTGGAGTTATTGGGTCGAACTATCTGACTTAAAATTTTAACATATGATTTCTTATAAACAGCTGAGATTTCTTAAATTTCAAAAAATCACACTCAGTATCTATAATCATTCGTACAATTCTTGTGAAAGAGACGCTTCAAAATGCTATTATGATCACCTGCCGTCACCCACGTTAGTAACGGCGGTGGGCTAAAGGTTAACTTACACGTGTAAATAATTAATCTAGAGAGAGATAAAAAGAGTGCACTAGTGATACGAGACGAGTTTATTTGAAGATTAGATCATGATTTGTCGATTATTCACATGTCGACTAGAGTTAACTAACTCTTATCATATCATGAAAAATTTAAGTTAATTTAAATCAATAAAATCAACTCGAGTTAATGTAAGTCATCAAAACTCAATTTAGAGAACTTGACTCGAGTCTACCCAAATAAATTTGAGTTGACTTGACTCGCACTTATCAAACTGAGTCCGCATCAATCCGATCTGTCGACTAGTCAAATGTTGAACCAGACGACTAAACCCCCCACCCACGTCCACCGGGGATGTTCGCATCCTTCGTGAGTCGCGATTCACTGGACCGTCCGAGTCCTAACACTAGTAATCACCTCCGAATTTAGAAAGGTGGTCCGTCGGTCCGTCCAACTCCTAATACGAGTCGGAATCAGCGAAGTCGGTTTCCAAACCTCACACGGACGCGAAACACACCGGGTCTCGTCGTCCTATACTAATACAAAGGGGAGCAGCGCGAGCGGACCGAGACCGGAACAAATCCCAAACACTTGCTTGTAGAGAGGGAGAGAGAGGGAGAGAGGGATCTGACTTCTTCTTCCGAGGAAATGGCCGTGGGGACCGCGAAGTCCGGCACTCCCAATTCCGCCACCGGCGCCTGCTGCCGCTGCTGCGCCTCCGCCGGCTCTCCCGGTTCCACTGCTCCTACCAGCAGGAAGTGTCTCCGGTACTTCACCGACTCTGAATGGGCAGCGGCCCGGGAGCTCGTCCTGCTCAGCGCCGGCACCGTGCCTTCCTCTGCCCTTCCATCCGCAGCCACGTTCAAACGTCCTAACCCATCGGATGAGCTCCGAGGGGGCCCAAGCGCGCGGAGGCAGCGGCGCCGCACGCTCGCGAGCCTCTACGAGGCCACCCGCCCCGTCGGGGGTAGCGGCCTCGGGGACGGGAACCCGAAGAAGAGACAGAGATCTTCTGGGGACAGCAACGGCGACGGCGGCTGTGCCTGCGCTATCAGAAGGGACGGCAGATGAGAGAGTGATGGGTCTTGCTGATCAGTTTCTGCACCCTGTTGGAGATCTTAGCAACTACTGACAATCTTTTTCTCCCAAACATGCGATGTTTTGGGTGTGTTCAATTCTCTTCTCTTCTTACATGTGTGAAAACCCACAACCTACAAAGCCATAGCGCTGTGAAAATACCCATCAATCTTCTTCTTCTTCTTCACGTATATGATTTGTTCATGCGAAGGACAGGCTTGTGTGTGCGTATGGCGTGCTTCTTTCCTCGTTTCTTTTACTACAGTTTATGTGGAGTGCAGCGGGCATCTGGAGGGCAGAAACGATAACGGTCCTTTTCGGCCACGCTGGGACCCCACCACACGCCAACGGGCAACCCCACGCCTCGGAAATAACTCTTTTTTCCACCGATATTCCCTGCCCTCTCTCTCTCTCTCTTCGACGAGGAACTTCGAACGTGCCATTGCCTGCCTGTTTGGAGCCCACGCTAAAACGAGTCCTCGGGAAGACCCTATTCTGGGAAAGACTTCCGGGAAGTGTTGTGACAGAAAATGAAGCCTGAAGCAGCGGTTGTTGCGACTTGCGAGGACGAGAATGTTGGCATTTATTCTTGAGAAAATTATTAAAAAAAGGGTAAAATAACTTTATAAATTTTTAATAAAGATTATATTAGATGTTTTCCCTAATATACCCTCATTGATTCAGTAGATTTGGGATATCTTTGTTTTACACTTTGACGATGGGAGGTATAGGACCGAAGGACGGTTAATAAGGGGGGAGAAAGCCCTCTCCTTCTTCTTCCACGACTGCTGCGGTTGACGGTGCTCGAGCACAGAGATAAGTGACGGGGGAGAGAGGGGCGAGGGGGGTCAACAGTGGTATGGTGGCTGTGGGGATGGTTTGCACAAGGGTGGTGCACCTTACAGGGAGGGTGAAGGAGATATGGCGGGAGGAAGAGGGGAGGTGAACCGGGAGGGGGGGGGGGGTGTGCGCAGCCACATACAGGGGAGAGGGGGATGACATATAGAGGGAGAGGAGATGAGAGGGATATGGAGAAGTGTGGGGTATATCGAGAGATGGACGAGGGCAGAGTGGGGTCAATAGAAATGGGTGAAGTTTATGGAAGTGAGGAGAGAGGGATTGGGGAGCGGGTAGTGGCGTAGCTAGCTAGGAATATTTAGAAGGGGGGTAAAATAAAATAAATATAATAAAAAGTATTCATTTTCATTCAAGTATATAGAATACATTTTATAAGTGAGTTGTTCACGATAGGTTTTCATATTCTGAAAGTGTTGCATTATTGTCTCATTGTCGATGCTCTCGAATATCTCTTTCTCAATATATGTCACTAAATTATCATTCATACATTGATCACCCATTCTATTGCGCAATCGATTCTTCACAATTCTCATTGCTGAAAATACTCTCTCCACAGTGACTGTAGCAACCGGTAAAGTCAATGTCAACAACAAATAAACTAATGGATATATAATATCTTTTCTCTTTTCAACCATCATTTCAGCAAGTTCTGCAATTCCAACCGGTTGAGTAAAATCATCATTAGATCGTATGTCAATTATATAAGTCTCTAACAGGTTATCAAGTGTTTGTAATTGCACAGAAGAGAACTCATTTGGATAGAACTCAACAAATTTGATTAACATTTCTTTATTATAGGCTGCAAATGATCTTTTTAGATTCAAACATGATAGACAGAGTAATAGCTCGGTGTTTACTTCAGTGAATTGACTATTAAGCTCTTGGAGTTACATATCTAAAACTGAATAAAATAACTCAACACGATAGTGATGCAAATTTATAATTTGTTGAGCTCTTCGTCTTGAACGTCCTCGGGACATAAAAATATCATCCATATTAGGAATGCCAATCTCATATTTTGCACAAAAAGATGAAATCTCTAACAAATGAGAATCCCGTCCACCATTTCTCATTGTTTGCATCCGTTGTTTTGAGATGCCAACTAACTTTATAACATTATCAATATCTTGATCTTTCCGTTGTAGTGCTTATGATAGCTCATTTGTTATTCCTAAGATCTTTTTCATTAAATAAAGATTAAACACAAAATCATAGGTCTTAATGGACTCAAATAGCATATATGCTTCAGCCCTTTGCTCTGAATTTGAACCATCTTCCATCACAGTCTCAACCACATCAAGTACAGATGTAAACATAGAGATCAAATTAACCAATACATTATAATGAGAACCCTAACGAGTATCCCCTGCTCTTTTTAAGCTTCTCTCTTGATTTAAACCTCTCCCACTTTCAAGTTCACCAATTTCAAGAGCTTTAGCAATTTCTATCGTAGCTTGTTTTTCTCGGAGTTGATCATATCGCTTACATGAAGCTCTAGCAACATTGAATAACATAGCAACTAAATTGAAAAATAGAGTCATTTCTACATAAGATTTAGCAACTGCAACTATTGCGAATTGAAGCTGATGTGTAAAATAATGGATATAATAAGCACATTCATTCTCTTTCATAATAAGTGTTTTAAACCCAATCAACTCACCACGCATATTACTTGTTTAGTTGCTCCATCATACCCTTGACCACGTATTCTTGATATAGTTAATCCATGTTTGGATAACAATAAATCAATGCCTTCCTTGAGTGTTTGAGCTGTAGTATTTAGAAGATGTATAATGCTAAGAAAACGTTCTACCACATGTCCGCTTTTGACCACATATCGCAAAGCAACTGCTAGTTATTCCTTATTTGACATATCTCGACATTCATCTACTAAGATTGAGAAAAAAGTATCACCAAGATCATCAATGATAGTATTTGTTGTCTCCACAGCATTTGCATGAGTTATTTCCTTCTGAATTTCAGGTGCAACTAGTTTCAAATTTTCTGGAGCATTATTTAAAACAACCTAAGTAATACTTTCATTATGCTTAGCAAGAAAGTGTAACAATTCAAGAAAGTTACCTTGATTTCTGTTAGAATATATGGGTGCAAGACATGGATTCAGAAGGGGGGGGATGAATGAATCTTTCAACAAATACACCCAATTAAAAATAATTGTGGAATCAAACTTTTAATAATACTCAGTAATCAAATGAGACAGCGCAACTACTCTCTTCTCACAACAGTGAGCTGAGACACTCAGGCTCGCATATATAATTCTACTAAGTATAGGAACATACACTCCACACACATATATGAAACTTTCAACGTAACACAAGGGCGAACGCAAGCAATCAAGCACACATAACCTGTGAAGGGGAGAAAGATGATATGGAGGAGCGCAAAGAGCAAACCACGATGGACATGATATTTTTAGGTGGTTCGGCCAGACCCACAGTCTGCCTACGTCCACCCCTCACTCCAAACCAGAGTGAGGCTTCCCTTGCAATAGTAAGAACTGCAAACAGACGCAGTCTGCAAACAGACGCTGCCTAACAGCTTGACCCAGAGGAACACACTCCTCTCTTCCTCCAACCCGGAGGGGAACCACTAGTGACACCCAGTCACTAGCAAACCGGAGAACAAATCTCTCTTCCTCTGAAACCCATAGGGAAACCACAAGTGACACCCAGTCACTTGCAAACCGGAGAACAAATCTCCCTTCCTCTGAAACCCAGAGGGAAAGCACAAGTGACACCAAGTCACTTGAAACCGGAGACACCAAGTCTCCCTTCCTCTGAAACCCAAAGGGAAAGCACAAGTGACACCAAGTCACTTGCAACCGGAGACACCAAGTCTCCCTTGTCTACAGGAGGAACCCGAACTCAACCTGAGTATCGGAAGACCAAGAAATTGGAAGATGAAAGTAACAAAAGGAAAAACAAACTGGCGAATAAAGCTCAATAAAAAATATAGCTCACGTAGGAGCACAATAGTTCAGGATCTGATCCTAGAACTGAACTTCTTCACTCTTCCTCTTCTGCTGCTGGCTCTCTTACTCTCTCTGGCTGTTGCTTGCCTCTTTTCTTCTTTACTCTTTCTTCAGCTCTGCTCTCCTTCTACTCTCTCTTTCTGCTTCGATCTCTTTTTCTTCTAGGTGCTCTCTCTCTTCTTCAATTGGGCGATATGTCACCTTTATAAGGCAGCAGATGATGGGCGTGTGGAAACCATGTTTCTCGCCTAAACTTTCACGCAGATCTGGATCTCTTCATTCCATGTGTTGTAATCTCAACACTTTGACTTTCCACATGTCAACATCTCTAGAAGATAGAGCAGTCTTGGATCACGAGCTTTGGCAATAGATCAATCTCACGAGCTCGCCTGAGACTTAATGAATTCTGCCCTTTATATATATATATATATATATATATACGATGAAGTTCCTGCCAGTAGGAAATTAAAGTAATTAGACCAACACTTTGTAGTCAGCCATATTTCAAATATGCACAGACTATAATCTAACAGTAAGTGTCGACACATTAGTATGCATAGTCTTAATAAAATATGCACCGACCTTTATATATAGCAAGCAGATATGCACTGACTTGAGTATGCTAGTAGCAAACCTGTACAGACCCTATATGCATGCATGTAAAACATGCACCGACTATGTGTATGCGCAATGAAACAATGCATGGAGCATGTGAATGCATAAAATGTAGGTAAAGACTAAGAGTGCACCGACCTTAAGTGTTCAAAACAAAACATGTACTAACTCTGAATAGTGAAGTGTATAGACTTTAGATCAGTCTAATACCAACGTGCATCGACTTCATCTGCTAGCATCAACCTTAAACGTGCACAGTTGTTATCTGCCCAGTGCAAAAGTATGCACCGACCTGAGGCGCTCACAGCAAAGAATATGCACCGACTTACATGCGTGCGCATGACAAGAGTGTGCACCGACTTGACATCTGCACCGACCATTTCATGCGTAAGGCAAACTATGCACCGACCCATATATGCACGGAGCTTCAGATGCAGCATACTAAGTACGCACCGAGCTGTATAGACAAAATTAGCACCGACTGTATGTTCAAGCTAAAAACGTGCTCCGACTTGCAAACCCAAAGAAATGACATGCACATAGTGTATATGATGAAATCTCATACACAAACACACATTCACAAATGACATGCACACAGTGTATATGATGAAACCTCATACATAAGCACACATTCACAAATGCATACTTCATCATCATTCACATTCACAAATGCATACTTCATCATCATTTCACATGCACACATATGAATCATCATTCTTAACATGCACACATATGAATCATCATGGTCTTTCATGCACACAGGCACACATATGAATCATCTTGGTGTTTGCTATCATCAAAATTACTGAGACACAACAATTTCTTGAGCTGTAATTGATTTTAATATGTTAATTAAAGGCACATATGAATAAGACTGTGAAATTGATTGTATAGCTTGCGTATCTGATTGACTAATTGATTGATACGATTGAATCTGAGTTGACTCTGGATGAATATTAAATTGATTGGCAAGTCAACTGTAATAATTGGTTGATTAATAATTAAATTGATTAACTAAGAATAATTACTTATATGATTGATATCGATTTTGATTTGTTCCAACATCTCTTAAATTTATGTTATATATTTAGAATTTGCAATGATTATGATAAGCAAGTATTATGGCATGTTTTTAAAAGTTATTATAAAGTAAGTATGCGGTTAATTTTAATGACTACTGAATCTTGAGACTCGTATACTTTGTTTAATCATTTTCTAAATGTAATTTCAGGAAGAGTGTTAATTACTTAGTTGCCGTAGGCTCAATTTCTGGTTTGTTTCCCCACCTCGAGTACTATTTTGGACGTATTAACCTCATGATGTACACCCCCAAACCGAGTTTATGTTTGGTTGACGGAGCATTGGGGTTGGATGAAATCACACGGTCCGATTTTAGTTTATATATGTACTCCTTTTATGGGTTGAATAAAATATCCTTCTCTTGATTTAAAAACAATACACAGGAGTATTACAACACTATCTTTCCATCATTTTATTTACTATTTTTCTTCCATAAATTTAATAAAATATTAAATTTATTTTTAAGAGTGATACTCTTTATTCTGATCTTTGACTTGAAAACTAAGCGATTGAGATAAAAAATGACAAATGAGATGAGAAAATTGGTGACAGAGTACATAGTTCCCACCATATCCGAAGGGGCATAGCATATGTCACACTTAGGAGGTGTTCGTTAATCGAGTACGGTTAACGTAAACGATCTTTGGGGGTCGTTTATGTTAACTTACCCCGATTAACATATATATCGGATGCGTTAATCTAATCAATTATCAAACACATCCTTAATTTCTTACTTCTAATAGTATCCGAAAAATCTAACAGGAGGAGGAGAGGGCCGATCAAGTTCGGCAAGTGCATCGTCGGATCAACACAACCGACCGTGAGATGTGATTTTTGATAGCCTCGTCTCGGGAAGATCAGGCACCCAAAAGAGGAGATCGACGTAATCAATGGGTCGGGTCGGCCCAACAGGTCTGCGGGTCTGGCCTGATTTTGAACCAGACCATAAGGTCTTTTTTGGCCATGAATTTTTAGTCGGGCCTAAAAGCTTTGCCCGACCAGACCCGTGGGCCGGGCTTGGGTTTTGAATTTCGCCCGCGGGCCGGTCTGACCCGTTCTCTTTTTTTATTTAATATCAAAATTTTAAAAATTATTTACTTAAAATTATATTATTTTATTTAATTAAAAAAATTAAAATTCTCTTTTCACATAAATTATATAATTAATATCAAAATTATAATTAATTTAATGAGATTATAAGATTTATATTATTAAATCTATTATTTTCTATTATTTTTTTATTTTATTTAAGTTGTCGGACCGGGCCTTAGTCAGACTTTGTATTTTTTACATAATGTCGGGTCCGATCCGGTCTGGCCCGACCCGACATAGGTCGGGCCCGAGTCGAGCTCGGACCTTAATCTTGATAAGTCAGACTCGAATCAGGCCGAGCTAAGTCCGGCCCGAGCCCGACCCATTGACAGCCATAGATGTAATTCCAATCACACAATCTATTTAGAAGATGGGGCTGATGACGTGGAGTGTGATATGTCATATGCCTCTGTTACTTTGCATGGCCGGATCCCTCGTGGCTGTCCAAATCCTAATCGGATTCCCCTCCAAGTTAACGAAAGGTGGCCCGTGTTTCGTTACTCAGTTGCCATGTTCAACTCCAAATAGGAGTCGGAATCCGAAAACGAAGTCGGTTAGGAAACCTTCACGCGGACACGGAGTCCGCGTCTCATGACTCTCATCATCATGTATATATAGAAGGGAGCAACATGCAGGGACACACAGACCTAACCAAATCCCATCCACACGCGCAGAGAGAGAGAGAGAGAGAGAGAGAGAGATGGCCGCGGGCAAGGCGAAGCCCTGTTGTCTCAGTTCAGCCAACGGCGCCGGCTCTCGCTGCTGCGCGTCCGTTGACTCTCCCACCTCCGCCAGCAGCAAGTGGCTAAGTTTTTTCACCGACTCCGAGTGGGCGGCGGCCCGAGAGCTCGTCCTGTTGAGCGCGGGCGCCATGTCTTCCTCTGCCCTTCCGTCCGCGACTACCACCACCACCAGGCCTCATACCCCGCCGGATGAGCTCCGAGGGGGCCCCAGGGTGCGGAGGCAGCGGCGCCGGACCCTCGCGAGCCTCTACGAGGCCACGAACTCGGTAGGTGTCAGCGGACGTGGGGACGGGAACCAGAAGAGGAGGAGAGTAGTCTCCGGAGACCGCAGTGGCGACGGCGACGGCTATGTCTACGCTGTGAGAAGGGACGGCAGATGAGAGAGAGATGAGTGTTGGTCAGTTTCTGCAGCCCGGTAGAGAGATAATCAAACTACTATAACGATCTTTTTTCTGCCAGACATGCGATGTTCTGGCCGGGGGTGTTTGGTTCTCGTCTTAATTAATGTGAGAAAACCCACAACGTACAAAGCCTTATTAATTAGCTCTATGAATACCCTCGTGTCTTCTTTATGTATGTGATTTGTTGACACGAGAAGGACCCTTCATCTCTATGAAGACCCACAATGTGTGAGTGCCAACTATTAAATTTGTAAAGCCTAATTAATTAGTTCTTTGAAGACCCTTCAATTAATCTTCTCAGTGACAAACTTGTGTGCGCGTGCGTGCACCCACGTGTGTTTGTTATACTTTTCTTTTTTTTACGAGAAAATTAACATAATTACATTTGAGTTTACATAGAACATGAGAGATCTAGCAGTTGTGGATGCTCAACTCAATGCAATTTTTTTTTGACTCAATGCATCTCTTTTTTCTGGAGTTGAATAAATCCTGAGCCAACATCCTTTGACGGTTAATAAATGTGTGCAAGGTAAATTCTACCTCATGGTGCTGGGAGTCACGGACAGGTATAGGAGCAGTAGTTCCCCCCTAGGGGTTTGGCGAGGACAGGAGGCGTCGTCAAGTATCGCTTCAATTCTTCGAACGCCTGCTCGCACTCCTGGTCCCACTTGATCCATCCTTTCTTCTCCGACGCCAGGTTGGCCTGCTTGATCAGCCGGAAGAAGGGTAGACATCGTTCAACGGCTCGAGATAAGAACCAGGCTAGAGCGGCGACGCGTCCGGTGAGGCACTGCACGTCCCTCACTCGTTGTGGTCGCTCCATCTCCAACACTGTTTTGATCTGATCGGGGTTGGCTTTGATTCCTCGGTGGGTTACGAGGAACCCTAAGAACTTGCCTAATCGTACCCTGAACACACATTTAACAGGGTTGAGTTTTATATTGTACCTTCTGAGGGTAGTGAAGGTCTCAGCCAAGTCGAGCAGGTGCTCGAGTGCTCGGAGGCTCTTCACGACCATGTCGTCGATGTAGACCTCCATGTTGCGGCCGATCTGCGAGTCAAACATATGGTTGACTAGGCGTTGATTCGTAGCTCCGGCGTTCTTCATCCCGAACGGCATGCGAGTGTAGCAATAAAGGCCGTGGTCGGTGATGAACGCGGTCTTGTCTTGGTCGGGCTGGTGCATGCTGATCTGATGGTACCCTGAATAGGCATCGAGGAAGCTCAGCATCTCGTGCCCAGCTGTGGCGTCGACCAGCTGGTCGATTCGCGGCATGGGGAAGCTGTCCTTGGGCGTGGCCTTGTTGAGGTCGGTGTAGTCCACGCACATTCGCCACTTCTCATTGCTCTTGGGAACCAGTACCACGTTAGCCACCCAATCCGGGTACTGAGTAGGCCGGAGTAGTCTCGATCGTAATTTCTCGCCCACTTGCTGCCTGATGACGGCCTATCGCTCGGGGTTGCATCATCTTCGGCGCTGCTGCACCGGGTGGCAGTTGGGGTCCAACCTTAGTTGGTGTGTGATAACTTCCGGGGGGATTCCGGGGAGCTCGTCTTCAGACCAAGCGAACACGTCTTGATTGGCTGTGAGGAAGCTCGTGTACGCTTGTTTATCCTGCTCGGACAAGGTAGCGTCGATCTTCAGTGATCTGCTTGGGTCATCCCCGACTTGGATGAGGTATAGATCCTCAGCCGGTGCAGTCGTGCTCGGACCTAGATCTTCGGTCTTCACCTTCTTTTCGCACGGTGCCTCCTCGGGACGCCGGTCGCGGGTGGAAATGAGGTAACACCTCCTGGATTCCCGTTGATCACCCCGGACTTCCCCTACCCCATGAGGGGTGGGGAATTTCAGCTTCTGGTGGTAGGAGGAAGGGACGCCTCGAAGCGTACCGAGGATTCCTCGGCCGATGATGGCGTTGCATCCTGTCATTGCACGGACCACAGTAAAGTCGGCGAGGAAAGTTACCTCTTTCGGTGCCTTCTCGAACGTGATCGGGAGCGTGATACGCCCCTCTGGGCGAACAGTCGTGCCGGAGAATCCGTACAGCAATTAATGTGTGCAATGGCGCGAGTTGTGATACATCCACTCCCATAAGTACTAGACAATCGTACGCAATAACATCTGGTCCACTTCCATTATCCACCAGAATGCGTCGCACAATACACTGATTGATAGTGGCGGAGACCACCAAAACATCGGAGTGGGGCGTCGTGACGCCTTCAAGGTCATCCTCGAAGAAGACTATGGGGTCTCCCGGGTGACCTGGGGGGGGACAGTCCCCTCGTGGTCTCTTCGCCCCGGTCCGCCGCTTTGAGGGCCGTCACGTACCGACGCCTCCAGCACGCGCTATCTCCCCCGACTGCGGGTCTCCCAGAGATCATCATGATCTCTTTTCCGTTGGGTCGGTTGTCGATCGGAGGAGGCATCTTTTGTCGTCTCTCGGCGGCCTTGGCGAGGAACTTATCCAGGAGCCCTCTGCGTACGAGGTCCTCGATGGCGTCCTTCAGGTTGATACAGTCAACGGTATCGTGGCCATGATCCCGGTGGAACTGGCAGTACTTCTTCTTATTCCGTGAATTGGGGTCTGACTTCATCCGCGAGGGCCACTTGAGGAACGGCTCCTCGCGAATCTCTATCAAGATCTGGTCGGGCGGGGCCGTCAAGGGCGTGTAGTGGCGGTAGCCGCACCTTTCCTTCTCGGAGCGGTCGCGGTGGTCTCCATCGCGCCGCTCTCGCTTATTCCGACCCTCGCGCGGTGGGTCGGCGGCTCTTTTGCGGTCTGTTGAGTCCCAAACGGTGACAATCAAGAGGGGAGGGGTGAATTGATTGGCCAATTAAAATTTCTTCCAAGGAAAACAATGATAAGTTAAACATATAAGCACTAGACCTTACTCGATCATGATCTCACTTGAATGCTTGTAGATAAAGGTGGGTGTTTGATAAATGAAATGGTGTACGCTCAACTCACCGTGAAGCCCACTCGATAATGAATCTGGAAAAACAAACCACAAGTAACACACAGAGTTTTTTAGGTGGTTCGGGTACACTACCGTGTCCCCTACGTCCACCCCTCACACGTGAGGATTAAGACTCCACTATGAAGTGAGCCACACACACACGCTGTGTAGAACAGCAAACACACACACACACGCGCGGCATCCGATCTGGGCTACCAAACATACATACACACACACACGTTCGTGTTTCCGATCACGAACACCACACACAAGAATCTGATTTAAGATATACAACAAATGCACAAGCTCAAGCAAAGGATTCAGAAAATGGAGAGTGAAGAATTGTTTATCGTGGTTAAGGCTCCCCCTTTCACTTCTTTGAAGGTAATTGAATGCTTCTGCAGGAGGAAGATCGATCCTTGAGGAAGAATGAAGCTATGTCGCACAAGCAAGGTTGCAGCTTTGATATCCCACGCAGCTTGCTGTTGGGGATGATGTAGAGGCTTGATTCAAGCTTCCTCCCTTCACTTTCAGGGTCAGAACAAGGTGGAAGAAGCCCCTGGAGCTGCTGCTGCGAACCTGCACTCACAAGGGTTAGAAAAATAACACACTCTAGATGTCTCTTACTTCTTAGGGTTTCATACCCCAATAGGATGTATATATATAAAGTTTGGAACGTTCAAAGACACCCTAGAGACCAGATCCACAAAACCTGGAACGATTGAGGGAGGTTAGGTTCGATTGGTATGACTTTTGGTGCATGTGCACGCAAGTCAAAAATCACGGCTCGGGTTCGAGACTGAAAGGGTCGACCCTTGGGGTCGACCCTCGTGAGGGTTTTAAGGTTTCTGGGCCAATGGGTCGACCCTCGTGAGGGTTTTAAGGTTTCTGGGCAAATGGGTCGACCCTTGGGGTCGACCCTCGGGGGTTGTCCGTGCGGGTTTGGAAAAGAGTTTTCAGGGGTTGACCCTTGGGGTCGACCCTTGCAGGTATGGTGAAGGAGCCCGCCGGGTTCTAAAAAAAATCACCAGGACCCTTTCAGCTGGAGATCAAAAACACACGTTAACAGAACCAGGGGACCTAGGGGTCGACCCAATGGGTCGACCCTTGTTCCAGAACATCCAAAAGATTGATTGAAAGACCCACTAAGTCCAAGAACAAGTCTAGGGATTTCAAGATGGTTTTTAAAGCATGAGAGGGAATGAAACTCAAACCATTTAAACTTAGATAAGTTCTAAACCAATTTAATTCTTGAGATCAAAATAATGAACTTCAAACCACACAGTCAAAAGTCAATATGTTGAAGTCGATCTCACCAACCGTCCTCGAGTTCCTTAAGCACGTTCCTTGCCCTGTAAAGACATACATTCTAAATTAGATTTAGCATTGTAATTTACGTTCAAAAACCTTACCAGACGAAGTTACTCTTGTACCTCCAAAAGCTCCAAGTCTACATCAAGGATGTGCATTTCCAAAGCTTTTCATGTTGGAACAACTCAATTTCAATTCACACATAAATATAGTGTTTGGTCATCATCAAAATCTATTTAGTAATATCCACAAGGAGGGGGTTCAACAATCTCCCCCTTTTTGATGATGACAAAATACTACATGCCTTACATAAACATATGACTTCAAGAAGATTTAGCATTTACATTGAATTCCACCTTAAACCTTCATATTAAAAGTAAAACACAAGAAGCATTGTTCAACTCTTCATGCATCACATGAATTGCTCAAGAAGCATTATAATAGTGAAATACAAGACTAGCCAACGATGTGAGATTGATGAACAAAAACACGTTCCAAAGTACTTTACCGACAACACAGGTTAAATGTAAATAAGGTCTGAGTTCAAGGGCAAATTACAAGATGCAATGCATGAGATGCAACTGAACACAACTTAAATGCAAACTGAAATGCAACAAAACTTAAACGCAACATTGCTAATGAACAGAAATATGATGAAATCACACATGCATGCAAGCACACAACACACACATAAAATATAAGTAGCCGATTGCCTGGGCACACATATAGTACAAGATTTCTCCCCCTTTGGCATCATCAAAAAGGAGGGGGTGACAAGGGATAGGAAGTGTGCCATTCTGCAAGAGCATAGCCGTCTAATCATCATCCGGAGTCGGTGAGCTTGGTGGACGCCTAATATACTCCAAGACTTCTTCAAGCATGTGGGATTGATTAGCCAAAGTATCAGTAACATACTGAGAGTGCTCTTGATGAGATAGCTTCAGATCAGTGAGAGCATGTTGCATAGCCTCCATAGTCTCCCCATAATTGTCTAAATGATCATCAATAGTATCCAAACGGTCCATGAGCAGTTGAACCGCCTCGGAAGGCATGTCCTCAATAGGAATATGTGGCTGTTGCACACCGGCCTGTGCATCATCGTCATCGTCCTCCTTAGAACTGATTTCATGTGCAGCACTTTTCAATGTCCGGACCAAGTTACCATCTCGCAAGTCATAGCCCATATTATGACAAATGGAATGAACAGTAAATATATCAGCCTCTCTAATGGTTTGAGAAGATTCTTTGGAGAGGTTTATGTCTATGTGTGCAAATATAGCAGAAAGTGCGGCGGCATATGGAAGAGTTCTATTCTTGTGCTTCATGCGGTTACACATATGTCCTAAAAACATAGCTGGGAAATTAACTGGAATACCACCCAAGAGGCAGTAAAATAAGAACATATGGATCTCTGTCACTTTGTCATGGCCTCCTCCTCTTGGGAGTAGGATAGTAGTGATCATCCTGTGTAATATATGCTGCAGGGGAGGAAAATGATTGGCGTTTAACCCAGTAAGAGAATTTTCACATTTTTCTTCAGATGTCATCATTTGATAAACAGTTTCTTCAGGAACCACAATATCTCCAAATGTAAAGCCTTCATGAGGGAGATTAAATGCCACTCCTAAAAATTCTGTGGAGAGTATAACCCGTTGGCCATTAATCACAGTAATCGGATGTTCCCCAAATATGGTGAAGTTACTATAAAATTGATGCACCAAATTCGGATAAATGCGTCGATGTTCAGACATGAAGAAGTCCAAATTTGGCTGACTGCAAAGAACATCCACTAAACTCGGAAGATGGCGGTTAAGATTGGCAAATGATACCGCTCGAGGTCGGAGTACCTTTCTGTCCAAGACCTTGCTCGAAGGCGCAGATTCTCTGCCATATGCCACCTCCCTACCACGACGTGCCATGGCCGCACTAGACTCCCCTCTGCTGCGAGAAGAACGCCTCTTCGGGGCCATCTAAACATAGACCGAAGGAACCGGTTGATGAGGGTGTAGATCTAGATGGTTCAACGAGAGAGGAAGGCTATCCACAAATATTTATGATCCTCCACACATCAAGAACATACCTCAGTGGGAGTGAAGCTCAAGGAAGACGCGTTGGAATCGCTCGGAAGGATTTGTGCACGGGACGCCACCGAGAGAGCCGCGGCTAGGGCTTGAGCATGTGGGTGCCAAGAGGGGATTTGAGGGCATGAAAGGAGTGGTGGCTAGGGATAGAAGGAGGCTTTGGGGGTTTTAGGAGATGGGAAGGGGGAAACATAGGGTTTCCACCCCTTTTAGGGCGGTTCGGATGCGGCGGACGCCGCTCGACCGTAACTTGTCGACCCAATGGGTCGACCCCTTTCACCCCGGCCCCAGACAAGATCTGCTATCGCGAGGGTCGACCCTTGGGGTCCTCCCTTCTGCGTGGGTCGACCCTTGGGGTCGACCCTTCCACTGTTTTTCACCAAAAAATATTTAAGGGAGAGGGAAGGTAAAAAAAATGATGTGGCTCGAATCCCCAATGATAATATCATGTTAGAATCAAGGAATTGGAGTTGTTTTATGGGTGAATGCATTGGGGAACTTGTTTCAAGAAGATCTAGGATCATAGTAGATGTTCATATTCTAACGTCTCCAAATTTCAGATTTCGAGGGATTATGCTCTCTTGCTGGCATTTAAAGAACTCAAGAAAATATCGGCCATAGAAGTTACAAAGACATGGTTGTATTCTATAAATAAAAGACATGCAAGACATGCAATCATGATTTTTCATACATTTTTTTGTTTTTCAAGCAATCATAATGCACATGCATGACAAGGGGAAATTCAACTATACACCATACTAATGCAAATGCATGCTATGCTGATGTATATACATAGATATGCAACTGATCAAGACTCAGACACGTCTATCCTACAAACCCCTAATTCTCTCCTAAATGTTGTGAATTTATCTTCACTTAGAGGTTTGGTGAAAATGTCGGCAATTTGTTGGTCTGTTTCAATGAACCTGATTTCTACATCACCCTTGCTCACATGATTCCTGAGAAAATGATGTCTAATCTCAATATGCTTTGTGCGAGAGTGATGGATTGGGTTCTTTGACAAGCTTATGGCTGAAGTGTTGTCACACAAGATAGAAGTGTTTTTGAAAGAAATGTCAAAATCAATCATCTGTTGTTGGATCCATAGCACCTGGGCAACGCAACTCCCGACAGCCACATATTCGGCTTCGGCGGTTGATAGAGCCACTGAGTTTTGTTTCTTGGAGGCCCATGAGACCACGCATCCTCCAAGAAATTGGCAATACCCGCTAGTGCTTTTCCGATCCACTTTACAACCCGCATAATCGGCATCGGAATAAGTAATTAAATCAAAGCTCGAATTACGTGAAAACCACAATCCTAAATTACTTGAACCAGCAATATATCTGAAAATTCATTTAACAGCCGACATGTGTGATTCTTTTGGATTGGACTGAAATCGTGCACACAAACACACAGTAAATTGAATGTCGGGCCTGCTGGCAGTTAAATACAACAGGGAACCGATCATGCTTCTGAAGAGTTTTTGATCTACGGATTTACCAGATTCATATTGATCAATTTTTATTGAGGTGGACATGGGAGTTGGTTGTGGTTTGGTAGAGGTCAAGTTGAACTTTTTCAGCAGCTCCAATGCATACTTCTTCTGATGTATGAACATACCATCAGCCGTCTGTATGACCTGCAATCCCAAGAAGAATGTCAGCTCTCCCATAAGACTCATTTCAAACTCACTTTGCATCAATTTGACAAAGTCTTTGCTGAGAGCATCTTTGGTGGAGCCAAAAATAATATCATCCACGTAAACTTGAACAATTAAGATTTCCTTACCGTTCAACTTTGTGAAAAGAGTTTGATCAACATTACCTCGTTTGAATCCATTTTGAATGAGGAAATCACTTAACCGTTCATACCATGCCCGGGGTGCTTGTTTCAGACCGTAGAGTGCCTTATCTAGCTTGTACACATGGTATGGATGCTTCGTGTCCTCAAACCCCGGTGGTTGCTCCACATACACGTCATCCTGGATGTAGCCATTCAAAAATATACTCTTAACATCCATTTGAAATAGTTTAATGTTGTTGCAACATGCAAATGCTAATAACACTCTCACTGCCTCGAGTCTTGCTACGGGAGCAAAAGACTCATCAAAGTCAATCCCAAGCTCTTGGCTATAGCCTTTAGCTATTAGCCTGGCCTTATTCCTAGTTACCACTCCTTGATCGTTTGTTTTGTTTCAAAAAATTCACTTTGTTCCGATCACCGAGTGGTTTCTAGGACATGGCACGAGGAACCATACTTTGTTCCTTTGGAACTGGTGTAGTTCTTCTTGCATAGCCATGATCCAAGACTCATCCTTCAAGGCCTCTTCAATAGAGTGAGGTTCAAACTGGGAAAGTAAGGCAATATAGTCCTGATTTTCAACTTCCCTGAAAGAGGCTCGTGTTCTTGTTCCGTCTTCAACATTGCCGATCACATTCTCCGGCGGATGGTCCTTTTCGAAAGTCCATTGCCTTGGAAGCTGCTGTTCCAACTGATCTTTCGGATTTGCATCATCTTCTTGTGGTTCTTTTTCTTCTTATTTTTTAGTTTTTCCTTCCATCATCTTGATATTACCGTCATTCAATTCGTCGTCCTGCAAAACAAATTTTTCATTAGTGCCTTTAAAAGATGATTCATCAATGATGACATGGGGGCTTTCCTCAACTACAAGAGTTCTCAAGTTATACACTCGATAAGCTCTTGAGCTAAGAGAGTATCCAAGAAATATACCTCTGTCACTTTTTGGGTCAAATTTAGCCAGGTCCACCTTACCATTATTGTGAATGTAACAAACTGAGCCGAACGGTCTAAGATAGGAAATGTTTGGCTTCTTACCTCGGTACAACTCATAAGGGGTTTTCTTTAACAGTGGTCTTACCATGGCGCGATTGACAATGTAGCAAGCAGTGTTCACTGCTTCAGCCCAAAAGTACCTCGGCAAATTGTTCTCGTTTAGCATGGTTCTTGCCATCTCAATTAACGTCCTATTCTTCCTTTCAACAACACCATTCTGTTCGGGGGTTCTTGGTGCGGAGAAGTCATGCGTATAGCCTTGAGTCCTGCAAAAGTTGTTGAACTCATGGTTATCAAATTCCTTAGCGTGATCGCTCCGCACGGCCTTGATGCAACACCCCTTTTCATTTTGGACTACCCTGCAAAATGCTTCAAATTCTGTCAGGGCATCATTTTTATGTGAAAGGAAGTAAACCCAACAAAATCTTGAGTAATCATCCACAATGACAAAGCCATACAATTTATCACCCAAGCTATGTGTTCTGCTTGGTCCAAATAGGTCAATGTGGATTAACTCAAGGGGCCTTGATGTAGTTACATCATTCTTGCACTTGAATGATGTCCTTGTTTGCTTACCCATGCTGCACGCCCCACAAACTCCTTCATCAGTAACCTTCAGCTTAGGCAATCCAACAACCAAATCATTTCGAGACAGTTTTAGCAAAATATTAAAACTAGCATGCCCAAGTCGGCGATGCCAAAGCCAAACATCATCATTGTTTCTTGCAACCAAACATAGATTTTTATGAGAGGGTTCATCCAAATCAATCATATATACATTGTTATGTCTAAGACCAATGAACTTTATCTCATGAGTATTTTTATTCACAACAGTGCAGTAGTTAGAATCAAAAATCACGTTGCATCCTTTATCACAAAGTTGGCTTATACTCAAAAGATTATGATGCAACCCTTTCACAAGCAAGACATTCTCAATGACATGATTTTGATTCTTACCTATCTTACCTTCTCCGATAATTTTACCTTTGTCCTTACCACCAAATGCCACTGTTCCACCATCCTTTTCATGCAGGTCCGCAAACAATTCTATGTTTCCCGTCATGTGCCGAGAGCATCCACTGTCCAAATACCACCTATTCCTTTGAGCTCTCAAGCAGACCTGCGATCACAACAAATGTACTTATGCAGATTTTGGTACCCAAGCAAGCTTGGGTCCACGATGGTTAGAAACATGAAATGTGTATGATCTATTTCTCATTCTAGCAAAGCTTTTATCATCAAATTTCAGAATTCTGCAATCATACATGTAATGCCCCGGGTTTTTCGGATCCTTCTTCTCGGGTCCCGGATCTGCATTTCCGGTATATCTGGCTCCGTTGTGTCCGAAATGATGTTTCAGACATCTTTCGTGTTCGGATCGGCGCGATCTAGAGTTGTTTCGGAGGCCCGGAAGAGCTCCGCGGTTTTTCCGCGTGTGTTTTCCGATTCCCGGTGTGTGTTTGGGTAATTCCTTCGGAACCTCGTTGCGGGTGAACCGGGCCGTTCACCTAGGAAGGTGTGGTACCGTTGCGATCGGTGCGTTCCGAGGATCGCGAGGGTGTGATTTTCTATTTTTCAGGATTTTTTCAAATTTCTGGATTTTCCTATATATATAACTCTTTTCTCTCTCTCCCCTCTCATTTCTCTCTTCTCTCCCTCTCTCTTCTCACGCTCTCTCCTCTCACTCTCTCCTCTCCGGCGGCCGACGGGGTGGAGCGTGGGCGAGGTGGGGACGGCGCGGGCGAGGTACGGGCGAGGATGGATGAGGATCGAGGCGGTGGAGGCGCGGTGAAGCTCGACCGTGGGTTCGTAGAATGGCGAGGCTTTAACGGCGTTTTCTTCGTGGATCGGCGTCCACGGTGCGCGAAATCTTCGGTGGAGGTAGGGAGATGGACCCCCAGCTCCTGCGCTTCATTTCCCGTGAGTTTTGTAGGCCGTGGTGAGCCGAGAGGGTCGTTTGGGGCGTTTTGGGGAAAACCATGTTTTGGGGAGTGATCGCCCGATCTGGCGTTTCCTTGCATTTTAGGCCGATCCGAGGCCATAGATGCATGCTAGGGACTACTGGGGAGCTTCCCCTTTGTTTTCTCCCTCATCCGTGGATGTTTGGGGGCGTGGCGTGAATTTTTGGAGTTTTCCCACCGTTCTCAGTTTTCCGAAATGATCGCGGTCTACCAGTAACCGCTTTCACTGGTCGCGGTCTTAGGAGAACCACATTTACCCTTGTTTTTTGGTCGAGAAGGCCGGCAAGAGTTGCGGTCGTGCGATAGACCGCTTTAGTCTGGTCACGGTCATGAGGTGACTATGACTGTGTGGTCGCGGTCCTTGGGCGACCGCTACCATCGGGTTTACGCGTGGCTAGTTGCAGTCGTGAGGTGACCGTGACTGCGTGGTCATGGTCCTTGGTCAAGCACTATTGTGTCGTCGCGGTCCCCAGTCGACCGTGACTATGGTCGCGGTCCCCAGGTGACCGTGACTACGTTGCGGTTCCCGTTTGCGTTGTTTTGACCTCCGGTCGACCCGGTTGTGACCCAGTGGTTGACTTTAGGTCTTGTGAATGTCCTTGACACCCCGTGGAGTTCTGTGACCGTATCTTTGGGTGTCCGGAGGTTCCATTTACCTCGATTAGCGTGTCCGTAGGTGTGGTGGGTCCGGGTGACCTCACGTGTTCCGAGCTTTCGTGTTACGCTCGATCGAGTCACCGTGTATCGGTGTGTGTACGGTGGGGTCTCCCCCGCATGTCGTGGGTTTCTTTGGAAGGCGATTCCCATGTGGGCCACGTGTTTGGCCTTGGACTGCGAGTCCAGTTATCCGGCCTGGGGCTGGAGGTTTCCCGCTGCCCTGGGATGGGAGATCGACATGGCGGCTTGTGTGTTGCCTTGGGAATCGTGCTTCTGTGTTTTCCGTGTGGCCCGTGTGGGTGGCTTTAGTCCTTTGCGTTCCCTTCCCAAGGGAGTAGTCTTGGCGGCTCGTGAGCTGTCTCGGTACTCGTGCTACCGTGGTTTTAGACCTAGAGATTGGACTAGATTGACGGCCTTGTGCTGTTGCGTACAGCGGTCTTGACCCTGAGTCTTGTGACTCAAGGACCGTTGGGTGTAGTGTGTCTAGAGGACTGTCCAGAGTCCAGTGGCTTAGCGCCACTTGAGTTTTCTCGACTCTCGCGCAGGGTGAGTGCGTGACCGTGGACTGCGAGTCCTGTTTCTTCTCCGACTGTGGTCGCCGTGCGACGGTGCTGGTACGTGGGATGGTCCCCGTACTTCGTCGGGTTCGGACGTTATTTTTCGTTGACTTGAGAGTCTACTCCTTCAGTGACCCTCCACTAGTCGTAGCCTACCAGTACGCGGTACCGGTCGCACCAGGGAGTGGTGTGCGGGCTTACCCTGAGGACGGTTTTAGACTGGTTTTCGTCGGGCCCCTCGTCGTTAGCCAGAGTCTGACTGCAGGGGAAAATCAGTCAGAGGGCCAGACCTAGGACGAGTGGTCTGTGTGTGCACACGTGGTTGGGGACAGTGGACGCACGTCGACGGGCGTGACCCCAGCTAGTCACTTGTTTGTGGTTACTTGTACGGTGTTCGTGCCTTTGGTAGGCGCTACCACGTCAGGCAATTCACCTGCGGTGCGGTGTAAGACGTCAGGGGACGCTACCGGCTGTGCTTCTAGTGGGAGGTACTCCTGTCAAGTTGGGAGTGACAGACTGTTAGTTTCCGTGACTTTGACCTTCGGGTTTTCGATCGTGTCGACCGTTGTGTTTTCGGTTGTTTCGCCGTGGCGCGTGTGTTGGTTTTCGCGCCGTGGGGCTAGTGGCTTTACCGAGGTTGCGTCTTGCCGTGCGGTACCCGTGACCAGGTGTCAGGGTTGCACTTTGGATAGCGTGTCCAGGTTGTCCGTGTTTTGGGAGACAGGCCTTTACGGCATGGTTGCCGTGGGTTTTTACTTCGGTAAGCGGTACTAGTGTAGTTCGGTAGCCTCGACTGTGAGTTCGGGGTGTGTTTTTGGTACAGTAGGAGTAGCTGTAGTGCCGAGTTTCGACCGGCCACCGGGTTTACTGTTCCTGCTATTGCGGTTGCTCTTGTAGCCTTCCTTTCCGCTATCGCCGTTGTTTCCGGTTGGGGTTCCGCAGAATCCCTGCTGAGTCTCTGTTTTGGAGACTCATTCCCTACTTTTCAGGTGTGGCGGTTCTTCCTCGAGGTTCGAGGGCGCGGAGCGGAGGTTCTCAGTTGCCAGCTCGCCGGGCCGAGTGTTCACTCGGCATGTGGTACGTTTTTACTGCTTTAGACTATACTTTCTGTTGGACTGGACTCTGTCATAGTTGTAGTTGTTTATTTATTTCTGTTAATTGTTGAATTATCCTACTTTATTTCCTATTTCTTTGTGCCTCCACACTCCTTTTAGCCCTTCCGAGCCCTCCCGGCTCATGGGCGGCGGTGCGAGTCTCGTGTTATCGGGCCTTCCCGGTAATCGGATTCTCGGGTCGTTACAGCTGGTATCAGAGCGGTGGTTGTGGACATACATAGGAATTCGAGATATTGCAGTGATCAGAGTCCGTAAGGTCCAGTATAGTCGGCAGCTGGCTTAGGGTTTTGTGTTCGCTTTCTGCCTAGCTTCTCGCTTGAGCGCTTGAGTGCGCTGTGCGGCGCTGTGAAGGTGGTTGCTGTCCGCGGATTTCATGCCAGCATGGGGCCTAAGGATCGAGGTCGAGAGCTTTCTCGTTGGGCAGAGGTTGCTGGCAGGCGTGAGCTCGCGGTGCTGCGTTCGAGGCATCTGCAGCGTGGTCAGGTGGCTGTGGAGGATTTTTCATGGTTAAGTGGCCGTGAGCGTGCTCTGAGGGAGCTACTGTCGATTTTGGCCACTCCAGCTTGAGGTTTGTCCAGCCCTTGAGGTGTTCTGATCGAGAAGTGTGCTCGGGAGAGTGGAATATCTTCTCGGTGAGCTGTTGTTTCGTCGAGCCTGATGTCCTTGTCGTGCTCTGTTGCGTCAGAAAGGACATGCCGGTCCCGACTGTTTTACGGATTTTGAAGCAGGATTGGGCTGTGGTGTCCCAGTAAGTCTTGCTCCTGCGCTCTTGTGTGCGAATGGGTTGTGTTCGCTCTGGAGTTGGCTTGAGATGTAAAGGCTCCACGGCGAGTTCGGGACTCGAGGATGAGCATCGACGGTTGTCGTTATGGCTCATGTTGCGGCTCTTGGTGTGGTGTGTTGCAGTTCGGGGAATTGCAGCGGTGGTGCATTAAGAGATGCTGTGATTGTGGTCCGACATGACACTCACCGAGTGTGTCGGAGGCGCTGACCTGATGGAAGCGATGGTTTTCCTTGGTGCTGGATAGTGCTATTTCCAGCATGTGCGAGGTTTAAGGTCAGGTCGAGCGTGGAGTTCTTCCGTTGGTCGGAAGTGCGCTGGTTTCTCCTTTGGTTGGAGAGATTGTGTTGGGCTAAGGTTTGTCGTCTTGCATTGTGTGTTCGGATTGGTTGGCCTTGTGTGCCATGAAGTCTGTGCGAGACGTGCTCCTTGTCTTGGCAAGGTGGTTGCCTGTGAGAAGTTGTGCCCATTCCCTTGTCGTGTGAGGGTGTGCTGGTGCTGTTCCGGAGGGACGAGTGCCGGTTGGGCGGTGTTTGCTTTCTCGGCTGTGCGCGCGGATCAGAGTGCGTAGCTGAAGCGTGATGGGCTTGTGACCCATTGGTTCAGGATCGTAGCGTTGGTTTCTACGGGCGGATTCCTGAGTTTACGTTGAGCATTGGAGGATTGGTTCCTCGGTGTGAAACGTGTTGTTGCCATGCCGTTACTCGAGATATTCTTGTTCTTGGCACTGGCAGGATGGAGGTGTTGAGGATGTCACCTGACGAAGGTCGAGGACGTGTTGGTCAGAGTCGGTGGCTTGGTGCCCGACTTGTGTTCCCAGTCGTGTCCTCGGATGAGATCATTTTTGGAGAAGTGATCTCTGGCAGGCTGTGGGTTCCTGTTGGTAGCTGCGAGTAACTGGTAAGGCTAGTCTCGTAGCCGACCATGGTGAGATGTATGTTGCTTAGGGACCCGTGAGCACTGTTCAGGTGGTGTCCCGTGGCTCTGTGGTAAGGGCGGAATCGGGATTGGTAGGTGTCCACTTGGATTGATCGAAGGATTTGATGAGACCAGATGGAAGAGTGACGCCTGTGGGCGGAGGCCTTTTTGTGAGATTGGCGTCGGTTTGGTGGTCCTTGATAGGACGTTGGTGTCGCAATGGTTATCCCTGGTTTGGTGACCAGCATGGGATGGTTCCCCTATGAGTCTGAGTCCAGTGAGGTGATGACTGAAGACACCAAGATCTTGTCATTTGGTTTCGTCGTGCTCCCCGAGAGGGTCGAGTTGGCACGTTGTTCGAGATCAGATGTGGAGTCTGAAAGGAGTGCGGCTTCGGTCTGTGTGAGAGTCGACGGATGGCTTGCCGAGGTTTGGAATGTTTCCTTCGGACCCGGTGAAGGACCAGGAAAGAAGGAAGAACCTGGGCGAGCGATTGGTGATCGTCGGCGCATGGTCTTTTCACAGGCAGAAGGTGCTGGTTGTCGGAACTCGAGCGTGGCGAGAGCCGTGTGCCAGCGAGACATTGGGTGGTCGTTTCTGTGATGTGCCTTCCAGACGGGATCTGGGCTTTGTCGAAGTTTGTCTTCTGATAAGAGTTGGCACAGTGTTATGTCTGGCTTTCAGCTTGCCATGTGTTGGGTGTTTCTTGGTGCTGAGCCGATGAGCTGGTTGCGGTCTGTTGAGATGGCTGCTTGAGCTGGTGGAGGCTCTATTTTGGTTGCTCCCTTGAGGAGGGCGTGCGACCTGTCAGCTGGCTGCGAAGCTGATGTGCGATGTGTCTGCCGACCATAGGATGGATCGGTAGTTGTTTCTCGTGTCGAGGGTTGTGATTCCTCAGTGAGCAAGATTGTGGCTGCGGCGCCATGGTGGATTCTCGCGTTGTCTGAGGTGATGCCGGACTGTGTCCTTTGGTATATGCCTGCTCTGTTGGTCAGTGTGCTCGGCGCGAGGAGCGAGGTGTCGTTTGTGATTGTAAGTCTGGCTGTGTCCCTCAGGATCGGTATTTTCGTGAGAATCAAGGTTTTCTGTGCTGGGGCTCTGACAGCGTGTCAGTTGGTTCGATGTTCTTCCCCTGTGACTTCGTGCTTGGTCTTGAATTTCGAGGATGAAATTCCTTTAAAGGGGGGAGGGCTGTAATGCCCCGGGTTTTTCAGATCCTTCTTCTCGGGTCCCGGATCTGCGTTTTCGATATATCTGGCTCCGTTGTGTCCGAAATGATGTTTCGGACATCTTTCGTGTTCGGATCGGCGCGATCCGGAGTTGTTTCGGAGGCCCGGAAGAGCTCCGCGGTTTTTTCGCGTGTGTTTTCCGATTCCCGGTGTGTGTTTCGGTAATTCCTTTGGAACCTCGTTGCGGGTGAATCGGGCCGTTCACCTAGGCGAGTGTGGTACCGTTGCGATCGGTGCGTTCCAAGGATCGCGAGGGTGTGATTTTCTATTTTTCGGGATTTTTCCGAATTTCCAGATTTTCCTATATATATAACCCTTTTCTCTCTCTCTCCCCTCTCATTTCTCTCTTCTCTCCCTCTCTCTTCTCACGCTCTCTCCTCTCACTCTCTCCTCTCCGGCGGCCGACGGGGTGGAGCGTGGGCGAGGTGGGGACGGCGCGGGTGAGGTACAGGCGAGGATGGATGAGGATCGAGGTGGTGGAGGCGCGGTGAAGCTCGGCCGTGGGTTTCGTGGAACGGCGAGCCTTTAACGGCGTTTTCTTCGTGGATCGGCATCCACGGTGCACGAAATCTTAGGTGGAGGTAGGGAGATGGACCCCCAGCTCGTGCGCTTCATTTCCCGTGAATTTTGTAGGCCGTGGTGAGCCGAGCGGGTCGTTTGAGGCGTTTTGGGGAAAACCATGTTTTGGGGAGTGATCGCTCGATCTGGCGTTTCATTGCGTTTTAGGCCGATCCGAGGCCATAGATGCATGCTAGGGACTACTGGGGAGCTTCCCCTTTGTTTTCTCCCTCATTCGTGGATGTTTGGGGGCGTGGCATAGATTTTTGGGGTTTTCCCGCCGTTCTCGGTTTTCCGAAATGATCGCGGTCTACCAGTAACCGCTTTCACTGGTCGCGGTCTTAGGAGAACCGCCTTTACCCTTGTGTTTTGGTCGAGAAGGCCGGCAAGAGTTGCGGTCATGCGATAGACCGCTTTAGTCTGGTCGCGGTCATGAGGTGACCGTGACTGTGTGGTCGCGGTCCTTGGGTGACCGCTACCATCGGGTTTACGCGTGGCTAGTTGCGGTCGTGAGGTGACCGTGACTGCGTGGTCGCGGTCCTCGGTCGACGACTACTGTGTGGTCGCGGTCCCCAGTCGACCGTGACTATGGTTGCAGTCCCCAGGTGACCGTGACTACGTTGCGGTTCCCGTTTGCGTTGTTTTGACCTCCGGTCGACCCGGTTGTGACCCAGTGGTTGACTTTAGGTCTTTTGAATGTCCTTGACACCCCGTGGAGTTCTGTGACCGTGTCTTTGGGTGTCCGGAGGTTCCATTTACCTCGATTAGCGTGCCCGTAGGTGTGGTGGGTCCGGGTGACCTCACGTGTTCCGGGCTTTCGTGTTACGCTCGATCGAGTCACCGTGTATCGGTGTGTGTGCGGTGGGGTCTCCCCCGCATGTCGTGGGTTTCTTTGGAAGGCGATTCCCATGTGGGCCACGTGTTTGGCCTTGGACTGCGAGTCCAGTTATCCGGCCTGGGGCTGGAGGTTTCCCGCTGCCCTGGGATGGGAGATCGACATAGCGGCTTGTGTGCTACCTTGGGAATCGTGCTTCTGTGTTTTCCATGTGACCCGTGTGGGTGGCTTTAGTCCTTTGCGTTCCCTTCCTGAGGGAGTAGTCTTGGCGGCTCGTGAGCTGTCTCGGTACTCGTGCTACAGTGGTTTTAGACCTAGAGATTGGAGTAGATTGACGGCCTTGTGCTGTTGCGTACAACGGTCTTGACCCCGGGTCTTGTGATTCAAGGACCGTTGGGTGTAGTGCATCTAGAGGACTGTCCAGAGTCTAGTGGCTTAGCGCCACTTGAGTTTTATCGACTCTCGCGCAGGGTGCGTGCGTGGCCGTAGACTGCGAGTTCTGTTTCTTCTTCGACTGTGGTCGCCGTGCGATGGTGCTGGTACGTGGGATGGTCCCCGTACTTCGTCGGGTTCGGACGTTATTTTTCGTTGACTTGAGAGTCTACTCCTTCAGTGACCCTCCACTAGTCGTAGCCTACCAGTACGCGGTACCGGTCGCACCAGGGAGTGGTGTGCGGGCTTACCCTGAGGACGGTTTTAGACTGGTTTCCGTCGGGCCCCTCGTCGTTAGCCAGAGTCCGGCAACGGGGAAAACCAGTCAGAGGGCCAGACCTAGGACGCGTGGTCTGTGTGTGCACACGTGGTTGGGGACAGTGGACGCACGTCGACGGGCATGCCCCCAGCTAGTCACTTGTTTGTGGTTACTTGTACGGTGTTCGTGCCTTTGGTAGGCACTACCACGTCAGGCAGTTCACCTGCGGTGCGGTGTAAGATGTCAGGGGACGCTACCGGCTGTGCTTCTAGTGGGAGGTACTCCTGTCGAGTTGGGAGTGACAGACTGTTAGTTTCCGTGACTTTGACCTTCGGGTTTTCGGTCGTGTCGACTGTTGTGTTTTCGGTTGTTTCGCCGTGGCGCGTGTGTTTATTTTCGCGCCGTGGGGCTAGTGGCTTTACCGAGGTTGCGTCTTGCCGTGCGGTACCCGTGACCAGGTGTCAGGGTTGCACTTTGGATAGCGTGTCCAGGTTGTCCGTGTTTTGGGAGACAGGCCTGTACGGCATGGTTGCCGTGGGTTTTTACTTCGGTAAGCGGTACTAGTGTAGTTCGGTAGCCTCGACTGTGAGTTCGGGGTGTGTTTTTGGTACAGTAGGAGTAGCTGTAGTGCCGAGTTTCGACCGGCCACCGGGTTTACTGTTCCTGCTATTGCGGTTGCTCTTGTAGCCTTCCTTTCCGCTATCGCCGTTGTTTCCGGTTGGGGTTCCGCAGAATCCCTGCTGAGTCTCTGTTTTGGAGACTCATTCCCTACTTTTCAGGTGTGGCGGTTCTTCCTCGAGGTTCGAGGGCGCGGAGCGGAGGTTCTCAGTTGCCAGCTCGCCGGGCCGAGTGTTCACTCGGCATGTGGTACGTTTTTACTGCTTTAGACTATACTTTCTGTTGGACTGGACTCTGTCATAGTTGTAGTTGTTTATTTATTTCTGTTAATTGTTGAATTATCCTACTTTATTTCCTATTTCTTTGTGCCTCCACACTCCTTTTAGCCCTTCCGAGCCCTCCCGGTTAGTGGGCGGCGGTGCGAGTCTCGGGTTATCGGGCCTTCCCCGTAATCGGATTCTCGGATCGTTACAATACATGTCATGGCCTAATCTTCCACAATAAAAATGTGTAATGGCTCTATCCCTTTTTCTTTTCCTTCCTTTATTCAGGAATGAATTATGCACATGAGTTTTTGACGTGGATGGAGATGAACTTCTGGGAGGCATATGAGTTGAATGTTTTTCAGATTGTAAAGTTTTCCCTTTTTCAAAAATGGCAATAGCATCCTTCAACTCATGATTTTCATGTATTAGAGAATAGATTTAATTTTCGACCTTTTCTTTTGCTTGATTGCATGCCATGCTTTCAAACTTTTCTTGTTCCAGATTATTTTTCAAATCATCATGCATTTTACTTAGAATGAATTGCTCCTCTCTCATGCATGAAATTTCTTCTTCAAGCAATTCATTTTTGGACACAGGAATTTCTTTCTCATTTATCAACTTCTCAGTTTCAGATTTCAACACCTGATAATTTTCACAAGACTTTGCAGTATCCACAAAATGATCAATTTTCTTTTTCAGATTTCTATTTTCAGATCTGAATTTTTTGCATTTTTCATACACAGACTCATAAGCAATCTGCCATTGTTCACATGTAAGAGATTCGGTTTCAAAATTTATCTCATTGGCGTCGTCTTCATTTGCCATGAAACATAAATTCTGAACCAGCTCATCCAGTTCATCTTCATTAGCTGACTCTTCCTCATCTTCATCACTCCATGTGGCCACCATGGCCTTTGGCTTCTTGAACCTTCCTTTCTTGAACTTTTTCATCAGATCGTGGCACTCACCCCACATATGACCGGGTTTCTTGCATTCGTAGCAAATAACTTCTTCCTTCTTGCTACTTTCACCTCTATTAGGACCTTGCTTCCTTGGTCCTTTTCTGAATTGGCTGCTGAACTTTCTTATTCCTTTGACGAATCTTCTTGCTCTTTTTGTGATCATGGCAACCAGCTCCTCATCTTCGGTGTTGCCGGTGGAATCATTATCACTGCCCTCTGATTCTTGTGGATTCACTTTTAGTGCCAAAGGTGTGACTACCTTCTTCTTTTTATGGTCCTCCTCGCTCCTCTTGATGTTGATTTCGTAAGTCATCAAGGAGCCAATTAGCTCGTCCAATTTCAAAGTGCTGAGATCCTTTGAGTCCTCGATTACATTGGCCTTTGTGTGCCATTGTGATGACAAGGATCTCAGTACCTTTCTGACGAGTTCCTTGTCGGAATACTCTTTACCAAGACCCTTTAATCCATTCGTGATTTCTGTCAATCTTGCAAACATATCAGAAATGGACTCTTCTGGTTTCATCATAAATAACTCATAATCCCGGACTAGCAGATTCGCCTTGGTTTCCTTTACTTCCGATGTTCCTTCATAGATCAACCGCAGCTTGTTCCACATCTCCTGCGCAGAAGAACACATGCAAATACGTGAGTATTCATTAGGATGAATGGCACATTGTATTATATTCATGGCTTTAAAATTTGCTGAACACTTCTTTATATCCTCCTCATCCCACTCATCCTCATTTTGAGACAGAGTATACGGACCCTTGCTTATGACGCGTCACACGTCATAGTCTTGGGCTCGTAGAAAAACATACATTCTGTTCTTCCAATAAGGGCAGTTTGATCCATCAAAGAACGTGGGTCTTTGGATCGAATGCCCTTCGGGCATCATCCCCTTGTTTGCCATAAGGAGGGATCTACTCTACAACCGTGTGGTCGAGTGAAACAGAGACCAAAGCTCTGATACCAATTGTTGATTCCCAAACGGTGACAATCAAGAGGGGAGGGGTGAATTGATTGGCCAATTAAAATTTCTTCCAAGGAAAATAATGATAAGTTAAACATATAAGCACTAGACCTTACGCGATCATGATCTCACTTGAATGCTTGTAGATAAAGGTGGGTGTTTGATAAATGAAATGGTGTACGCTCAACTCACCGTGAAGCCCACTCGATAATGAATCTGGAAAAATAAACCACAAGTAACACACGGAGTTTTTTAGGTGGTTCGGGTACACTGCCGTGTCCCCTACGTCCACCTCTCACACGTGAGGATTAAGACTCCACTATGAAGTGAGCCACACATACACGCTGTGTAGAACAGCAAACACACACACACGCGGCACCCGATCTGGGCTACCAAACATACATACACACACACACGTTCGTGTTTCTGATCACGAACACCACACACAAGAATCTGATTTAAGATATACAACAAATGCACAAGCTCAAGCAAAGGATTCAGAAAATGGAGAGTGAAGAATTGTTTATCGTGGTTGAGGCTCCCCCTTTCACTTCTTTGAAGGTAATTGAATGCTTCTGCAGGAGGAAGATCGATCCTTGAGGAAGAATGAAGCTATGTCGCACAAGCAAGGTTGCAGCTTTGATATCTCACGCAGCTTGCTGTTGGGGATGATGTAGAGACTTGATTCAAGCTTCCTCCCTTCACTTTCAGGGTCAGAACAAGGTGGAAGAAGCCCCTGGAGCTGCTGCTGCGAACCTGCACTCACAAGGGTTAGAAAAATAACACAATCTAGATGCCTCTTGCTTCTTAGGGTTTCATACCCCAATAGGATGTATATATATAAAGTTTGGAACGTTCAAAGACACCCTAGAGACCAGATCCACAAAATCTGGAACGATTGAGGGAGGTTAGGTTCGATTGGTATGACTTTTGGTGCATGTGCACGCAAGTCAAAAATCATGGCTCGGGTTCGAGACTGAAAGGGTCGACCCTTGGGGTCGACCCTCGTGAGGGTTTTAAGGTTTCTGGGCCAATGGGTCGACCCTTGGGGTCGACCCTCGGGGGTTGTCCGTGCGGGTTTGGAAAAGAGTTTTCAGGGGTCGACCCTTGGGGTCGACCCTCGAGTGAATGGGTCGACCCTTGGGGTCGACCCTTGTAGGTATGGTGAAGGAGCCCACCGGGTTCTAAAAAAAATCACCAGGGGTCGACCCTTGCGGCTGGGGGTCGACCCAATGAGTCGACCCTTTCAGCTGGAGATCAAAAACCCACGTTAACAGAAACAGGGGACCTAGGGGTCGACCCTTGTTCCAGAACATCCAAAAGGTTGATTGAAAGACCCACTAAGTCCAAGAACAAGTCTAGGGGTTTCAAGATAGTTTTTAAAGCATGAGAGGGAATGAAACTCAAACCATTTAAACTTAGATAAGTTCTAAACCAATTTAATCCTTGAGATCAAAATAATGAACTTCAAACCACACAGTCAAAAGTCAATATGTTGAAGTCGATCTCACCAACCGTCCTCGAGTTCTTTAAGCACGTTCCTTGCCCTGTAAAGACATACATTCTGAATTAGATTTAGCATTGTAATTTACGTTCAAAAGCCTTACCAGACGAAGTTACTCTTGTACCTCCAAAAGCTCCAAGTCTACATCAAGGATGTGCATTTCCAAAGCTTTTCATGTTGGAACAACTCAATTTCAATTCACACATAAATATAGTGTTTAGTCATCATCAAAATCTATTTAGTAATATCCACAAGGAGGGGGTTTAACACGGTCGGGCTGGTCGGCACCGGCCACGCGGCGTAGGGCCGCGGTGTTCTCCTCGTAATGCGCGTGCTTCTGGGCTAGCGCGAGGAGATCTGGAAGGGTCGTCGGGGCCTTGACTCTGAGCGCTCGCCGGAGGATGTGATCTCGCATCCCTTGAGTGAGTGCCGTGGTGGCGATGTCAACGTCGAGGTGGGGGATCCAGAGAGCCTCCGCGCGGAAGCGAGAGACGAAGTCCCATAACACCTCCTCCTTCCCCTGCCTGAGGGCGAGCAGGGTTACTGCAGATTTGGCTACCTTTCGGCAGCCCACGAAGTTCTCCTTGAATTGCCTCTTGAGCTGCTGGAAGGAGAAGATTGTCCCGGTCGGCAGGGACTCGAACCACGCCCAGGCGTTATCCTGAAGAGTGGTGACGAACGCGAGGCACTTTACTATGTCTGAGGCCCAGTGGAACACCAGGTGGGACTCGAAGCCGTGCAGGTGATCGGCCAGGTCGGTGGTGCCGTCGTAGTAGGTGAACGATGGCAACTGAAGCTTCGGCGGGACGGGGGCTTTCATGATCTCCCTACAAAAGGGAGCGTAGAAGTCTTGGTCGTCATCAATGAGGCCGCGATTATTGGCGGCCAGGAGGACATCGTCCAGGTAGCGTGCCTTGTCCTCTATCTCGTCGAACCGTTGGAGCCGACGGTCCATCTCCGGATTGGAGTGGAGGGGGCTGCGTCCCCTAGACGCGGGTACGCTGCGCGATCGCTGGCTTCTTGTGACGGAGGCGCGGGACGCCTCCCGTGCCTGCTGTAAGTTCTCTCCGGCCCGACCTCCTTCGCCTTCCCGCCGCTCGGGTGGGGCGTGCTGGGGCCTTTGGTCTCGGAGTTCTCGGCAGAATTCCGCCAGGACTCGGACTTCCTGGCGGAGCTCGTCTAGATCACCTATGGTGACCTCCTTTCGGCGGTGCGCGGAAGAAGCTTCTTGCGACCTCCGGTGGGAGTTGGGTCCCTGATGGGACCCCCGCCCCCGGTTGCTGGCATTGCGAAGGCTTCCACGGGGCGCCATAGCTTTTCGCTCGGTTTCCCACAGACGGTGCCAAGAAGTGTAGCGACAGGAAAATAGTTCCTAGGCCACGTACCACCTTCTCTATTTGTTTGTTGAGGGAATCGTCTCGCGCCAGTGGATGCCTGCACACACCAAGGAACCAGAAGGGCGTCAGAAGGAGCCCCGGGTGTTACCCCAGGGGACAATCTTCCGATGCTTAAGTCAGCAAGGGATTTAATGAGTAATAGAGAGAGGAGCAAAGTAAGAGAGATGTAGAGGCCGTAGTCGTCGATCCAGGAGGCATGTAGATCCTCTGTACGCATGCTCGCAGCTCCCGGTGGGCTCTCAGAGAGTGCTCGCTGGGTGGTAAGGCCGCTCAGGAGGTAGAAGCTCTCCGGACGTAGATGGCCCTCTTGTCGTCGTTGCTGGTAGGGCTACTCTCTTCTTAGTAGAAGGCTCTGGGACATGAGTATCCTCTTGCGTAGTCGTGTGGGGTTTAGTAGAAGAATCTATCGTACCCCTCTGTATCGTCGATGTCCCTTTTATATGGTGTTGTCCTGGTGCGAGGGCCTCATCCCTTGATAAGGAAGGGTCCGTTTAGTTGGAGTAACATTCCCCGCTATGTCGGCGGAAGTTTCCCGTTGGAGGGCGATAGCCCCGGCATCGGCCGTTCCCCGGGTGAGTCTTGCGGCACTCATGGTGCGTGCTCGCTCGTTGCGGGGTCAAGGCCGGCGTCGTGGGAGCAACGGTCGGTCATCGGAGTGTTCTCCGGCGAGAACTGCGCTTGGGCCGTCCTCACCGTCGTCGCGGAGTCCGATGCCTCGTTGGGCCGATCATCTTCTTATCGGACCGAACATGTGTGTTCATTTCTCGACTGGGCTCAGCGCGTCCGGGCCTTAATGGGCCGCTCGCGCCTGGGCCGTTCCTGGGTCACACCAGATTTACCCTCCTCAATGTTACAACTTTTTTATTTTATATTTTTAATATTTACTTTATTTGATAGAAAATTTTTTACTTTACATTTCTCTACTATTGTTTGAATCCAATCTAATTTCTAAAAGGGGAGATGAATATGGTTCAAATCGAACCAAACCGAATTAATTAATTCAGTTTGGTTTGATTTGATTTCAAAATAGTTTAGTTTGATTTGGTTCGGGTAAAAGTCTTAATTCGATTTAGTTTGATTTGAGAAAATTTCTCTCCAAATCAAATCAAATCAAATCATGTTCACCCTGAAATGGGAATAGAGACTTTGATGGGGACATCACCTCCCATGCCCACGTTCACAGCTCGTCTCCTCGCCCCGGTTGCATCCGGCATGGTTTAGTCATTTAATTTTAAGTCCTATGTAATTTTATTTGAGTCATTTGATGTATTTTCCCTTTTATTTGAGTCATGTTCCTAGGTCTTGCATTTATTTTCCTAAGTTTGAGTGTCATTAAATTGTGTAATGTGCTATTGGGCCCAATTCTTCGGGCTTGGCCCATGAGCCCCCCCTACCCCTTCGGTTATTTGTTATTGAGTCTTTTGTAAGGGACTTATTGTAAAATGTGGGTTTCCTATATATAGGGCCCCATTTCCTTCATTTGGAGGTAATGAATCAATGAATGAAAAAACTTGTCATTTTGAGAGTTTACACTCCTTATCTAGTGGAGAGATTCCATTTTTTGGGTGAGAAACCCTAGGGGAGAGATTCCCCACCCTTCCCTCTCTTAATCTCTCTTTTTCACTCCACTTTCTCTCTCCTCAACACCCAAATTCAAATTTTCTTCTCTCTCCTCCCCCTCTCAACCACTTCCAACCCCCACCTACCTCCATTAACTCCCCACAACTTCCCACAACCCCTCTTTAATCCTCACCTAGTCCCAAGGAAGTTCCACCACTCAAAACCCCACCCTACAACCACCACCTACCCCTTTCACTTCCCTAAGCATATCTCCACCTTCCCAAGGTTGAATTAACTCATTCCAAAGCCCAAATTCGAATCTCCCCATCCCTCCTTGCTCCCTAGGTCGCACCCCTCCTCTCCCCTCAAGCCAAGTTCACCCCCCTCCTCTCTTCTCCACTCCAGCTTTGTGTGCAGGCTGACCTGCAGATTAGCACTCTGTTGCAGCGACGTCCACGACTGCATCCTGGTTCTGCGGGTGGCGTGGCCTAACTTTCTGGAAAGGCCTCCCTGTGCTCTTCGCAGGCGAGATGGAATCACTCCATTCTGAGTTCGTGGCCGTCCGTGAAGGCTGTTCTTCCCCGACTGCGCAGAACCTCTCAGACCAAAAGCCAGAGCGGCAGAGAAGACTCTCCCACGACGAACCTTGAAGGAATCAGCCTTCAGGGTCTTCTACAAAGATCTTCCTCCCCCTGTCAGCGTCCAGGAACAGAAGGCGGAGCTCTGTTCGGCATCCGACAATCAGAGATATTAATTTTCTACCACAACCACGCCGGTCTGCCTCCTCACAGTCTGCCCCGACCACCGTCCACTTCTCTGGACACCCAGCTCATCTCCGACATCAGAAGACTTCCCCGTTTGTTTTACTGAAAATTAGACTCGTCAACGATTCCAACGAGTCCAGCGGTGCCAGATTTGGAGCTCAGGAGCAACCGTGACCGCTTCTGCAACCTGCTGTTTCAGACTGAGCTCGGCCAGAGACCAGAGCTGCATCCATCTTCCAGTCGCCGGAGCAGTCAGCCCCCAGATTAGAACGTCATCCAAAAATTCAGGCAGCACCCCTCTCCGGTTAGCAATCTTTTGGCGCAAGTCTCATCAGATTCTGAGCTCTGTGGATTTATTGGCTGCATCAACATCGACTCCCTGTCCAGAATTACAGAAGCTAGACAGAATCGGCGAAGCTCGGAAACTCGGTTTCCTTTGCATCTCTCCCCACCCCGCTTGGCCGGCTGAAGGCCCCTCCCTGTGTGGAGGTAGTTTTGAATGTATTAAGCATAACCCCCACCCCAAGATCACCCCTCCTGCGTGAGGAGTAGTGCTGTACCGTTTGTAATTTCAGGTCAAGCTACACCGCCGCGGCGTGTGGGGATCCACCGCCTCCCCGCTCGCCCTCGTCTCCGAGCGGGACCGGTTTCTTCAAACCGGTCGAGTAAGTGCTCTAAACCCTTGCTCATTGTGCTTGTCTTTCAATGTTTGTTTCTTAGCTCCGCTGGTTGTGCGAGAGAGAGCCCGATCCTCAAGCCCCGTTGCCTTGAGTGATCACCGTGGGAAGAGTGAAACCGGTGCCCTTGGCACTTTGTCGGCCCCATTGAATTGGGTTCCACATCCTTTTGGGAATCAAGCCTTGGCCTTGCTGGCCCTCTACCAGCAAGGGCCCAACCCCACATCTTCACCTTGGCATTGCCAAGTTACCCCGGGCTTGGGTGAGCGACGAGAGAGCGGCGGCCCAAATTGGCCCATTTAGAATGCGAATGTGCTTGCTTGCTTAAGTCCAAGATTGTGTCACATCAAGTGGTATCAGAGCAAGTTCACAACTTGTCTTTCCACAAGTTGGTCCTAGGGCATGTTTATGCATTTAGAGTCCTCGGTTGTATCTCCCATGTCCACTAGAATGGCAACTTCATACCCGTCATATTCATCCCCATCAACTTTTCCAAGAAGCCCAAATCCTCATGGAAGCTCCATTGCCAACAAAGTGGGTAGCTGCACCTCTATCATAGAAGCCCTACCTAATGTCCTTAATCGGCTTGAAGATATCATGTCTCGACTCGACCGACTTGAAGGAAATAGCCGTGCACCAAGAGTGAATGAGAGTGACCTTTGGGGAAATCTAGAAACCATATTTTTAGAACACTTGAAAATCAAAACCCCCTCCTTTGATGGATCCAACAGCCCAAGCCTTTACATAGATTGGGAGATTTCCCTAGACCAATTCTTTAAAAGTTGCCCCTTGAACGATGAAAGGAGAATGAGGCTAGCCAAGGCACACCTCTCCAAACAAGCTAAAACTCATTGGTTAGTTGTGGAAGGTTTAAGAAGGATCCGCAGGGAGGCCCCCATTAGCACTTGGGATGAGATGAAGGTCGAGCTTAGGAAAACCTACACTCTCCAACCCTCTCCCTCCTACTCAAATCACAAAAGCCCAAGGAGTACTTCAACTCCTTCATCCCCACCCGGTCAATCCAAGACCCCAATCACCCATTCCCTACCACTTCCCATCTCTCCCACCCCAACCACTACATTTACACCCCACCTCCAAGTCCACACCACAACCATAGGCCCCCATACCCAATTGGGCCCCATGGCCAACTCTCCACCTAGGCCCATGGTAACCCCCACCACTACCTCTCCATCACCCCCAAAAAGAGACACTCCTCCCAAAACAAATCAACCCAAACCCCTTCAACCCACCCATCTTCCTCTCCCTACCCCAATCCAACTCCCACCAAAGCCTCCACTACTACCCTCACCTATCCTAACCCAAGTTTCCCACTACCTACCACCCCGGATACACCATGCCCCAATCATCACCACACCCTCAAAAGCCCCTCTCACCTCCTTGGAAGAAGAACCCATACCCCACCCCATAGTGGTGAACACTCCAAACCCACTCTCCACCTTGGAGGAAACCCAAGCCCAAATTGAAGAAGAAACAACACATGAGGGTCTTCACCTTACATCACCCTCTCTAGTTGGGACCAATCTCATCTTAGGAGAACCCATTGTTAGTTGGCTAAAGGAGAGCCCAATTGGAGAGACTCGGGCCCATATTTTCCCTCCCATAGAACAAGACCTTCCCTTAGTGCCCTTCTTCTCCTATCACACCACAATCCAAGCATCCTATCAAGTGGAGACCTTAGAAGACCTTCTCAAGGGCATAGCATGGCAATTAGAGATGACTAGCATGTTGACCCCTATGGTAGAACAACATAGGAGCCTTAGCCTCCTACACCTATGCATAGGGTCTATCACCTCAGTTTGCACCATTGGTTGCTACACTAGCGACCTCCTTCTATTCCTCCCTACACCCGATGAGCCCAACCTTCTCCTCGATTTAGAGCTTCTTATCTCGGGTAGAAAGCCAAGCCCTCCACTCATGGCCGACCCACTTGTCAAGAACATTGGCCCAACTATCATAGAGAAGGATGACTTAGCACCTTTTAAGGATCTTGAGGACATGGAGTTCCTCCCCCTAGATGACCTATTTTATGATCCATATGATCCATTCCAATGGGAGTCAAGGGACTCATATGACCTAACCATCTTACCAACCACCCACCCTTTTCTACCCTCACCCACCATATTGGGCCAAACCCACCTCATCCATGACTCGGGTTATACCTTGGGAGCCATGACCTTGGGCCATATATCCCTAGGTAATCAGGTTGTACCCCACCCCATGATGACTACCTTCTTAGATCCATTCGATCCTTTCCAATGGGAGTTCAAAGGTTGTCCCACACCTATACACATGGAAGTCACCTTTGGGAAAAGCATGCATGTGTCTAGGCTTACCATACCCCTTGGCATGAACACTATGTTGGGTCCATTCATTCATATCACCCACATATCAAGTAGAAAGTATGAGTGGTCCACATTCGGATGTCATGGTCCTCCTTCATTCATCATGGATCTTAAGCATGTCAAAAGTATCTACGGATGTCCGGGTCCCCCCACATTCATCACCACTTTGCATGATAGGTTCACCTACGAGTGCCCCGGCCCACCTAGGCCCACCAAAATCTACATGACAACATTGCATGATAAGTCCACATATGGTTGCCCCGGCCCTCCAAAATCCATCAAAGGCTTCTTGACATCAAAGCATGATCGGTCTACTTTCGGTTGCCCAGGTCCACCCATCACCCCTAGAATGTCAACATTCACGAAATTGCATGAAAGCCTTTGCAAGCACATAAGCAAAAAGAATGAGGCTTATAAGAGGCGGGCCGACTCTCATCGGCGTCACCGAGACTTCCATGAGGGTGACTTTGTGATGGTAAGGACGGAGAGGCTCTCCCCGGGAGCCAACTCTAAACTGAGGCCACGTGGGGCTGGTCCCTTCCAGGTCTTGAGGCGCATCGGTGCAAATGCCTACGAGTTAGATCTCCCTGAGGAGTATGCAATAAGTCCCACATTCAATGTGGCCGACCTAGTGTCATATAAGGGACCCACGGTGGTACCTAGTGAGGAGATTGAGCCCACTTCTTCCCTTGAGAGAGCACCCACCCGTGAAGAGAGATCACCAGCCAAGAGAGCCCAGCGTGAACAAATTGAACAAATATTAGATGAACAAGTCACTACCACTCGGAGCAAGGTATACGAGCGCTATCTCGAAAGGTGGATGGATCGGACTCGTTCGGAAGACTTGAGGGCAGTACCACTTCTACACCCTCCAAGGAGGGAATGACACTTACTCGACGGAGTCGAGTTCTCCGCACCCCGGGAGTATGATGGGGACATCACCTCCCATGCCCACGTTCACAGCTCGTCTCCTCGCCCCGGTTGCATCCGGCATGGTTTAGTCATTTAATTTTAAGTCCTATGTAATTTTATTTGAGTCATTTGATGTATTTTCCCTTTTATTTGAGTCATGTTCCTAGGTCTTGCATTTATTTTCCTAAGTTTGAGTGTCATTAAATTGTGTAATGTGCTATTGGGCCCAATTCTTCGGGCTTGGCCCATGAGCCCCCCCTACCCCTTCGGTTATTTGTTATTGAGTCTTTTGTAAGGGACTTATTGTAAAATGTGGGTTTCCTATATATAGGGCCCCATTTCCTTCATTTGGAGGTAATGAATCAATGAATGAAAAAACTTGCCATTTTGAGAGTTTACACTCCTTATCTAGTGGAGAGATTCCATTTTTTGGGTGAGAAACCCTAGGGGAGAGATTCCCCACCCTTCCCTCTCTTAATCTCTCTTTTTCACTCCACTTTCTCTCTCCTCAACACCCAAATTCAAATTTTCTTCTCTCTCCTCCCCCTCTCAACCACTTCCAACCCCCACCTACCTTCATTAACTCCCCACAACTTCCCACAACCCCTCTTTAATCCTCACCTAGTCCCAAGGAAGTTCCACCACTCAAAACCCCACCCTCCAACCACCACCTACCCCTTTCACTTCCCTAAGCATATCTCCACCTTCCCAAGGCTGAATTAACTCATTCCAAAGCCCAAATTCGAATCTCCCCATCCCTCCTTGCTCCCTAGGTCGCACCCCTCCTCTCCCCTCAAGCCAAGTTCACCCCCCTCCTCTCTTCTCCACTCCAGCTTTGTGTGCAGGCTGACCTGCAGATTAGCACTCTGTTGCAGCGACGTCCACGACTGCATCCTGGTTCTGCGGGTGGCATGGCCTAACTTTCTGGAAAGGCCTCCCTGTGCTCTTCGCAGGCGAGGTGGAATCACTCCATTCTGAGTTCGTGGCCGTCCGTGAAGGTTGTTCTTCCCCGACTGCGCAGAACCTCTCAGACCAAAATCCAGAGCGGCAGAGAAGACTCTGCCACGACGAACCTTGAAGGAATCAGCCTTCAGGGTCTTCTACAAAGATCTTCCTCCCCCTGTCAGCGTCCAGGAACAGAAGGCGGAGCTCCGTTCGGCATCCGACAATCAGAGATATTAATTTTCTACCACAACCACGCTGGTCTGCCTCCTCACAGTCTGCCCCGACCACCGTCCACTTCTCTGGACACCCAGCTCATCTCCGACATCAGAAGACTTCCCCGTTTGTTTTGCTGAAAAGTAGACTCGTCAACGATTCCAACGAGTCCAGCGGTGCCAGATTTGGAGCTCAGGAGCAACCGTGACCGCTTCTCCAACCTGCTTTTTCAGACTGAGCTCGGCCAGAGACCAGAGCTGCATCCATCTTCCAGTCGCCGGAGCAGTCAGCCCCTAGATCAGAACGTCATCCAAAAATTCAGGCTGCACCCCTCTCCGGTTAGCAATCTTTTGGCGCAAGTCTCATCAGATTCTGAGCTCTGTGGATTTATTGGCTGCATCAACATCGACTCCCTGTCCAGAATTACAGAAGCTAGACAGAATCGACGAAGCTCGGAAACTCGGTTTCCTTTGCATCTCTCCCCACCCCGCTTGGCCGGCTGAAGGCCCCTCCCTGTGTGGATGTAGTTTTGAATGTATTAAGTATAACCCCCACCCCAAGATCACCCCTCCTGTGTGAGGAGTAGTGCTGTACCGTTTGTAATTTCAGGTCAAGCTACACCGCCGCCACTACAAGAAAAAGTGGCTATAGCGACCGCATTAGCGACCGATTTAATCGGTCGCTAGTCGGTCCCAAATAGAGATCAATTCGGAGACCGAAATAATCGGTCGCATAACAGAGACCGTTTCAGCGACCGCATGTATATCGGTCGCTAATCGGTCGCTATTATTGCGACCGAATTAACTTCGGTCTCCAGTCGGTCGCTGATGCCGTTATACTTCCTACTACGACCCCCGCCCGCCCGAGCCCTCCCGCCCGAGCCCCCCCCCTCCCGCCCGAGCCCCCCCTCCCGAGCCCCCTTCCCCTGCGGCCCCCTCTCCGCCCTAGCCCCCCTCCCCGCTCCCGCCCGAGCCCCCTCCGCCGGAGCCCCCCCTCCGCCCGAGCCCTCCCGCCCGAGCCCCCCTCCTCCGCCGGAGCCCCCCTCCCCGTGCTGCCTCCCGCCCGAGCCCCCCTCCGCCGGAGCCCGTCGCCGCGCCGCTCGCGTCGAGTCGCCGTCGCCGCTCGCCCTGCCGTCGTCGCCCTCCGCAGGTACCTCTCTCTCTCTCTCTCTCTCTCTCTCTCTCTCTCTCTCCCTTCCCCCTCCGTCACCGGCCTGCTCCCCTCCCCCGCCGGCCTACTCCCCTCCCCCCTGCGGCCCCGTCGCCGGCTTGCTCCCCTCCCCTCCCCCCTGCGGCCTGCGCCCCCGTCCCCCTCAGATCTCCTTCCCATCCCCATGCCCCTCCCCCTCCGGCCTGACCCCTCTGATCCCCCTCCCCTTCCCGTCCCACTCCGCCTCCCCCTCTGCCTCCGACGGTCTCCTCCCTTCCTCCCCTTCCCGTGGTGGGCAGGACAGCTGCTTCGGCGGCAACAGGAATCCACAGCTTTTTACATATTTTTCAGTTAACAGCCAAATCGATTATGCAGTTTTATATTTGGGCCTTGCCTTCCTTCCACCTCCATCTCCAATTTTGCAGAGGCAGGGCACCTCTGTGGTTTGTTCTCATCCGTGAAGTCCAAAATTTGATTATGTTTCCCTTGTCATGCTTGTTAACGTGAAATAATTGACAAAGAAACTTGTTGACATTGACCTGGAATAATGCGCTAGTCTTGCTTGTTAACCTGGAATGCGGGGCTAGTTATGTTGTCATTGTGTGCTCGGAATTGAGAGAACATGCCTTCTGAACATTCCCTGTAGGTCGACTACTTTAGTACTTGGGCGCCTTCGCGTGTTGGGCAACCACGGGACTCTGGGAGTTTGGCAGCCTTGGCGGCCTACTTGGAGGCCCACACTGGAACTTGGGGTTTCGCCATGCACCACCTCTGTGCCTTTTACAATGATAACTTTCGAGGGGTTAGTGTTGGTGGTTTAAAGATATCTCCATCTATATTAAGTTATGTCTTGATAGATAGACTATGCTTAGGGTTTATTTACGTTTATGCCTATGTTAGCATGTTGTCTATTTGTTTTCATGAATGTGTTTCATGAATAAATATTTTTCCTACGAGTCATGCATCATTTTGTAAGAGGCAAACACTTGCATATTTCTAATATTATAAAAGAGATTATTGTACTACCATTCTTCTAAAAAACACTTATTTATGTACTTTGATCACACGAGAATAACTACGGATTTACCTGTTAATTAAGTTAGACCAGTTCTAAGGCAGTCCTTAACCTAGAAACGACATTAAGGAGACAAAAAATAACGAGGAACCCAAATTTTCATTTAGAATAATAATTAAAATTAAGTTACTGGTGATTAAAAATTAGCAAGATGTTGCATTTATGATAAAGTCGGATTTAAAACTAGCGAGATTGGACATATACTGTCGGGTCACTCCACGAGCTCACCGTCCATCTCGTAGAGGATTGATTTGAGGGGGATCGTGCGGTCGAATTTACGTCGGAGCTCCTCTACCGGTCTCCACCCTCACCGCCGCGGCCTCCCACTCAGCCAACGTCCCCCCTCTATCGCCACCTCTGTCACAATCAGTCTCATATCGGAGGCCTGTTGACCCGAGTTTGTTGTTCTAGGTACGGTATATGATTCGCACCGGAACACTGTGAGTCGAAAGATCCCAGACTTCTAGGTTAAGGAGACATGCAAATTTGACAGAACTACAAAGAGTGGCTCGTCTTTCGGAGTGACGTGGGTTAAGAGATATGAAACATATCACGGCATCGAGTGACATTGGCATGTGATAACGACGCTTTGGCTTCTCATAACTTAATGGTTTGGTCTGAATTTGGCGGAATGGAGGTCATGTGGTTGACATCAGTGCAACATCCATATCCCCATGCGCTTCGAACCATAGGCATTGATATGCAAGGCGGTGGCGGAGATTCTCGAGGGATAAGTGAATGACAGGACTTCTGCTTTCAATGTGATAACTCATAACCTTCCAAAGGAGATTTGACTGTGCAGACTAGATTCCCCCATCTTGTGGCCTTCACCGTAACTGCCTTGCTAGTTCTGCATCATCTGGTATGGCGCCTGAGCTAATACCTCCATGTTGGGGTTGTGGCAGCCCGAGTTTGGAAACCATCTCTTAGACTATGCCGAGCTATGAGACCGGTGATCGAGCTAGGACTCTTCGATTACTTGCCGCGACCCTTTATATTTACCTGCTTAGAGTTTTTATTTTTACCTCATTTTCCTTGGAAAACACCATTTTTTGTTCATTTCCAATTATATTTCATCTCTTACTCTCTGCTAACTCATGTTATTAGTTTCCAGAATTCATTTTTTTTTTATTTCCATTGTCCTCCATTTAAAGCCCTACCCAATTTCTAGTTTTTCTTGATCGTCTACCCAATTTCTATTAATTCTGTTTCTATTATAATGAATCAGAAACCCTATTCCATCCCTTTACATTCCCTTAGCAACCGAAGATTTCTATTCTTTTATGTGACTGAAGTCTGATAACCTCTCTCCCATTTACCATATGTCACGATCTTTGTTAACCAGCTCACATCAGACATAGTTGCTAGAGGTCAGGTATCTCGAAGTAATGAAGAGGAGTGCTGCTGTGTTGAAAGTGGACTGTGAAAGACAGGGCAGCTGGGATTATTGTTGGTGCATGATGCTTCTTGGTCTAGGTGCATAAAGTCAAGAAAACTGAGGGAGGCTGAGGTAAAAGTGTTGACGAGAAGTGATAGAAAAGATAAACAATTTTTTATCTTTACCTCAATAATTAAATTTAATTCATTTATACCTCTTAAAGTAACAATGACATCAACAGCAGCATTAACAGCAGCAACTGCAATAGTAGCTACAACAACAACAACAAGAATAATGTTATAAGAATCAGCAATATGATTTAGCCTTGCATGAACTCTGTTATGGGACTTCTTAACTGGTCCAATGATGCAACTCTTTTAAAAGATGTGCAACTGGGGTTCAAAGTGCATGTGCCATGCACCTCCTCACGTGTATATGTAGTCATGATATATTGGCATAAAAGGAAAAACAAGGTAGTTGGGAGTTTGAGCAAAACGTTGTTGTATCCCTATGTTATCAGAAATGCTTCTTTCATTTGATATACAGTTCTTAGTTTTGCTTTTGCTCCAGATCTCTTTCAAGATATCAATGCATTGAAGTTTTTTTCCCATAAAATATAAAGATTTATTAAAGAATGAAAAGGATTCAACACAGAGGGGGACATGCCACCTTACCTCCAGAGAGGACAAAGAAAATAAATAGACTGCCCACCCTAGAGAGTGTCCAAAGAGAAACCTAGATAAATATCATTACCGATATTGTTGCGGCTTCCCAACCCTGAAACCTCGAGTCTAATTCCTGTACATTTGAGGTAAGCATATTTTTCTTCTGATTTCATCCTTTTCCTACCAGTGTCAACACTGACAAGTTGATGAATAGATACCATTGAGACATCCTCCGACCAGTCGTCTTCAATTTCGGAGTTAAGATGTTGATCGAGTGACCCACGCCGTAGGTTTGTGTGGTACAGCTCCTCTTCCTCTTCTTCAGTTTGGGTTTGATCCATAGAACCCAATGACGTAGAACACGTCAAGATGCCTCGTTTGGGAATATGACTACCTCCATGGGCCCGTGGAGCTATGCCAACAAGGGCCTGATGACGAAGTAAGTCTTCAGCAATTAAATCTTCGAGCTCATCACAATTGACCTGACCATGGCCCACAAACTAACTTGAATAGTTGAATCTGCACCTTATCATATTGACCTAAATCAGCAGCCCATATGCACATTCATTTATTCTCCCTGGAACTCTCCATCAACACTCATAGTATGTGCATAGCTTCTATCTTTGATCTCCATGGCATAATGCCCAATTTATTTCTTTTGCTGCTGTGTGATCACTTATCCTTCTGTCAAATAATCTTTTCCACAACTGTATACGAAGTGTATTTATGCTTGTTAGCATGATGGAAAGCATATTCATGTTTTAGGTCAGGATAAGCTGAATACCAAGCATAATTTTCAAGCGGTTACAGGGACAGAAACCTAAAAGAAATTATAACCATTTGATAACTTGGCCCTATGCTCTAGTATCAGAGATTCAGGTATAGGATTATTGGTATATTACTTTAGTAGATTAAGGAAGAGAGTAGATCTGCTATATCTGATAGGTAACATCTAACATCCATATCCATGTGTGCGCTCAGCATAACATACTCTTTGCCTTACAATTGACCCATCCTCTCTCTCAAGTAAAGCCCCTTATTTGCATCTCTTTTCTCAATTCATTCTCATAAATCTTCTATGACTATAAGTTGTCAAATATTATTACAATTCCAGTCACCTTGACATCAAGAAGTTTCTAGCTGGCCACAGGCTGTCAGGTACCTATGAGGATTAGTTACAATGTTTTTCTAAAAGTTTTTCTTCCTCCATCTGTTTGTTTAAAGACCTATCATACTATCTTATCCATCCTCAGTAATAAAATGGGGTTTAAGATTGCACCATATTTACTAATGTTCAAAAAGTAACATTGTATGTTTTGATGAGTGAAAAAGTGTCATTTAATGGTTATAAATGTTTCTGTCCTGCATCAGATTTGGTATCAGAGCATAAGGGAATCAACTTATTTTTATAAGTTGAGGTCCTACATTTTGTAATCAGTATGCTTCCTCTTCCGATTATTTTTACTGCATATTTACCTAATGGACAACGAGCAGAAATTGATGTACATGAGTCGGAAGATAAGAATTGGATTTCACCTGACATTGTTAAGTCACTTGCTAAGACCGGAGAAATTGTTATTGAGGGTGACCGTGTATTTGTGGAGTTCTCTAAGAAGTTCAAAACAGTCACGTATGATGATGGAGCTTGGTGTGACATTGGGTCAATGGCTGCCCCATTCATTATTTTAGGAAGAAAGTGGTTAGAAGAAAGAAGTGCGGTTATTGATTCAGAAAGAAAAACATGCACTTTGAGTTTAGTGTTATTTTCTTGTATTTTCGTAATTAAATTAAGGTTTATTTTTAGTTTAGTGTTATTTAGTCGGTTATGTGTTTTGTTAATTTTAATAGTTAGGGTATTGTTGGATGAAAAGTAAAGTGTGTTTTATTATTGTCTTATTCAGTAATGATACCATCAATTTCTTTACTTGATTTCTGCATAGCTAGTGACAGTGTTGTCTTTAAGCTAAAAAGTATCATGCTATATTTTATTTCTGCTAAATAGCTAGTGAAAGTGTTGTCTTTATGTTGGATGTTAAAATAAAATTCCTGTTTTCATTGTGTACATGTATTGCCAATTTCACATGTTACTGCTATGTTTTTAGATTGTGTTATTATCTTGTCAATATTTAATTAGTTGGGTGTTGTATGTGAGCTGAGATGCGTGGGTGCAACCTAACATTGCACGCATCTTAGGAGAGCGTGTTAAGCCCGTGCCAATCAACCTACCCGTTCAAGACTTTGGGATTGATATGCACGTTCTCATTTTGAATGATGAGAATGTGTATATCTAACTCAAAGTCTTGAATTGTCCCGTTTGGACAGTCTGTGAATGTTTGATCGCACTTAGGTGGTTAATTACTATATGTGTTTGTGTTGTTTGTTAAAAATTTTGGCTGCGTCTTCTCACTCCTCTCTGATATACCTTTATTGATTTTGATTATTTTCTTAACCACTTATTAGTAAGTGTTTAAGAAAATTTCTTAATCAATAAATATTTTGTGGTATATCGGAGAGGTGTGGGGAGATGCTGCCGAAATTTTTAGCAAACAACACAACACATATAGTAATTAATCGTGCGATCAAACCTTCACAGATGGGTTAAAAAGTGAAGATCTAAATGATATTTCCGTCCTATTTAAAATGGCAGACATGGACGATGTGAGGTAAGGGTTGTACTTTTTATTTTGTTAAACATGTTAAAGTTTTGTGTGTTTACATTTCATTCGCATAGGGAAAATGTCTGAAGATCGTTCATGGATGTACCGTAGAGTAGTTGATCAGGTGGTGTCTATAGAATTTAAAAATGGAGTTGAGAGATTCATTCAGTTTGCTTTGAGAAATTCTATTGAAGCTGTAGATTGTGAGGGTCGTATCCGATGTCCTTGTGTAGTCTGTAAGAATTTGAAGTGGCTGACAACATGGGATGTACAACGTCATTTATACAGAAAGGGGTTTGTTAAAGATTATACAAACTGGATATGTCATGGTGAAACATTGTGGTCGACCTACGAGCCTGCCAATGTTGGAAGTGGAAGTTCATATGTTGATATGGTCATAGATGCTGCTGGTCCAGGATTCAATGTTCACGAGGAGCATGTACATAATGAAGAACCGCCAAACAAGACAGCTGAAAGATTTTATCAGCTACTCAAAGATGCTGATGAGCCATTGTGGACTGGATGTCAAAATCACTCTCGACTGTCTGCGGTGTCACAATTATTGAACTTGAAATCTGAATTTCACATCAGTGAGATTTGTTTTGATCGTTTGTTACTGATTATCAAAAGTATGTTGCCACAAGATGAGAAATTACCTGAAAATTTTTATCGTGCAAAGAAGATGGTCACTGACTTAGGGCTTGGATATGAGAAAATAGATGCATGTCCTAATCATTGCATGCTATATTATAATGAGGCTAAAAGTAAGGTATCATGTTCCATATGTGGTCATGATAGATTCAAGCCTAAGAAAGGGGACAATTCAAAGCAAAAAGATATACCATATATGTCATTGCGGTATTTTCCTATTGCACCGAGATTGCAGAGAATGTATATGGCACCAAAGATAGCTCAACATATGAGATGGCATGCGGAAAGAGTACGTCGACAACATAATGTAATCAGTCATCCTGCAGATGCCGAAGCTTGGAGTCACTTTAACCGTGCTCACCCTACTTTCTCAAAAGAGTCGCGTAATGTAAGGCTGGGTTTATGTACTGATGGATTCAATCCATTTGGAGGTTCAGTGACTTCCTACTCTTGCTGGCCAGTTTTCGTGACACCATATAATATTCCGCCAAATATGTGCATGAAACGAGAGCATTTATTTCTATCATTATTGATCCCTGGTCCAAAAAGTCCTGGGAAAAAATTAGACATATATCTCAGGCCGTTGATTGATGAGTTGAAGTTGTTATGGACTGATGGGGTTACTACCTATGATGCATGCAGAAAACAAAATTTCACTATGAAGGCTGCATTGATGTGGACAATAAGCGACTTTCCTGCATATGGAATGTTATCTAGCTGGAGCACTCATGGAAAACTAGCATGTCCTTACTGTATGGACAGTTCCAAATCATTTGTACTTAAGCATGGTGGCAAGTCATGCTGGTTTGATTGTCATCGACGATTTCTACCAAGGGACCATCCGTTTAGAAGGCAAAAAGATGCATTCTTAAAGAACAGAATTGAATTGGAAGAAGCTGATTTTGAACGGTTGTCTGGTCCACATTTAGCAGCACGTGTACAGAACTTACCAGATATAGCACAATTGTCGAGCAGCACAAGACAACTCCCTGGAATGAACTGTTAGGACGGGTCCGGGGGTCTAAAATCTGAAATACCGGTCGGATGGCCGTGCCGGTCATTCCAATACGACCGGGGAGATGAAAGTGACTTGTCAGAACTGACGGAATCCAAATCGGATGCCCGGTTTGAGCTCGGCGCTCAAACTTCATTTTTAAAATACACTTAGTTCAAATGAACTGTTAGGACGGGGCATTTGGTTCTAAAATCTGAAATACCGGTCGGATGGCCGTGCCGATCATTCCAATACGACCGGGGAGATGAAAGTGACTTGTCAGAACTGACGGAATCCAAATCGGATGCCCGGTTTGAGCTCGGCGCTCAAACTTCATTTTTAAAATACACTTAGTTCAAATGAACTGTTAGGACGGGTCCGGGGGTCTAAAATTCGAAATACCGGTCGGATGGCCGTGCCGATCATTCCAATACGACCGGGGAGATGAAAGTGACTTGTCAGAACTGACGGAATCCAAATCGGATGCCCGGTTTGAGCTCGGCGCTCAAACTTCATTTTTAAAATACACTTATTTCAAATGAACTGTTAGGACGGGTCCGGGGGTCTAAAATCTGAAATACCGGTCGGATGGCCGTGCCGGTCATTCCAATATGACCGGGGAGATGAAAGTGACTTGTCAGAACTGACGGAATCCAAATCGGATGCCCGGTTTGAGCTCGGCGCTCAAACTTCATTTTTAAAATACACTTAGTTCAAATGAACTGTTAGGACGGGGCATTTGGTTCTAAAATCTGAAATACCGGTCGGATGGCCGTGCCGATCATTCCAATACGACCGGGGAGATGAAAGTGACTTGTCAGAACTGACGGAATCCAAATCGGATGCCCGGTTTGAGCTCGGCGCTCAAACTTCATTTTTAAAATACACTTAGTTCAAATGAACTGTTAGGACGGGTCCGGGGGTCTAAAATTCGAAATACCGGTCGGATGGCCGTGCCGATCATTCCAATACGACCGGGGAGATGAAAGTGACTTGTCAGAACTGACGGAATCCAAATCGGATGCCCGGTTTGAGCTCGGCGCTCAAACTTCATTTTTAAAATACAAGATGAAATTTGAACTTATATTGTGTGTGTGTATTTATATATATGAAAATGAGCTGGCTTAAACTATTGGCATACTCTTGTTAATGCTTGATTTCTTTATTAAGTCTTGTTAATGCTTGATTTCTTTATTAAGGATTTGATTATAATTTTTTTAAATGATATACAGGATCATCCGTCGCGAGATGTTGGACGAGACGACGACCAGGATGAGACATATGTGGAGGATTTGTGATTTTATTTTAGTTGTGTATGTTGTCATTTTATTATTATGGATGTATGATTAATTTGTGATTTTATTTTAATTGTGTGTAATTTGAGGTTCGTGGAGATTGTGATCCGTGTAGTTGATTTATTATTGTTTTATGAAATTGTTATTTATCAGGTGTTTGTATGTGATGAATTTGAGATTTGTCGATATTGTTGTCTGTGTAGTTGATTTTATATTTATGTTATGAATTTGTTATTTATCAGGTAATTTATTTATCAGTTTAAATAAATTTTTAAAAAAAAAATAATGTAAAATTAGCGACCGCATGGAGACTGAATTGCGACCGAATAGCGACTATACGTTATATTTCTTTTATTAAATAATTATACTTGGCGACCGACTGGCGACCGACTAGCCACCGAATCAATCCGATAGGTTAATTTTATTTTTAAAAATACAACAAATTTAGCGACCTACTGGCGACCGAATTGAGACCGAATAAATCCGATAGGTTAATTTTATTTTTAAAAATACAACATAATTCGAGACCGAATAGCGACCGAATTGAGACCGACTTAATCCGATAGGTTAATTTTATTTTTTAAAATACAACAAATGTAGCGACCGAATAGAGACTGAATAGCGACCGAATTATTAGCGACCGGTCAGGCGACCGATTATAATCGGTCTCTGGTAACGACTGATACTGCGACCGAATTATGTCGGTCGCCATATAGCGACTATTATATAGCGAACGACATATTCGGTCGCTAGATAGTATCTGTTCGGTCGCAATGCATATTTGCGACCGATCTACGACTGAATAGCGACCGCTAGGTCGGTCGCTATCCGCGATTTTTCTTGTAGTGCGCGGCGTGTGGGGATCCACCGCCTCCCCGCTCGCCCTCGTCTTCGAGCGGGACCGGTTTCTTCAAACCGGTCGAGTAAGTGCTCTAAACCCTTGCTCATTGTGCTTGTCTTTCAATGTTTGTTTCTTAGCTCCGCTGGTTGTGCGAGAGAGAGCCCGATCCTCAAGCCCCGTTGTCTTGAGTGATCACCGTGGGAAGAGTGAAACCGGTGCCCTTGGCACTTTGTCGGCCCCATTGAATTGGGTTCCACATCCTTTTGGGAATCAAGCTTTGGCCTTGCTGGCCCTCTACCAGCAAGGGCCCAACCCCACATCTTCACCTTGGCATTGCCAAGTTACCCCGGGCTTGGGTGAGCGACGAGAGAGCGGCGGCCCAAATTGGCCCATTTAGAATGCGAATGTGCTTGCTTGCTTAAGTCCAAGATTGTGTCACATCAGACTTGCTAGCCGGAGAGAGAGGGGATCAGGATAGAGGGGGGGTGGGATCTGGTCGATGGGGCCTGGGAGAGGGATTGTTGGGGGGGGGGGGGGTTGTTTAGGCGGGGAAGAGGGGCAAATACGTGGACAAAGAAGAGGAGTGATCCCATGATGTATTTTTTGTCATCTCTTTTGTCACCCATCTCTTGAATGGTTGATTAAGAAGTTGATTGGGAGCCAGTTCGACAACCTTGAACTTAAGGGCATCAAATTTAAATTCGATATATATTTTTTAAAAAAAATCGCATGTAATAATTCAGAAAAAAAATCGAGACATACTATTTCTCAGTGAGAAGCCACTGTCTTTGAATTTCAAAGATCGGCCCGGGGCAGGGGCAAACAAAAGGTCGTCCCCGAAGTGGCAGCGAGAGGCTCGTCCCCTGCGCCCCCCATCCCCCCATCCGCGAGTGTCCGGATAAAAGCCCGCTTGTCCCGATTCCCATGATCCGAGGTTTCAACCCCAATCACAAGACGCCACCAAGCCACGTTTCCGGGCCCACAGCTCTAACGTGTCTCTACATTCTTGGCGGTGCACCCTGAAATCTTTGTCCCGCCGTGTAACTTGCGCCGCGGAAAGCAGAGATCCAGATTCCAGCAGCAGTACGACATGCCGGCCCCGGAGGGTGCAGGACCCCAACATCCTAAACTTACCCGCGGAACACCTTAACGACACCCCCCTTAAGTCGGTTACCGTAGCGGTATAAAAGGCGACTCGCCAGAGAGGCTTAAAAAAACAGGAAAAATCAAATGAGCGGCAACCGCGACCGCACGAAAAAACCACCACCATAAACCCAAAACGAGAGAGAGAGAGAAAGGGACGAGGAGGAGTAGAGAGGGCGATGGCCAACGGCAACGTAACCACGGTCGTTATTGCTCTCACCACCCCTCGGGGCCGACATCCCCGGCGAGGATTCCCCGACGGCGAGCCGTCGCCGCCGTTCCCTCATCGCGACGGAGAGTGCTTCACCGACATGGAGGTGGCCGCGGCCCAGCAGCTGGTTCATCTCAGCGAGAGCAGCAGCGAGGACGTGGCGCTTCAGGCGGCGAGCCGCTCTTCCTCCGCCGGCTCCTCCTCGTCCGTCCCCTCCGTCAGCAACAAGCCACGACAGCCACCGCGTGCGACCGCGGACGTGGTCGCCGAGGACGACGAGGACGAGGAGGAGGGGATCTCCGCGGCGCCAGGCATCCGCAGGAAGCGGTACCGGTCGATCCGCGGTCTGTACGAGGTCACGAGCCCGATCGAGCGCGGCGGGGAGCGGCGGAGCGGGAAGAAGAATAGGTCGTAGCCCGCGGGCTTCCTCCTCGGTTCCGTTGGGGGAGCCTATTGTTCCTATCCCCGGGTGGCAATCCCAGTGTTTATGGCGGCTGCGATCGCCATGTACATAGACATAGGTACGCCTCCTCCGGCGCCGTCGCCGCATCACGGCGTTATAGGCTACGGCGCCGCGCTGTACATATTCTACGTATATGCTTCTTTCTCTCTTTGTACATTTTTTGTGATGTTTTGCCGTCACCGAGCTCGCGTAACCCCGCGTGTAGACTACGCGGCCGTCCCAAATTCCTCCGCCACCGGATCCACACGGCATCCGTCGACATTTGGGCGGTTCCGGCGGGGTCGCGTGCGAGGTTTTCCCATGCCTGCTTCCCGTTTTTGTTCTATTTCAAACTTGAACTAAGTTTGTCTGTTCTCCTCGTGTGCCTTCCGCGTTTTGGGGGTGGTGGAAGGGGGGTGTTGTGTGCAAGGTGGGGGTAATCTATCAAGTAAGCGGCCGGTCACCTTGTTTATGGTGATTGAAACGATAGCGAAGTGCTCATCTGGGTAAGCGACCGGTCATCTTGTTTATGGCCTCGGGGCAGCAACATGGAGGGGGATCCACAGCCACCTCCACGACACGCGGTGTTGTTGGTGGGCATAGCCAGGCCACGGTGCATGAGCACTGTGACCAGGATTCACTTTGTTTTTTTTCCCAATCGTTCTCGTTTTTAAAAATACTTCTGCTCTTCGTTTGTATTCCTGCTCACGAAGCAAATTTGAATTGTGAACTAGAAAATCTTCCGCTTCCATCTCGTTCGCATCGTGGCGCTCGATCGCCCCACTTGTGAAAGTGTGAAAATGTGAAAAGGACCTTACTTTGGGTTCAAATGGGTCGTTTGTTTTGACGTAAAAACACCTTAAAATATTATAAAATATTTATTTTATGTGTCACATAAATAATTATATTTTATAAAATTTTATACTATTTTAAGACAAAATAAACAACCTCATATTTAGAGAGAGAGATCTAAACCTGAGTTAGCTTTGTCCCATCCTACCAAATTGAGAGAGGGAGCACTTGTGGAAAACTGCCACCATGTGGCAGTGGCCTCGTGAAGAGCCTAGTAAGGCAAAGTAGTGTTACATAAGATAAGACCTCCGTACTTTTTTGTGGATGGGTTGCCATCTCGGCCATTCAGAATCTCTCACTTTCTGTAACTTTTTATTTTCTTCGAAATTAGTGGACATGAACCTGCTTCTATCCCAATTGTGTGTGAAGGCTTACTCATACTTTCACACATACTCCGGTTGTACCAGAAATTTAATGTCAATATTTATGGTTAAGAGTGCTTTGGGTTGTGGGGGTGAGGAGAGCTCGCATATTCGAATCTGAGAGGGGTTATACTTTGTTCATGTATTTGCACTATGTCTTGCTACTGTGATTGATAGAACCTAAAAAATATGCAGCATAAAAGACTAATGTCTATAATGACACATTCTGATCTTAGTTAGGTGTCAATCAATAAGGTTGTCTAGACTCTGAAGCTTACTCCTCCCTCTATTTATCAGTGACGCTATGCAACCTTTTTATAATGACAGTCACAGGTTTGTGTTAATACGTGCTAATAGTATGTAATATACATAATTGTGGGTTTGATTCCACTCTGCACCAAGCATACGGTGCATTATCACTGACCTTCGGATTATTTGCGGACGTTAGGCTGTTAGTTAGTGAGATTATTCGTCTCTGATTTATGAAAAATTGTGGAACACCAGTTTCAAGTCTTGGTTTTCCCGTTTCCCTCTCCGTATCCCCCTCGGTCCAGACCACTTGATCATATAACCACAAAAAAAGAAAAAAAGATGGATGTAGATGTAGATATATATGAAAGGAGTTTAACCTGCTTGCTTCCTCGTATGGTGGTACTGAAGCCGTTTGTTTTTATTTGTTGATCCATAGAGAAGCACGTTAGAATCACTACAAGAAAAAGTATTATTAGCGATAAATTATTCTGTCGCAAAGTAGAAACAGATTAGCGGTGAAAGGAAAATTTGTCGCAACATTGTGGAGTGCATGTTTTTTGAGACGTATTAACGACATAATATTTTCATCGTAAATTTACAACACGATTTGTGACGAATTTGCGTCGAAATATTTCCTTCGTAAATTTACCGACGTAATAGAGACGAACTATTTCTATCATATGATGTGGACATAAATTGATGGCAAATTAGCGAGCAAATAGTCCTATCGCAAAAGTAGAGGGATTAGTGACAGAAAATTTTATGTCGTGAAGAATTCTTGTACTTTAGAGATGGATTAGAGATGGAAGCGAGTCCGTCGCAAACGTACTTGAACTATAGTGATGGATTAGCAGTGGAATGCTATCTGTCACAAAAACTCCTGTATTTTAAAGACGGAATAAAGACGGAAACGAGTCCATCGCAAAGGTTCTACATTAGCAACGAATTAGAGATGGAAAGGAGTTCGTCCTAAATAACAAAGGGTTTTTTACATAAAAATCATTGTTAAAAGTGAATTTGTAAAAAAACTATTCTTAAAAATATACGAGCAGGTATATCAGTGAGTTAATTCAAATAGTGCATAAATGCCATTTAAGCGTGATTTTCTTACAAGTTGTTGGTAAAAAGAAGTGATATGCATGCAAATAAATATGGCATTTTTACACAATTCAGATTACACAGTGATATATCTGCTAATACATTTTTAGGAATATTTTTTTTGCAAATTCACTTTTAACAATGGTTTCCATGTAAAAAACCCAATAACAAAATATCACCCATCATTCGGATTTTGATCAGATTTTGATGGTCGCTTCCGGAACTACGAAGACTATCTTCAACTTCTTCTGCGGGAATCCTTGTTCGTCCATGGTCGGCTATTTAAATTCTTTAAGTGGACAATGCAGTTTTCTCCCGCTACGGATTCGCCCATTTTGCCGATTTGGATTGCTTTTCCGGGGCTTCCAGTTAATTTCTTCATAGAGCCGATGCTATGTTCCATAGCTGGTAATATTGGTCCGGTGTTGAAGATTGATCCTTCAACGTTAAATCTATCCAATACTATGGTTGCTCGGGTATGTGTGGAACTTGATGTTTCAAAGCCTCCTCCCTCTAGGGTATGAATAGGCTTCCCTGGCGGTGGTTCATGGCAAGATGTTATCTACCCTGAGCTCCCTGCATTCTGCTCAGCCTGCTCTCGTCTTGGTCATTCAAAGGAAGATTGTAAAGGAAATAGGATTGCGCCTCCTATGCCCAATAAGCTGGACCCTGCTCCTTGTCGTATTACTCCCAAGCCTAAAGTTATCCGGCAACCAGTTGTTTCTAAAAAGGATATTGATGTCACTACAGATCACATTGTGGACTCTTTACAATCCAATTCTGCTCATACTATGGCTATGGATGATCCGGTTCAATTGGAATCAACTAAGCTTCTTCAGCCTGCTATGGTTAATCGGGATAAGTATAAGTGTGTTTTTTCATTGGATGATGCTGCAGTACCGGATGAAGGTGTAAGCAGTCAACCTAATGCTCCTCTTGAAGGGTCCGTGTCTGCCCGGATTCCTTCCCCGCCTCCTTCAGGTTCTGGTGGACCAACTGAGGAGATGCAGTCTTTGTTAGTCCAGGGATCTAGTCATGATAATCAGTCGGCCGCAATTTCCACCTCAACGCCAAAGAATGCCTTGGTCACTACTCCTATGGAGCTCCCTTCAGCTCAAAGTCCTGGTTCTATGGGCGCTATTGCCCCTGTTCCTGAACTAGCAATTGTGGAATCCAATGTCTCCTTGGCTGACCAATATATCAATCCAGAGCCACTAATGATTTCTATTCAGCCAGAGAAGAATTTTGTTCGAAAATAGGAAATAGCCATTTCTACTGCTATTGACAATGCGCGGGTTATACAATCTGAGCGTCCAAATATGATTACTAGATCCATGACTAGATCTAGATCCTTGGGTAATATTCCTGATATTCTTCATACCTGATGAATTACATAATTTGGAATATTAGAGGCATTGGGAATGATATCTCCATTGGCCGTGTTAAGTTTCTCATTAACACATATAACATTGATTGTATTGTTCTTTTGGAGCCTAAGATTAATAACTGCAATGTGAATAGAATTTGTAGAAAACTGGGTATGTCTAATGCTGTAGCTAATGAGGATGATATGGCTCATATCTGGGTGCTTTGGAAGGATCCCTTTGATTTCTCAGTTGTTAACTGTGATGCTCAGCAGATCACTCTTCTCCAAACTAATTCTGTTCTGTCTGAATTCCATATTACATTTGTCTATGCTAAGTGCTCTATTGCTGAGAGGAAATGCCTTTGGGCCTCTTTAATTCAATCACATTCCCGCATCAATGGGCCTTGGTTAGTAGCGGGTGATTTCAATTGCATTCTTAATGTTGAGGAGAAGCTTGGTGGAAATTCTCCTAATTTGGGAGCCATATCTGATTTCAAGGAGTGTGTATCAGATTGTGCTCTCATTGATGCTGGTTTTACTGGTTCTAATTTTACTTGGCACAATAATCAATCCGGGTGCAGAGGCATTTGGGCAAGGTTGGACAGGGTTTTCATTAATGCTGCTTGGATGGCTTTATTCCCTATCTTTGTGGAGCACTTATCTAGGGAAGCATCAGACCACGCCCCCTTACATGTGAAACTTCTTTCACATAACAGGTTCAAAAGTAGGTTCTATTTTCAGAAAATGCGGACTTACCATGGTCAATTTTTAGAGGATGTTAAGAGATGCTGGAATATTAATCCTTTAGCTTCTTCTCCCACTACTTCATTTTATCTCAAACTGAAATACCTGAGGAATATGCTTAGGGTCTGGAACAAACAGATCTTTGGCAATGTTCACTTGAATCTGGCTCAAGCTGAAGATGTTGTTCTTAAGGTAGAGTATATTTATGATTTACAGCCTACTGACTCAAATTCGGCTGCTTTGGATGAGGTCAAGTCTACTTTATTTGAAAAACTTCTTCAACAAGAGTGTTTTTGGAAACAAAAGTCTAGGATCGATGGCTTCTTGAGGGGGACAGAAACACTAAGTTCTTTCGTTCTACCACTATGGCTAACATGCGAAAGCAGATTATTTCTCAACTCCGAGATTCTAATGGTATACTTACATCAAACCTTGAAGAAATGAAAAATATTGCAGTTGTCCATTTCCAGCAGGCTTTCTCATCTCAAGACCATTATATAGAGGATAATTTCTTGGACTGCATCCCTCGGTTGGTTAATCAGTATGACAATGATTATCTTTGTGCCCCTCCCACTGAATCTGAAATTCATGATGCTATTTTTAAACTTTCCCCGGATAGTGCCCCTGGGCCTGACGGATTCACTGGAGCCTTTTACCAAAAAGCATGGGATGTCATTGCTTGTTCTCTTGTTAGCGCTGTTCAGGAGTTTTTCTACTATAGGCAAGCTCTGCCCAGGAGTGTCACCTCCACTTTGGTTGCTCTCATCGCTAAAAGGCCAAATGCAAATGATATTTCTGATTTCAGGCCAATTAGACTGCAATTTTTTCTACAAAATCATCTCTACAATCATTAATAGCAGGTTAGCTACTATTCTTCCTAAGATCATTTCTTTAGAGCAGTCTGCTTTTGTTAAAGGTAGACAAATTGTGGAAAACATAGCCCTTGCACAGGAGCTGGCTTCTGAGTTGGGTAAGAAAACTAGGGGTTCAAATGTTATGTTCAAACTTGACATGGCCAAAGCATATGATAGATTAGAATGGAAGTTTCTTTTTTCTATTTTACACAAATTTGGTTTGAGCAACCAGTTCATCTGTCTTATTGAAAAAATGGTTAGCAATTGTTGGTTCTCTATTCTGCTAAATGGGGATTCAGCAGGCTTTTTCAAATCCTCAAGAGGTGTCCGTCAGGGTGACCCCATTGCACCTGCACTATTCATCATAGCAGAGGAAGATTTGAGCAGGTCTCTTAAAGAAGCATTCACCAGTGGCCGTGTAGAGTGGTTTTCAGTTCCCCGTGGCTGCCCCAATATTTCTCACCTTTTATTTGCTGATGATACTTTGATCTTCAGTAAAGCAAATGTTATTTCGGTCAGGAATCTGATTAATGTTCTCAGCGTTTATGAAAGAGCATCGGGACATCTTATTAATGTCTCTAAAAGTGGGTTTTTTATACACCCAAAGGCTAATGCAACTGTTGTTAAGCGGGTTCAGGATAACACTGGTTTCACTAGACACACTTTCCCACACAAATTCTTGGGCTTCCCTTTAGTGATTGGCAGATGCAAGAAAATATACTTTGCTGGCTTAATAAGCTCTATCCAGAAGCGGATTTCAGGATGGAAATCAGCCCTTCTTTCACAGGGAGCGAGGCTTGTTTTAATCAAGCATGTTTTGTCTTCATTACCAATTTGTTCTTTAACTTCTTCTCCATTGCATATTGGTACTCATCAAGTGTTAGAGCAGTCTTTTGCAAATTTCTTTTGGGGGTCTTCAACTTATGGTAATAAGAGGCATTGGAGATCCTGGAAATCTATCTGCAAGCCGATACACCAGGGTGGCCTGGGTATCATGTCTCTCAGATGTATGGAAACTGCTTTGAGGGTAAAAATGTTGTGGCAGGCTCTGCATTCAAAGACTTTGTGGGCAGAATTTTTTAAAGCTAAATATATCCGACACAAACATTTATCAGATGTCCAATTCAAGAACATGAATGGCCTAGCCCGAAGGAGTTGGACCAATGCAAAAGACCTCATCATTCAGTACAAAAGAGTTGTTGTTGGGAATGGCAGTCAAACAAACTTCTGGTATGACAATTGGTTTGCAAATTATCATATGGCTGATATTGTTCCTACTCACTGCATCCCAAATTAAAAGGTGACTGTCAGGGATTTTTTAATGTAGCCGAACAATGAAGAACTCAATTTGCTTGAAAGGGTTCTTCCATCTGATATCAGCAAAGCAATCAGAAATGTTAAATTGAATCAGGAGCATGATTTGGAGATTTGGAGTCTCTCATCTTCGGGGAAGTGCAATGTTGCATCCACATATAAAGCAAGCTGCAGCAATACCACCCTCCAGACTTCCATCCCTTGGGCCAGGATTTGGTCTAATTGGTTACCCACCAAAATGTCTGTACATCTCTGGAGAATCATTCAAAATTGCCTCCCTGTTGATTCCTCTGTCCAACGAATAGGTGTTCCTCTTTGCTCTAAATGTCATTGCTGCAAACAGTCAAAGGTTGAAGACATAAACCATTTATTTGTTAAAGGTGATGTTGCTACTCAGGTTTGGTCTTATTTCAGATCTATTGGATTGCAACTTGAAGGTAGATCAACTACTGCTCTTAATCTGAATTCCATAACCAGAAGCCAGCAGAAATCTTTATTTGGTCTCTTTACCCAGTCTGTTATTGGCTACGGCATGTGGGAACTTTGGACTGCTAGAAATCTTGCCAAATATGAAGGTAAAAATATCTCCAAGCAAAGTCTTATACACAAAATCTCTTACATGGTGAAGCAAACCTATACAGTAGCCGACCTGAAGGAATTTAATCATAGCAAAAGAAAAATTATGCAAGATTTTGGGATTAACATTGTCACTCTGGCCGACAGCCTCCTAAGATCATTAAATGGATTTGCCCACCTTGGCCATTCCTAAAATTAAACACTGATGGGGCAGCCAAGAAAAATTGTGATTCAGGTGGAGGTGGTGTAATCAAAGATTATAAAGGGAATACTCTTCTTGCCTTTTCTCATTACTATGGAAAGACTAATAGCATTATTGCAGAAGCCCGAGATCTTCTTGATGGTGTCAAGTACCTTCGCACATTGGATAACAAGTCAGCTCTCATTGAATGTGACTCCCAAATACTTGTACAGATCATCAAAAAACAAGTCCACTGTCCATGGTCCATCCTTATTTATGTCAGAGAAATCTGGAGTATCATTTCACAGCAGGATACCATCACTCACATTTACAGAGAAGGGAACACTGTGGCATATTCTTTAGCTTCGTTAGCTTGCTCTTTGAAATGTAATTCTTTTTTCTCCTTTCACGAGCTTCCCTCATCTATAAAGGGTGCAGCCCGTCTTGATAATCTAGGCTTGCCTAGCATCAGACTGATGTAAATGTATTATTTTTTTCTATGGTAATAAAATTTACCTCCTAGAGATTAGATGGTGGAGTGGCTCTTCCCTTTACCGCTGGCAAGGGGTGCACTCTCCCATCTATCCCTAGGCAGGGCTTCTCCTAAAAAAAAATTGGGAGGAAATCCAACGATCTGATCTTGATTAGATTTATATTGAAAGAAAATATAAATGATCAAATGTTGATTAAACTTAAATCTAATGGTCAGATTTAGATCAGAAATAAATTCAACGATCGAATCTTGATCAACATTAGATCAGAAGCAAATCCAATGCTCGGATCTTGATCAAACTTAAATTCAATAGTCAATTTTTGATTTGGAGTAAATCCAAAAGTCAAAGCTTGATGAACTTTAGATCGAGAGTAAATCTAATGGTAGGATCTTGATCAACTTTAGATCGAGAGTAAATCCAATGATCGAACCTATCGAAAAAATAAAAATAAATCCAACGATTGAATCTTGATCAGCTTTAGATCGAGAACAAATCGAACGATCAGATCTTGATCAGACTTTAATTCAATAGTTAGATTTTGATCGGGAGCAAATCTAACAGTCGAATCTTGATCAAGTTTAACTCTAATGATTAAATCTTGATCAAACTTACATCCAATCATCATATCGATCAAAGTTAAAACCAACTGTCAGATTTCGATCGGGAGCAAAATCTAATGATCAAATCTTCATGTAACTTAAATCATTTAAAGGTCAGATCTTAATTAGGAGAAAATATAATGGTTGGATCTTAATCAAACGATCAGATCTTGATCCGGAGCAAATCCAACAGTCGAATCTTGATTAAACTTAAACCTAATGGTAAGATTTTGATAAAAGTTAAATCCAATGACCATATTTTGATTGGGAGAAAGTTAATCCAATGGTCATATCATATTTAAATTTAAATCTAACGGTCAGATATTGACCAAACTTAAATCAAATGGTCAGATTTCGATATGGAGTAAGATCAAATAGTCAGATCTTGATCTTAGTTAATCCACCGATCAGATCTTAACCGGGAGATATCTAATAGTCGGATCTTCATAATGTTGAGTTGGATATCATTTACAATGTCATCAACCAAGAAATATAACGAAGGACAATATTACAGAGGTGAAAAATTAGTTCCTAGCCCTCGTACCACACTTTTAATATTTATTTGCTTGGGGAAGATCGTCCGGCATCTGTGGAAGCCTGCAATCACCAGAGAAAGGGCGTCAGAAGGAGCCCTGGGCGTTATCCCATGGGACAACCCTCCGATGCTTAAGTCAGCACTCTGGGAGATAGAGAATGAGGAAGAACAGGTGAGGGAGAGAGAGACGAAGGTCGTTTATGCAAGCCTGGAGGGACGGATAGTCTTCCAGAAGAGTGCTCGCCGTATCCAGTGGGCGCTTGGAGAGTGCTCGCTGGGCGGTAAGGGTGCTCGGAAGACAGCCTGTGCTCTCGTTCGTGGATTCCACTCCCGAGGGGTGGACAGTCGAGGCCTCTCTTTCTGTGGTAGTAAGTCGATTCTCCTATCTCTCTCCATCTGAGTCTCTTCATCTGAGTCTCTGTCTGTCTATGTGTGTGTCCGTCGAAGGCCTATTTATAGGGGTTGTCCTAGTGGGGAGGGCCTGTCCCTTAGCAGGGAAGGGCGCAAGTCGTAGAGTAATGCCTCCCCGCGATCGTGGGGAGTTTCCTATTGCGGGTCCGTTCCTCTGGAGTCTGGCGGTTTTTTAGTGAGTCTTATGGCACCTGTGAGGCGTGCTCGCCCTTAGTGGGGTTGAGGCCGACGTCGTGAGAGGTAACGTTTGGTCGCCGGAGGGTCATCCGACAGCCGTTGCGCCTGCGCTGATGCCCTTCGTGCGTTGGCAAATCTAAGGACTATCCATCATGGGCTATCCGTTGTGGGCTGCGGTTGTTAGGGGACCGTTGCGTGCATTGTAGAGGTCTGGCCGAAGCTGGCCTAGCGAAATGGGCCTTATATGGGCCGAGCCGATTTTACCCTCCTCAAATATAATCAATATTTAGAACATCTTTCTTTGAATATCAACCTAAAGACATTGTTTGCAATGTTGCTATTTTTGTTTTTTATGTTGTCTTTATTACACATTTATTTCTATAACAATTGTCATTATAATAATTATGAGAGTATTGTAGAGGCAGGAAAGTGATTCCTAGTTCTCTAATCACACATTTAAGATTTATTTGTTGGGAAAGATTGACCAGTCACCCGTGGAAGCCTGCAAACACCATAGAGATGACGTCATAAGGAGCCATGGGCATTATCTAAGAGGACAACCCTCCAATGCTTAAGTCAGAAATGCACTTTGGAGAGGACTATAAGGAGGAGAGGGGGGAGAGAGAGCTTAAGAATAGCGTGGACAAGCCTGTGCGTAGGAACAAGGGCTTCTGGAGTGCTTAGAGAGCCTGGAGAGTGCTCGATGGGCGAAGGCTTCGTCTCTCTCTACATGTCTCTCTTTCTGTCTGTTGGTGTGTCTATCTCCGTCTGTGTGTGTTCTCTTGTGCATCTGATTGAGGGTCTATTTATATGGGTTGCCCTCGTGGCGAGGGCCCATTCCTCAATTGGGAAAGGGCGTAGGTCATAGGGTGATGCCCCCTTGATCGTGGGGAGAGTTACCCATTGTGCACCTATCTCTTCGAGAAGAGGGTCCTCGTGGCAAGAATCTCGACATTGTGGGCGTGACCTCATCCCTGTTGGGAAGGGTCTACAATGGTAGAGGCAACGTTTGGCCACTGGCGAGTTCTTTGACGCCCAGGATGCTCAGATCAATCTTGCCCGTGGGCTGGTGAATCCCCTATAGGCCTCAATTGGGCCACCCGGCTTAGGCTGCAGACCGTCGAGCAGCCTTTCTCTGACCTGATTGGGCCGGGCCGCCATGGGCCTGGCACTATTGGGCCGCACTGGGCCTGGTCAAATTTTACTCTCCTCACTAGACTCTCTGGTGCCGAGCACACTCGGGGTCCGAGAGGAACTCCCAACAGGCCAGCCAGGGGAGGCTTTCTAGGAGGATCCCTTTGCACTGTTTGGCACCCTGGCACATGGATCCCGCCACCTGTCATAGTTCTTGGCTCACAAGGCAGCCTTCGTTAGGGTGTTAGATGACATCACCACCATCATGGCGCGGCCATTCTTTGCCTGGAAAGGTGGGCATGATGGCCACTTGGGTTTCCCGCTACAAACCTCGATGGTCGTGGTTGCTTTTCTGCCCGTGTGATCCCTCAAGGCGGCCACTTCGCCTTCTCGATTTAGAAATAAAGGCGAAAGGGCTTCTGGAGATGTTTTATCTATCCCTTTCGTCTCCAGCGTACATGTTCGTCGCATCCCCTACTGTGGAACGTGTCATATAGACATGTTTTGAGATAAAAATTCAATTCATATGATAATTAGGGGAAAGGGAGCATGTGATGCTCCTAAGGGAGTGTGATCGCCAGAGGGTGTGGATGCCCTCAAAATAGGAGAATGTGATCGCGTAAAATACCTAGTAAGCGGGAGAGATTGGGTTCTTTTCTTCCTCCTTCAATCTGCTGGCCGATGAAGTGGGTCTTTACTTTGATTACCTTGAAAAGAAAGCACAAACCGGGAAAAATAAACCGGATTAGCCAAGTGTAGTATCAAATTCTTAGTGTGTAAAATGATGTGAAATTATGTATGAACACACCTTTTGGTGGGTTTTTTGATGAGGGCATCTCACGACACTCCCTCTAGCTCGGGTCGCCTGCACACTCTTGATGTGGACTGACTGTGATCCACACTTGTTATCTTCATTTCCTTAGTTTCATTTTATGTATTTTCCTTTTATTGAGTCCTATCATTGTATTTCTCTTTATTAAGTCATGTGGTTCTAGTCTATTTCCCTTGGTATGCTTAATTGGGCCTTATTACCTTAGTTATGGGCCCATTAGGTTGAGTCTAGGATATGCCCGGTCTTTTGTCTAATTGTCAAGGGTACTATGGTCATGTAAAGAGTGGATGCCTATAAATAGGCCTCCCCTCCCTCTCATTGAAACAACTTTGATGAATATTGAAAGGCATTTGCCATCTCCATCTCAATATCTCCCTCTCTCTCTCTCTCTCTCTCTCTCTCTCTCTCTCTCTCTAACTATCACTCTCTCTAAGTGGGTTGTGCCCCCTTTCTCTCTCCTCCCCACCCCAAATTCAAAATTCATTCTCTCTCCTCCCTATTCACCCCTCATTAAGGCCCCTTCCCCTTCCCCATGCATTCATTCAATTCCCCCTCCAACCCCTAGGTGGAAACCCCTTCTCCTAGGCACCTTTCCACTCTCCCAAGCAACCCTCCCTCTTCCCAAGGCTAAATTAACCTCTCCCAAAGCCCAAATTCGAATTTTCCTCTCCCTAGGGCTGTGCCCTTCCATCTCCCCACCTCCTAAACCACCCTAGGTCGAAATCCATCTCCCCCCAATAGCCAAGTTCGTCCCCCATCCTCCTCTCACACTCACCCTCTCTCTAGTGCACCTCCACCCCCCCATCTCCACCCCTAGCTGCTCCAGCCCCCCTCTCCATCTACCCCTGCCACTCCAGACCCTCCATAAGCCCTAGCCACGTCCTTCCCATATCCACAAACCATCAGCCATCCCCCCAATCTGTGCTAACTCCCTTTGCCCCTCCCCTTGTTCTTGCAAGTTGCAGCTTCAAGTAGCAGGTCGCAGGCAGCAGAGTAAGGCCCTGAAGTCGTGTCATCCCTGGCCGGTCCCTGCTCCTCCTGGTGGCAAGGCCTACATCTATGGAAAGGTTGTCCAGAGAGCTTCCAAGGCGAGGTGGTTTCGTCGGCATCCGAGCTCCGAGCAGTCCACAGCGGCCGATCTCCCTCGACTGCGCAGAAGAACCCAGGCAGAGAACCAGAGCGAGAGTGGAAGCTCGGCCACGACGAACCCTTTGGGATTCAGATCAAGCTTTATTCAGTAAATTCCTTCCCTCTCAAGTCCTCTTTCATCTTCAAGAAGCAGAGTTGCATTTGGACATCGACATCGAAAGTTACGAATTTTCTACTCCAAGTGTGTCAGGTCAGTTTACAGGAGTAAGAACTGACATCCCTCCACTCATCTGATCGTCCAGGTCTTCTCCGACATCTGCCGACCCCGCCGTTGGCACCGACAGAAAGAAGACTCGACCACGGTTCCAACGGTTCAGGTCTTGTACCCATCAGAGCTTTGTGGAGATCATGGCACCCTCTGCAACCAGCCCCATTGTTCTGCACCAGACAGAGGCAGAATAAACCAGTCCGGTTGCAGACTCTGCCACGGCCAGCTGGTGAAGGCTCTGAGCGCCATTTTTGGAGGAGAGAAACTACATCTAGTTAGATGCCACCTCGAAGAAGAAGGGACTCAATCGGCCACCGGAACCCCCTTTTCCAATTTTCTTCGTCGCAGAGGGCAGACTGCCCCATGTGATCCCAGGTTAGACCAGTCCACACTCCTCTAGTCACCCCTCTCTCCACCGACATCAGATTGCATCCCCGTCAACTCCGGCTCGAAGCTACCCCGATCACGATCGCGTCACCACCAGTTTCATTCCAATCGGAGTTTGGGAGAGCCTATAGTGACTTCTGTAACCTACTGCTTCAGTCCGGTACCAGCCGGAGACCAGACGCTGGTGCCCTGTTCCAGTCGCCGGTGCGGTCAGCCCCAAGAATCAAAGCTTCCCCAAAAATTCAAACTTCATCCCCTGTCAGTTGGTAAACTTTTGGCGCTGGTCTCGTCAAGATCCGAGCTCCGTGGAGCCCGTGGCAGCACCGTCTCCGACTGTCTGTCCAGCGAACCTGAAGCAAGGCAGAACCGGTGGAGCTCGGAAGATAACGTTTTCATTGCGTAATCCCCACCCCGCTTGGCCGGCTGAAGGCTCCTCCCTGCGTGGAGGTAGTTTTGGATGTACTAAGTCTAATCCTTACCCCAAGATCACCCCTCCTGTGCGAGGCGTAGTGTTGTACATCATTGCATTTTCAGGTCAAGCTACATCGCCGCGGCGATCGGTTGTATACCCTTGCCTCCCGGCGCGCCCTCGTCTCCGAGCGGGATCGGTGTCTTCACACCGATCAGGTGAGCGTCTGATATCTCCTTAGTTGCCTTCATTCTGCAAGTTTAGTATTGCTTTGATTGCCCGTCGGCGGTGAGAAGAGGGCCCGTACTTATATGCTAGTTTGTTAGTGTCCACCGCGGACCGTGAGAGAGTGCCACCCACACCCCGCCCAGCGGGCCAGCCACCCACGAATTTGGGGAATCCTAGGCCCTTTGGGGTCAGACTAAGCAAACTAAGTCCTTTAGAGTCATTGGGTCCCGCCTCGGACCCTTGCCATCATCCCCCGGCCCCGCCGGGTGATCGCGTGTGCCGTGTGAGTAAGACGCTATTGTGAGAATCATTGGAGAGCTTGTATGCTTGGGGATCTTGGTCCTAGGTTGTCCATTATATATTTAGTCATCCTAGGGCTGTTTTACATCAAGTGGTATCAGAGCAAGTCATTGACTTGTCTCTATCAAGTCAAGTCCTAGGACATGTCTATGCATTTAGAGTCATCAAGTGCATCACTCTTGCTCCCTAGTATGGCCACCTCATATCGACCTTACCAATCGGCCCACTCCATAAGTCCAAGCCACCAAGAGATGCCTACCACTAACACCCATAACTTCCCTGGCCATGTCAGTTACCTCATAAAAACCTTGACCCATGCCAATGGCAAGCTTGATAGCATATCTAGACGACTTGACAAACTAGAAGAAAATTGGCCCGCCCCAAGGAAGAATGATAGTAGGCCTCCTCCCTCACCTCTCACCTTTGATGGGACTCATCCTAATGAGTATTTAGAATGGGAGGCTTCCATGGACCATTGCTTCACTTGGCATCCCATGACCGATAACGAGAAAGTCCAATTTGCCAAATCACAACTTACCAAACGGGCTCAAACCTATTGGCTACAAATTGTCGGGCTAAGGATAATTAGAAGGGAAGATCCCATCACCACTTGGGTAAACATGAAGGAGCAACTTAGGGCTAGTTATGTGTCCCCTTCCCATTCCGAACACCAAAGTTCAAAGAACATTTCAACTCCTTCATTTCCCCTTGGCCAACCCAAGACCCTAATCACACATTCCCCACCATTTTCCACCTCTCCTACCCCAACCACCACATCTACACCCTACCTCCAAGTCCTCACCACAACCATATGTCCCCATACTCAATTGGACTCCATGTCCACCCCTCCACCTAGGCCCATAATGGCCACCAACCCCAAACCAAAATCCCCTCACCAAAACCGCACCCCACTAGCCCCCTTGGCCACCACCGCAACCTCACCATCGTCCCCAAAAAGGGACACATCTCCCAAAACCAATCATCCCAAATCTCCTCACCCAACCCACCTTCCACTTCCCACCCCAATCCTACCCCAATTTAGGCCTCCACTACTTCCACTCCCAATTCCAACCCACATCCGACCTTGCTCACCTCCTCGGGTGCACCATGCTTCGACTAACACCAACCCACCCACCATAGACCTTCCTACCCCATTGTCCTTAGGAGTTGCAACCCACACACCTACCCAAGAGGAGAAGGATACCAATTCGGATCCACCTCCCAAAATCAAGGAAATCCAAGGGCCACACAACTCACCCACCACTCCTAGCCTAGTTCCTCAAGAGCTATACATCCTTCCCCATGACACCATCACCATAGATAAGTCCGTACTCCAATGGCTCAAGCGAGGCCTCACCATTCCTAGTTCACAACCAAACCACATACCCATGGGACATCAATCCCAAATCATTCCCACTCAGCCTCATGTCACTTATCAAACCTCTTATTGTGTAGAAGATTTGGGAGACTTAGTGAACTACCTACATTGGCAAGTCCACTTGACCGATATGCTAGCCATGAGGCCATCGGAGTCGAGCACCATTAGCCTAGCTTACCCCACCGTTGGCTCCATCACTTCCATCTACACCAATGGCCAATTTACAAGTGAGATCATACTCCTTCTTCCCATGGAGGAGGAACCCATCCTAGTCTACTCTCCAACAATTGAGATCCCAAGTGCTTTGATTGGCCAACCCCTTAGCAACCTTGGCCCAAACATTTTGGAGGAGGATGACTCACCATTTGAGGACCTTGAGGACATGGAATACCCCTACCTAGGTAACCCTTACCATGATCCCTTTAATCCCTTCCTAAGGGAGCCTAGATCTCCATGTAACCCACTCCCCCTATTCACCACCCACCTCACCCTACCCGAATCGCCCATGTCAACCCAAACTCCTCCCTTCCTAGAATCGGGTTACACCATGAGAGCCTTGACTTTAGGTAACAAACACCTTGGGATTGATGAAGTACCCCACCCCATAACCACCTTCGTAGATCCCTTCGACCCATTCACGTGGACGCTCAAAAGTCATCCCACATCTATGCACATGGAGGTCACCTTTGAGATAAACATGCATGTGTCTAGGCCTACCACATCATTTGACATGATTCATAAGTCGGGTACATTCATTCACATCACCCACATGTCAAGTAGGCTGTATAAGAGGACCATATTCGGATGTATTGGCCCACCTTCATTCATCATGAGTCTTAAGCATGAGAGGAGCATACATGGATGTTCGGGTCCCCCGACATTTGTCACACCCATGCATAAAAGGTTCATCTATGGATGTCCCGGCCCTCCTAAAACTGTCACAGTCTTCATAGCATCAAAGTGTGATCGGTCTACATTTGGCTGCCCAGGTCCACCTTGGCATACCATGCGTTTCACACCAACATCGCATCATCGTGCATGGCATACGCATTCTCGCAAGCATATAGGAAAGATCAATGAGGCTTACAAAAGGCGGGCAGATGCTCATCGGCGCCACTGCGAGTTCCAAGTGGGAGACTCGGTGATGGTGAGGACGGAGCGGCTCCTTCCGGGACCTGCCTCCAAGTTAAGGGCACGGGGTTCGGGACCCTTTCAAATTCTGAGACGACTTGGCAGTAATGCTTATGAGCTAGACCTACCTGAGAGTTTTGGGGTACACCCTACTTTCAATGTGGCGGATCTGGTACCCTACAAGGGCCCCGCGGTGGAACCCAGTGAGGATCTTGAGCTTTTACCCCGCCTTGAGAGGGACACTTCCGGAGGGACTCCACCTTCTAGCTTGAGAGACCGACGAGAGCAGATAGAGGCAATACTGGATGAGCAGAGTATCATTGCTAGGCATAAGGTGTATCAGTGCTACCTGGTTAGGTGGAAGAACCGTCCCCCGATAGAGGACACGTGGGTGAGTCGGGAGGATCTGCCGCGCTTGGACCCCGACATACTGGAGCATTACGACAGCCAAGCGGACCCATACTCGACGGGGTCGAGTTCTCCCCACCCCGGGGGATTTGATGAGGGCATCTCACGACACTCCCTCTAGCTCGGGTCGCTTGCACACTCTTGATGTGGACTGACTGTGATCCACACTTGTTATCTTCATTTCCTTAGTTTCATTTTATGTATTTTCCTTTTATTGAGTCCTATCATTGTATTTCTCTTTATTAAGTCATGTGGTTCTAGTCCATTTCCCTTGGTATGCTTAATTGGGCCTTATTACCTTAGTTATGGGCCCATTAGGTTGAGTCTAGGATATGCCCGGTCTTTTGTCTAATTGTCAAGGGTACTATGGCCATGTAAAGAGTGGATGCCTATAAATAGGCCTCCCCTCCCTCTCATTGAAACAACTTTGATGAATATTGAAAGGCATTTGCCATCTCCATCTCAATATCTCTCTCTCTCTCTCTCTCTCTCTCTCTCTCTCTCTCTCTCTCTCTCACTATCACTCTCTCTAAGTGGGTTGTGCCCCCTTTCTCTCTCCTCCCCACCCCAAATTCGAAATTCATTCTCTCTCCTCCCTATTCACCCCTCATTAAGGCCCCTTCCCCTTCCCCATGCATTCATTCAATTCCGCCTCCAACCCCTAGGTGGAAACCCCTTCTCCTAGGCACCTTTCCACTCTCCCAAGCAACCCTCCCTCTTCCCAAGGCTGAATTAACCCCTCCCAAAGCCCAAATTCGAATTTTCCTCTCCCTAGGGCTGTGCCCTTCCATCTCCCCACCTCCTAAACCACCCTAGGTCGAAATCCATCTCCCCCCAACAGCCAAGTTCGTCCCCCATCCTCCTCTCACACTCACCCTCTCTCTAGTGCACCTCCACCCCCCCATCTCCACCCCTAGCTGCTCCAGCCCCCCTCTCCATCTACCCCTGCCACTCCAGACCCTCCAGAAGCCCTAGCCACGTCCTTCCCATATCCACAAACCATCAGCCATCCCCCCAATCTGTGCTAACTCCCTTTGCCCCTCCCCTTGTTCTTGCAAGTTGCAGCTTCAAGTAGCAGGTCGCAGGCAGCAGAGTGAGGCCCTGAAGTCGTGTCATCCCCGGCCGGTCCCTGCTCCTCCTGGTGGCAAGGCCTACATCTCTGGAAAGGTTGTCCAGAGAGCTTCCAAGGCGAGGTGGTTTTGTCGGCATCCGAGCTCCGAGCAGTCCACAGCGGCCGATCTCCCTCAACTGCGCAGAAGAACCCAGGCAGAGAACCAGAGCGAGAGTGGAAGCTCAGCCACGACGAACCCTTTGGGATTCAGATCAAGCTTTCTTCAGTAAATTCCTTCCCTCTCAAGTCCTATTTCATCTTCAAGAAGCAGAGTTGCATTTGGACATCGACATCGAAAGTTACGAATTTTCTACTCCAAGTGTGTCAGGTCAGTTTACAGGAGCCAGAACTGACATCCCTCCACTCATCTGATCGTCCCGGTCTTCTCCAACATCTGCCGACCCCGCTGTTGGCACCGACAGAAAGAAGACTCGACCACGGTTCCAACAGTTCAGGTCTTGTACGCATCAGAGCTTTGTGGAGATCATGGCACCCTCTGCAACCAGCCCCATTGTTCTGCACCAGACAGAGGCAGAATCAACCAGTCCGGTTGCAGACTCTGCCCCGGCCAGCTGGTGAAGGCTCTGAGCGCCATTTTTGGAGGAGAGAAACTACATCTAGTTAGCTGCCACCTCGAAGAAGAAGGGACTCAATCGGCCACCGGAACCCCCTGTTCCAATTTTCTTCGTCGGAGAGGGCAGACTGCCCCCTGTGATCCCAGGTTAGACCAGTCCACACTCCTCCGGTCACCCCTCTCTCCACCGACATCAGATTGCATCCCCGTCAACTCCGGCTCGAAGCTACCCCAATCACAATCGTGTCACCACCAGTTTCATTCCAATCGGAGTTTGGGAGAGCCCATAGTGACTTCTGCAACCTACTGCTTCAGTCCGGTACCAGCCAGAGACCAGACACTGGTGCCCTGTTCCAGTCGCCGGTGCGGTCAGCCCCAAGAATCAAAGCTTCCCCAAAAATTCAAGCTTCATCCCCTGTCAGTTGTTAAACTTTTGGTGCTGGTCTCGTCAAGATCCGAGCTCCGTGGAGCCCGTGGCAGCACCGTCTCCGACTGTCTGTCCAGCGAACCTGAAGCAAGGCAGAACCGGTGGAGCTCGGAAGATAACGTTTTCATTGCGTAATCCCCACCCCGCTTGGCCGGCTGAAGGCTCCTCCCTGCGTGGAGGTAGTTTTAGATGTACTAAGTCTAATCCCTACCCCAAGATCACCCCTCCTGTGCGAGGCGTAGTGTTGTACATCATTGCATTTTCAGGTCAAGCTACATCGCCGCGGCGATCGGTTGAATACCCTCGCCTCCCGGCGCGCCCTCGTCTTCGAGCGGGATCGGTGTCTTCACACCGATCAGGTGAGCGTCTGATATCTCCTTAGTTGCCTTCATTCTGCAAGTTTAGTATTTCTTTGATTGCCCGTCGGCGGTGAGAAGAGGGCCCGTACTTATATGCTAGTTTGTTAGTGTCCACCGCGGACCGTGAGAGAGTGCCACCCACACCCCGCCCAGCGGGCCAGCCACCCATGAATTTGGGGAATCCTAGGCCCTTTGGGGTCAGCCTAAGCAAACTAAGTCCTTTAGAGTCATTGGGTCCCGCCTCGGACCCTTGCCATCATCCCCCGGCCCCGCCGGGTGATCGCGTGTGCCGTGTGAGTAAGACGCTATTGTGAGAATCATTGGAGAGCTTGTATGCTTGTAGATCTTGGTCCTAGGTTGTCCATTACATATTTAGTCATCCTAGGGCTGTTTTACATCATTTTTAAACCCCTAGGAGGAGTGTAGGATGGAGAATATGAATGCAAAGAGCTATCTAAGTGATTAATATGAAGCTAGCAAGATGAGTAATGTGTGGGTGATGAAAGTAATGAAAACATGCACTTGAACAATATAAGAGAAAAGCTCCTCCTTCTGCTCCGGTAAGCAAGACAGAGGAAAACCGGTTGGACACTTGAATGGCAATCGCTAGGAGCGACGAAACAAAGCACAAAGTGGTACGATGCGCTTAAACCGTGGGGGTTCTTAGGTTGATTCTTCAGGATGTCTCTCTTCGTACGTGAGAGCATAAGGAGGGTATTTATAGTGGTTGAAGGGAGATCAAAGGGAGGAAGGGCCAGAGACCCCTTTCCAAAGGTGAATAGGGTGTTAAATAATAGCAATGCTCAATCTGGGAAGGTATAATGCCATTCGGACATGAAATAGAAATCACGACCGGATCACGGCCGTCATTCTCAAACAGCGCCCAAGGGTCAGTTGCCTATTATGTTTAAAAATTCAGACTTTCCATATTTAAAAATGAGAAACGCGTCCAATAGACGGGTGCTTTTCAAAAAAGGTGCCCCACTAGAGGGCGTGAATTTCATGAGTTGATTTTAAATTGGATTCGTAAAGCTCGAGGAACACGCCTGAGATGCGGGTGCCATTTACTAATAGGCGACATGGCGAAGGGCGTGTTTTAAGAAACGACCGTGGGTCAGTCGCAACTTATGAAAAATCATGAAAAATTAGAGAAACCTATTTATTAAACCAGTGATGAAGTGCACTTGGGACATTATATTGTAACATGAAACTTGCTTAACATAGTGTCAAATTTGGTGTGTCTACAGCTGTCCCGCCTTGGCGTCTGCTTTGTAGGGGAGTGAGACGGAATGAGCGAAAAGGGGATGAAGTGAAATGGAGGTGAAGCGGACTGAAAAGTAGATGCCAATGTGTGATGTGACATGTCTTAGACACTAAGCGATGAAAATCTTTTCAAGATTCTCAATGAAACAACTCAGGTTAATTTTGAGAAAGCAACAATTATCTGGATGAAAAACTAAGCTATCAAAAGGATGTGCGTGTGGGCACGAAAGGAGACACTATTGGAGAGCGGTTACCAGCCAGTGGACGTGCTACAACCAAGGTAGATTTGCAAAGGGTAAAGTGAAATGAGGTTGGAATCCAGATAAAGATACTTTCAAGTAATCAGCCTTAGCGGCTCTAAAGAGAACAAAGTACTCGATTTGGAATGGAATATTTCATGTTAACTTAATTCGGAGCGAGGGAACTTCATCACCGATTTAATAAAGAGATTTTCGCATTGAAGCTCAAAATCCTACATGATGCATGCTGGGCTAAAAGGAAAAATTAAAACAATCTAAAAATAGAAAATAATCAAGGATAATATTGCTAAGCTATTCAGACTTAGTCAAGAATCCATATTTATAAGTTGACACTAAGTCGAAGCCCGTTTATCCACGCATCAACTTAAAAATAGGCACCATCATCCCAAGCCTTGGATGACTCAACGGCCTATCCGTGCGATCAAGACTCTCCTGGAATTATCACTATTTTTGATGAAGGGGAACTCAAATTCCAGGTTCATCAGAACCACAAGGTCCTTGATATGCTATAATAGCGTAGATATCCTATAGTAGCAATCCTTACAGAAAGGATACAGGGTGAAACGTGACTTCGTGGGTGTATACTGGTGGCCTGTATTGCCTGCGCTCAAAGATCATTAGCATCATGATGCACAATAAATATAATCAGTCAAAGCCTTTAGATTAATGAATGAGAAATCACTCTCCTGAAAATAGCGACCAGTACGCGGGCGCTTATTTGTAAGTCGCGACCTTGGGTAGGGCGCTCCTTTTAAACCGAATCTGTATCAAGCTCAAATTGTTATTGAAATGACGCCTAACAAAAGGGCGTTCCTTTGTAATTCGCGACACAGAAGTGGGCGCAGCCTACCGACTGGATCCGTTTCGAATTCAAACTGTTCATTAAATGATGCCCGACCAAGAGGCGTCTCTTTAGAAAGCGTGACAATAAGACGGCCGCTGTTTAAAGAACATCGGCTAGTTAATGGGCGCTATTTAACTGTGCGACGCGAAGCTCCAAGTTCTGCTCGGAAAGTGTTCTCCAAGGGCTTCTTAGTTGCTCTAAAACTTGCATTTTGAGTTCAGGGAGTATTTGGAGGCTATTATGGCTATAAAAGGGAACCATGGCTCTCACAAAAGCAACAACAGGCTTGGAGTTCGACAGTGGCATTGTAGAGTTCTTCAACAAGGAATTTCAGCAGAGAGTTAGAATCTTTCAACAAAGAATCATGGACAGAGCTATTCAAAGACCTTTAAAGAGAAGCAAGAGGAGCTTTCCAAGAATTAATGAGATTGGTGGGCACATTAGTGGAAGAATCATGGCAAACCAAGTAAGTGTTGGAAATTTCCTTCTTTTATTTCTTTATTTATTATTTCTTCTTCTTTTCTAACTCTTTCCTCTTCTCCTAATTCTTTTCTCTTCTCCTTTTAGGATTTTCCAACCATTCCGGGTCCTAGGAGATTTTTGAAGATCAAGTGGCTTCCTCTACTTCTTTCAAGATTATCCTTAGACATGAAATCCTTCCTTTCTAGATGGCACCTTCTAGGCCTAGTAACCCATGCCACGCATTATAATGATATCCACCTAGATTGGGCCTCAATTGGAGCACTTGTAGAACTATGACATCCCAACACCCGTACTTTCCTTTTTCCCACCTTTGAAACCACCATTCTCCTAAAGGAAGTAGAGATGCTCCTTGGCTTAAGAAAGATGAAACAAGGAGAAGAATCAAAGATGGCTAGTATGGCAAGAAAAATAAGTGCCCATGACATGCTCACTAGCCTCATACCAAGTCCAAATCTAGTGAGCCAAATCAAAGCCCATGAGGGAATCAATCTTTTAAAGCTAGCATCATGGGTGTACAAGAGTATGGATGAAGCCCAAGAGGATGAGGATTTGTTGGAGAGAGTGATAAAGGGCTTTCTTATATGCTTGGCGGGTGCATTATTCTTCCCTTCAACGGAAGACCACTTAGAGGAATGTCACTTGAGTGCCATTGCTAGTATTTGAAAAGGCAAAAGGATAGGTCTGGCGGTACTAGCCAACCTCTACAATGGGCTTACCTCCGCTTCCATGGGGCGGCCTATTTATGGGTCAATGCTCCTTTTCTCTTGTTGGGTGGACCTCCACCTAAAATTTGATCCACGCAAAGAAACCCAAACGGCCTCAAAAATCTTTTCAAAAAGCCCCCTCCGGTATATGACGGGTTCCCTTGGCTTGTGTGAGAGGGTGACCAATCGGGTGCCCAAGCTAAAGAAGAGGGTTGATTGGAGAAACTACTTCAAGACCATTCCAAAGGACGGTTTCACTTGCACACCGGGGTTCCTCAAGACCCAAGAGCTCCATTCAAGACTCTCCTCCGGCATAGAGCTACGTCTAATCGGTGGGACCGACTTCATCCTCTACAATGCTCACCGGTGCCTTCCACAACTCGATCTTCCTCGGCACAAGTTTGAAGAATCTTCTCATCTTCCATAACTCAAAAGAAGGGAGTTAGGTTCAAGTAATGACCAAGAGGAGATCAAGACAATCATGGCTCAATGGAAGGTTGGACTTCTTCATAGGTCCAAGACACATGTTGAAGAAGAAGAAGAGAAATGCAAATCATATGTACTAGCTCTTAAGAGGTTGAGGCCCATGATGGCTCATTAGCCATGTAATGAATTCCTTTCATGAATAAGAGTTGTTCTTTGTTGTCAAAACTTATGCTTATGCAATGTGAATGTGCAAACAAAGTCAATCTTGGTGTTAATTTTGCAAAATAAGGAGGTTCTGTTTGAAGTTACTAATACCGCGCCCAAGTGATGGGCGCTATTCAATGAACAGCGACTGAGGAAAAGGCGCCTACAGAAATTATCAGAATTTTCAATTTTTTAAACATTTTTAAGAATGCGCCTTAGATAAAGGCGTTGGTCAGAAACATCACCCATACCACCGTCGCCTACTAGAAAACATCTTTTCTTTTAAAATATTTTATCAATCAAGATTACTAAGAAACGCCCATGACATAGCCGCCTACTACTAGCCAACGCCCACCATAAGGTCGCCTATCAGAAACGTGACATGATGGTCGCAATGATGACTTTCTGCCATTTCCCATGCAAACTAAGACGCGCCCATGGCCCTGTCGTGCTAAACATTAAAGGCGCCAAGATAACGGGCGCGAATTCAGTTTAAAATCAAAAATGCAAAATCGCCCGTTAACCTTGCATCCCTCTGTCTCCCTCTCATTCTCTCTAACTCTCTCGATCTCTTTCTCACATTCTCTCTTCTGTAACCAACTCCGGCGACCGTCGACGCCCCCCCCCCCATTCTGCTGCTACGATGGACGCCGGCGGCCTGAGCTCGTTGAAGAGGCGACGGACAACCGCCCCCGTCGTCATCCTCTTGGAGGAAGAAGGCACGGCCGTGGGGGAAGGCCCTCCCGTGGCGGCGGTGGAGGAAGCCCTTCCCATGGCGGAGCATGTCGGTGGAGAAGGTGAAGGCGAAGAGGGCAGTGGCGGCGATGATGGCGGTGCCGGAGAGGTCACCCAAGATGGTGGTGGCGATGATGGCGGTGCCGGAGAGGTCGCCCAAGATGGTGGCGACGATGATGGCGGCGGCGGTGAGGTCGCCGGTGCTGGAGAAGAGGACGCCGGAAACGGTGAGGAGGAAGACGACGGTGGTGCGCCGCCTCCCCCTCCTCCTCAACCACCCGCAGGCGGCGGTCCGGCGAAGGAGAAGGTAAGAGGGCATTTTTTTATTTCTTTTTTATTATTATATATATTTTTTATTTTATTTCCTATCTTCGAGAGGGGTAGAAAAAGGAAATGAGGGTTCAGGAAAAAATAGCGACCCCCATCGGGGCGCCATTCCAGGATACGCATCCACAATGGTGGTGCGTCTTCAGAAAATGTGACCCAACCCCGGTCGCATCAAAACGTAGCCAAATAGGTTCACGGAAATAGCCCTTAGGAATAAGCGCCCCCGGACCAGTCACGCCTTATCAGGACGCGACCCAGCCAAGGTCGCCCCCAAAAAAGCGCCTTAAATAGCACCCTGACCCTGGTCGCCCGTTACTAGAAAACGCCCAGTTCCCAGACGCGTTATAAAAAATAGAGTCCAAGGCCCAATCGCCATTTTTAGTTAAGTGAAAATTCTTTTCTTCTTTTATAAATTGATGTTCCATGGCTGATAATGCTCTTCCCATGCATTGCAGGGACTGATTCAGACCCGTATTTCATGGTTACAAGTGATGGCGGCTCATGACAGTCTGCCCGGCTTCCAGAGGGCGAGGTTAGAGGTGATGGGCTTCGGTCCCTTTCTGAGCATCGAGCCGGTACGCCCTGACCTTATCTTGATTCAGGTTTTGAGGGAGCGTTGGGACAGGGTTAGTCGGGCATTTCTGATGCCCTGGGGGCACATGGTGCCATCCTTGGAGGACGTTACTAGGATTACCGGGCTGAGGGTGGATGGGGAGGCTGTGAGTGGGATCACCCTGCCTCATTATAGTGAGTTGGCTGTGAGACTCCTAGGGATAGACACAGTCTATGAGCCCCCCTGCAGGACGATAGCCCGCACCGACCTGACTAGGGCCATGGGGTTAGGGGATGCTAGACAGAGGTTTGGGGAATCCTTGACAGCCTATGTAGCCTGTCTGACCACCAGTGCCCGAGCCACCTATTGCCTGGATCCAGTTGATAGGGTGAGGGCAGACATAGATCTGGGGAGATTTTTGTTTCTGATGCTTGGGAGGTTGCTATTGGGGATGAAGGGAGATGATATAAACTGCAAGTTCCTGGGAGTATTGAAGGATCTGGAGGGAGTAGGGAGGTATGCTTGGGGGGCCGCCCTGCTGGCGCACCTGAGATCTCTCTACGGGGATCGGTCGAGAGATGACTGTCAGCGGCTTCTCACCCTTTCTACAGGTATGCGTTTCCTTTTAATTTCTGTTTGATTTGCAATTATGTTTATGATTATGAATGCAACTGATGAATGCTGATGATTGCAGGTGTGGAGTCACCTTTACTTCCCGACGGACCGGGCCGATACTCGACCAGGAGAAGAGACTGCCTACCCCCTAGCTCGACGGTGGTTGCCGTGCCTGTCCGGAGCGCCTCATGACTACCAGCTTTCGGTCACGAGGCGAGAACCGCAAGACTTCCCCCCTTCTCTGGTACGTAAAAGGGTTTGATGCATTGCTTTTAATTTCATGCCTTTTAGTTTCCTGCCCTATATGATACTTATGATTTGTGACATGCAGGTTATCTGGAGACCCTACGAGGGGATGCCCGATGAGGGCCAGCCGTGGGTCGTAGCGGGCCGACCTCTTTTTGGGCGTGACATCTGGGTTCACAGCCTAAATGAGATCGAGCCGCTACGGCTTCGGTTGGTCATGAGGACTCTTGGCTTCCACTAGGAGTGGGTTGACGTGGAGGAGCCATGCAAGATTGGGCGGAAGACCCACGGGCGGACCAAGGCGATCAACTGGAGGCTGCAGTTCCCGGAGTAGTATGCGGACTGGCAGCGGCACGGGGTTCCAGTCATCTCCTACGCCCCGGGTAGTTCAGCCTACCTTCGACGTTACTGGGAGGTTTACGGGAGGTGAGACCAGATGAGGCCGATAGGGGTATGTATGAAAATTTTATTTCTAGTTGTTCTTATATGCCTCTGAGATATATTGCTAATGCATGTGTTATGCAGGATGCACGAGATAGAGCGGCAGTGGACTTGCACGCTCACCTCCACAGCTTGGAGGCTCAGCTGGCGACCACTCGCGTAGACCTAGAGGTCCTGGTGAGTATGGCCTATCTTCATGTTCTTTCCTTTTTAATTGATTAATGTGATGTTCAACCACTAATAGTATCAATGAATGCAGCGTGCCCAGTAGGGAGCGACGGCAGGGGGTGCCGGAGGTGCATCCAGCTCGCAGGGACCGACGGCCTAGATTGCCATTCTAGAGCAGAGGCTCGCGGGAGCCATCACAAGAGCCGACGCGGCATAGCGTGATCTCGCTGAGCGGGTAAGTTTTTAAAGATTTCAGGTTCAACTTAAGTTCAGAATTTAAGTTTAATTTATGCATCTGATGGAATTGAATGTTGCAGGTGACTGAGCTACAGACCGCACTTGCTCAGACAACGGATCGCGACCGTCGGATCGCGGAGCTGGAGGAGGAGGGGAGACAGCACCAGATAGAGGTGAGTGACGCTAGCATTACTCTTAATTTGTCTTCTAGAATGTTTTTCCTTTAATTTTGTTGATAATGATGTTAAATGATGCAGGGCGTGCAGCTACGAGATGCTTATGAGCAGGCTGCGATGGAAGGCGTCGAGCTCGCGTTCCGTGACCAGCGAGTGGCGGAGCTGGAGGAGGCATTGAGGCAGCGAGGTGCGCTACCCAGCGACATCGTGGAGCTGAGAGTCCTTTTGGACATGGAGCGGAGGGAGCGTGCGTGCGAGAGGGAGGAGCGGACGGCATGCGAGCGCGAGCTTGCGGACCTGATGATGCAGCTGGGCGTCGTACAGGAGCGGCTCCGATTGACAGAGGAGCGCCTTCAGAGGGGCAGAGAGCGAGCACGAGCTGCGGGACACTCGAGTGCTTTTGCCAGCACTACTTACTTGGCCAGTTCCTCTACATGGCAGAGGAATGAGGCAGAGGCGTAGGCTCGAGCTCCAGCGGTTTCCCGGGGGTCTATGCCCCCTCCACAGGCCCGTCGCTAGGACGACGGTGAGGTAGAGAGTAGGAGACGGGAGGGTGGAGGTGAGAGCTAGAGAGGTTGTTTGTACTCCTCCACCCTCACACCTGTACTCAGATGTTCATTGATATATATATATGAGATTTTTGTTACCTGAGTTTTGTGGACACTTGTGTACTTGCGTATGCTTTCCCTTTTCTTTTGTTCCTTTTTACTCTTGCCCTGCGCCTGTAGTTCACACTTAAACAAACAAATTAATTCATCTATTCAGCTTGGCCCCTTACTCAATAAGCAAGGGGTTGTCACTTCTTTGACCTTGTTGACAGTCAAGGGGCCAAGCCTCTAATTAATTAAGGCAAATCACAAAATAAAGAAAATACGACATACAAGTAAGCAAATGTAAACTTGAAATAAAGAATGCCCACACAAGAGTGCAAGCAAGCACATGGGATGGGAAAGCAGTGGGCTTATCATTTTTATTTCCTTCATTTTTCTTCTTCTTTTTTTTCTTTTTTCTTTCTTTCTTTTTTTAATCTTTAATTGAAAATAACAACATAAATATTGAAAAACTTTTTTTTATATTTTCTGTGAAATGAGGCTAAACATAGTACAAAGGTCTTGAACCTTACTCAATCACCATCTTAGATTCATTAATCTTTCTTAAATAATTTAACAATGGGTTAACGTGCTTAATGACTTGTGCATTTACTCATATTCTCTTGCGGCCCATCCTTCTTGGTCGGCCTTTACCATCCCTTGAGCTTACAACCTACCATAGAGGGAGAAGTGAAGAATATGTTGAGGAGGCTCAGAGAGGTTTCGGAGAACAGGGAGACTTTCCTCCCCTTCCCTAATGCCTGTTGGGGTTCGGTCTTTGGCTTAGGGAAATTTTGTTGCTCTTTTGCCCTTATTTATGCATGCTTACCCTAGGGTTTTCCCTGCGAGGACTTTGCCCTCTTGACATGCTTTTCTTTTGTTTGTAACTTTCTCTTTTCTTTCTTTTCAAAAATAAAGACCTAAGTGTACTTGGGCTTTATAGTATTTTGTTCCTTTTGGGCCCTGACTTCCACCTACTAAGGCGGCGGGTAGGTTTGGTTAGCATTCCTTGACTCGTACTCCCTCTCGTGATCCGAAGAGAAGAGAATAGGTAAGGGTTTATATTCTTAGTTTGATTCTGACTTTCCTCGAATTTTGGATCACCTGAATTTACGAGTAAAGCATGTAGTGTGTGCGATAATTGATGCCAAGGTTAAACCATCAAGACTGAAAATGAATTATAGATTTTTGATTTTCGGGCTTGTGGCCGATGCACTATGTCAGCGTACAATTTTCAATCTTTCTCTTTTTTTCTTCTTTTCTTTTTCTTCAATTTTTTTTCTTTTTCTTTTCTAATTTTCAATTTTTTCTCAATTTTTTTCTTTTTTTTCTTTTTTCAAGACTCTAAGGGTAATACTTCTTCATATACAAACCATTCCAAGGGTGAGCCAATTCTTCCCCTTCGGCGTTAATCAATTTGTAAGCATTGCGAGGACAAACGTCTTTTATTACGTAAGGCCCTTCTCAGTTTGGTTGGAGTTTTGAATGGGGTCCACCGGGCTTTACAAAAATTCGTTTAATTACCATCTCACCGACTTTAAATTTTCTCTCAATTACTTTCTTTTGATAGAAACGTGAAAGCCTGTTTTGATATGCTTTTGCATGTTCAACGGCAGCCAAACGCTTTTCATCTAAGAGTTCCAATTGTGCAAGGAGAGATTCTCGACGCTCATCAATAGAGAGCTCCTTGTCCAATTGTACTCGTAAAGAAGGAATAAGAATCTCATAAGGGACTACCGCCTCCATTCCATAGGTAAGGGCGAAAGGGGTTTGCCCGGTAGGGGTACGAATGGAAGTGCGATAGGCCCAAAGAGCTTCTATAAGTTTATCTAGCCAATCCGCAAATTTGTTGGCTTCACAAGTCTTCTTGATGATTTTAATTAAAGTTTTATTAGTTTCTTCTGCCTGGCCATTGCCCTACGGATAATAAGGAGATGAATGATGCAATGCAATGTTATACATGTTGTAGAGATCTTGGAGTTCCTGAGAGATGAATTGCGGTCCATTGTCGGTGATTATGGTACTCGGGATGCCGAACCTTGCGATGATGTTCTTCATTATAAACTTGCAGACCGTTGACGCTTTGATCTCCACGTAAGCTTCTGCTTCCGCCCACTTAGTGAAGTACTCCGTGGCCATGAGTATAAACGATTTTGATTTTATGAGGAGGTTTGAATCACCAAGAGGTCCAATAACATTGAAAGCCCACATGGAGAAAGGCCATGGGGTGGATACATGATGGAGTGAAGAAGCAGGAGAATGGATTTTGTCGACATGCAGTTGGCACTTAACACACCTTCGAACATAGATGGAACAGTCCTCTTCAAGAGTAGGCCAATAGAAGCCTGATCTAAGAATTTTCTTGGCTAACATCTGGCTATTCACATGGCCACCACACACTCCAGAATGTGCATCTTCCACGATCTTCCAAGATTCATCATCATCCAGGCACCTTAATAAAACACTGGTGAGCCCCCTTCTATAGAGCACACCTCCGATTAAAGTGTATCATTGGGCTACTCTTTGAATGGCCTTCTTCTCTTCCGCAATAGCTTCTCCTGGATAAGACTGATCATAACAATATTTAGCAATTTCGTAATACCATGACTTTTCCTCGTCAGCCAGTTCTTCTTCTAAATCCAACAACATGACCTCCTTATTCAGAATAATTTCACCTTCCTTAATCTTCTTAAGCACCTCCTCCTTAATGCCAAGAAAAGCGGGATCCTTAATGGCGGGAGTGTGGCGTTTATGGATAATGACAGAGTGGAAGTCCCGTTCGGGGAGGAAAGTTAACGAGGAGGCAAGTGATGCAAGAGCGTAAGCTAAGATATTCTGATTGCGAGGAACATGGACAAATATCAGTTTGGTGAAAAGCTTGGCATAAGCGGAAGCAAGTTCCTGGTAAGGTTTAAGCTTAGGATTGAGCGTACGGCACTTGACAAGCACTTGGCGTAAGATGAGCTGACTATCACCAATGATGCGAAGCTAGGTAACACCGAATTGATGAGCGGCCTGCAATCTGGCCAGAAGAGCCTCATATTCAGCTATGTTATTTGTAATAGGGAAGACAAGTTGAGAGGCAAGTGGAATAGTGATACCTTCTGGTGTTAGAAGAACCATGCCGATCCCTTTTCCAAGAGAATTCATAGCCCCATCAAAATGTAATGTCCACATGGGATCTGAAGGTTGATTAATGGACATTAATTCCTCATCTGGGAACTCTGAACAGACTGGATCAAATCGGGGTAGAGGGTGATGAGCAAGGTGTTCGGCAATGGCATAGCCTTTAATTGCTTTTTGTTGGATGTAAGTGATGTCAAACTGAGAAAGGAAGCTTTGCCATTGTGCTAATCGGTCGGTAAGGACATATTTTTCAAGAAGGAATTTAATGGGATTCATTCGAGTAATGAGGTGGACCTCGTGAGCTAAGAAGTAATGTTTGAGTTTCTGAACTACCCAGACTAAAGTTGCGCAGGTCCTCTCCATAGTGGTATACTTCTGCTCACAGGGGTTGAGAAGCTTTGACAAGTAGTAGGCTGCCCTTTCCTTACCTTTTTCATCAACTTGCGCGAGGACAGCGCCTACTGAGTCATCCAAGACGGAAATGTAAAGAATAAGAGGTTTGCCTGGAATTGGCGGCCTTAGGACAGGAGGATTTGAGAGATAATCCTTCAATTCGTCAAAGGCTGCTTGACACTTGTCATCCCAATTAAATTTGACTCCCGACTTAGTAAGCTCGTAAAACGGCCTACACCTTTGTGAATGCTGGGAGACAAATCGGTGAATAAATTGCAACCTCCCGATCAATCCTCGAACTTCTTTCAGATTCTTGGGAGGAGGCATTTCTCTTATGGCCTTCGCCTTGTTGAGATCAATCTCGATACCCCTCTTACTTACAATGAATCCAAGCAACTTCCCTAAGGAAACTCCAAATACGCACTTCTTGGGGCTCATCTTGAGCTTATATTCCCGTGATCTCTGCAAGACCTTGGCTAGAACCCCGGGATGCTCAATCCTCGTTCTCGACTTCACTACCAAATCATCAACATACACCCTAATATAAATGTAGATCATATCATGAAAAATTGCCATCATGGCCCTTTGATAGGTGGCTCCGGCATTCTTGAGTCTGAAGGGAATGACCACATAGCAATAGGTATCCCATGGTGTAGTGAACGATGTCTTTTCTTGATCTTCTTCGGCCAAACGAATCTGATTATAACATGAAAAGTCATCCATAAAGGAGAGAGTCTCATATCCTGCCGTATTGTCAATCAAAACATCAATATGGGGGAGGGGGAAGTCATCTTTAGGACACGCACGGTTGAGGTCCCGGAAGTCTATGCAAATCCTAACCTTTCCATCTTTCTTCATGACTGGGATGATGTTCGCCACCAATTAGGATAGAGGACGACTCTAACGAATCTAGCTTTATGGAGCTTATCGACCTCTTCTTTCATTTTTAATGCCATGTTAGGGTGGAAACGTCTCAACCGCTGTTTGACCGGAATGGACCCTGGCTTAAGTGTAAGTCGATGTTCAACGAGCGCAGGGTCTAGTCCTGGCATATCTTCATAACTCTACGCGAACGTGTCCTTATATTCTTGAAGAACCAAAATAAGCGTCTCTTCTTCGGAGGGCGGCAAGTTCTTGCTAATGAGGACAATCCTAGGATCTTTCTCGGGACCCAGATTTATTTCTTTGGTAGGCTCTTCTACTGAGGCTGACGGCTCATCGAATCTTCTCATGCCACTAGCAAAGGCGTCAGCCTTGTCCTCATATTCTTCGTACTCTTCATCCCCCTCTTCAATAGGGTCTTCATCGTTCATTATCTCATGAACACCAAAACCCTCATTAAAAGCACATGTATCTCCGTATTCTATTTATGGCAGGATAATCAGATTCTCTACAAATTCGAGAATGGTTAGACAAGCTTGGCATCTGATAGCTAACTCTCTGAGAAATCTACGGGGAATCTGCTTACCCTTGGATTTTCTAATAGCTACCCCGGGACTCTTAGAACTAGGAGAATAAGAACAACTAGCCTGATCACTAGAACCTGACGAAGAGGAAGGAGGAGGGAAAAAAGTGGGTACAAAAGGGGATACAAATGAGGACCCCTCACCAAAGGGGTAGAGTAGGTCCACTAATGAATCCTGGAGGAGCGGTCCCTCGGTCGGGACACACTCAGAAAGAAGATAGGTGGTCTCCTCAACAGAGATGGAGGATTGCAAAATTGGAAATTTGGCATTTTTTTCATTTTCATTTTCAAGAAGAAGAAGATAATGAGAAGGAGGAACATAAGAAGATGTTGAAATCGAGAGTTTAGAAAAAGAATCAAGGAGGGGATGCTCACCCAGGGGCGTGATAAAAAGCTGAGAAAATTACTCGAGGAGCGAAGGAGGAATTATTGAATTTTGGAAGAAATCTAGAGAAAAAGAGATTAAGATTGCAGGTGGTCTAGGAATGCATGGAGTGAACAATTTATCAAGCAGATGAGCAACAACTGATGGGTGGATGGATTTAAGGGAAAACAGGCCGGCCCACAGTCTGTCAGTTATAAAGCCTTCTTCGAATGGCACATCTGGCTCGCCTGTATCAGTGAAGTCGCTGAGGAGTTGTCTCTTATCTGTAATTATTGCCGGCTTCTCAAGCAGTTCATGAATCAATGGTGGCCATTCTGGGGCAGTGGGCATAAACAACCGGGACAAGGATATAACAATATCGTCCATGTCGAACCACCGGTACCACTCACGTTCCGGATCATCCATTTTTCTTCTTTTGAGCGGCCTTAGCGACTCCAAAGCCTTATAAGTGACAAGCGGGGCCAAGTGAGGAGCAAATTGTCGAGCATGTACATCTTGGTGATCTAACAAAGAAGTAATTATTGTAGTTTGCTCGTCATTATTCTGTTGGACAGGCCCTTTCACAAAGTGAGAATACAGAGACCATGCGAGCGGCCTCCTGTTGGTTTTTAGAGTGGAGGTCATAGCCGCCCACGGCTTGTCACCGGCTTCATCAAGCTCTTCTTTACTCAGCCCTTTATATCCCAAGCTGCCTCGTGGGATCATCTTGCATCTTTTAATGGGCTTTACCCTGCCCTGAAGATTGACTCCTAGTCCTTTACCGGATTGATACCCCATCTTCATCAAAATGTTCCATCCAGGTGTGTTTATCAAACTCTTTTTCTTTTTGCCTTTGGATGGCTATGGTGACATTTGAACAGTAGGAGGGGTTGAAGGAGACGGGCTCGCCAAGTTTTGCCACGAATCGGCAACATCCAAAACTGACAATAAAGGCCTATTAGCCAGCCACATTGAAGGAACTGACGTGGTAGAATGTATATCGTCCATCGGCAAAATGGGCATTGAAGAGGCGAAATCTCGCGCTTGTATCCTGAGCGGGCTGTAGATCACCTGAAGATGAACTGCAAGACAGGGAAACGTATCAGAGGGCCCAGGGGATTTCCCTGGGGTAAAACCCTCCGATGGCTAAGTCAGTAGAGCTGTGGTGGAAGCAATAATGGGGAGGAGAAAAGCTAGTGCGCGAGATTCCTCTCCACCAGAGGGTGAAGCGGATTACTCATGAGTTTGGGTATATGAGTACCTTAATGGCTCTCTTCTTCCATCGGAGGGTAGCCCTGGTTTAAATAGTGTGCCGCCTTCAGGAGTCCTGCAAGCTAAGGGGTCTTCGGCGGGAGTTACGTCCTCAACGTGGGCTTTCATGGCCTTATCGTGGGAACGTTATCGCCTTGAAGTCCGGCGGCTTCTTGATTCCCCTATCTGTTGGGGACTCTTAACGGCAGCACGAACGGATGATATTTGATCTGGCCGAGCTCCTGAAATGCCAGCCCTGTCCGGGCGACGGGCATAGCTCGGCGAAAGAGGGGTCGGATAGGTCGGCGAATGCCTGTCTCTCCCGGGCGGGGAAAATGGCTTGGGCCGGACCTTCCATATGACCTGACCATCACTCGGGCCCTCCGAGCCTACGGGCCGCCGGGGAGAGTTGGTTCCTCGAGTGTTTGTTTATTGGACTTTTCTTTCCTGAGTGGGTCCTGTGGGCTGTCACTTAGGTGGGCTTGCCTCGTTGGACCCAGTTGGGTCTTGTTGGACTGCTCTTTGGGTGGGCTACAGAAATCTCCCTCTCCACTTGTCCCCCTCCTACTCCCGAGCCATGAAGGCTCGGTCGAGTAGCTTTTGAGGCTTTGGACCGGCGTGGCTCAGGTGGGTGGAATTCTGTTGGCGTGATGGAGCCACGTGTAGTGGTCGCCTGGGCCCGTAATGATGATCCTGATGGATTTGAACTGAAGGGGCCCCCCTTTTCTCGGAGCACGGAATGACGCGCCGCCTTCCTCCAGGGTTTTATAGGCGTTGGGCGCTGTTCGTCGTTCTAGGCTTCTCAGGGTTTTGGGCTTTCCTTAGTTTCTTTGCTTCTGAGGCTCCTTGATGCGCTGTGAGGGCACAATGGAGGCGCAAAGTCTTGCGGCGGCGTTTGAGGAGTTAGCGAGGATAACCGCAGAGGCGGTCTGGCAACTTCCTTCCCCTCCGGAGTCTTCGAGCTCGCGCGAGGGATCATCTTCCGGCTCGATGGCTGGTCTGCCTTTGGAAATCGGGCAGGTGAGGCGGGAGCCCGTCCCCAACTGTAGTGAGTTGGGGGAGGCCGAGGTGTGGAAGCTGGAGCATCGCTTTCGCTTGCCTCTCAGGTACAGCTTTGCTGCCGCCGCCCCATATGAGACGAGTCTGGACAGCCGTACGGGCACATTTGCACTTTCCTTCTGGCTTGGAAGAGTGGGTTCCACCTTCCCTTCGAGCCTCTTGTACTCCAGCTTCTCGAGTTTTTCCGGTTGGCGCCTATTCAGTTGGTGGCCAACTCATATCTCCTTCTTTCCGCCTTTCAGATTCTCTGTCGTCAGCACGATATTTTTCCTTCCTTGGACCTCTTTCATTATTTTTTCGAGTTGAAAGTGCATCCGTCGGCGGGGAAGGGCTTCTACTTCATCCAGGCGAGGAGGAATAGGAGTTGCATCTCCCTCGCTGCGAAGGACTCCTCGCACAAGGGGTGGAAGACCTAATTCTTCTGGGTGAAGGCGGAGGCGACGGATGAGTTTTGGAGATGTCCGATCTCGCCCAATTTTCATCCGAATCTTCCCCCTCGCCCGGAGGAGTTCCCTCCCCACGTGGAGCGGCAGGCCGCTCGTCTGCTAGGTAATCGCCAGTCGACCGAGGAGCTAGTGACACTGGAGAACATCGAACGGTGCTTGCTTACGCGGTTGACGTCGACAGGTACCACTCTCGAGGCTCTTCTCCTGGGATGGTAGTTACTTTCTTTCTCCTGACCGGGTCTTCTCCCTTTGTGGCAGACGTTAGGCGGGAACCTCTGGAGGAAGCTGCTGAGGTCATTGATATGGGAGATGACTCGGCGGCCGATGAACCAGATGCTTCTGCGAGTCGCGCCCAAGCCCGAGATAAGGGCAAGGGGTGGCTCCCGAGGGATCTTCACAGCCAACTGGTACAAAGCGCAAGGATCCCACGGCGGGAAAGTTGCGGGAGGCCGTGAAGGCCAAGAAACGGGCCAAGAAGGTCGGTCTTCCTCCTACCGCCGGGGGCGACTCTGGCTTGGCGGCGCTCCCCTCTCGGGGGCAAGATGGGGCCGACCCCTCGGGGCCAGCTCCCCCACCTGCCAGGCGAGAGGGGGCCGAGGAGACCGGGGGCCCTTCAGAGGGCGGCGATAGGTCGGCTCTCCCCCCCACGGAGGTAGAGGGGGCCGATGTTGAAGTAGCTGGAGCCGAGGCCGGGGGATTGGCCGAAGGTGGAGATGTCCCGATCAGCGAGGTGCGGGCCGAGACAGGCAGGGCTGGGGGTTCGCCAGCTAGGGCGTTGCAGCCCTAGGTGCTTGGAGCTCCCGGCGCGGTCGGTCCCGCGACGCCGGTCGAGGTTGGGGGTTCGCCCGGGGAGGCGTCGCAACCCCAACCGACCGTGGCGCGCGAGGCGGTTGGTTCCGTTGCTCGGGCGGAGTCTTCTGGCGGGGTGCTCCGGGCGGAGCGGTCCCCTCTGTCGGAGCCCTTGGAAAGGCTCGGCATTACGGGCGACCTGTATCGGGTCTGCCGGTCGATTGCCGCAAGGACGAAGGGGGGAGAGAGGCGTAATACCCCCCCAGGATCCTTGATGTCCTGATGGAGGGCGGCCTGGTCATAGCTCAGTCGGCGGCTTTGATGGCGGAGGCACACGCCCGGACGGAGGCGGAGCGGTCGAACCTTGCCTGGACCCTTGGGGGCTGCGAGAGGAAACTGGCCAGACTCAAGGGGGAGCATGAGGGGCTCCGGCAGGAGTTCTCCGCGTTCCGGGATGTGACGCGGGCAAGTCGACTGGAGGCCGGGGTGCTGACCGAACAGCTCGCCAAGACCCGAGAGTCTCTCGAGAGGACAAGCCGATCCCTGGAGGAGGAGCGTCTGCGTTGCCTCGAGCTAGACAATCACTGGGAGCTCGAACGTGCCGAGCTGCTAGATCGGGCGGAGGTGGCAGAGCATCTCCGAGCTGAGGCTGAGGCGGACCGGGCCCGGGCAGAGGAGCGTGCGGCCGAGACGGAGCGGGCTCGGGTCGAGCTCGTCGGAAGGGCGGGGCAGATCGAGGCGGAGGCAATCGAGTGTTACAGGAGCTCGGATGCTTACTAGGCCGACCTGGTGGAAGCCACCCTACCCTATTACGAGGTAGCACTACGCTGGGGTGCTCGAAAGGGGTTCAAGCAGGGCTATCGCCGGGCGGTGGACTACGCCGATAAGCAAAACTCCGCGATCGAGTTCCCCTTCGGCCAGTGTTATGACTCGGATGAGTCAGTTTCCAGCTCTTCATCATCGGTCGGGGGAGATTCGGAGGGGTCGCCTCCATCGGGGTCACCGGCTCCTGGCGTTTCGGGAGGGCTCATGACCGAGACAGTTCTCGCACAGGCGAGGTCAGTGTCCGAGCCGGCCGTCACCGAAGGCGCCGGGGGTGACGCGTCTCCTTCCGCCGTTCCCGAATGTCAAAGTGGGCCCGAGGCCTGATGTACTTTGCCTCTTTCCCTTTTTGTCTCTCTTCCCTCTTTTTAGAGGGTTTCCTTTTGGTGTGATAATAAATGACTTGCTCTGTTTGAGTACCATCCTTGCCGTGATTTGGTTGGCGGATCTTGAGTAGTTGGGAGGTGCCGATATGTCCTGCGTGGTTTTCGCACGCTGTTTTGGTAGGCTTCTGACGGGGCGTCTTTCCGTTCCCTCTTGCTTTGAATGTCAGGCCACTTCATGAATCCCGCTAGGGCGGGAAACGAGGAGTTGGAGGTGACTGTTCAGGGGAGAAATCCTTTGGCGTGTTTCCGAGGGGGGGGGTCATTTAAGGCGTGTAGCCTCCTTTGGCCTATAAGAAGGACCGAAAGGCGCCCTTTTCCTCTTCACTGCTTGGGATTTTCTCTAACAGTCTTTCCTCGCTCCTTCCTCTTCACTCTACGTTGTGCCCTTGTATTCGGAGCATGGAGGATCTTTCGGAGGGCGACGCCGCCGACGACGGGGAGCGGCGGGCTCCCGCTACCCTGTAATGTTGAACGGGTCCCACGGTCGCTGCGCGTGAACGAGACGGGTCCGACGGTCGCCGCGCGGATCTGGGGAGGACTTCGGCGTGTGGAAGCACGCCGTTGGCCTCTTCTTAGCTCCGGCGAGGCTTCCGGGTGGACGCCGAGGCGGAGGATGGATGGGGGCATCAGGGGAGCCGGCCGTCACTTCCCTCCATGTGAGGGGAGGCGGCGTATCAAGCTCCCTCCTCACCGAAGCCTTCCTCCGTATGTAGCCTCTTTCTTCCTCTTCTGCTCTTCATTTCTTTCACTCTTTGGGGGCTGCTTGCTCTCTCCTTCCTTCCAAGGAGTTGGTAGATTGGAAGAGGGGAGGCCTTCACGGCACTCCTTTTTCCTGGTTGTTGCCAACTTGGGAGGTAGCCTTCCTCAACGTTTAAAGGTGGCCTTCCCTCTGCAGTCCCTCTGTCACCTTTGTCACGGGCCACCCGAGCCAACTGGCTTGACCACCTTTTGTCCGAGCCAGTTTCGCATGAGGCAGAGTTAGTGGCTGGACGCGAGGAGATCAAGACCGAGTCAGTCGAGCGATGACCCCTTGAAGCGGTGTTAGACGGATTTTTACTTTTTGCTATGTGATGTACTGGCATTTGCCTGTCTGATGTACCAATGGTTTGGAATGAAAAGAAAAGGGATTTATTCCGTCCATCTTGCTGTACAATTTCAAAAATAGAATTTGCGTAGTGCGGCTGCATTCCATGTCCGAGGAATAGGTTCCCCTTCCATTGTCGCTAACCTGTACGCACCTTTTCGAGCGTCTCGACCACTCGGTAGGGGCCTTCCCAGTTGGGGGATAGCTTGCCCGCCGCCTCTAGTGGTCGAGAGGCTTCGGCCTTCCTGAGGACGAAGTCCCCCGGTTGGAAACATCTATCTCGGACCTTGGCGTTGTAGTATCGAGTGAGGCGGCGCTGGTATTCCGTTGTTCGGACGTTTGCGATCTCTCGGAGTTTGTCTGCCAGGTCGAGGTTCTCGAGCAATTTTTGCCCGTTTGCCTCGAGTGAGAAGCTGATCACTCGGAGAGACGGATTGGCGATCTCTAATGGAACGACGGCTTCGGTGCCATATACCAACTAAAAAGGGCTTTCACCGGTTGCCATCCTGGGGGTTGTTCGGTGCAACCACAGTACGCTAGGCAATTCCTCGAGCTAGCTACCCTTAGCCTTGCCGAGTCTGGTTTTTATGCCTTTCAAGATAGTCTTGTTGGCATTTTCAACCAGCCCGTTGGCCTGAGGGTGGGCGACCAAAGTGAAGTGGTTGCGGATATCTAGGTCGGCGCATCTGTCTCGGAAATATCGAGAGTCGAATTGCCGGCCGTTATCGCTCACTATCACTCGGGGGAAGCCAAAGCGACAAATGATCGATTTCCACACAAAGCCCCAAACGACTGTCTCGGTGATCCTTGCCGTAGCCTCGGCCTCGATCCACTTGGTGAAGTAGTCGATGGCGACGATGATGAACTTCTTCTGGGACTGGGCCGTCGGGAATGGCCCAAGGATATCGATTCCCCACCGAGCGAGAGGGTAAGGCTCGGCTAGGGTAACAAGTTCCGTGGCCGGCCGATGGACCAAGTGGTCGAACCGCTGGCATCGGTCGCATTGTTGAACATAGGCCGAGCAGTCGCGCTGCAGGGTGGGCCACCAGTACCCCTGTCGTAACAGGATTCTGGCCAGCGACCTTGCCCCTGAGTGCGCTCCGCACAGGCCTTCATGAATCTCTTGGATGGCTCGGTTTGCTTCGTCGGGACCGAGGCACTTCAGGAGGGGACCGGAGAACGATCTTCCGTAGAGAGTGTTGTGGAGGATGACGAAGCGCCGAGCTTGATACTTCATTCGGCGGGCCTCTCGAGGGTCGGAGGGCTCTTGGGAGTCTTGTAGCCAGGACAGGTAGGGGGAGCGCCAGTCACTTGGAGTGGCCGAGTCAACAGCGAGGAGCTCCGTGTCGATGCTCGGGCGCTCTAGCTCTTCTAGGAGGACCGATCGTGTACCTTCTGGGTCTAGGGAGGAGGCCAATCGAGAGAGGGCATCCGCCCGAGAGTTTTGCTCCCGAGCTATCCGAACTACCCCAAATTCCTCGAACTGTTGGGCCAGGCTCCGGACCAGCTGAAGGTATTTGATCATGGGTGCCTCCCGAGCTTCATACTCACCGTTGACCTGACCTGCGAGTAGTTGAGAGTCGGTGTGGATCCTGACTCGCTCGACCCCCAGCCGTCGGGCCATGCGAGCTCCCGAGATAAGGGCCTCGTACTCGGAAGTATTGTTGGATGCCTGAAAATTGAATTTCAAGGCGTACTGCAGCTCTATCCCTTCGGGGGACCTCAGGAGGATCCCCGCACCGCTGCCCGCCGAATTGGACGATCCGTCGACGAACAGTTCCCAGGTTGGCCCGGTCGTGGTCGGAGGCCTGTCCTCGGCGGGGATGGTGCTTTCGGCAATGAACTCGGCGAGCACTTGGCCTTTGATTGCTGATCGCGGCCGGTACGAGATGTCGTAGGCCCCGAGCATAATGGCCCATTTGACGAGTCGCCCTGAGGCCTCGGGGTGGGCCAGAATCTTCTTCAACGGCTCGCCGGTTAGCACGGTGATGGGGTGCCCCTGGAAGTAGGGCCGGAGGCGCCTTGCGGAGGTAACCAACGCTAGCACGAGTTTCTCAGTTGCGGGGTACCTCCGTTCGGCCTCATTGAGCACCTTGCTGGTGTAGTAGACCGGTCTTTCGATTCCCGAGTCATTTCTGACCAGGACCGAGCTGACCGTGGATGGCGTCGTCGAGAGGTAGAGCAGCAAGACTTCGCCTGGGACGGGCTTGGAGAGCATCGGTGGCGAAGCCAGGAACTTCTTAAGCTCGGTGAATGCTGTCTGGCACTCCTCATCCCATGCGAACGTAGCAGATGCTAGCTTGGGTCCCCTCATCAGTTTGAAGAAGGGCAAGCATCGTTCGGCCGCACGGGACAGGAAGCGGCTGAGAGCGGCCACACGCCCTGCCAGACGCTGAACGTCTTTAATGCATGTGGGCGGGCGCATGTCCAGGATGGCCTGGACTTTGTCGGGGTTGGCTTCGATCCCGCGCTGAGTGACCAGGAAACCTAGGAACTTCCCGGATTTTACTCCAAAGGCGCACTTGGCGGGGTTGAGCTTCATGTTGTACTTCAGGAGAGTGCCGAAGGTTTCGGCAAGGTCGGTGAAGTGGTCTTGGGCCTTGGGGGTCTTGACGAGCATGTCGTCAATGTAAGCCTCGACGTTCCGACCTAGCTGTCCCTCGAACATGTGATTTACCAGTCGCTGATATGTGGCTCCGGCGTTCTTCAACCCGAAGGGCATCCGGGTGTAGCAGTACACGCCGCAGTCGGTGATGAAGGCGGTCTTCTCGACGTCTTCTGGATTCATTCTGATCTGGTGATAACCTGAATAGGCATCCAGGAAACTGAGTATCTCGTTGCCCGAGGTTGAATCAACCAATTGGTCGATGCTCGGTAGCGGATAGCAGTCCTTGGGGGTAGCCTTATTCAGATCGGTGAAGTCCACGCACATTCGCCATTTGCCTGTGGTTTTTAGCACCAGGACGACATTGGCTAGCCACGTAGGGTACAGGACTGGTCTGAAGAGGCCAGTCCCTTGTCCCTTGGTGACCTGCGCCTTGATGATCGCCTGCTTCTCGGGCGCATGCTTCCTTCTCCGTTGCTGTACGGGCCTCACGGTGGGGTCGAGGCTGAGCTTGTGCATCACGGTCTTCTCTGGTATGCCAGGGAGTTGATCATCGGACCAAGCAAAGACCTGAACGTACTCAGAAAAGAATTTCTTGTATTGCTGCTGTTCCATGGGTGGTAGGTCGGCTCTGATCCTTACTCCGAGGGCCAGGTCATCATTTAGGAATACCGTTAGTAATTCGCCACTGGGCTCGGCGGTTACGGTCTTCCCTTCGATTCCCTTGGGGCCCTTATCCCCCCGTCCGACCTTGAGGCTTCCACCGAGATGTTGTAGCACCTTCTAGCCGTGGCCTGATTACCTCGTACTTCCCCCAACCCGTTTTTGGTGGGAAACTTCATTTTCTGGTGATAGGTAGAGGGTACGGCCTTTATTCGGCTGAGAATTTTTCGGCCGAAAATGGCGTTGTACGCTATCATACCCTTGATCACTATGAAGTCCGCCATGACCGTAACGGTTTTGGGTGGGGTGCCGATGGTGACCGGCAGGCTTAGGGCTCCCTCGGGGTAGGTGGCCAGGCCGTTAAACCCGCAAAGGGGTGTTCGGATCGGGCGGAGCTTGGATGGGTCTTCCCTCATCTTGAGGAAACAGTCATAAGATAATACATCGGGGGCGCTCCCATTGTCAACCAGAATTCTATCTACGTTACAATGGTTTATTGTGGCGGAGATAACGAGGGCATCATCATGCGGGGTGTTCAGCCCTTCCAGGTCTTGGTCGGAGAAGACTATGACCTGGGGCTCCCTCGGCGGGCCGCTGGAGGGTCCTAAGACCTGGCTGGCCCGCTCGGCATGACGCTTCCTTCCTCGGCTGGTGTCACCGCCCGACGCCGTTCCTCCGGAGATGACGTTGATGTGGACCCCTCGGGGGGCGTTGTCGATCTCCTCGGTGGCGTCCCAGTCTTCTTTGCGCCCGGCTGTAAACCGGGCCAGGTGCCCCTGACGGATGAGGCGTTCGATCTCGTCCTGGAGCTGGTGGCAGTCGCCGGTGTGGTGCCCGTGGTCGCCGTGGAACAGGCAATGCCTGTCGCGCTTGCGGTTCTTCGATCTCATTGGTTCGGGCCGGCGGAGGAGTCCCGAGTCTTTGATGTCTTCATAGATCTCGTAGAGTGGCGCGGTCAACGGGGTGTACCGCTCATACTTCCGTTTGCACTCTCCTTCCCGATTGCGCTTCTTGCCCGAGCCAGGGTTTGGCTCGGAGGCCCGCTTCTTGTCCCCCTCCCGACCCGAGCCGGTTGTGTCTCGGCAGGCGCTGAGTACTTCTTCGCACTCGGCATGGCGCAGTGCCAGAGTCACTAGCTCGGCAAGGGTCGAGGGAGGGTGGAGGACAAGTTCACGGTGGAGGTTCTCGTCCCGGGTGCCCCCGGTCAGAGCGGTCGTGGCCGAGGCCACATCCAGGCGGGGAATTCTGAGGGCTTCCGATTTAAATCGGTGGACATAAGCCCGGAGCCTTTCCCCTTGTGCCTGTTTGAGGGCCAGGAGCCTCGCTACTGACCTTGGGGGGGCGCTCCCGGCGAAGCTCTCCTTGAAGACTCGCCCGAATTGCCTGAAGTCCCGGATGGACCCAGGGGCGAGGGCCCGGAACCATGCCTGAGCGCCTTGGACCAGGGTGGCCGCAAAGGCTCGGCATTTAATAGGATCCGGTGTTCCATGCAGAGTCACCAGGGCGTCGAAGCTGTCGTAGTGGTCGGCTGGGTCGCCCTGGCCATCATAGAGCTTGAAGGTCGGAATGGAGGCTCTGGGAGACACCTCTGCCTTCAAGATGTATTCGGAGAAAGGGGATTTCTCCTCATCCTCCGGGAAAGAGGTTCTCTGCAGGGCGCGGAGGGCGTGCTCTTGCTCTGCAAAACGTCTTTCGAAATCCCTTAGTCGGAGGGATAGTTCCGGCTGCGGTCGTGCCGTGGGACTGGGGGGAGCGTCGTGGCGATCCTCAGGAACGCCAGCGCTCGGGCGTGGAGGCCTCGCCCCCTGTCTCCCTTTTCTGGGCGTAGAGGAAGCCTCTTGCTCCGGGGGCGGAGCTTGTGAGGGTCCTCCTACGTTGTTGCGGATGAGCTGCTGATAGCGGAGGGTGAAGCGGCCCCCAGCAGTATGCTGGGACGCGCTTCGACGGGGGGGGGGGGCTCCCGGACGGGGCGCGGGACCTGGCATCCCTTGCCGCCTGGGCCCTCATGAGCTCCACGAGGACGTCAAGCTTCTTATTGAGGGCCTGGAAGACCTCGTCGCCGCCGTTGGGGGGTGCCCCTGTCGCCGCCGTTGGGGGGTGCCCCTGTCGCCGTCGGAGGGGGCGGCGGCTAGTTGGTGGGGACGCTGGCGTTGGAGGGAGGGTTCTGTGAGGGCATAGAGGGGCCATCTCCTGCCGCCACCACGGCCTTACCCTTCTCGACGGCGGATCTCCTCCCTGAGCTTCTTCTCACCATCTTGGCTCTTCGTGCGTTTCCCACAGACGGCACCAGATGAAGAGGCGAAATCTCGCGCTTGTATCCTGAGCGGGCTGTAGATCACCTGAAGATGAACTGCAAGACAGGGAAACGTATCAGAGGGCCCAGGGGGTTTCCCTGGGGTAAAACCCTCCGATGGCTAAGTCAGTAGAGCTGTGGTGGAAGCAATAATGGGGAGGAGAAAAGCTAGTGCGCGAGATTCCTCTCCACCAGAGGGTGAAGCGGATTGCTCAGGAGTTTGGGTATATGAGTACCTTAATGGCTCTCTTCTTCCATCGGAGGGTAGCCCTGGTTTAAATAGTGTGCCGCCTTCAGGAGTCCTGCAAGCTGAGGGGTCTCCGGCGGGAGTTACGTCCTCAACGTGGGCTTTCATGGCCTTATCGTGGGAACGTTATCGCCTTGAAGTCCGGCGGCTTCTTGATTCCCCTATCCGTTGGGGACTCTTAACGGCAGCACGAACGGATGATATTTGGTCTGGCCGAGCTCCTGAAACGCCAGCCCTATCCGGGCGATGGGCATAGCTCGGCGAAAGAGGGGTCGGATAGGTCGGCGAATGCCTGTCTCTCCCGGGCGGGGAAAATGGCTTGGGCCGGACCTTCCTTATGACCTGACCATCACTCGGGCCCTCCGAGCCTAGGGGCCGTCGGGGAGAGTTGGTTCCTCGAGTGTTTGTTTATTGGGCTTTTCTTTCCTGAGTGGGCCCTGTGGGCTGTCACTCAGGTGGGCTTGCCTCGTTGGACCCTGTTGGGTCTTGTTGGGCTGCTCTTTGGGTGGGCTACAGAAATCCCCCTCTCCAGGCATGCAGGTAACTTTGATAATGCGCCCTTTGTGTGGAAATTTTATACATTCATGGTTCGTGGAGGGCACAGCATCAAGCTCCTAAATGTAAGGACGACCCAAAATGCCGTTGAATGTCATGTCCATGTCCAGAATGTGAAAATCTACGGTAGTTATGATAGGACCCAGCCCAACTTTCAGAGTGATCATGCCTTGAGGCGGCTTCTTTGTATTGTCATAGGCTGTAACAGTGATTGTAGATGGCCGGATTTGACTCTCCGGAATGCCACACAATTTTAAAGTACTTGGTAGCAAAACATTAATTGATGCCCCGGTATCAACCAAACATTATTTTACTGCCACTTTGTTAATATCAACAGTAATGCACAGTGCATATTTCCTGGCCGGCTGCGGAGCCAATTCATGTTCATAAAAAGTAATGGCTGGTTGATTGCTGGTTGGACTTAGAACTGTAGTGACCTGTTCGACTGGAATATCTTCATTCACCATTACTTTCTGCAGATATTGCTTTATGGACAATTGATGTGTAGTAGATCTTCTAATTAATTCCAGAATGCAGATCTAGGCTGGTGTTCTATCTAGATGCTTTAATAGATCATATTCCGTGCCTGGTACGGACTCCTGTTCCTGTTCTCCCTGCTCTTGTACCAGCTTTGCTCCCGTTGGGGAAACACTCGGTGGAACATCCGTTCACTACGGAGCACCATTATTTTCGGCGCCTCGGTCGGGCCTGGAGTAGGTGAGGGGTTGGAGGAGGTAGAGGGAACAGTGGAAGGTATGTTGGGTGCTGGGGCAGGATTGGTAGAAGGAGGTGTTATTATAAGGGGGCTCACCGGCTGAGGGTTATCGGAAGGTGGAGGTGGAGGCCAGGGTGATTGGTGTGACGACTGGACAGACAAGGAGGGGCCTTGGAAGCATGGTGGTGGTAGACGGGGTAGGTTGTGGTGGAACGGTTGTAGGCGAGGGGCGGATAATGAGGGGTCTATTTGGTGGTGGGTTTTGAGGTGAAGGAGAATTTATGGGTTGGCGTATAAGAAGAGGCCGTGAAGAAGTAGGGTTAGGGTTAAGTGGCCCTGGAGTGGTAGAACGTATGAGGGGACGTGGTGGTTGGGAAGAGGGTACAGGTTGGGGACTTCTTAACAATTGTGGTGGTTGACTGGAGGTTTGGTTAATGGCCCCGACAGAGGCGCGCTCTTCATGCCAGCCCTGTCCTCTCTCCACTTCGTGGACTGAGGTGACAGGGTTCACTTGTTGATTTTGAGCCGGGTGCTCTTCATGCCAGCCCTGTCCTCTCTCCACTTCATGGACTGAGGTGACAGGGTTCACTTGTTGATTTTGAACCGGGTGCTCCGGTAGCAGATTATTAACAATCCCCATATTTGGCTGGGGTGCAGGAGCCTGCTGTTGCTGCTGACCTTGTTGTGGCTGCTGCTATGGACCTTGCTGCTGACGGGGAGGCATTCTCGCCTTCATGGAGGCCACGACCTTTCTCATCTCATCCCAATCTATACCTCCTTGGTCATTCAAATCATTTATATAATCTTTGAAGTGAAAGTAGTGGGTTATACTATGACCCGACTGCCTATGGAAAACATAATATCGGGAGGTATCGACATTTTGCGGCCAGGCCGTTCTTTCTTTTGGCAAGACAAGCAGATTGGCGGCCATGAGGGCATTAAAAATATCTGGAAGGCTTTCTAGCAATGGTGGGTATTCGGGTCTCTTAGGGCCTATGGGCCTTCTAGGTTACTGGGGATCATAGTTGGCAGGTGGAGGTACGTTGTGATAATGCTGGGGAGCAGGGGGTTATGAGGCATATTTTGGTTTGGCGGAGGAGGTGGAGGTCGAAAGGGTTGCATGGGATTGTTTTGTTGAGGCGGGGATTGAGGGAGAAAAGAAGGTTGTGGTTGCAATGGTTGCAAAGGTCTGGGGTTGGATGGATTACGGAAGGATGTGGGGTGACCAACTGCTCCCACCTGCTAATTGGTAACTGTACCCTCAGATGTCGCACCATTAGGATTGACATTATTGCTTTTCCTTATGATCCTTGGCCTAGGTTCAAACATGCCTATAATAGGTGAATCTTTCATTTGAGTCTGAATGTACCTGGCTCTTTCATATAATTCTTCCATTGTGCCGAGCTTGTTCATAGCTAAAATGTGTCGGATCTGTGGGGCTGAGTTAGAGATCACCATCTTCAGCTGCTCTGGCTCCGAGAATGTATCTTTTAATTTCTCTGCCATAACCCTTCATCTATCAGCAAACTGTATGAAATCCTCATCGGACCTCATTTTCTTAGCAACAAGGTCGGTGACCGACAAAGACGGGCCAACACGGTCCCGGTACTTCTGCAAAAACTTCTCTTCACAACATCAAAGTCTCCGGCCTCAGTAGGTTCCAATGAGTAAAACCACTCCAGAGCTGGACCATCTAGGGACCTTCTGAACAAATAAGTCAACGAAGCTTTATTATTTTGCCAGAAGGAAGTTTCGTACAGAAAGTTATTCAAATGAATGAACGGGTTGCCAGTTCCATTATAATGACGGAAGGTTGACATTTCTGAGGGTAGCAAATGAAAGGGTGGCATGATGGGTACGGTGACTTCTGACGGATCCTTAGAAACTGACATCTTTCTGATTTGTTCTTCCATACTGGCAATCTTTTGGAGCAGCATCGTGCTTGTATTTGACTCGACCGGGGCCGATCGTTCGGAGACAGGATCTGGCATAGGCCGTTTTAAAAGCTGGGTAGGCGGTATTGATTGTGGCCTAGCCACGGAATGACTTGCCAAATGAGCTGGCGTAGACATGACGGGGGTCCTTGGACGGGATGGACCCCTTTGAGAGACCGCCTGGTCATTGGTGGTATGAACCTGAAGGCCATCTGTGGCCTGAGGAGGGTTAGAAGAAGAGGAAGGGACTGACTTCCCTTTAAGGGCAGCTTGCACCACCTGGCGTTGAGTCTCATCTAATTGTGATAGAGCCCTGATAAGATCATTGACGTTAATAGATGGGGAAGTGTTCCCAGAAGTGGTTTGCGTGATGGGTTGGGTTTGAGAAAGGGGATCAGTTCTCTGATTGGTGGTGTCCACCATGTAAGTTTGAGGATGAGAAATGGGGTAGTTCCCCTCGAATTGAGTGAAGCCTTACGGGAAGGCCTCATACTGGACAAATTCATTAGGAGGGACCTCTTGGACTTGGTCATAATGACTATCCTCATAATCATAAGAGTACTCTTGATCGGCCATTTGAACAATTTTACCTGAACGAAGTCTCATGATTACGATGAAAAATCAATGCAGTAAGCAAGATATAATGGAAGAATAAACACTTCAAGTAAATGATCCAATTGAACCGTCAAACAAGTCATGATGATTAGGGATATTTTTTAAGATTCTCTTGCGCTTAACAAATGGATTTTTAATAAAGTGTTCAACTCTCGATTCAAGGGAGATCCAAGTTTCAATTTGGGAGTACTCCGGGTCAAACTAAGTTCTTCCTCTCTCTTCTTACCAACGCAAGGGGGGTATCTAACTTCTGGGTGCTTCAAAGGTACAACCAGCCTAGCGTCCGTGAGGGAATCAACGGGTGCGAGGACTTACGGAGGTCTTGGTTAAGAAACTCCTGATCCAAAGAGACGGAATGCTTAATGGAGGGTCGTCCCTTTCCCAAGAAAGTGTAAGGATATCCTATGGGCAAGGGGAGCGGAGGTCTCTCAACCGTATGCAAAATGCCAAACATGCAGATAATCAATATAATAACCGCCAATCAAACAAATCAAAGACAAAAATGGAGATTATGCTAAAACACACTTAAATATCACCCGGGGCAAGGTCGCTATATGCAGCACCGCGACTGTATGACAGCCGTGCAAATGGTGAAGGGCGCCTGGGTGCAGGGGGCGATAAATAGGGAAGAACAGTGTCTTCCCCTGGCAGTGGCAGTGCAAATGGCGCCTGTGGGTAAGGCACTACCAATGTGAACAGCGCCCTTGGCAGAGGCGCGGCTCACAGAAACAGTAGGGGTGGTAAATGGGTGAAACGCGCCCTGGTGTTGGGCGCTGACCAGAAATGGCGCCTCTAACAGAGGCGTTGTTTATAGCAAATGGAATACCCACAATGTGCAGAAATGAATAAACGGCGCCCTGGGATTGGGCGTGTATCAATAAATGGCGGCTGCGTAGCAGTCGCGGTATCAGCAAAACAAACAGAAAGTTGATTTTTCCCCCAAAACATGCTATAGGTGGTTCCCAAAATGGCTAATCTGGTGGTTAATTGCACGTGGTGCAAGAGAGGAGGGTGCTACGTGGAGCACAAGGGGAGGGGTACACTTGGGTACCAAAACGAGGGGCATACAAGGGTGCCAAGAGGAGGGGCACGCGAGGGTGCCAAAGGAAGGGCACGCGAGGGCGCCAAAGGAAGGGCACGCGAGGGTGCCAAGTGGGATGGTAATCAAAATAAAAACACAAAGTGTCCCACCGTGATTGCCAATTTGTGGAATGTGTCAAATAGACATGTTTTGAGATAAAAATTCAATTAATATGATAATTAGGGAAAAGGGAGCATGTGATGCTCCTAAGGGAGTGTGATCGCCACAGGGTGTGGATGCCCTCAAAATAGGAGAATGTGATCGCGTAAAATATCTGGTAAGCGAGAGAGATTGGGTTCTTTTCTTCCTCCTTCAATCGGCCGGCCGATGAAGTGGGTCTTTACTTTGATTACCTTGAAAAGAAAGCACAAACCGGGAAAAATAAACTGGATTAGTCAAGTGTAGTATCAAATTCTTAGTGTGTAAAATGATGTGAAATTGTGTATGAACACACCTTTTGGTGGGTTTTTAAACCCCTAGGAGGAGTGTAGGATGGAGAATATGAATGCAAAGAGCTATCTAAGTGATTAATATGAAGCTAGCAAGATGAGTAATGTGTGGGTGATGAAAGTAATGAAAGCATGCACTTGAACAATATAAGAGAAAAGCTCCTCCTTCTGCTCCTGTAAGCAAGACAGAGGAAAATCGGTTGGACACTTGAATGGCAATCGCTAGGAGTGACGAAACAAAACACAAAGTGGTATGATGCACTTAAACCGTGGGGGTTCTCAGGTTGATTCTTCAGGATGCCTCTCTTCGCGTGTGAGAGCATAAGGAGGGTATTTATAGTGGTTGAAGGGAGATCAAAGGGAGGAAGGGCCAGAGACCCCTTTCCAAAGGTGAATAGGGTGTTAAATAATAGCAATGCTCAATCTGGGAAGGTATAATGCCATTCGAACACGAAATAGAAATCGCGACAGGATCACAGCCGCCATGCTCAAACAGCGCCCAAGGGTCAGTCGCCTATTATGTTTAAAAATTCAGACTTTCCATATTCAAAAATGAGAAACGCGTCCAATAGACGGGCGCTTTTCAAAAAAGGTGCCCCACTAGATGGCGTGAATTTCATGAGTTGATTTAAAATTGGATTCATAAAGCTCGAGGAACACGCCTGAGATACGGGCGCCATTTACTAATAGGCGACATGGCGAAGGGCGTGTTTTAAGAAACGACCATGGGTCAGTCGCGACTTATGTAAAATCATGAAAAATGAGAGAAACCTATTTATTAAACCAGTGATGATGTGCACTTAGGACATTATATTGTAACATGAAACTTGCTCAACATCGTGTCAAATTTGACGTGTCTACACCTACGTCTGTTTCGTGCCCTGGTGAGGGCTCCTCTTTCTCTTTTTCCTTCTGAATCCCATGGCGCCCTATAAGAGGATCATACTTTCTGGTTCTGTGCCTTCCACAGAGGAAGAGGTTATCCGCGTCGGTGTCCTGAGTACTTCGGGTGCTGGTCCCAGCTATCGACGTTCTTCCTCTCTGGTATCTTATCGAGTAGTTCATGACCTCCGGGAGGCCTTTCAAATTTCGATCGATTATGACATCGTCTTCCCTACTTTCAAAGAGTACCTGGGATGTTGTCACCGTGATGGCATTAGCATCCCGATAGAGTCCTTCCGAGTGGGATTCCATCTTTCTCTTCACCCCTTCCTAGATTCTATCCTCCATTTCTACGATAGGCATCCGAGTGACCTTTCTCCTAATTCTTGGCGCATTCTTTGTGCTTTTGTCCATGTTTGCATCCAGGCGGGGGTCACACCTACTGTCCACCTCTTTCGGTAGTTCTACAGCCTTCATCGCTGTCCTGGTGCTGAACAATCATCTTTTTATCTTTGGGGTAGGAATAATAGGTCTATCATATTTGTTTCTTCTGCCATTTCCAACATCAAGCGTTGGGCCGAGCGCTTTGTCATCTTGATGAAAGTAGGGGATTCCAGTCAGGCTAGTGACTGGGGTTTTGTTTGGATCCCCCAGCTTCACATGGGTGGCAATTTGTTGACCCTGACTAGCGAGGAGGGCAGGGTGGTAAAAGCCATTCTCCGTCACCCCCTTCATGATGTCGATATGAGGTTGACCCCCGCTATTCTTTGAGAACTAGGATTGAGCCCCCTATTGCCTCATGGTACGGCCCTTGTTGTTTCCTCGATTCCTCTATCTTAAAATTCTAACTCTTCTTGTCATGTTGCAAGAGCTCTGGTGCCACCAGAGTAACTATTTGAAACAGTGGAGTTGCCATTGTTTGTTCCACGGCCGCGTCACTACATCGAACTTGGGGCTGATCAAGTGACAGTCGCGGCCCCCCAGCTGGCAGTTGCCTTCGATCCGGGACATATGCCATATCACCCTTGGCTGACAGTGGCTCAGGTGGAGGGCTCGCACCCTCCTCTGTCGCCGTCCCCTGTAGCCGCTACTTCTGTGCCCAGCGCCGGGTCAGGCACTCGTGCGGCTAGTCCGAGGGCTACCTTTAGTGGTTCGGGGAGCTCATCGAGTGCATCAGGTGAAGTCTCGCCGATGGCTGGGGAAAAGCACTGGTGAGTCGATCTCAGAGCCGTAGCGGTGATGGATTGCAAGTTCTGCCTTGAGAAGAAGAAGAAAACCATCGCCGACCAGGCGATTGTCGATCCACCACGTGCTCAGACGCCACTTCCCATGCCGTCTAGATCTCCTCTAGCCATTAGAGTTGACCCTGTGGAGACACAGCTACCGATGCTATTGTCGCCTGCTCGCTCCCTATCGACGGGGCCCAGACCATCAGCACCTGCCGAGGAATGGCTCGAACGGGGTGAAACGTCACACCCTGTCGCTGAACCTAGCTCTCCACAGGTCGAGGACACCCCAGGGGTGCTCGCCCACTAAATGGAGGCCTACATGTTGTTGGGCAAGTCTTTGAAGCCGAGGGAGTGCTCGGTGATCCTCTCCCTGGGAATCGACGGGGGGCTATACAACCTGTCAGCCAGGAACTTGTGGTCAATGGCCCGGGCGCTCAGTTTGTCGGTGGTCCATTACAGGGAGGCCTCGCGGCAACTGGCCACCAGCCGAATTGAAAAGGTGATGTTGGAGGCCCATCTCCAGTAAATGGCGGCCGAGCATGTCGGCCTCCAAGAGCTCCTAGAGTCCCAAGGTTGTAGGCTAGCAGAGGCCGAGCATGAATGAGATTCTTTCTAGGTGCAGGTCTAGGCGTCTGAGGACTCCTAGCAACAAATGAAGGGCCGAGCTGAGGTGGCATAGGAATGGGCAGTAGGGCTAGAGACTGTGGGCATCAAGGAGAGAAAAGAGGCAGAGGCAGCAACGGCTAGGGTCACGGAGCTGGAGGCAGCGATTGTCACAGCTAAGGCAGAGGCTGTGGCTGCTGGCGAGGAAGCTATCGAGCACTGCCGAGAGTGCTCAGAGTACGAGGCCGTGTTAAACGCCACCATCGTTGATGTCTATGGCTTGACGAAGGATACCGACATCAAGGAAGGATGGGCGATAGCTCTTCAGGCAGTTGCCGATGCCACGGGGGTCCCGGTACTCGTCTTGCAACCTCCTTCCATGCCGTTTAAGCCTGAGAGTGACCAAAGAGAGGAGGAGGAGGGCAAGAAGGAGTAGGGCATAGGAGCCGAGCGCCCGGTAGACCCGGAGCTGATTATTCTGGCCGATGATCCTTTATCACTAGGGATAGTGCCCGGGGATGCGCCCAGAGCCCAAGATGTGGTGCCTGCCTAGGTGGCTGCCGGGGCCAGCACGTTAGGGAGAAGTGCTCAAAATTCTTAAGGCCTTTATGTATTTTTCTCTTTTGTCCCTTCAAGTATGCCCGAGCAGGCATATCCCTCCTTTGTACTCTCTTTCTGGTTTTTGAGATACTTTCTATGGGGACTCAGGTAACTTTCTGCCGTTTAGCCTCCCTAGGGAACTCGGACCGGTGTTGGCACCTAGAATATGACGTCGTGAACAAGGAGCGCTGTCAGCCTGAGCGAAGATAGAATCAAAAGAGAATCCCCCAAAAGTGACAAAAGTGTTGATGAGGCATCAGATGAGCCACGTCGGATCAGCTTAAACCCATGTCCAAGTAGGACGAAGAAACCCAATTGTAGGAGTTCGCAGCACACCTAATGATGCGCCTAAGGGAAGAATTCGATATGCTCCAGCTCGATGGTGAAAGTCAGAATGTCAAGAAAGATAGGAATAAACCTGAACCAGCGTCAGATGAGTCACGCCGGATCAGTTTAAAACCCACGTCCTGGAAGGACGAATAAAGCCAAAAATTGCAAGCGTGCATCGCACACCTGATGATGCGCTAGAGAAAAGGAGATGACATGCTTCTGCCCGACGGCGAGAGTTGAAACATCAAAAAAGAGATGAAACGGTGCTATTAAGCACGATCGGCATGGCAACCATTTGAAGAGATGAAACGGTGACACTCCGGCACCGGAATAGGACAAGGGCGCCGTTTCAGCCACAAATCACATTTCTTGTGTAGGCACAAGTCACCCACGCCGGATCACAGGGACCTATGCCGGATCACCCACCGTACCCCTATAAAAGGGAGCCAACGGTGCTCGAAAAAAAAGGGCAAAGCAAAGCGAAGCAAGCAAGAAGAAAAGCAAGAAGAGAGGAGAAGCAACTGAGGCGACACGAGCGACGAAGGAGCGAATGAACCAACGGGAGGGCGAAGAGGCATCCGAAGATGAAAAGAGAGAAGAGAGAGGGAGAGGAAGAAGCTTTTTGAGCGATTCCCCATAGGTGGGTTCAATCGTAATTTTTTTGCCCGACTGAGGGCCACATTTGTTTGTATTTTCCTTCCTTCTAGCAATGAAAGAATTGGCAATTTGATCTTGTTTCTGGGTTATCATGATGCTTTGAATGTTTTGATTTATCCTCTTTATTTTGTGCAATGAATGTTGCCCCCTTCCTCATCGATGATTTATCATTCGTTTGTGTGATCATAAGAACTCCCTTATAGGCGTCCACTTCTGGAGTTTCCTCAGATTAGTGAGCAGAACCGCGGGATGCAAAAATGCTTGAAATCCCCTTCCTTCCTCTTCTGCCATGAAGTCGGGATCGTATGCTTCACTATCCTCTCTACTCGTTGCAAACACCATTCGCGAAGGGGTGTTAGGCCCTTACCCCTTTCTCTGCACTTCATCGGTGGGAGGGGAAAGATGGCCCGGGGTCCAGTTGGGCAACCTGTGCGATCATTTTCCCCGTTGGCCTCCTCACAGTGTGATTGTTGAGGAGCTCGTGGAGCTCTGCTTCCTATTTTTGTGAACTGGCTCGGTTTCGCTGCAAAATCCCAAGGGCCATCGATCCCCTTTCCTCCCTCTCTGTAGCCCATCAGTAGAATGAAAAATTTCCTAGGGGTCTGACTTCAACTGCCCATGTGATCACCTTTCCCATTGGCCCTTCACACTGCATTTCCCATCAATTTTTACGGAGCTTTGTTTTCATCTCATACAATCCGGCGTGCTTCGATCGTATGAATCGGCGTGCCCTTCACCATTTGAATTAGCGCCCAACAACTCATTCGGCGCACTCCCTTTATGGAGTGGTCCAGCGCACCCCCCTTCTTAGGTGATCCAACGTGCATGCACGCCCCTACAGGACTGGTTCATATGGAGTCCCCTTTCCGTTTGAACCAACGCAGCCCAAGATGCGATCCGATAGGCCCTAAAAGCTGATTCGGTGCCCCCCAGCTTGGGTGATTTAGTGCGCATGCGCACCCCATGCCGATTCATCCCCTCCTTTGGCCGATCCAGTGGTGCACATGCCTTCCTCGTATGGTCTGACATGCCCTCAGTGTGATGATCCGATATGCCCCCAACACCTGGTCTGGTGCAGCAATGGCCGTCCTTTTGTTTTCTCGTTTGGCTTTGTTCCGTCGCTGTGATTGCGACCCTACGTTCCCCTGTTTCTTTTAGAGCATCCGAGCAATCTCGATCCCCTAGTAGGCTAGCCATTGGGATATAGCGCTGCATATGACTCCGGATGTTACTGTCATGTGCACATCCGGGTAGTTAAGGGACCATCTCAGATTCTCTGCGGATGAGCACTCATGTTTTTTCACCCCAAAATGTCTCGGGGCTAGGGGAGACACTGTCGAAATTTCACTAAAACCATGGGCTAGTAAATAAAGGAAATAAGTGATAATAATAATAACAGTGATAATAAATCAAAGAAAGGGGGAGAGATAACAATAAAAAAGGGGCCATAAAAAGAAGAAATGCATAACAAGAATTATAACAAAACAAAATAAAAAAATATAATACAATCTGTAGAGGCAGAAAAATGGTTCCTATGCCACGTACCACCATCTCTATTTATTTGTTGGGGAAGTCGTCCCGCACCCGTGGAGGCCTGCAAGCACTAGGAAACAAGGGGCGTCAGAAGGAGTACCGGGTGTTACCCAGGGGACAACCCTCCGATGCTTAAGTCAGCAATGGGTTAATGGAGAGTAGAGAAGAGCAAAAGGAAAGAGATGTGGAGGCTGTAGTAGGGGATCAGAGAGTCGTGTAGGCCTTCACCACGTGTGCTCGCCGCTCCCAGTGGGCACTTGGAGAGTGCTCGCTGGGTGGTAAGATCGTGTAGAAGGAGTTCTCTCTCTGGACGTCATAGGGCGTGGCCTCTCTATCGCTACAGTAGGACTGGTTGCTCTATTCTCAGTGAGAAGCCTTTTGGCAGAAGTGTACACCGTGTCGCTCTTCTCTGTCGTTCCCCTTCTTATAGGGGTTGTCCAGGAGCGGGGAGCCTTATCCCTTGATAGTGAAGGGCGTAAGTAGTGGAGTAACGTTTTCCCGCTATAGTGAAGGGAGTATCCCGTAGGAGGGTGCTTACCCCGGTGTCGGCTAGTCTCGGGATGAGTCTCATGGCGCTCATGGGGCATGCTCGCCCGTTATGGGGTGATGGCCGACGTTGTGGGGGGTAACGGTAGGTCGTCGGAGGGTCTTCCGCAGATCATAGCTGCAATGCCCTGGATCTTTCGGATCCTTATTTTTGGGTCCTGGATCTGGTTTTTCAGAGTGTCCGACTCCGAAGTGCCCGAAATTTCGTTTTGGACATCTTTCGTGTTCGGATCGGCACGATCCGGAGTTGTTTCGGAGGCCCGGAAGCGTTCCGCGGCTTTTCCGCGTGTATTTTCCAATTCCCGGTGTGTGTTTCGGTAATTCCTTCGGAACCTCGTTACGGGTGAACGGGGCTGTTCACCAGGGAGCGAGTGGTACCGTTGCGATCGGTGTGTTCCGAGGATCGCAGAAATGTGATTTTCTATTTTTTGATATTTTCGGGAATTTTCGGATTTTCTATATAATAACCTCCTTTTTCTCTCTCCCCATCTCATTTCTCTCTTCCCTCCCTCTCTCTTCTCTCACGTTCTCTCCTCTCCCCCTCTCACTCCGGGAGGCCGACGGAGGCGGCGAGGGCGGGGCGGCGTGGCTCGTGGGGCGTGGAGCGACGGGTACGGGATGAGGATCGCGGTGGTGGAGGCAGTTCGTGGGATCGTGAACCGGCGAGGGTTTAAGCGGCGTTTTCTTCGTGGATCGGTGTCCACGGTGCGTCGAATCTTCGGTGGAGGTAGGGAGATGGACCCTCAACCCGTGAACTTCAATTCCCACGAGTTTCGTAGGCCGTGGTGAGCCGAGCGGGCTAAACGGGGTGATTTGGGAAAAATGCATGTTTTTGGGGTGTGAGCCGAATCTTGTGTTTTGATCGTGTTTTTGTGGTTTAAATGGGTCCTCTCGGTGCCAGAGGGGTTGGGGAATGTTTCCCCCTTTGTTTCCCCATCACCCGGGGGTGATCGGGGCGTGGAATGGATTTTCCCGCTGTTTCTACCATTTTCGGGCGCGGACTGAGAACGCGCTAGCTTCCAGTAGCGCTTTCTTGAGTGTCGCGCTGTCCCGACGGGGCGCGTTCATCGGAGAAGATGAACAGTAAGGTGGTTCTTGTCGCGCTCTAGGGTCCCAGCGCGTTTTTGGTTGTCGCGCTATAGGATCATAGCGCGACCTGGTCTGGTCACGCTATGGACCTATAGCGCGTTCTTGCTGAACGCGCTAGGTTTGCATAGCGCGTTCTTGCTTAACGCGCTATGCAAGTGTAGCGCGTTCTTGGGGTGGCCTGCCGGGCTGCCCGAGGCGGACGGTCTGCGGCTGATCGTGCTCCCCTTGGGCCGTGTGTGTCCTGGACACCCCGTGGAGTTCCGTGACCGTGTCTCTGGGTGTCCAGAGGTTTGGTTTACCTCGATTAGCGTTCCCGTGAGTTTAAGGGTCCGAGTGACCTTCTAGTGTTCCGATTGTGTTGTGTTGGTCTCCGGTCGACCCGGTTGTGACCCAGTGGTCGACCTTTGGCCTTGTGAATGTCCCGGGCACCCCGTGGGTTTTGTTACCGTGTTTTAGGGTGTCTGGAGGTACCGTGCTACCTCGATAAGCATGCCCATGGGCTTGGTGGGTCCAGGCGACCCCAGGTATTCCGAGCTTCCGTGTTCGTGCCAGATCGTGTCACCGTGTGTCGGTGTGAGTGCGGTGAGGTTTCCCCGCAAGTCGTGGCTTCTCTAGAAGGTGGCTTACTAGTGGGCCAAGCGTGTGGCCTTGGACGGTGAGTCCAGCTTCCCAGCCTGAGGTTGGGGGTTTCTTAAGTTCCCTCCTCGAGGGATGGGTCTCGGCAGTGATGAACTGCCTCGTGAGTTGTCGCATTGTGGTTTTGGACCTAGGGATTAGGCTAGATTGACGGCTCAGTGTTGTCATGTGCAACGGTCTTGACCTCGAGTCTTGTGACTCAAAGGCCGTTGAGTTGTAGGTCTAGTGGGCTGTCCAGAGTCTGGTGGCGTCGTGCCACCTGTTACTCCGTGTTACTCGTAATGAGTGCGTGCGTGGTTTCTGTGTCCACGTTCTGTGATCCTCCACTAGTCGTAGCTTCCTGCGCACGCGTGTGCGGACCCACCTGGGAGTGGTGGAGAGCGCGACCCGGTGAGACGCGGTTTTTAGGCTGGTTTCCGTCGGCCCCTTGCCTTTGCCACCAGAGTCCGGTGGGAGGGAAAACCATCTAGAGGACCCGACCTAGAGCAGATGGTCTGTGTGTGCACACGTAGTTGGGGGCTTAGGACACGTGCTGACGAGCGCGACCCCAGCTAGTCCTTGTTGTGGTACTTGTTGTGTGTCTGAGTCTCACGCCCGGGGCGTTGTAGCTAGACACTTGTGACGCGGTGTAAGACGTCAGGGGATGCCTCCGGTCGTTCTTCTAGTGGGTGGTACTCCTGTCGAGTATGGAGTGACAGACTGTCAGTCTCTGTGTCTTTGACCTTCGGGTTTTTGGTCGTGTTGACCGGTGAGTTCGGTTGTTTCACCTTGGCGCGTGTGTCGGTTCTTGCGTCGTGAGATTAGTGCTAGTGGCTTTACCGAGGTTGGGTCTTGTTATGCGGTACCCGCGATCGGATGGTCGGGGTTGCACCTTGGACAGTGTGTCCAGGTCGGCTTTGTCCGGGGGGACAGGCCTCTACGGCGTGGTTGCCGTGTGTTCTTACTTCGGTAGGTGGTGCTAGCGTGGTTCGGTAGCTTCGACTGCGTGACCGAGGTGTGCCTTCTGGCAGTAGGAGTAGCTGTAGTGTCGAGTTTTTGACCGGCCACCGGTTTGCTGTTCCTGCTGTAGTTGTAGCTTCCTTTCCGCTACCGCCGTTGTTTCCGGTTGGGGTTCCGCGGGATCCCTGCTGAGTCTCTGTTTTGGAGACTCATTCCCTACTTTTCAGGTGAGGCGGTTCTTCTTCCTCGAGGTTCGAGGGCGCGATGCGGAGGTTCTTAGTTGCCAGCTTGCCGGGCCAAGAGTTCACTTGGCACGTGGTACGTTTTACTGCTTTAGACTGTACTTTCTGTTGGACTGGACTCTGTTGTAGTTGTTTATTTATTTCTGTTAATTGTTGAATTGTCCTGCTTTATTTCCTATTTCTTTGTGCCTCCACACTCCTTTTAGCCCTTCCGAGCCCTCCCGGCTTGTGGGCGGCGGTGCGAGTCTCGGGTTATCGGGCCTTCCCGGTAATCGGATTCTCGGGTCGTTACAGCTGGTATCAGAGCAGTGGTTGTTGACGTACATAGGAATTCGAGATATTGCAGTGATCAGAGTCCGTAAGGTCCAGTACAGTCAGCAGTTGGCATAGGGTTTCGTGCATGTTTTCCGCTTTGTTTCTCGCTTGAGAGTTTGAGTGCGCTGTGCGGCGCTGTGAAGGTGGTTGTTGTTCACGGCTTTCGTGCCAGCGCGGGGTCTGCGGATCGAGGTCGAGAGCCTTCTCCCTCATCGGTGGTGGCCCTGGTTGTGTTGCGTTGGGCAGAGGTTGTCGGCGGGCGTGTTGCAGTTCGGGGGATTGTAGCGGTGGTGCATCGAGAGATGTTGTGACCATGGTCCGACGAGACACTTGGTAAGTGTTGTCGGAGGAGCTGACCTGACGGAAGTGATGGTTTTCTTGGTGCTGAAAGGTGCTATTCCCGGCATGCGCGAGGCTCGAGGTTAGGTCGAGTGCGGAGTTTTCCTTCCGTTGGTCGGAGGTGCGATTGGTCTCTCCTCTGGTTGGAGAGATTGCATTTGGCCAAGGTCCGTCGTCTTGCACTGTGCGTCCGGGTTGGTTGGCCTTTGTGCGCCGTGAAATCCGTGCGAGACACGTTCCGCGTTTTGGCAAGGTGGTTGCCTGTGAGAATCGTTGCCCGTTCCCTGATGTGTAAGGGTGTTGGCGCTGTTTCGGAAGGACGAGTGCCGGCTGGGCGGTGTTCGCGAGAATTGCGGTTGGTGTTGTGGTTTCCGATGTGCGGAGGATCGGAGTCTGCGGGGTTGCAGATGGTTGTCGGGATGGTGGATCCCGAGTTGGCGTTGTGGTGGCTGTGTATGTGGATCAGAGTGCGTGGATCGTAGCGTTGGTTGTTTCGGGTGGATTTCTGAGGAAGTGTAGAGCAACGGAGGATTGGTTCATCGATGTGCGTTGTCTCCGGCGGTGTGAGACGTGTTGGTTGCTGTGCCGTTGCTTGAGATATTGTGGTTTATGGCACAGGCAGGTGGAGAGTTGGGGAAATGTGCTGGCGAGGTTGCCGCATGAGTACCCTGTCCTTGCGTTGGAGGTTGCGTTCGTGGATAAGATCGTGTTCTGGAGAAGTGTGCCGCGGGTTGTAAGAGGTTGTGTATCCCGTGGCTCTGTGATAAGAGCGGGAGTCGGGATTGGCAGGCATCCTCTTGGATTAATTGAGATGGAGATTTTGATGAGATAGGATTCGATGAGACAGGACGGTGGTTGATGCCTGTGTGTGGAGGTCACTGATGAGACGTTGGCGTGGGATATTGATCCTCAGTCTGTGGCCACAAGGGAGGATTCCCCGTAAGTCTGAGTCGAGTGACGTGAGGACCGTGTGGTGATGGAGTCATGTGGTTTCGCCGTGCTCCCCTGAGAGGGTAGAGTTGGCGTGAGGTTCGAGATTGGAGGTGGTGTTGGTCTGTGCGTGAGTCGGCAAATGGCCTGTCATGTGTTGGATCGTGCCTGCTGGGCCGGTGGAGGTTTTCCGTTGGCGAATGTCTGGCGACCAGTGGATGGTCTTTTCAGAGACAGAAGATGCTGGTTGTAAGGGGCTCGAGAATGGAGAGAGCCGAGTGCCAGCGAGGCCTTTTGGTGGCCATTTCTGAGGTGTGAGCTGGTGGAAGCTCAGTGATTGGTTACCCCTGGTGCAGGGTGTGAGATCGATCGGCGGGTTGTGAAGCTAACGTTGGTTGGTCCGCCGGGCGTGGGCGTTGACCGGTGGATTGGTTTTCGTGGCGAGAATTACGTTCCCTCGGTGAGCGAGAGGGTGGCAGCGATGCCGTGGGTGTTTTCCGTTGTATTTGAGGTGATACCAGACTTGTGCCCTTGTCTTATGCCTGCTCTAGTGGCCGATGTGTGTGCGGCGTGCGGAGCGTGGCGTTGTTCGTGATTATGGTCTGACTGTATCCCTCATGATTGGCGCTTTTGCGAGGATCGAGGTTTTTCTATGTTGGGGTTCTGACGGCGTTGTCAGTGGGTTACGGCGTTTTTCCCCTGTGACTTGGTGTTAGTCCTGAATTCCGTGGACGAAATTCTTGTAAGGGGGGAGGGCTGTAATGCCCTGGATCTTTCGGATCCTTGTTTTTGGGTCCTGGATCTGGTTTTTCAGAGTGTCCGACTCTGAAGTGCCTGAAATTTCGTTTCGGACATCTTTTGTGTTCGGATCGGCGCGATCCGGAGTTGTTTCGGAGGTCCGGAAGCATTCCGCGGCTTTTCCGCGTGTGTTTTCCGATTTCCGGTGTGTGTTTCGGTAATTCCTTCGGAACCTTGTTACGGGTGAACGGGGCTGTTCACCAGGGCGCGAGTGGTACCGTTGCGATCGGTGTGTTCCGAGGATCGCAGAAATGTGATTTTCTATTTTTCGGTATTTTTGGGAATTTCCAGATTTTCTATATAATAACCTCCTTTTTCTCTCTCCCCATCTCATTTCTCTCTTCCCTCCCTCTCTCTTCTCTCACGTTCTCTCCTCTCCCCCTCTCACTCCGGGCGGCCGACGGAGGCGGCGAGGGCGGGGCGGCGTGGCTCGTGGGGCGTGGAGCGACGGGTACGGGATGAGGATCGCGGTGGTGGAGGCAGTTCGTGGGATCGTGAACCGGCGAGGGTTTAAGCGGCGTTTTCTTCGTGGATCGGTGTCCACGGTGCGTCGAATCTTCGGTGGAGGTAGGGAGATGGACCCTCAACCCGTGAACTTCAATTCCCGCGAGTTTCGAAGGCCGTGGTGAGCCGAGCGGGCTAAACGGGGTGATTTGGGAAAAATACATGTTTTTGGGGTGTGAGCCGAATCTTGTGTTTTGATCGTGTTTTTGGGGTTTAAATGGGTCCTCTCGGTGCCAGAGGGGTTGGGGAATGTTTCCCCCTTTGTTTCCCCATCACCCGGGGGTGATCGGGGCGTGGAATGGATTTTCCCGCCGTTTCTACCGTTTTCGGGCGCGGACTGAGAACGCGCTAGCTTCCAGTAGCGCGTTCTTGAGTGTCGCGCTGCCCCGACGGGGCGCGTTCATCGGAGAAGATGAACAGTAAGGCGGTTCTTGTCGCGCTCTAGGGTCCCAGCGCGTTTTTGGTTGTCGCGCTATAGGATCATAGCGCGACCTGGTCTGGTCGCGCTATGGACCTATAGCGCGTTCTTGCTGAACGCGCTAGGTTTGCATAGCGCGTTCTTGCTTAACGCGCAATGCATGTGTGGCGCGTTCTTGGGGTGGCCTGCCGGGCTGCCCGAGGCGGACGGTCTGCGGCTGATCGTGCTCCCCTTGGGCCGTGTGTGTCCTGGACACCCCGTGGAGTTCCGTGACCGTGTCTCTGGGTGTCCAGAGGTTTGGTTTACCTCGATTAGCGTTCCCGTGAGTTTAAGGGTCCGAGTGACCTTCTAGTGTTCCGATTGTGTTGTGTTGGTCTCCGGTCGACCCGGTTGCGACCCAGTGGTCGACCTTTGGCCTTGTGAATGTCCCGGGCACCCCGTGGGTTTTGTTACCGTGTTTTAGGGTGTCTGGAGGTACCGTGCTACCTCGATAAGCATGCCCGTGGGCTTGGTGGGTCCAGGCGACCCCAGGTATTCCGAGCTTCCGTGTTCGTGCCAGATCGTGTCACCGTGTGTCGGTGTGAGTGCGGTGAGGTTTCCCCGCAAGTCGTGGCTTCTCTAGAAGGTGGCTTCCTAGTGGGCCAAGCGTGTGGCCTTGGACGGTGAGTCCAGCTTCCCAGCCTGAGGCTGGGGGTTTCTTAAGTTCCCTCCTCGAGGGATGGGTCTCGGCAGTGATGAATTGCCTCGTGAGTTGTCGCATTGTGGTTTTGGACCTAGGGATTAGGCCAGATTGACGGCTCAGTGTTGTCATGTGCAACGGTCTTGACCTCGAGTCTTGTGACTCAAAGGCCGTTGAGTTGTAGGTCTAGTGGGCTGTCCAGAGTCTGGTGGCGTCGTGCCACCTGTTACTCCGTGTTACTCGTAATGAGTGCGTGCGTGGTTTCTGTGTCCACGTTCTGTGATCCTCCACTAGTCGTAGCTTCCTGCGCACGCGTGTGCGGACCCACCTGGGAGTGGTGGAGAGCGCGACCCGGTGAGACGCGGTTTTTTGGCTGGTTTCCGTCGGCCCCTTGCCTTTGCCACCAGAGTCCGGTGGGGGGGAAAACCAGCTAGAGGACCCGACCTAGAGCAGATGGTCTGTGTGTGCACACGTAGTTGGGGGCTTAGGACACGTGCTGACGAGCGCGACCCCAGCTAGTCCTTGTTGTGGTACTTGTTGCGTGTCTGAGTCTCACGCCCGGGGCGTTGTAGCTAGACACTTGTGACGCGGTGTAAGACGTCAGGGGACGCCTCTGGTCGTTCTTCTAGTGGGTGGTACTCCTGTCGAGTATGGAGTGACAGACTGTCAGTCTCTTTGTCTTTGACCTTCGGGTTTTTGGTCGTGTTGACCGGTGAGTTCGGTTGTTTCACCTTGGCGCGTGTGTCGGTTCTTGCGTCGTGAGATTAGTGCTAGTGGCTTTATCGAGGTTGGGTCTTGTTGTGCGGTACCCGCGATCGGATGGTCGGGGTTGCACCTTGGACAGCGTGTCCAGGTCGGCTTTGTCCGGGGGACAGGCCTCTACGGCGTGGTTGCCGTGTGTTCTTACTTCGGTAGGTGGTGCTAGCGTGGTTCGGTAGCTTCGACTGCGTGATCGAGGTGTGCCTTCTGGCAGTAGGAGTAGCTGTAGTGCCGAGTTTTTGACCGGCCACCGGTTTGCTGTTCCTGCTGTAGTTGTAGCTTCCTTTCCGCTACCGCCGTTGTTTCCGGTTGGAGTTCCGCGGGATCCCTGCTGAGTCTCTGTTTTGGAGACTCATTCCCTACTTTTCAGGTGAGGCGGTTCTTCTTCCTCGAGGTTCGAGGGCGCGATGTGGAGGTTCTTAGTTGCCAGCTTGCCGGGCCGAGAGTTCACTTGGCACGTGGTACGTTTTACTGCTTTAGACTGTACTTTCTGTTGGACTGGACTCTGTTGTAGTTGTTTATTTATTTCTGTTAATTGTTGAATTGTCCTACTTTATTTCCTATTTCTTTGTGCCTCCATACTCCTTTTAGCCCTTCCGAGCCCTCCCGGCTTGTGGGCGGCGGTGCGAGTCTCGGGTTATCGGGCCTTCCCGATAATCGGATTCTCGGGTCGTTACAATAGCGCTTTCCCGTGCTGTAGAATCCGATGTCGAGTCAAATTGGGTCGCGCCCTGTTGGGCCGTACCTGTTGGGCGTGATGTAGAAGCGGGATTGGTTTAGGCGGTTTGGGCCCGCCGCTATTGGGCCAATCTTGGGCCAAGCTAGATTTACCCTCCTCACTTCTCCCTACTCTCAGTCGCCGAGCACTTTGCACGGGACTGAGAGTCGAACATGAGAGAGTCTGTTGGAGCATAAGACTCGAGGTTGATTCGTCTGAGGCACGAGCGTTGGTGAATCTGGCCGCAAGCTTGGCGCGCAAGGCGCCTTAGGTGGTGGTAGGCGCTACTGCCGTAATCATGTCATAGGTCCGGTTTTGTCTAGGAGCGCGGGCTCCGAACGGGCATTGGTGGCCATACCGCGATAGCGACAAGTGCCTTTTCACCTGCCCCTTAGTTTGGAAGCCCCAGGCTGTCGTGGGCGGTTCTAAGGATGATCGTGGGGCATCCCCAGAGACTCCATCTTTGTTGGTCGCCATGCTCGTCATAGGTCTCTTCTTCCTCCGACTGGTGAGGATCTTCTTTTCTTTCGTGTCTTTTGCCTTTCGTCATCATGCCTCCTCGTAGGAGGAACCTTCGTGCCAGCCCCTCCTCTTCTGTCGAGGAAGTGGCGCCTGGGCATGGAAGCGCTCCGAGCACTTCAGGTGCTGGAGCCACTCGTCCTTATTCCCCACCGCTAGTGGCGTATAAGGTGATTCGAGGGCTACGAGAAGCTTTCCAGATCCCCCTCGATTTTAACATCATTTTCCCGACTGTAGACGACGATCAGACGAGTCTCCCTTCAGGTAGGATTATGGTCACTGTGGCATCTTTCCAGGCGGGCTTTCGCCTGCCTGTTCATCCCTTCATTGCGTCCGTCCTTCATCATTATAGCTGACAACCAGGGTAAATAACCCCCAACTCCTACCACATCCTCTGTGGGTTTGTTTATGCGTGTCAGAGAGCGTCGGTGGAGCCAAGCGTCCATCTTCTCCGGCAATTTTACTACCTTCAGCGCTGCCCGTCCGACACGGCCTATGCCTATTTCAAGGCCCAGACCGACCGGAACCTTGTCTAGGTCTCCGCCACTGCGGCCAACCTCAAGGGTTGGTCGCAACGTTACGTGTATCTCATCAGATCTATCGACCATGATTCTTCCGGTAGTTGGAGGCACAGGGGCTATCATCCTATCTGGCCCGATAGGAAGCCTCCAGCCAACGCTGAGGAGCATAAGAAGGTCAACGCCATCCTTCGATTTTCTATGGTCAAGGCAGACTTCCTGTTGGCTCTGGGGTTGCTCCAGGAGCTGGGGTTGAGTCCTCCATTGCCGCAGGTACTGACTTCGATTCCTCATCGTGTTCTTGTTAATGGTGGATTGGGCTAACCAATTTTGTTCTGGAATCAGGGGCGCCTGAAATTTTGGCGTGGAGCTATGAAGTTGTCCGGCTGCCACGGTGTGCTCCTCGCCCTATGGATCACGTCGAGCCGGGGCCCGGCCAAGTGACAGTTGTCGCCCCCCAGGCCGAGGTCGTATTTGCCCCGGGTCTGCTCCAGTATCCGGTCCCTGTGGGTGTCCCTCTGGTGAGGGCAACGATAGCTTCGGCTACTAGCGGAGGATCTAGTAGTTAGAGGGGTGCCACCGAATAGACCGCTAGTGCTGCTGAGGCTGCGCCAGCCATGGCTGGTGGCAGTCGTGCCCTCCCTTCCGAGGATGAGCTGGCGGCACTGGATAATCAATGTCGCTTGAGGAAGAGGAGCAGAGTTCTAGCCCCGGCCCGAAGCCGAGCCTGGGCGCCGTCATCGTCGTCTGGACTACCTCCATCCAAGGCACCGCCACTGCCGCTGGCCGAGGAGTCGGTCGTTTCTCCCCCCGAGCCTGCCCCCGTGTAGGAGGGGCACGACAAGGGCAAAGCTCATGTTGCTGATGACACCAATCACCCTCCGATGTCAGTGATTTCATCGCGCACTCTATTCCTTCCCCCTGAGGATGCTACGATTGGACAGGAGGGGGTCACGACGGTCGCGGACCTAATAGGGTGGAGCGTACTATGGCGCGAGAGCACAGGGGTGTTCAGCCCTGGGGCCGAGAGGGAGCTGACGGACCTAGCCGCGCGGAGCGTGTGCTTGGTTATCAGGGCCTTTGGCTTGTGGGGGTACCACTTCTGTGGTCTTGCTCAAGAGTTGGAGGCCACTCAGGTTACCCAGGTGGAACTTTCGGGCAACTGCGAGGTGCTCGAAGGGCGCCTGTAGGCTTCTGAGGCTGAAAACGCCGGGCTCCACGAACAGCTAAACCAGCAGGGGTTGGCCCTTGCCGGGATCGAGCGGGACCGTGATTTCTTACGTGTTCAGGGTGAGATGGCTGAAGCCCGCGCAGTCAAGCTGGGGGCGCGAGTCCAAGTCGTGGAAGCCTGAGCTGAGGAGGTCGAGGCGCAACTTGCTGGGCTGTGCTCGTCGATGTCTACCGCTGGCGAGGAGGCGGTGGAAAGCTTTCGCTCCTCTTCGACCTACCATGATGAATTGACCGCGGTGGCCTGTGGACGCACTTTTTATTTAAATAGTTATTTTATTCGTTTATTGGTTTATTTGATGAGTTTATTTGTTTATTAAGTCTGTGGGCGTGCCAGTCACGAAGTGACGATTTATTTGGGCTTCATGGAAGCCCTTGGTGCGCTCGATCTGACTCAGTCAGACGATTGTGTGGTTCGGGTCAGGACCAAGACCCGCTGCGCCATAAAGGCCACGGCGTTATTTACATCCCCCATACAGGGGGAACACCCTTGATTAGTTGGCAGGAATAAGGGCCATGCGACCGAAAGAATTACTTATAAGGCAAGAAGCTAACGGAAAGTCGAATTATGCTAAAAGCCCGCATCGGAATATGAATATTCAAATTATGTCGGTCACTCATGGACCATTTCATGTTTGGACAGAGGTCCGTACTGAAAGCACGACGGAAACGAAAATGAGCCTGTACAAATGTCTATCGTGATTTATGGCAATTTCAATAAAGAGCGGAAGCGAGTTCCGACGGGAACGGGTCCAGTTTGACGAACTATCGGCCCAGAGCGATGTCGGATCCCGGCCATATCGGGATGGTTCCCAAGGTCTGAACCCGTCTTGGAGGGGTGGCGTTAATGTTCCCTTTACACCAAGTCCTGAGGAGAACGAGGCTACGGAGCAGGTTTCATCATGTTTTTATTGTTTGATTCATTTTTTATTATTCATTTTTTATTATTTTTCTTATTATTATATTTTTTATTTATTATTACTATTTTTTTATTGTTATCTTTTTATTGTTATCTTTTTTATTTGTTTTATTTTTTATTATTTATTTATTTATTTATTCATTTATTTATTGTGACTTTGTTATTATTATTAATATTATATATTTGTTATTGTCATATTTTTTGCATTTGGGGCGTATGTGGTAGGATGAGCCAAAGGATCAATGCACATTCATGTTGTGGAGGGTAAAGGTCGATGCACATTTGAACTGTGAAGGGCGAAGGTCGATGCACGTTCAGAACGAAGGCTGGGCAAGGTCGGTGCACATTGAAAGTAGGGTCGATGCACATGAGAACTAAGGTCGGTGCACGTAAGGATAGGGTTAGTGCACGTTCAGAACAAAGGCTAGGCAAGGTCGGTGCACCTTGAAAACAAGGTCAGTGCACATGAGAACCAAGGTCGGTACACATAGGGATAAGGTCGGTGCATGTTCAGAACAAATGCTGGGCAAGGTTGATGCACATTGAAAACAACGTCGGTGCACATGAGAACTAAGGTCGGTGCACATAGGAATAAGGTCGGTGCACATTCAGAACAAAGGCTTGGCAAGGTCGGTGCACTTGGAAAATAGGGTCGGTGCATATGAGAACTAAGGTCGGTGCACATAGGGATAAGGTCTGTGCACGTTCAGAACAATGGCTGGGCAAGGCCTGTGCACATTCTAAGGCTGGGCTACCAGGGTCTGTGCAGGTTTTGGCCAAGGTCGGTGCAGGTCTGCCCAGGCTAAGGAAAGGTTGGTGCACATCTGGGGGGGGGGGGGCTGGAGTCTGGGCATGCTAAGCAAGGCCTGAGCATGTGCAGGTCAAGTTAGAATGCAAGTCAGTGCAACTAAAGTGTGCCGGGTCAGGGCGATGGGAGCGCGCCGGGTAGGGGCGCTGGGCGGTGTACCGGGCAGGCAGGGGTTTGAAGTGTGTCGGGCAAGGCACAGGCTGGGCGTGCCGGGCAAGGCACAGGCAGGGTGTGTCGGCAGGGCAGGCCCAGAGTGTGTCGGGCTAGAGTTGAGCTGGAGTGTGCTGGGCAAAGCCTATGTGAGTGTGGTAAAGTCTATGCTCATGAGGATTTGAAGTTTGTGCATATGGGACGGGGTTTATGCGTGCAGGGTGAAGGCCGATGCATGAAGGGTTTGTTTCTTTTATTTGTAAAGCTCAGATGGAGAGCCTTAATTGGATAGCTCCAATTTCCTTCATTATGTGATCAAATCTATAGTCATGTTCAGCAGTCTGTCACTGTAGTGTTTAGTTCAGCTCTTCGAGTCTTCCACAGTTCTCTCATCTTAGTTAAAGTGTTTTATTATCGCTTGTCTCAGTTGTTTGTTGCTTTCTTTTGTCTTTTAATGTATTGTTATTTCTGGAAAAAATTTGGCAGCATCTCCCCTTGACCCGGATACTAATAGGGGGGGTAAAAGGGGAACACGCCCACAAGGAGTGGCGTGACCCGACAACTCGAGGTGCATGCCAGGGGCAGCGACACCTTTGAGAAAGCTTCGAAAAATCCAAGAAGTCAGCGGGCAGTGAAACACCGAATTGAGACAAGTTACAGGTGCACTGGGTAAAGACTGATTGGGGCGTGCCGGGTCAGACAAGCCAGGGGCGTGCCGGGCAAAGGCAGGCGGGTGTGCCGGGTAGAGGGCTGGCTGAGGTGTGCCAGGCCAGACACGGCTGGGGTGTGCTCGGATAGGCGCGGCCGAGTGTGCCGGATGGGAGTAGTTGAGGGGCTGTGTCGGAGAAGGGAAGTCCATGTGTGCCAGGCACGGCACGCCAAGGGTGTGCCGAGCTAGGAGTATTGGAGCGTACCGGGTGGCAAGGGAGGTGTGCCGGCCAGGGCACAGGCCAAAGGGTGCGCCGGGCTAAGGGCAAGTGTATACACGTTGTCTTTGAAGGATAGGCTGCGGAACACTCTGGCCAATGGATAAGTTCAAGGTGTTGAGTGGGGGCAGTGGGCTCCACCGGGCTCATGTTGCTCAATGAAAGGGGAGAGGGGTGACTCTATTACGGAAAACCATTGAAAGGAGAACAGCCTAATACCATCATGCCAGAGACACCACCCATTGGATTGGATGGACTCTGTAGCACTCCGGCGAGCAAGCAACCCATCGGGCAAGGGAACCAAAGGGAAAAAGAAGGGGAGTTCATGGAGTGCACCATAAAGTGAAGACCAAACAGACAACTAGAAGAAGGCATTCTCTTTCATTCATGGCGAACAAGGTGGCAAGAACCATGACCGAAAGGCCAAATACAATGCAACACCCAAATAAAAAAAAGGGGAAGAAGCAAGAAAAAAAACAAAGGGGAAGAGGACATGTAAGGAGAGGAACGGGTCAACAAGGATGAGGCCATGACTGCTTGTCCTCCTCCATCCCCTCCTGCTACATTTTTGATCCCACTCCCTCTCTCCCTCTTTCTATATGCTTACTCTCTCTCTCTCTCTCTCTCTCTTCACCAGCTTCTTCTTCTTCCTTGAAGCTCCCCGAGCCTCCCGGATGCTGGACCAGAAGCAGCTCTTCTCTTTCGCTTGGGTCTGTTAGCGCAGCGAAGAGTGATATAGAAGGGGGGATGAATAGATCACTCCCAATTTGCAAAACTTCAGCGGAAACTCACTACTTCAAAATACAACCCTTCAGATATGGCCAAACAATGCAGCTAACTCAGTGAGAAACTAAGACAGGATAATGAGGTGCGATTGGAAGAGGCCGTCCACACACAAACACAATGCCAAACAGAAGGAAAGCACAAACGATGATACCAAGCCACAGAGGAGACAAGAGATTTTAAGGTGGTTCGATTGTAGTCCACAATCTACATCCACCCCTCACTCCAACTAGAGTGAGGATTCCACTAGCCACTGCTAGAAAACTGCAGACTCAGTCTGCGAACAATATGCTGCCACACAGCTTGACACATGGACCTGCTACCAGCAAGACCAGAACCGGAGATGCCTCTCCCTTCCTCCAACCCGGAGGGAACCTGCTAATGACAACCCGTCACTGGTAAAACCAGAGATCACAGATCTCTCTTCCTCTGCAGCCCCGAGGGGAACCGGAGTAACTCTCCCTTCCTCCAAACACTGGAGGGTAACAACTCGAAATCAGATATATGAAGAAATAAAAGGAAAAACAGAAATGTAAACAAGACCAACGATGAACACAAATCGTTTCAGAAAAATCAAAATCAAATGTAGCTTCCGAAGAAGCAAATTGGACTCTTCTCTCTCACTCAGACTTTTCTCTCACAGCAATACTCTCAAATCTTTTCTCTCTATCTTCTTTCTGGAATGTGAAGGCTCTCTCTCTCTTTTCTTCTTCTGCTCAGGAATTCTGCTCTTCAGCTTTTTCTCCAGTTCTATCCATCCAATCGCAGAAGGCTCCTTTTATATGGCATTCGACCTGAGTTTCAGGCCTTCACACAAGGGAGTCTCGTTCCCTCCCTTTCCAGAGCATTCTCGGATCACGTGCCAGGCATCATCCTCGATTTACGTGCCCAATCATTGACCTGAATCATCTGTAGGCAGAAACAAGGAAATGTGATTAGTTAGTTCAGTCAGATACGAATGTATATACTTTAGAATAGCAGATGAATAAGTGTGTACACTGAGGGAGTGTATAGACTTGTGAGTCCTCATGCGACCTCAGTGTATAGACTAGCTGAATAATGCATTAGCACAACAGGGGGAATGTGTGGACTTCTGTGAAGTGTATGAAGCCCTCGAGTGTATAGACTCAGGGATGTCAAATAGGTAAGTGTGTCAAGTGTGAGAGTGTGTAGCGTTGAGGTTCTTCATGCGAGCTCAGTGTATGGACTTGTAAGTGTTCATGCGACCTCAGTGTGTAGACTTCATTCAGCAGGCAAGACAATGGATGTATAGAGTTGGTCGTGTGAAGGAGGACGAGTGTAAAGACTTGTAATGAAGAGCAGCAATGTGTAGACTTGTGAAGCACAACTGTATGCACTGTATGGACTTCAATGTATAGACGTCGATGCATAGACTTCGATGAAAGCAATGCATGAAGGCATCGAATGTGTAGACTTAGAAACAGCAATTCAGCAAGTGTGTCAAATGAGAGAGTGTATAGGGTTGAAGGATAACTGAGTGTCTAGACTTAGAGATGTGTAGACTTGCCAAAGAGCTGGACGATGTACAGACTTGAACAAGTAAAGTCTGTACAGACTTGAAGGTTCACAGTGTGTAGACTTTGGCAAGGCAGCGTCAGTAAAGTTCCCAGTGTACAGACTTACTGAACTGAGCGTAGGTAAAAGATATGAGGAATGTATAGACTTACTCAGTTCAGTTCAGAACGTAGGTAAAAGTCCCAATGTATAGACTTTACCTCGTGCAAGCTACAGTAAATGAGTGTATAGACCTAATGGTTTCCCTGGCTGTACAGACTTGATCACAGGCTGAACAGTCGAGTGTATAGACTTGCTTCCACCGACCAGTGTATAGACTTTGTAAGAGTGAGACGCTGAATGAGACGGTGGCTGAGACGATGTACAGACTTCAGGTGAAACGATGCAGCTACAGTGCAGTGTAGATTGCCAGACTATGTACAGACTTGCAGCTTGAGACAGTGATGTACAGACATGGAATCAATGAAGGCGTTGGCTGTACAGACTTTGATGAACGCCGCTAGCTGTACAGACTTCGAATCAAGGCATGAATAGTGAATCAATGTCTAGACTTGGATGCCCAAGCCAATGTATAGACTTGTGCAGTGCAGCCAGTGTATGGACTTGTACAGTGACTAGAGGCTGTGCAGACTTTGGGTCATGATGTGTGAGACGAGGGACAATGTATTGACTTTGAGATGGCAGACGATGTATAGACTTGTAAGATGGAAGACGATGTGTAGACTTTGAAATGAACGGGAGAATGTATAGACTTGACCCCTTGAAAGGATGTATACACTTCAGATGCAAGCTACAGTGCCGTTGTATGGACTTGAACTCAAGGAATGGATGTACAGACTCTGACGGCTTAGCGGAGGGTGTACATACTTTGAATATTAAGTTCAATGTATGGACTTCAGGTGAAGGCCAATGTACATACTTTGAATATGAAATTTAATGTATGGACTTGGAGAGTAAAGGAGGCGTCAACCCACCAGAGGTGGAGCGTCGACCCATCAGAGGTGGAGCATCGACCCATTAGAGGTGGAGGGTCGACCCATCAGTGTACAGACTATGCAGACAGTGTGTAGAATGATCAAGTAGTGCATATTTATCTGACAGCCATATGAACTGCACAGTCCTACATGATGAAGCATGAATTATTCTAGAGATAGAAGATTGATTTATAGTGTGAGACATCATCAAAACCATAAGGATGTAACAGGGTCTCTCTCCTTGTGTCTATCTTCTTCTCTCTAGAGCGAGGGCTTTTATACCTCCGACGCGTTGACGGGGCCTCATGACGAAGCTTCTGTCTGAGGTTGACACCGGTCGCATCCTCGTCAGGGGGAGGCCTACGTGCTCAAATTAGAGGGCGACACCATGGCAAGGTGCTAGCTGGCTCTGAGGTAGCCGAGTTGCGCGCCAAGGGTCCTACGCAGTGACCAACGTATTTGCCACCGGTTGGTACCGGTGTGAAGGATGGAACGCTGCACCAGGTGCGGAGAAAGTAGCACTGCACCGGGTGGAGGACTTGGCCAGGTGTGCCGCTGAAGGGGTTGGTCATGTGTGTCGCTGAAGGTGTCCAACAGGTGCACCGTTAAAAGGGCACATTGAGTATGCCGTTGAGAGGGCACCAGGGGTGCGCCGTTGGAGGGCACAATGAGTATGCCGTTGAAGGGCACCAGGTAGTGTGCTGAGAGGCACGAGATAGTGTGCCGTTGAGGGGGGCACAAATGGTGTGCCGCTAAAGGGCACATGGAGTGTGCCGCTGAGGCGCTTAAAGGAGTGTGCCGTTAGAGGGGCTTAAAGGTGTACCGCTGGGGTGTAAGAAGGTGTGCCGCTGGAGGGCTTTAAGAGTATGCCACTGGAGGGGCCTAAAGGTGTGCCGCTAGGGCTTAAGAAGGTGTGCCGCTGGGGCACTTGCAGGGGTGTGCCGCTGGGACACTTCAGAGTGTGCCGCTGGGGGCTCTTGAGCTTCTCTTCAGGAACTCAGAAACTATGAGTTTCCTGGGACATTCTTCACCACCTGAGACCCAAAGGTGGGTTCACGGCCGTGTATAAATTCAGGAGGGTATCCTGCCTTTTCCTTGTCATTTGATTCACAAGTGCAAATGAGAGAATTTACCGGGCAGTAGTATTCTCCAGAGCCCCGGGCAGCCAGCTTCTCCGAGTCTTCTCTCTTCAGCTCCGACGTAAATGCGGGACTGGGTAGGATGTATGGACACATAATTTTACGTGTCCACAAATGCCCTTCACCCACGGGCAGCACGGGCGATGGGTGAGCCAGGTGGTGCACGTGGGTGCACTCATTTTCGGGGAGCTGTTTTCGAGGTTCCATCGTCTAGAGCCCGAGGGTGTCGATCTTGGTTTGACCTCGTTGTCCGTGCATGTATGCGTAAACACGGGCTCTCACAACCATCTTCACTGGGCGTGGATGAGATGTTCACATATATGTACATATGTGTATATATATAAGTGTACACACACACACACACACACACATATATATATATATATATATATATATATATTACATATTTTGCTACACACACACACACAGATATATATATATATATATATATCTTATTTTTCCCTCTTTTTTTTCTCTTTTTTTGTCTCTCTCTTTTGTCTTCTTTTTTTTTCTTTCTCTTTTTCTTTCTTCCTTTTTTTTATTTTTCTCTTCTTTTTTTCTTTCTTTTCTTTTCTTTTTTCCTTTTTTTTAAAACGGGCCTAGGCCCTTATAAGTGGGGACGGGGGGTGGCATATTCGAACCACCCCCCTTCCTGATTTCAAAACCGCCGTCTCCCCCTCTTCCCCCCTTTTCTCTTCCTCCTTCGTTCACCACCGGGCGCCGTCGTCGTCGCCATCGCCGTCTTCGTCGCCAGGGTGAGGAGGCCGCCGTGGAGGAGCTTCCCCCTCCCTCTCCCTTCTCCTTCTCTTCCTCTCCTCCTTCTTTTTCTTCCTCTCTTCTTCTCTTCTCGTTCTCCTTCTTTTTCTTCCTCTTCCTCTCTTCTTCTCTTCTCGTTCTCCTTCTTCGTTCTTCTTCTTCCTCTCTCTTTCGCTCGGAGGGCGACGGAGCCCTAGGCTCCTCTCTTTCCTCTTCCTTCTTCTTCTCTTCCCTTTCTTCTCTTCTGCTTCTTCTTCTTTTCTTCTTCTCTTCTTCTTCTCCTCTGGTGTGGGGTGGAGGCAGTCACGGGCGTGTCGGTGGAAAGGCTCCAGAGCGTGCCGGTGGAGGGTCATTCAGAGTGTGCCGGTGGTAGGGCTCCGGGCGTGTGTCGGGCAAGGGCATTAGGCAGTGTGCCGGCAAAGAAGGCACGGAGGTGTGCCGGGTGTGGGGTGCTGAGAGTGTGTCGGTCGAGGGCATGGGGTACCGTACCGGGGCAGCACCCAGGGGGGTGTGCCGTGCGAGAGGCGCTAGGGCTGTGCCGGTGGAGGCACAGGGGACTGTGCCAGGTAGGGGCACAGAGGGTGTGCTGGGTAGAGCACCAAGGGGAGTGTGGCGATGAAGGATGCCCAGCCTGAACGAAAAATAGAGGAACGTCCGGTGCTACCTTCTGTGCACACCGTGATTTTTGTTAGGGTCGTGACTCCTTGTGGACTAGCACCCGTGTCTTCCCTTTACGCTCCGGCCTAGGGGAGACTCTGTCAAAATTTTGTCAAAAATTTATTGGCGTTCTGTTCATTTTATTTTAGTGTGGCTCCTCCTAGTCTTCTTCACCTTTTCTTTTGCTTGTGGTTTGTTCTGATTTTGACTCTTTTGCACCCCGCAGATAGATGGCTGCCCTGAGTGATTCTTCCGCTTCAGCTGTCGCCAGTGCCAAGCCTGCTCCATCTCTGGCCGTTCCTATCGTTACATGGCACAACGTGGAGGATCTTGACCGGGAGCATACCGAGGTGGCAAAACTGGCTGAGTCATCAGATTCTGAGACTGATATGATGGACTTTAGCAGCATTGCACTGACCGACAGCGGTTTCTCATTTGACCGAGCGGGTAACTATCGGAAGGATCATCCTAAGGACAAGCACCTCCTTTACTTCCTGAAGCATTTCTGTTCCAGAGGCAGACGAGATATCAGGGCCGTACGGGACGTCGAGCGCACCGTTTTGCAATTTCGAGACAGTCTGATGTACAGCGTTCACCGGAGCGTGCCGATGTATATGTTGGGAGAACCGAGGGAATGGAGTCCTGTATTAGGGCTGGAAGCATTGACACCAGCAGAGGATAAATTGGTATGGGCATCGGAATTTATTCCTGCCCGTTGGGACAATGCGGTGGGGCGGGTGCACAAGGAGCAGCCCCGCTTTGGTTTATGTCTGGCACCGTTGAAGTGGGGATATCGGGAGGAGCCCTACCTTCTGGACTGCCTGGCGGTCCGCTTCAAGCACGAGCTAGCCCTGGGCTGGTTTGCAGAGCTTAAAGTTCAAGACGCCCATGTCTTCCGGGAGGGGGCGGTGGAATTTATTGAATATGTGCTGTTCAACTATGCTCCCCTGCTCATCCGGGCCGGTGTGTATCACATCGTTTATGCCTCCCGGTACAGCTACCCAATTTCCAAAGGCCTCTACTGTGGGATGATAGAAGTCTTCAATGCTGAGTTGAACACGTTTTATACTGCGGAGGGTGAAACCTCGCTGGACCTATGGAGTCTTCATCAGCTGAGCGGCTTGCCTATTGACGGAGAGCCATACGAGGAAGTGTGCCTCCCTGATCTGATTAAGGATGAGACAGACGGGGATGACATCTATGCACTTGGCTATTCCTACTGGTTCCTTATGAAGGTGTATCAGGAATTGTACCAGTCGTCGCATGGTGGGAAACAGCCTCCCCGTGGCGATCGTAAAAGGGTCCGGCTGAGCCTGTGGCTAAAGTATTTCTTTGACGGGCCGAAGAAATATGAAGATTTCCCCTGCGTCAGCGCCGCTGTAGTCCGGAAGAAGCGCAGCAAGAGCAAGACTGAGGTGAAAATCCCGACATCAAAGGGGCACCAGAGCGGTGCTAATCCGGCAGGGGTCGACCTGATGACGCATTGTGCGGCCTTCTTGACCTACTGGCATTGTTCCTTCACCTTGCCGTATGGGGACGAGACTGTCGTCCGGCCAGATGCGATCTATCCTGCCTGCCAGATGGCATGGGGCATCAAGCTATCCTTGTGCCCAGCGGCACTGTGTCTGATATACAAGATGATCGGGGATGTCAGTGTACACCAGCTCCCACGCCATGCCCGGTTCATCGGACCGATGCATTTCTTCAACGCCTGGGTCTGCTCCCTATTTCTCGAGTATGTTCCACGCACTATTCAGTCTTAGGGGCTATTTCCACGCATGGTGGAGTTCGTAAATGCTGAGCCAGGCTCGACGACTTTGCAGCTGTACAACATACATGGCAGGCTTACAACCGTTCCCCATGACTCACCGGGCACCATTCATTTCTGGACCCTAGTCGCCCACTCTAGTCCCTTGGTGAATAGCAAAAGGGAGTGTCGGGATGACCAGGTGGAGAAGTACCCCCACCCGATCAGTCAGCAAACGGTGGTCTGCCCGCTGCTAGAGCCAGAACTGCACGACTGGGCGTTGTCTATTCGCCCAAGTGTGCTTGTCTTCAGGAAAGGGGACACCCTATTACTGGAGCCGTACTACCCTTTCTGCTTTGGGCGGAACTTTGGCTATGACCAGCATATCCCCGTGTACAGTGCACAATTTGCTCTACCTGTATGGAGTCTTCGGGGCTGCCCGACTGCAGAGCACGCCCGAACTTGGTGGGATTACTTTCACAGGGCGGACAATGCTGCATTCAGGGTGCCGATGCCCAGGTGAGTTCCACGAGTAACCGTGGATTATATAAAGTGGTGGAATGCCCAGACAGGGTTTTATCGGTTATGCAGAATCGACTGCTGGGATGGCGCCGAGCGAAAATTTCTGAGTAAACAATCGGCCGCCGTATTAGCATCTGCTCCGATTGAAGCACAGCAAAGACAAAGAGGTAGTGGCCTACATGGCTACACGCAGGGAAGCTCGGGAAGCCCGACCGTCACCACATATCAAGATGCCGCTTTTTGCCAAGGATGACTTCAAGAAGACTCTTGTGCATCTATGCCGGGTTGGGACGGACCGTCTGGACCTCATCAATTATCTCTTCTCGATAGAAGAAGAAGGCACCCCCGCACGAAGCTGGCATCCTGAGACAGACTCAGCATGTCCTTATCACACCTTCATGAGGAGAGAAGAGCGAAGGCCCGAGAATTACAAGGACACTACATGGCTATATGTTCTTCTCCGAGCACACGGGTTGAAGTCGGAGGACCCAACGGCTGCCATTCTAGATAAACGCTTGCAGATTTCCTTTCATTATGCCGATGGGTGGGGCATGGACCATTTTAGTCTCTACTGTCACCTCGCCTTCAAGCAACATGCGGACCTGGCTCATCTTGCAGACCACTGCACGAAGATCGGGGATGTTTGTTGGTTGGCCCGGGAGGCGGCCCGCCAGGACAAGGAGTAGTCTCTGACTTACTGGCCGCTGACGCTACGATTGTACACCGGCCCTCCTGGTATAATGCTTCTTCATCTCTGCCTTCCATTGTTATGTTCCTCCATAGTATTGATTGATTTTTTTTTTGACAGAGCATCCCTCCGACATCCAATTGGCTCAGTATAGGAACCTTCTCCGACTAGTGCATAATCCCCCTCACTTTGAAGCGGTTGAGCCGGCTCCCACTACCACGCCTCTGCCAAAGGCAAGCAAGCGGCCCCGGGCAAAGTCACCGGTCAAGAAAGCCTTGGGTACTGCCAAGGAAGCCGAGCGACAGAGGGTGAAGCGGAAGAGGACGGAGTCCCTCGCTGCTCCCACGGTCACCCTTCCAGCTCCTCGAATCCCCTCTTTCGGGGAGTTTGCTGCTTCTCGAGTAAAGCTGAGTCGGCCCACATGTTATGTCCTCTGGTCCTTTGGGGCTCTCCCAGGATGGCTTGTATATCGAAAGAGATTTTTTTTGTAACATATATATATATATATCTTTATTCCAGCAGCCACGGAGGAGCTTGCTTCCGTTTCTATTCCTGGCGTGGGTAAGGCCAGGCTTCCCGAGGTAGGGCAGCTGATCGGAGAAACTGCCTATGACTCAACCTCTGCTATAGAAGTTGGGGAGGGTACCATTCATCATTATCTTCCGCTGATTCCCTTTATTTTTCATGGCCCTACGGGCCCGGCTTAATTCAAATCATACTTCACTTGGCAGGAGCCGATGTAGCAGCCACTCGGCCGATGGTGGCACCCATGGTGCCTCCGTTTAAGCAAATATATGTAAGGAGGGGGCGAAGGCTCGGGAGATCACCGTTGCTGAGCCCGCGTTACGACGCGCCGGCCATAGATCCTGACGCCGGGGCTCCCTCAGCAGCGAAAGAAGTGCCCGCCCTGACCAAGTCTTCGTCGGGCGAGAAGGTAGATTATGGTTATTCTTCTGACGAGGCACTTTCTAATGACGGCATATCCAAGGAGCCTGGACTTCAAGCACCAGCTTGGAAAGCCCCAATATTATCCGCTTCTCTAAGCTTGGTGGAACAAGCACTTGTAAGTGTGGACCTGTTTATTCAGGCTTCCCTCGAGGTCGCCGATTGATTTCTTTTGCTGTTATCATTTTCGAACTCGGCAGGAACAAACCCCGCCGGAAGGCATGGAGACCCATGTTCCGGGCTCAGAGGTCGCTAGACAGGAGAAGGCCACTGCGGCTTTGGACAAACTGGCATCCATAGTCGAGGCCTTGTGGCAGGAGGAGGCCGGGCAAGTTCAGAAGCCCCCACCCCGGCAATCGAGGTGCTGCAGCAAGAAGAGGCGGTGACGGTCGTAAGTATAGACTTTTTCTTCTTGAGTTTCCCTCGGGACCGTTGATTTATTCAGAGCTGGACAGGATCTCGCCTCCCAAGGGGTCGCAGGGACTCATGCTTCAGAGACTGAAACCCGGGAAGAGGGAGAGATAACGTCGGAGAGCAGCATAGTGCTGGTGGCTAAGGTAAGCATGGGGACCTTTCAGCTCCTTTGAAAGTTCAACAGTTCGTTCCACATAGTGAGTGGCTAACCTTGTTCTGCATGGCCAGACAATGACAACCCCGGGGGGAGCACCTGCTGCCCAAGCTCGTAAAGTCGTTCCCAAATGGAGGTCATCTTTTGGTCCGCGGGCGGAGCAAAGGTTGAAGTCACTTCTGGGACCGGACGTGGAACCCTTCATGTCCCTCCTACCATCGGTGACCAGCGAGCGGCCTTCGGTACTGCTCCCGTTGCCTCAGTGGTTAATCGCGGTGGGGGAAGCCCAAATTTTGGGGAAGATCTGGCGGGCGTTATTCCACCTCCGAGGAGAATCCAGGTGAAAGGGCAGTAGATCACTCGGAGGTAGTGTCGGGCCCAGCTTTGCTCACCGCTCCCTCTCCAATAGAGATCGAGACTCTTGCCTTGCTAGCCTACGAAGTAACGGCGATTCTGAGTCCTACTGAGGAGGTGGAGACGGACACAGATCCGTCCATCGTGGGAGTTGTTTCAGTCCCCGCGGCCATTTGACATTCTGTTGAAGCCGCTGCTCCGATCCCGGCAGCACAACTACCCGCAACGGGCCCGGGCCTCGGAGATGCGGTGGCGGTGGAGCAACCTCTCGTAGCGTGGACACCAGGTGACTCCACTACAGTCCTGCCTTCGCCTTTGGCGGTGGTCGGCCAGGGACTTTCTCCTGAGATAGAAGCATTTCGCCGCTCAGCCTTGACCCTCCCATCCTCATCAACCGTGGTCGACACCGAGCTATGGGAAGCCGTGGACAGTGCTGTCGAGTTCGATCCACCTGCCGTACCTTCAATAGGCCATGCCACTTCAGACGTACCGGTCCGTCATACCCTATTGACGCTGCGATTCCTGATGTTTGCTGATCCCTCACTCATGTAACGGGGGGTGCGTACCATGGTCATGCAGCTGACCGGGGCTCTGCAAATGATGGGTTGCCTGCTGGAGGAGTGGTCATGGCGTGTTCTGTTGTTGTTGAAATATGTGAACCGCCGTGAGTTCCTTGAGACGCAAGCCCCAACTGAACTCACAGCCATCGGTGCCCAGAAGGACGAATATCTGCAGGCCCTAGAAATACGGAGAGACAATAGGGAGCAGCGTCGGAGGGTCCTGGATGAATGCCGTGACAATATTTGTGCTTTGGGGAGCAGAATAGATAAGCTCAAGGGCTGGCTCGCTAAGGCCGAGTCTGACCTTCCGAGGCTGAGGCGACCCAGGTTAGAGAGGCTGAGGAGTTGGCTGTCGCCGAGGTTGAAGTGGCCTCTGTGATGACCAAGCTGGAGCGCCTTGAGGCACAGGAGAACCGACTGCGTGAGATGGTGAACTTTCCTTGCGTCGAGATCCTTCCTCTCGAGGAGATCTTCCGGGGAATAGACTGACCGCCAATCCTCCTTTTCTTCTTCCTTCTCTTTTCTTCTCTCTCTTTTTTTGACATGTAACACAGGGGTATGCCCCGGAGCACATGTAGCTCATTTTCTAAGAGGAATATAATACGGTTGTTTCACGTGGCTCTTCTGTATGTATGGTATTCAGAAATCTCTTCCATTATTTCCTGCCCTGTGATGAAGTGCGGGCTCGTACTAATAGTTCATTCGGGGAAAGCCGAGTGGGGTTCACGTGGGAGCATGGGAGAGTGCTCTCCCTTTCACAGGAGGGACGAGGGGATCACTCCACCACGTCTGCCGTGCGATTGACCAAATGGTGCCACCGGGGCGCTCGACCCGAGTAGGTTGATTCGACCGTAGAGAGACGGAGAGAAGAGTTTGTTCATTCAATGACCTAGACGGGGAGGTCTCGGTCAAAAGTGGATTGCTCATCACCCAAAGGGACGGAGAGAAGAGTTTGTTTATTTAATGGCCTAGATGGAAGGTCTTTGTCAAAAATGGGTTGCTCGTCACCCGAAGGGATGGAGAGAAGAGTTTGTTCATTCAATGACCTAGACGGGAGGTCTCGGTCAAAATAGGTTGTTCGTCACCCGAAGGGACGGAGAGAAGAGTTTGTTTATTTAATGACCTAGACTGAAGGTCTTGGTCAAAAATGGTTTGCTCGTCACCTGAAGGGATGGAGAGAAGAGTTTATTTATTTAATGACCTAGATGGAAGGTCTTGGTCAAAAAAGGTTGTTCGTCACTCGAAGGGATGGAGAGAAGAGTTTGTTTATTCAATGACCTAGACGGGAGGTCTCAGTCACAATGGGTTGTTCGTCAATGCCAGTGGGGTGCTGGGGGCTGACTTGGCTTGTTTGTCTCTTGAAGTCTTCGTTGGTACGGGGCAGGTGCCAACGCAAGGAAGAGGGTTGATTCCCTAATCCTAAACACAAGGTTCGGGTGAGGTGTTTTTTCGTCAGTGCCGACAGGATGTCAAGGGCTGATATAGTTTATTTGTCTCTTGATGTTTTCATTGGTACGGGGCTGGTGCCAATGTAAGGAAGAAGGTTGATTCCCCAATCCCAAACAGAAGGTTCGGGTGAGGTGTTTTTCGTCAGTGCCGACAAGATGTCAAGGGCTGATATGGTTTGTTTGTCTCTTGATGTGCTCTTGATGACACGAGTGAGTGTTAATCACGGGGGATTGGTTCCTCTTCCCCCTTTCTCTCTTCTTTCTTTTCCTTTTCTCTCTTTTTTTTCTCTTTTTTTTTTCTTTTTTTTCTCTTTTTTTCTCTTTTTTTCTCTTCTCTTTTCTTCTTTTTTTTTCTTTTCTTCTCTTTCTTTCTATTTTTTCTATTTTTTCTTTCCCTTTTTTTATTGTAGGGTAAATAGTGGCCAAACCATCTGGACAATACTAACGCGAATTTGCCCGCGGCGGGGCGGGAAATATATTATTCATTGAATGGAGGAATCGAAGCATGGTACAACCTCAAATGCTTATTACCATTAAGGGGTGGAAACTGGACCTCCCCTCGATGATTGACGATTACATACGCTCCGCCCTTGTAGACTTTCTGGATTACATAGGGTCCAAGTCAATTCTCATTTAGCTTGCCCTTGGGGTTGGCAGCCATGACTTCTCTTCTTTTGACCATAACGAGGTCACCCTTTTTGAATTCGCGCTCCTTGACGAGCTTGTCAAAGGCACGCGCTATTCGGGCCTGATAGACCTGGATATTCTGCTGGGCTTGGAGCTGTTTCCCCTCCAAGTTGGAGAGTTCTTCGAGCCTTCGCTCGACATTTGTTTGTTCTTCTCGGACCAGCCCATGTTGGATTGCGAACATTAGGGAGGGTATTTCCAACTCGATAGGGACAATTGCTTCTGAGCCATACACCAAGGAAAATGGTGAACAACCCGTCGGAGTTTTGTATACAGTTCGATATGCCCACAAAGCTTAGTACATCTTCTCTTCCCAGTCTCTTTTGTTGGAATTAACAATTTTGTCCAGGAGAGTATAAAGAGTCTTATTAAAAGCTTCAGCCAAGCCATTGGCCTGCGGGTTGTAAGGGGTTGACATCCTCCAGTCAATCTTGTATTTTTCTGCCAGCTGATAGACCTTTTGGTTGCGGAAGTGGCTACCATTGTCTGAGATAATTCGGTTGGGAGTGCCAAACGGAATATGATGTTGCGATGGACAAATCTGATGATGATTTCCCCAATTACTTCTTTCAGAGCAATAGCTTCCGCCCCGCGGGAGAAGTAGTCAGTTGCCGCCAAAATGTACTTGCACCTAGCGGATGATGCATGTAGTGGACCCACAACATCTATTCCCCATTGGGCAAAAGACCAGCTGGGTACTATTGGATGTAGCGGCACGGGCGGTCTCCTGGGCACCGTCGCGTGCTCCTAGTATTTTTGACAAGACTTAGCATACTTGCAGTAGTCGCCAAACATTGTCGGCCAGTAGTAGCCAAGCTTTTTTATCTCAATCTTCATCTTTGGTCCTGCCTGGTGTGCACCTTCTGTTCCGGCGTGAACCTCCTTCATGACCTTCCAAGCTTCTCCGTTGGATAGGCATCGGAGGAGTACCTTTCGCTTGGCATCCGCCATGATTCGGAATAAGATCCCATTCTGGACCTCATAAGAGTCCTTTGTTCTGATCAACTTGATCTTCTCTTCCCTTTGTCTGGGCAGCTGCTCATATTTAAACCATTGCATAAGGGGCTCCCTCCAGTCGGGTAAGCTGGTGGCCTCCGCTGTGGTGACCTCAAGTTCTTCCTCTTCCAGCTCTTCTATCATGCTAGGCACTTGGCGCTGATTTACCACCCAGATGCTGAGGGATCCATCTGGCGGTACTGCCAATGAACTTGCCAACTTTGCCAGTGCATCGGCTTGTGCATTCTTTCCTCTGGAAACGTGGCCTATCTCAATGAGGTAGAACTACTCCATGAGCCATTTCGCCTTAGCGTGGTAAGGGAGTAGCTCAGGCTTTCAGACTTCAAACTATCCCTGAACCTGCTTGACGATCAACAGTGAATCGCCAAATACTTGTAGCATTCTGATCTCCATTTGTAAAGCGACTTAGGCCGATGATCAGAGCTTCATACTCTGCTTCATTATTCATGCAGGGTTTGCTGATGGAACAGGAGGTGTGTAACACCTCTCTCTCCAGAGACTTGAGGATGATGTCGGCCTCGGCCCATACTTTTGTATGCCCGGATGGGGTTGTTTTTGTTCTCGAAGCCCCGTCGAAGTATAGCTACCAGGCGACCCGCTGGACTTGGTCAACCTCCAGTGTTTCATCTTCAGGCAACTCCGTGACGAACAGGGAGTTTTCAGGCACGGGGTGCGCTGCGAAGAAGTCCGTAATGGCTTGACCTTTAACGGCCTTTTGTGGTACGTAAGTGATGTCAAACTCCATTAGCAGTACGGCCCACTTGCCCAGACGTCCCTTTAGGACTGGCTGGGAGAGAATGTGCGTGACTGGGTCAGCCTTAGATATTAGGCTCACATCATGCGACAACATGTAATGTCTTAGCTTCTTGACTGCAAAGACCAAGGCAAGGCAGACTTTCTCAATTGGGGTGTATTTTGCTTCTGCCCCTACTAGTCTTCGACTGAGATAATAGAGAGCTTGCTCCTTTCCCTCATCATTGTTCTGGGCGAGCATTGCCCCCAGCGAACATTTGGTGGCAGCTATATATAGATTAAGTGGCCTTCCCTTGACAGGTGCCCCCAGCACGGGCGGGGTCTTCAAATAATCCTTCAACCGATCGAAGGCCCCCTGGCATTCCTGATTCCAACTGAAAGGTGTGTTCTTCATCATCAATTTGTGGAATGACTGGCAGCGTCCTGACAAATTCGAGATGAATCTGCAGATGTAAGCCAGCCGGCCTTGCAGAGACCTTAACACTCCCAGATTCTTCGGAGGAGGTAGCTCTTGGATAGCTTTTATTTTAGAAGGACTGATCTCGATCCCCCTGTATCAGACAATGAAGCCGAGGAAATTCCTATTGGAGACGCCGAAGGCACACTTCATTGGGTTCATTTTCAGCTCATACTATCAGAGTCTCTCGAAGATAACTCTGAGGTCGTTCAGGTGGTCTGCCCTTTTCTTTGTCTTGATGACCAAGTCATCAATATAGCATTCGACTTTACTATACAGCAGCTCGTCGAATATCTTGGTCATCACCCGTTGGTATATGGAGCCAGCGTTCTTGAGGCCGAAGGGCATTCTTTTGTAGTGGAATATCCCTTGAGGCGACCGGAAGGCCGTGTGAATTCGGTCGTGCTCAACTATCCAGATTTGATTATAGCCGGACTATCCGTCCATGAAGGACAAGGCCTCATGGCTGTAGATCATGAAATTAGAACACCCCCAAAATTGATGAATTTGCCTTTTAGCAAGATAATCTAGCAAGATAAAAGCGCTAAAGTCGATGATAAAAGAGGGGGTGAAACATGCATTAATAAGATCCGTGATCGCCACTGAGGCCAGAAACATGCCAAATAATAAAAGACTAAAATAGGGGCATGCTACATACCTCAGAAATTCATGAGGGCCAACTGTAGGCAGGGATATGAACGCGCTATATCGTCCTAGCACGTTCTTCAGGTCGCGCTAGGAACATATGGCGCGATATCAGATAGGAAGCGGGCTTTTTTGGATTCGTTCTTTCCTTACTCCAAGGCCTGCCTAGGTGCAAGGGCTCCACGTATTAGTCTTCTAGTGCCTGCAAACAATCATAAACAACAAACAAAAGGCCCATTAGATCGAGATTTTAGTAGAATCTGCCCCTATTCTCAATCAAAAGCATGCAAACGGGGGGCTCGATTACCTGGGGGTTTGGTGGTTTTTAAACCCCTATGGATGGGCAAAAAATAGGTGTGGTGTGTGTGTATGCATGTATTTATAAAAGGAGTGTTTTGAAATCAATATGCAATGCTATGCAAAGATTAAAATTCATAAATTGGGGAAAGAAAAAGAGTAGAAAGAGGAATAACACGAAAAGAGCCCCTAAATACTCCCTTGGGTGTGCGAGAAGCGAGGATCTATTGATCTGGCACGAAGAACTTCCTCCTACTCATCAATATCTTGAGTGGCATCCCCTGAAACGACGGCCAAAGGGTGCAATTTATAGGAGAAAGATCAAGAAGCAACCCTAGGTCGGAGTTCAATTCAATCCGATGATTTGACGGCTCAAATTGAGGTAATCCTGCCGATTAATGAGGGGGAAAGACTCCTATTAGGGTTTGGGACCTTCCTTTGGAAGGAAAACGATTGGAAACTTACCAAATAAGGACTCTGAGTCGACAGAAGGGAGTCCGGGTCGGACTGGGTTCTGCCTGATAACGCGCTATACTACCATAGCGCGTTCATGAAGAACGTGCTATGACGATATAGCGCGATAAATAAAGGCCCATGAAATGATTTAAAAAAGGAGAAATATCCTTTGTGCAGCCATTTAATCAAATATTAAGTGAGAATAACATCCAAAGTGGACGCTACAATGATCAAACGTCAATCAATAACAACTGCTCAAATGATAACTTCAATTAGATCCACCACGCGCTATGAACAAGAAAGCGATAAGAGCGGATAGCGCGGGAATGCCAAACTCGAGACGAGATCCAAGGTATGGAATTGAAATGTTGGCCCAAGAATGGGGTGAAATCCTAGAAAATCAACTAACTAAGGATCAATTGGGGCATTAACTAGGAGAACAAAGAAAATGCTCAATTTATCGGCCAAAATTGGGTGTCTACAGATGCCCCTCCTTGATATCTGCTTTGCAGGGGAGCGAAACGGAGGTGAAACGGAGGCAAAACGGAGACGACACAGAGTGGTAGTGACGGGGAGATGAAGTGAAAATGCAGGGGAGCGGACTTATAAGTGGATATCAAGGAAAAAGAGACACCCATCACAACCGACAAATGATAGGAATAATCCAGAAAAATCCGAGCTAACCACAAGATCAAGCTAGCATCAGTGACTCCTGCCTAGAATGATAGGCACGGAACAAAGAAAAGGGAGCTGATCAACCTCTTGCACAAAAGAGGCACGCGCAGCGCGTAGCAACTACGAATTTCACTCAATTAGTGGAATAGACGCGAGCCCGGCGGATCCATCGAGGCCATCGTGCGGTTCACAGCTAATGAGTGGATCAAAAGAAGGAGGATAAGTTGAATTGGATCGAAAGGGGATAAGCAAATTCCAGGCAAGGGTCACATCGACCAACGAGATCTAGCGTCCAACTAGGAGTAATCTTTCAAATTCGGAATGGAATTGAATTTCTTTGTTCAAGGACAAAAGTATTATTGATCCTTAATCGAGATGGACTGAACATTCATGGATGTAAAAATGACATGATGCGTGCCGGGCTAAAAATAAAAGAAATCATTAAAACAAATGCCAAGAAAGGATAAAATATAAGATACTCAAGGATAATATTGTTAAATCAAACAGACTTGGGTCAAGAGTTATTCGTAACCACGGCGTGCGAGATGAAGTCCATCGTCCCCAAATGTGTCTGATCTAATGGCCTATCCGACGATTAACTGCATGTTTCTAGATCATCACTATTTTTGGTAGAGGGGAACTCAAATCCCGAAACATACAGAGAGCCAGTCGGTCCTTGAGATAATATAATAATGTAAAATAGCATATAGTAATGCAATAAAGGAAGGGGTAAGGAAATACTTACCTGATGGCGTGCCACTTCATTTTTCTTCCTGAAATACAATGTTAAGCACAAGTAGAACAAATCCAAGTACGCGTAAGCAGGAGAATGCAAATTTTTATTCATCCACAAGCTGCATCTTCTTTTCTTTTCTCCCCCCCTTCTATTTTCATTTTTCCTTTTCTTTGATTATCGTGCTATATATACATAGCGCGACATTGTCGCGCTATGAACATATAGCGCGTCATCTACCCGCAGGTTTTCAAAAACCGTCCCCTCTTTCTATTATTTCAAACTCACTCTTTTCCCTCTCCCCACTCCCTCTCTCGCCCTCTCACCAGCCCGAAAGTTCCATTGCCCTAATCCGATGGAAGGTGAGCATCCGCGACGCTCAAAACGGCGCGTCGTCCGCGGCCGTCCAAGATCACGCACGGAGGAGGAGCGAACGCCCCCTCCCGTGGAAGAGAACGCCGACTCGGAGGCGACCGTCTCGGCCCGGCTCGAAGGGGACGAAATGGAGATCCCCCCCGATGAAACCGAAGAGGTTGAAGGCGCCCCGGCGGTCGAGGAAGTAGCGACAGAGCCCGTTGGCGGCGTGGCGGCCCGAAAATGGCGACTGGTAAGAAAACCGCCCCAATCTTGTTTTCTTTTGATTTTTTCTTGTTTTTCCTTTCAGATGTGATAAAAACGGAAGGGGGGATGCCCTCTTAAATCAAAATGTAGGGCAGAATGCCCAAGGATTGAAATTGGGGAATGAGGGGTCGCCCCCTACCTGCAGAAGATGAACGCGCTATATCTTCATAGCGCGTTCTTGAAGAACGCGCTATGTCGATATAGTGCGACAAAGAACAGCATGCTAGTTTTTTCTAGTTTCTGATTTTTTCTTTTGTTTGATGAACACAAATTGATGCCTTCTTGCTTTTATGTTGTGTGCAGGGTGTGGAGGGTGCAGTCCGTGCCCGGATTTCATGGACATTGGTTCGGGCCGCCTACTCCGCACTACCGGAGTTTCAATGGGCCCGCCTCCGCCGAATGGTCTTCGGGGAGTTCTTGGAGATCGAGGTGCTGAGAGTTAATGTGGGGCTGATAAGGGCTCTGAAAGCCAGATGGGACACAGTGTGCAAGGCCTTCCTCTTCCCCTGGGGTCATATGATCCCGACTCTAGAGGATGTCACCCGCATTATTGGGCTGCGGGTGCATGGATCAGCAGTGACGGGCTACACTTACCCCGACTACCGGGAGATGGCGCGTAGACTACTAGGCTTGGAGCTGGAGGGGACTGGCCGGACCTCGCTAGTGTCGAGGATCGTCTTGCAGGAGCGTCTCGGCTTGTTCCACACGCAGAGGGAGGTTGGGGAGACCTTGACAGCCCATGAGAAGAGGTTAGAGGCTGGAGCCAGAGAGAGTTTCACGACTGAGGCAGGCCCACAGGCAGACATGGAGCTGAGGAGGTTCCTTATTCTGTTGATCGGCAAGCTGCTTCTAGCGACTCAGGGTGACACAGTGAGCTGCCGATTTCTACCCCTACTGGAGGATTTGGACAGAGTCGGACGGTATGCTTGGGGTGCGACAGTCCTTGCCCACTTGTTTGACAGCTTCGGAATCTCTTCACTCCAGTCTTCACTCGGGGGGTTCTACCCTCTACTTCAGGCATCTCTCTAAACCTTAAACTCCAGTGATTAAGTTATGCACTTTCCTCTTATATTGATCACATGAGCTACATTTCAGGTTTGGAGTTATCTATATCTTCCTACCCTCAGGCGCGCTTGGGAGGATCGGGGAGATCTACTGCCCTTGGCCAGACGATGGACCCCTACACGAGATGGCCGATCTCTGAAGGACCAGGTCACCCATATTCAGGAGACGCTAGACATGATGCCCCATATAGAGGTAAGATTTAATTGTGAAATTGAATTATTTATAAGTGGAATCGAGGGCAATGATAAATTGAATTATGCAGGTGGACTGGACTCCCTACCAGAGGGACATCGGGGTGATGCCTTGGGTGGAGGTTGCCATCCCATACTTTCAGAGGGAGATCTGGTTACATGCCCTCAACCTGGTCGAGCCCCTATATCATAGACTGATCATGAGGACACTAGGGCTCCACCAAGCGGTGGTAGAGTTCCCGACCCAGGCGACGGACCCACGACCTGGGCGACGTTTCCGAGGCCTCCAGGGGACAGATGACTGGCGGCAGTGAGCTCGAGAGTAATTGGCAGATTGGAAGAGGCGCGGCCGAGCAGTCCCTGCGGGAGCGGATTCAGATGATGCCTATGTCCAGGCCTACTCCCAGGCATATGGCAGCCGAGTCTATCAGAGCGCTCGCGGACATGTATGCTTTAATTTACTTGCACTTCCATTTATAAAACTTGGTTATTCAATATGTGACCAACATGTGTTATTACAGTTTGACATAGAGGGGAGACTGGCCATGGTACAGGGACTCCTCGACTCCACAATCCGGCAGCACGAGGACCTCCAGCAAACTGTTGATGAGTTGGTAAGAATTTATATTTTAAAATGATTTGGATTTGAATTTTAATTAATGGTAATGCTTTCTTTTCAGCGCGAGGAGCTGGAGGCAGTCCGATCCTCGCACGGCGCGTCATCCTCTACTCAGCCCGTCTGCGACCACCCCGAGCTAGAGAGCCAGCTCGCCAGTGCAGTGGCTCGGGCAGAGGCAGCCGAGGCCTCCCTGCAGGAGAGAGTAAGCAATCTTGTTCTTTTAAACTTAGTCTTGGAGATTTATCAATTATCAATTATTGATCAAGATTTTGGATGCAGAACAGGAGCTGCGCGTGGCAGAAGCAGAGCTGAGGCGCCGAGATGCAGAGGAGCTTCCCCGAGATGTGATAGAGCTACGCGCCCTTCTTGGCATGGAGAGGAGCGAGCGGCAGAGGGAGAGGGAGGAGCGAGACAGAGAGCGAGTGGAGCGTGAGCTGGAGAGAGTGCAGTTGATCACTAGATTGGGAATGGCTGAGCAGCGGGCGAAGGACGCGGAGGATCGTTATCGGCGAGGGCGTGAGCGGGCCCAGCGCGAGGGATACTCTGGAGCTTACTCGAGTACTGATTATTTAGTTACCTCCTCTGAGCACCAGAGGAGGGAAGATGCTGAGAGGGGAGCACATGGTGACAGGGTTTCAGCTTCTCGGGGACAGATGGCTCCTCCTAGGTCTTCGCGGGGAGGACAGGAGGAGGCTGAGAGTTCACGTAGAGGGGGAGACCAGGAGGGTCGAGGGGAGAGCTGAGAGATTGTTGTATCCACTCTTATTTTGTACTCTTTTGGCATGTTATAGTGGAATGAGATAGTCTTTGATACTTGTTGCACTTCTTGTGATTTGTTCTTTATTTTACGTGCCTCTACAAAAGGATGCCATCAAAAATGTAATTTAATTTTTTTTAGATTTTTGAAAATATACAAATTTTTATAAGTTTTTGAAAAGAATATTTTAAAATTTTGTTTTTTTTGGAAATATATGAATTTTTTTGGAATTTTTTGACAATATTCATTTTTTTTAGAATTTTAGCAATATTCAAATTTTTATGTGGAATTTTTGGCAATATTCAATTTTTTATATGGAGCAATATTCAAAGTTTTATATGGAGTTTTTGGCAATATTCAAATTTTTATATGGAGTTTTTTGGCAATATTCAAATTTTTATGGAGTTTTTGGCTTAGACCTTGCTAATGCAGCATCAATGGATGTTTTAAACCACTGGCTAGGGGTCCTTGTTCCTTCCCCTTTTGCTTAAAACTGCCGAAAGCTGGGTGTGCATTGGAGGTGGCGCCCTATAACTGACTGCCCTTGATTAACGGTGCCCCTACCAAGGCCATACCCGAGAAACATTCGGTCTTAAAGGGAGAAGAGAAGAATAATTGGAGATAAGCTTTATGCGAGATGGGAGATGTCAGGACTTGAATTCCTTCCAAGGTATTTCCCCTCAAAGAGGTAGTCTGTTGTGCCTGGGCTTTGTGCCTTTGATTTTTAGACCTTTGACATGCATACGACCAGGGTTTTCCCTGCGGGGACTTTGCCACTCTTGTCATGCCACAATTCATACTTTTGTATTTATCAAAATTCTGATTTGATTTCCATAATAGCCCTTTTGGCGAGATGTATATCATGAAATTTGTATTGATTTTGGGTCAAGACTGCCCCTATTTGAGACTCCTCTCGTATTGGGGATTACCTAGGTTGGTCATCTCATCCGTCAACCTCTTGCCCCTGCACGCGGCCGAGTAAAGAAGAGAAAAGACTTTCAGGAATTCTCATGGCATGGCCAAAGTAGTAACGGTGTCTTACCAAAGGAGCCGGCTAAGGACGCCGTGAAGTGTGTGCGGTGCCCAGCTAAGGGTTGCTCTTAACAAGCGGGGAGAGAATGTCGAATTCCCAACGCGGGGTTCTTATTAACCAAAGGTGCCGCAGAAGCAAGCCTAAAGACTCTTTTATGAGATTTAGTAAAAATAAAGATACGACCTAGGATAAAGGCCTAAAATACCCCTCTTAATCTTGTGAAGAAGCACTTCATTTTGAAAATCATGCGTGAAGCAATGAGATAATGATATCATAAAAATACGTACTTATGCCAACATACTACCTTGCGACCTTTCTTGAAATAGTTACCGCGAGAGGCGGGGTTGATCATCGTGGGATAGTCCTCTTTTAGCGAATAAAAGGATTGGAAGTAAAGGATTTGGAAGTGGCTTAACAAGAAGGAGTGGTACTCAGACCAGACTCAGACGAATAAGGAGAAAAGGAAGAGAGGCGAGGGCTAGAACTCCCTCACTAAGGTGCAGAGACCCTGATCACATAGAACAGTCTACAGAAGAAGTGAAATATCAAGAAGAGAGGTGAGGACTAAAGCCTCGGAAGCAGTGGGAGAAAGGGAAGATGCCCAAAGCAGTGGACGTGGAAGAAGTTGGGTCGGATCCATGATCAGGAGGAATTAGGAGAAGAAATTGATAGACGGAAAGAGGCGGATCCGGAGGGTCCGGAGACAGAGGAGGAGAATCATGATAGGAGGAATCCGGAGGCTCCGGAGGGATAAAATATCGAGGGACGCGGTGCCCTGGGAAGAAATAGGGAAAAAGATGATGGAAAAGGAGGAAGAAAATGAAGGATGTGATGTCCTGGAAGAGCAGAAAGATGGATGGTCCGGAGGTTCCGGAGGAATGAGATGCCGAGGGATGCGGTGCCCGGGGAAGAGTGGATGAAAAGGGTCAGGAGGGTCCGGAGGTTCCGGAGGGATAGTGAAAGAAGGGATGTGATGCCCTAGGAGGGGAGATAGGAAATCCAGAGGATCCGGAGGAGGAAGACACCATGGGGCATGATGCCCAAGGGATAAAGAGGAGGATGAAGGATCCGGAGGTTCCGGAGGAAGAGAATCAGAAAGGGTGCGATGCCCTGGGAGGAAAGAAAGAGAGTTCGGCGGTTCTAGAGGGGGAAGGTACCATAGGACGCGATGCCCAAGGAGAAGAGATAAAAAATCCAGAAGATCCAGACTTGAGGGTGTGTAGGGGCGCGATGCCCAAAGAGCAAGATCCGGAGGTTCCGGAGGAAGAAGACAGAAAGGGGCACGATGCCCTGGGAGAAGAGAAAGATCCGGAGGTTCCGGAATAGTGGAATCAGAAGGGGCGTCATGCCCTAAGAGGAGGGATAAAACACCTGGAGGTTCCAGGGAAATAGCAGGAAAGGGGACGCGATGCCCCAGGGAGAGTGGATTAGAAGAGGATGAAGATGGAAAATGCGGAAGATCACGATGTTCCGGAAGGCGGGGAAGATACGGGTCCGGAAACCTGGGAAAGAAGAAGTGCCAATGTATGCGAGTGCAATGCAACAGATGCGATGAATGCATGGATGCGACAGAATGCATGAGATGTAAAGAATATGAAGAACATGAAGGGCGAGAGGATGAGATCCTCCTCCTTACCCCTGGAGTGGCCCATGTGGATGGCGTTGAATGGAAGGTGGGTAGACTAGTGGAAAGCCCTTTGACACCAAGGTAACTGCCCCTCCATGGCAGTGAAAGTGTATAGCTAATCGGCCCAATGGATGAAGCTTCAATGGTAAGTGACAACTCTCTTGGAGAGTGGAAAGCAATAGTGTGAGAGAGTTGGAAAGTTAGGATAGGAAACATCGTGTTGCCCAAGGATTGTAGCGTATGAAGAATATTGATCAAGATGGGCGTTCGTCCCTTGTATGGAAGAAACAGTTCAAGATTTGAAAGTTGGAACAAGGGGTGCCCTGCCCGGCCCTTGGGCACAAACTTATACGGCATCAACGCTTGGCATTCTCTTCTAGCGAGCAGTGGCGGGGACTCGGCCTCTTCAACCATGCTTGGCATAACAACCCGGATCGGCATCCGGCATACAAACTCTTGCATCTTGAATAGCGTGGTCATGGCCAAATCCTTCTTGCCTGACTTTTGATCATCTTCGGCACAAATGTTTGATGAAAGCCCCCCATTCTGAGTGGTAGAGAGGTGTGAAGTGGAGGCGGAAGGTTCCATGGATGGTGGAGGTGTAATGGAAGGAGTTGGAGAAAGGGTGAGTGGAAACGAAGGCTCAAACAAGTCAAGCTTCTCCCTTTGCTCGGAAGCGGTCGGGGTTGGCTCGAGTGCAAAAAAGGGTGGATCTTGCTTAGGACTAGCCACGGGTAAGGGTGAAGGGTTAAGTAATGGGGTAGGGGTCATAGGCATAGTGGACGGCTGAGGTGGCGAACAATTTGGAGGTGTAATGGAAGGCTTGGCGGAGACTGGCGTAATGGAGGGTAATGGAGGTTCGGTGGAGGCCGGTGGAGTGGAGGCTATTGGAGTGGTTACAGGAGGGGTGAACGGAGAAGGTTTAGTGTGTTGAAAATGCCAGATGGGGTGAGCGGTGTTAGGGATAGAATGTGACTCATGGTGTGGCGGTGTGGGTGATTGGAATGTCGACCCATCATCGTAACACCAAGAGGTCTCATAATTGGGGGTTGGATCGGGGACTGTGGCTTCGTCCTGAGTAAGGGGTTCATCAAGTGGTAATGGAGGGAGAGGGAAGCGAAGGAAACTCGGAAGGGGTGCTTCTTGAGGAGCTTCATCGTATGCCGCCTCAAATTCTTCAATTGCCGGTTCTTCATTATCGAGTTCAAGTGGATGCCATGGTGGAGATGTATTAGTAGGTGGTGGAATGTAATGGTATTGCAGATGATGTGGGGAATGCAAGTGTGACTGCGTGGGTGGAGGCGGAGGGCCATATGAATGAACGGGGTGAATGGGTGGAGGATGGACATCGTCCACTTGAACGTTGAAATCTGCCGGCTCTTGCTTGCTTGAACTGTCGACGCCGTAGTCGTCTCTCCTATCCTTCCAATCTTTCTCCATCTTTGTAATGTCATTTAGAGCCGCATAAAGGGGATTGACTGGAGTAGGAGGAACGGGCCGTGGGCTCATAACCCTTTTTAATTATTCCTCCAACAAAGTGACTTTGTCGAGAAGCGTTTGTTGAAGGGGTGTGACCTGAGTAACAGAGGGTTGGCAGGGCCTTGAAGGAGGAGCCGCACAAAAAGGCCGTGGAAGGGGATTAATGGGATGACCCATAGAAGAACCCGGATGGGCCGGGTTACAAGGAATAAATGGGCCTTGGGGCCGTGGTGGAGGAGGAATAAAAGGAGGCGGGTGACGGGCCACCCGAGGGGAAGTGTGAATAGGAGGAGATGGGTGATGGGCTACCCGAGTAGGAATGTGAATCGAAGAGGGAAGTGGGTGATGGGCCACCCGCATAGGATTGGAAGGAGGATGAGAGGAATGAGATGCACCCTCAACAATGGTCTTAAGGGCTTGGATTTGTTGAGGGGTGAGATGATCTAATGCATGCAAGATCTGGGAGACCTTCTCATCGTCGGGAGGAGACGGTCCCGTAGGAGTAGTGGCTCGCGATTGAATCGAGGGGCCATGAAATTGGATATTGCCCATGGGCGGGACAACACCATGAGAATGAGGGCGTGGTCCCTTGAAAATATGGTGAGAATTATGATGAATATGTTGAGATTGAGGGGAATAAGATGTGCTAGGTTGATCACCCTCATGAACATTAATTGAGTTAAACATGTTGACTTTCTTATCAAGGTAATCCAAACAATTCAATGTGCAATCACAACAGCTCACAGAGATAGCAAACAAGTTGGGATGGTTACCTTTGATTTCTTTTGTTTGAACCTTGGTGAATTAATGATTTTTAATAAATTGATGTGATCACTCAAGTGATGAACCTAGTTTCAAATGTGATTTTTTCCGGGGCCAACTAGGAACACTCTCTCACCATGCGTAGGCCAACTAAACCCGGGACTTCAAAGGTACAACCTGCCCGGCGTCCGTGAGGGAATCCACGGGTGCGGGGACTTACGGAGGTCTTGGAAAAGGAATTTCCGGTCAAAAGAGACGGAATGCTCAATGGAGGGTTGTTCCAATTCCAAGAAGGGTGTGTGGAATCCTAGTGTAGAGAGAGGAGGTCTCTCAAACCAAATGCAAAGATGAATGCCATGCTATGCAAGAACATCTAAACTAGAACTGACAAATAAAATAAGAATATGTAAGTATACAGCAGGAAATATACAAGATGCCACCAGAGATGAACCCCAACAGAAGGTGTACCTGAGAATACCCTCAGGTGATGAACGCGCTATATGTCCCCAGCGCGATCTACAAAATGCGCTATGGACACATAGCGCGATAAACGACAGTGGGGAAGGGCCCAAAAATCAAATAAACACACTCACTGATGTATGGACAAGCAGGCAACTAGAAGCACGAACGTGGTAGCACAAAGTGTCCCACCGTGATCGCCAATTTGTAGATCATGAAATTAGAACACCCCCAAAAATGATGAATTTGCCTTTTAGCAAGATAATCTAGCAAGATAAAAGCGCTAAAGTCGATGATAAAAGAGGGGGTGAAACATGCATTAATAAGATCCGTGATCGCCACTGAGGTCAGAAACATGCCAAATAATAAAAGACTAAAATAGGGGCATGCTACATACCTCAGAAATTCATGAGGGCCAACTGTAGGCCAGGATATGAACGCGTTATATCATCCTAGCGCGTTCTTCAGGTCGCGCTAGGAACATATGGCGCGATATCAGACAGGAAGTGGGCTTTTTTGGATTCCTTCCTTCCTTGCTCCAAGGCCGGCTTAGGTGCAAGGGCTCCACGTATTAGTCTTCTAGTGCCTGCAAACAATCATAAACAACAAACAAAAGGCCCATTAGATCGAGATTTTAGTAGAATCTGCCCCTATTCTCAATCAAAAGCATGCAAACGGGGGGCTCGATTACCTAGGGGTTTGGTGGTTTTTAAACCCCTATGGATGGGCAAAAAATAGGTGTGGTGTGTGTGTATGCATGTATTTCATAAAGGAGTGTTTTGAAATCAATATGCAATGCTATGCAAAGATTAAAATTCGTAAATTGGGGAAAGAAAAAGAGCAGAAAGAGGAATAACACGAAAAGAGCCCCTAAATACTCCCTTGGGTGTGCGAGAAGCGAGGATCTATTGATATGGCATGAAGAACTTCCTCCTACTCATCAATATCTTGAGTGGCATCCCTGAAACGACGGCCAAAGGGTGCAATTTATAGGAGAAAGATCAAGAAGCAACCCTAGGTCGGAGTTCAATTCAATCCGATGATTTGACGGCTCAAATTGAGGTAATACTGCCGATTAATGAGGGGGAAAGACTCCTATTAGGGTTTGGGACCTTCCTTTGGAAGGAAAATGATTGGAAACTTACCAAATAAGGACTCTGAGTCGACAGAAGGGAGTCCGGGTCGGACTGGGTTCTGCCTGATAACGCGCTATACTGCCATAGCGCGTTCATGAAGAACGCGCTATGACGATATAGCGCGATAATTAAAGGCCCATGAAATGATTTAAAAAAGGAGAAATATCCTTTGGGCAGCCATTTAATCAAATATTAAGTGAGAATAACATCCAAAGTGGACGCTACAATGATCAAACGTCAATCAATAACAACTGCTCAAATGATAACTTCAATTAGATCCACCACGCGCTATGAACAAGAAGCGATAAGAGCGGATAGCGCGGGAATGCCAAACTCGAGACGAGATCCAAGGTATGGAATTGAAATGCTGGCCCAAGAATGGGGTGAAATCCTAGAAAATCAACCAACTAAGGATCAATTGGGGCATTAACTAGGAGAACAAAGAAAATGCTCAATTTATCGGCCAAAATTGGGTGTCTACAATGGCCAGTAGTTGCATCAATCATCACTTTGGTGATGGGCACTGGGAAGTCATCTTTTGGGTAAACTTTATTCAGGTCGCGGAAGTCCACGCGTATCCTGATCTGTCCATTCTTCTTCTTCACTGGCATAATATTGGCCAACCAGGTGGTGTATTCGTTCTCGGCTATAAAGTCGACATCTATGAGCTTGTCTACTTCTTTACAAATATGGTTTATCGGCTCCGGCCTCATGCGCCGGGGCGACTGCTTCACTGGCTCCACCTTGGGATCAATAGCTAGAATGTGTTGAGTCATGCCGGGGCTGAGGCCAGGCATCTCTTTGTAGTTCCAGGGAAAAGCAGTCCCGGAACTCTTGCAGCAACTTCACATATTGCCCCCTCTCCTGCGGAGGTAGTAGGGCACTCAGAAAAGTCGGCCTGGGGTCCCCTTCCGTGTTGAGGTCGATCCCAATGTGCTCGTCTACTGTGGCCTGATCGCCATCTTCAATTTTCGGCGGCGCCGGTAGCAGGTCAATGAAATCTTGATCTTCACCATCTTCTACTTCAAGTACACCATAGGCATCTTCTTGCTCCACCTCGTTGGGCGATGAGGCTTTGTTTGTCCCCCCCCCTTTAGGCTTGTTGTCTGCGGCTTCGAGGGGTCCCCTGCGCGGAGAAGCATAGGACCTCTCCGGGGTCTTCTTGGAAGTTATCGTAGATGGCTTCTACAGGAGCAGAGGTGATTGCTTTCCACGCTTGGGACTGCTCCACTGCTGGTAGTCGGGGTTGTTCATCCTCAGCTGCATCTTCAGAGGTCTGGTGCTGAACTGACACCATGTAAATGCTCCTTTCGTGGCTGCCTATCACATGGGGACGCGGCGGAGCCACCACATAGTCTCCCATTCTGAGCTCACCATTCTCGATCAGGCTTTAAGCAATATCCTTGAAGACGTAGCAGTCTTCAATAGGGTGGCCTAGTATTTGGTGATAAGGGCAAAACAAGGGGTCACCACTCCTTCGGGCATCTTGCGGCCTCTTAGACTTCGGGAGGGAGACCTTGCCATAATGGCAAGCCCAGTCGAAGATTCCTCAAGTCTTATCCATTGGGAAAGAGTAGGGCTTCTACAACTTCTCCTATAGTGTGAAGCTTCGTTTAGTCGGCCGTCTGGCTGAAGAACCGGCTACATCCCTCGCTCTCCTTTTCAGGTGCATGGGGGCATTTGGAGTAGCGTTCAGGAGATGATGCGTGCATGTGTCTCGCGGGCGGAGAACGCCATTGATCAAATCAGACACAAGTGTGGTTATTTCGGCCAGCCGGGCCTTTAGCATCTCGATCTCCCGCTGTTACTGATGATACAGAGCAAACATGACGGGGTCGTATCGAGGGAGACCTGGAGTGTGACTTGTATCACTGTTCCTCACTTCAATGCCAGGTGGGGGTGAAGGCGCCCCGTTACCACGGCCATTCAAGGTCGATCCCTCAGAGGAGAGCGAGATCTTCCTCGTATCCCTATAAGGAGGTGGATTCCATAGGAACACTTCTTCATCCTGAACTTCCTCAGCTGGAGGCATGTGATACTTGTGGCTGTGGGCTTCCTGTGGATCTGTAGTTTCCGCATGATCATCGTCGGACGGGGCCAAAATCGATATCACGTCGGCCTCGCAAGAGTCTTCTACTGAGAAACCCAAACCCGGATGTCTGGTGATTTGCAACAATCTCTGATCCATGTTCGGCGGGTTCCACATTCTTTTGAACATTTCTTTCCGGCTGGAGAGCTGGCAAAAGGGGATCCCTTGTCTCCTGGTCATTTTGACTACACGGTCGGTAAGGTCAGGAAGTCCCATGATCAGGATGAGAGGGTCATGCAGCTCATCGGGGAGTTTACAATCATCATCCCCTCTGACCGGGTGCTCTTCAGCCACATAGAAGATAGTGGACATGCCTCCGAAGTTGGGCACCTCGAAGGTCTTCAATGGTTCAACCACCTGACAATCGGCTCCTACGAGAGGCTTGATGATCCCAGGTTGGACCCTGACGTCCTCCAGCAAATCTTCAAGATACGGTGCCCCTGGTGTGGGATGGACGGAGAGGGGGATCGCCCTGAATACCCCTTCTGCTTCATAAATAAATGACACTTGAGGGGGAGCCATGTAGCCTGGCGGTGGCGGAGGAAACTAGCTGTCTGGCTCCACCTTCTTCTTTCCTTTGTCTGAGTGACTTGGGGAGCTTGCTTCACCCTTTCTTGATACAAAGTGGCGTCCGATAGGTGGCATTCGAACACCTCGAAAGGGTGGAGATCGGCGAAAATTCTTTCCTCTTTCCCATTGCAAGGGTATTTGATGCATTGGTACAGAGTGGATGGCACCACCCTATTCTGGTGCAGCCAAGGTCGGCCGAGCAACGCCTTGTAAGAGGTGTTGGAGTTGATCACATGGAACTGGACCTTGGTTGTGAAGTCACCGAGGGAGAGGTCGAATTTAGTAACCCCCATAGGGACCTCGCACTTCTAGTTGAAGCCAGCAATCTTGACGTTCCTGACCTCAATCAGGTGTACGTCGAAGTAGTGTTTCTGAAACACCCGGTAGGGAAGTATATTCACTGCCGCCCTCGAGTCGACCAAGACTCTGTTGATAGGCTGCCCATTCAGCTGCCCCTTCATGTAGAGTGGCATGTTGTGGCTGCAGGTGGGTAGAAGCATATTCTCTTCTATGAAGGCCACAGCTACTTCGGGTGACATTTCTGTAAGGCAAGCCTCAACATATGCTGGCGTCTGGAGTGCAGCAATAACAGCTTGCCGCATCTCTTCATCTAAGGATAGGATCTCCCAACAGGTAAACCTAGCTGGGATCTTCTTCAAGTGTTTCACTATTCTGTTGCCGGCCCGGACTTCAAGCAACTTCATTTCTTCGGCTCTGCTATGGCTGCCTCCTCCTTGGGACTAGGGAGCCGGATCAGCGGGTGCCTCCTCCACTTCGTCGGACGTCGCTTGAGCTTGCGGGGCCTGCTGGGTCGCCTCTTTTTCTTGAATGAATTCGGCGAGGTTCGAGATATTGTCAAACTCTTCTCTTGTCCGGGGTAGGGGTACCACGGGCGGAGCCGAAGGGCCGCCTCCTCCTTTGGTCAACTGGGACTCTCGGGGGCATGATTGTCTTTCCTTCTGAACCTACAGAAACTCAGTAAATGAGGGGGCACTCTGGCCACTTGATTCTTCAGGGTAGAGGCCCAATGGAGGGGGGATCTTCATGCCTTGGACTCTAGGTTCAGGGACATGATATGGTTGTTCTCCCTTGAGTAGAATGTTGTGGTTGGCTGTTGGCACTCAAAATATATTCAATGGCGATCAAGCCTCAAAGACAAATGATGCGGTCCACTGAAGTAGAGAAGCCGTAGAAGATCAATACACTGAAGCCTTCTCAAGCTACCAGAGCCTCGGGTCACCCAGTATGAATGCCGGGGACTTCACCTCAGGAGAATCGAGATGAATTTACAACCAACCGGTAGAGTCATCAAGCCTGCCCAATGAACCGGCATCGACTCAGTCGTGCCGCACAAGCTACATCCGTTGTTCGACCAAGGACAAGGGTATACCTGGTGGCCGCCACCTGACTGGAAGATCCTCCCAAGGTGAAAGAATGCTCTTGACCCTTCAGAACAAGGGACTGAAGGCTCTGCTAGTCGAAGACACTTATTACCCGGCATGGGTACGGCTTCTCAGCATATTGGGTCCGTTAGTGACCAAATGGCCGCCCAGTCGAGGCGAAAGCACCCCAGGTAGTATACCACTCTCCGTGAAAGCTACCAATGCAGGTCAAGTCAAGCCAGCAACACGAACCACTGTGCTGAAGGCCATGTCTGTGGAAAACCCGAGTGTCCGAGTTGAAGATGCACGAGGTTCCGAAAGCAGCCGTTCAGTGGCCTGGAAGCTTTGTCAATACTTCCCGCCATGGTTTTGCAAGACCAGGCGAGATGAAGGATCACAGTAACTGCCGAAGCCTGTCTGGGGCCCACCGTCTACCTCGTGTCGAACGAACACGATGAATGGGCTTAACCCGGCGCGCCCTCTTCCCGACGCGCCCCCCTTTCCGGCGCCCTCTTCCCGGCGTACAAAAGCATTTTTTCAGACCTCTTCTACGGCGTGCTCACCTCATGCCGGGGAAGAATCATGTCTGAAACGTGATATATATAAGCCAAGGGGGATGAACGATAAAAAAGAGAGATCGGACGATCGAGAAGAGAGAGGCAGAATTGAAAGGAAAAGAAGAGAGAGGGGAGCCTTGGAAGAGAAGCAGGGTTTTCCTGAGCATGAGCCAGAGAGCCACCCACGCTTAGTCCGTCCGCCGGAACGAGCCCAGAGCCGGATAAGGGATACCTTCCGATACTCTGTTTTCCGCATTGAAGCAACTAGGTGGGTTCCGGCGATTTCCCCATTCCCGCTTCATTCTATTTTTTTTTTTTGGGGGGGGGGCAATAGTCCTGTAAATGTGTGAAGTTGAAGGGGGCAACGATATGAGCCCGTCTTCCTCTTCGTTCCTCTGCTTCTTCCTCCTCTGGAGTTGGGTCTCATACCCATTTGTGTAAGCAGTGAGCGGCTTCTGAGCGGTTGTGCCATGCCATATGGAATTGAAGAGGGGCGATCTCGCGCTAGTCCTGAGCTGGAGGAGATGATCACGGAGCAGTGAACTACAAGGAAGGGAAACAGATCAGGGGGTCCAGGGGTGGTTCCCTGGGGTAAACCCTCCGATGCCTAAGTCAGTAGAGCAGTGGTGGAAGCTATGAAAAGAGGAGTGAGGAGATGCACGAGATCCCTCTCCACCAAGGTGGTGAAGTGGTTCCTGCTCAGGGAATTTTAGGCGTGTGTAGGCCTTACCGTTTGCTGGAGGGAGTCCCCGGTTTAAATAGTGCGCTAGCCTCATGAGTTCCATAAGCTGAGGAGTTTCAGGCGGGAGTTACGTCCTCAACGTGGGCTCTTTACGTCTTCATCGTGAGATCTTTATAGCCTTGAGGAGTCGTGGGTCCCTTATCTTTGTGAACTCCTGCTCATAAAGGGCTCTCAACGGCTGCGTTGATAAGCAATCGTCGCTCGATCCAAGCTTGAAGAGTGCCAACCCTGTCCGGGCGATAGGTATAGCTCGGATGAGGCTCGGCCGGAGTGGGCGCGGGGCGCTAGCCTTTATCCCGGCGAGGGGGATAGGTTGGGCTTGGGTCTTCCTCGGACCGGACCGACGCTCGGGCCTTGCGAGCCTAATGGCCACCGAGGAAGGGCTTGATCCCGAGTGATTTTATTGGGCTTTGATACCAAGTGGGTCCTGCGGGGCTGTCACTTAGATGAGCTGGGCCTCGTTTGGTCCTGATGGACCTACTTCGGCCACTCTTAAATGGGCTAGAAAAATCCCCCTCTCCACTTGTCCCCCTTCTACTTCCGAGCCTTAGTAAGCTCGGAAGAGTAGCCGTTAGGGTTTTGGACCAGCGTGGCTCGGGTGGGTGGAGATCTGGCGGTGTTAAGAAGCCACGTGTCGTGGTCACCTGGGCCCGTAATAATGATGATCCTGACGGATTTGAACCGAAGGGGCCCCCTTTTCTCGGAGGTCGGAACGACGCGCCGCCTTCCGCGTGGGAATATAGGCGTTGTGCGCTTGTCGTCGCTCCAGACTCCATCCCTTTTAGGGTTTGGCTCTCCTTCGTGCTTGTTTTGGGGCTCTTTGATGTGTCGTGAGGACATGACGGAAGAGCAGAGGCTTGCAGCGGCGTTCGCAGAGTTGGCGGAGATAACCGCGGAGGCGGTCCGACAGCTTCCTCTTCCTCCAGAGTCTTTGGAGTCTCGGTCGCATTTCTCTTCAAGTTCCTCTCCAGATTCCATGGCGGATCAGCGTCTGGAGGTCGAAGAGTGGGAGGGCAAGCCTACGGCGAGGGCGACGGTGATACCGCTGGCTCCAAACTGCAGCGAGCTGGGGGAGGCAGAGGTGAAAAGGCTAGAGCACCAGTTTCGCCTGCCCTATAAGTTTTACTTCACTGCGACTGTCCCCCACGAGACGAGCTTGGATTCTCGTATGGGCCATATCTACACCTTCCTTCTGTCGTGGAAGGGTGGGTTCCGTCTTCCCTTCGACCCCTTTGTTCTTAAGCTTCTTGATTTCTTTCGGTTGACGCCCGTACAGTTGGTAGCCAACTCTTATCTTCTTCTTTCCGCCTTTCGCATCCTCTGTCGCCAATACGGGGTTCCTCCTTCCCTGGACCTCTTTCATTATTTTTTCGAATTGAAGGCACATCCCTCGGCTGGGAAGGGCTTCTATTTCATCCAGGTGAGGCAGAATAGGAGCTGTGTCTCCTTGGCTGCGAAGGATTCTTCGCACAAGGGATGGAAAACTCAGTTCTTCTGGGTGGGGATTTTTTCGGTGGAGGAGACTTGGAGGAGTCCCGTAATCCCCAATTTCCATCCGAACATCCCTCCAAGGTAGGACGAGTTTTCTCCGGACGTGGAGGAGTATGCGACCATTTTGCTGAAGCGTCGTCAGTCCACGCAGGAGCTGGTTATTGCGGAGAACATCGAGTGGTGTCCTCTCATGCGGCTACGGCTGACAGGTACGGGCGTCACGAGTCAGTTTCCCAGCTTCTCCTTTTCCTGACCATATCTTCTTCTGCGCAGATGCCAAGCGGCCGGCTGTGGAGGAGGAGCCTACGGCGAGCGGGCGGTGATCGATCTCGGCGATGATTCGGCCAACGACTAGCTGAGATCTCCCGAGGGGTGCACCCGAACCCGAGATAAGGGCAAGGGGATGGCCCAGGAGGGGTCTTCCAGGCCGCGGGGGGACAAACGCAATACCCTGTAGAGGGCATGATACGGGATGCCTTAAAGGCCAAAAAGCGGGCCAAGAAGGCCGGGTTCGACCCTGTTGTCGAAGGCGACCCTGGCTCGGCGGCTATCCCCTCTCTCGAGCGAGATAGGGCCGACCCTGTCGGGCCAGCTCTCCTATCCGCCGAGTGAGAGGGGGCCGAGGAGGCTAGGGCCTCTTCTGGAGGCGGCGGCGTTGGATCGGCTCTCTCCTCAATAAGAGCTGAGGGGGTCGGGGCCACTTCTGCTGGTGGTAGTGGCGCTGGGTCGGCTCTCCCCTCAGCAGGAACCGAGGGGGCCGGAGTCGAAGCGGTCGACTCTGGGACCGCGACTGGGACTGGGGCGTCGATCGAGGCGGGTGACGCTCTTGGTGGTGGATCAGGTGCCGAGCCGGTCAAGGCCGGGGGGTCGCGAGGAGCGGCGACTCAGCCCGAACCGACCGAGGCAAAAGGGGCGGATGAAGTAGCGGCTCGATCCGGGCCGACCGATGGGGCTTTTGAGGAGACGCCACTCGGAGGTGGGGCCCTTATTTCGGCGGCTCTAGAGAGGCTAGGCATCTAGGGCCCTCTGTATCAGGTATGCCGCGGTATAGCCACGAAGGTGAAGGGGGGAGACAGGCAGCACTCCCTGCCCGGGGCCCTCGAGATGGTTATGGAGGGCGGCTTGGTCTTGGCCCAGATGGGGGCCACTCTGGCTGAAGCTTACGCTCAGTCGGAGTCGGAGCGGTCGACCCTTGCCTGGACCCTTTATGGGTCGGACAGGAAGGTGGCTCAGCTCACCGAGGAGCGTGATGAGCTTCGACGAGAGCTCTCCTCAGTTAAGGGGCTGGCGCGGGCGAGCCAGGTGGAGGCCCGGGCACTGACCGAGCAACTAGCTAGGGCCCGCGAATTACTCGAGAGGAAGAGCAGGCTTCTTGAGGAGGAGCGCATGGCTCACGTCGAGCTTGATGGCCGGTGGGAGGCTGAGCGCGCTGAGCTGGTGGACCGGGCAGAGGCAGCCGTGCGTCTTCGAATGGAGGCCGAGGCGGAGAAGCAGATGGTCGAGGCCGAGCGGAGGTTATCCGAGGCGGAGTGGGAGAAGGCCGAACTCACTGGTAGGTTGGAATCGGTCGAGGCAGAGGCACTCAAGCAATACAGATGCTCGGAGGCCTATCGGGTCGACCTTATGGAGGTTGCCCTCTCCTACTATGAGTCAGCACTTCATCGGGGCATCCGCAAGAGATTCAAGCAAGGCTATGACTAGGCCATCTCTTACGCGGAGGAGCAGGCGTCCGAGATAATCAATTTCTCATCCGGGCAATGCTATGACTCGGATTTATCATCCTCCAGTTCTTTTGGTGTGGCGTCGGAGGAAGGAGATCAGGGGGACTCTTCGTCTGAGGGGTCGCCAACTCCGGATGCCTCGGGAGGGCGCGCAACCGAGGCAATTCCCACGCCGGTGGGGTCAGTGCCAGGGTCGGTCGTCACCGAGGGTGCCGGGGGCAGACCGTCCGAGCCTCCCGCTTCTGAGCCTCAGGATGGGCCAGGGGCCTAATGTATCTGTTTTGCTTTTTCTCCTTGTATGTTTTCCTTTTTTCGAAGAAAAGCTTCTTTTTTGTGTAAAGAACGTAAGGCAGTAGCATTATGATGAAGACTTAACTCTTTTGTACCGCCATTACCGTAGTTTGACCAGCGTATCTGAAGTAGTTGGAAAGTGTCGATACTTTCTGCTTTAACTAGGTGATCATCTAACGGGGTGTCTTTCCGTTTTCTCATGCTTTAACTGCCCGGCCGCTTCGTGTGTCCCGTTAGGATGGAACCGAGGAGTCTGTGGTGACCATCCGTAAGGAGAAGTCCCTTTAGCATCCTTTAGCGTGTTTTCGAGGGGAGAATCATTTCAGGCAAGTAACCTCTCTTCGCTTATAAAAGGTCTGAAGGGCGTCTCCCCCTCTCCATCGCTTAGGGTTTTCTCTGACAGTCTTCCCTCTCTCCTTCTTCACGAAGCATTGTGCCGTCGAATTTGAAGCATGAAAGATGCTCCGGAAGATGAAGCTGCCGATGATGGAGTACAGAGAGTCCTTGCTGCTTCAGATTCAAAGGGAGTTCGACAGTCGGCGTGCGGGGTTAAAGAGGGTTCGACGTGCGGAAGCACGTCGCCTTCTTTTATCAACTCCAGCCGTCGCTTGCGGGGAGGGGCATGATGGCAGACGGATGGGGGAATCAAGCATTCCTATCGCCCGTCCCTTCTCGCTCACTCCTTGGAGGGGATCTCTCTCAAGATTCCTCTCCACTTCTTGCTTCTCCTTCATCTTCCTTGTTCAACTTGGAAGGTAGCCTTCTTCTTCCTAATCCCTCTGTCACCTTTGTTCCGAGTTACCCGAGCCAACGAGGTCGACTACCCTTAATCCGAGCCATTTATGCATGAAGCAGAGTCAGTGGCTGAACACGGGAAGGCTAAATGAGTTAGCCGAGCGATGGACTCGTACGGCGGCGCCAGATGGATTTTTACTTTTTTGACATGTATTGTCTTAGCTTCGGCCTTTCCGATGTACAAGCAAGTTGTTTGAATAAAAGAGGAAAGGAAACTTTTGTTTTATTTCATACTGCTTACACAATGCTCGGCGTTCAGAAGTAGAACTTGCGTAGTGTAGTCACGTTCCACGTTCGAGGGATGGGTTCTCCTTCCATAGTAGATAGCCGGTACGCTCCTTTACCGAGCATCTCGACCACTCGGTAGGGGCCTTCCCAATTAGGGGATAACTTGCCCGCCGCCTCAAGTGGTCGAGAGGCTTCAACTTTTCTGAGAACGAAGTCTCCCGACTGGAAGTGTCTATCTTGGACTTTGGCGTTGTAGTATCGAGTGAGGTGGTGTTGATATTCCATTGCTCGGATGCTGGCAATCTCTCGGAGTTCATCCGCTAGGTCGAGGTTTTCGAGCAGTTTCTGGTCGTTTGCCTCGGGCGAGAAACATATGACTCGGAGGGAGGGATTGGTAATCTCCAACGGGATCACGGCCTCGGTGCCGTACACCAGCTGAAAGGGACTTTCACCAGTTGCCGTTCTGGGAGTCGTTCTGTGCGACCAAAGTACGGTCGGTAATTCCTCAAGCCAGCTGCCCTTGGCTTTGCCGAGCCTGGTCTTGATGCCTTTTAAGATAGTCTTATTGACATTTTCGACCAGCCCGTTAGCTTGAGGGTGGGCGACCGAGGTGAAGTGATTAAGAATGCTTAGGTCAGCGCATCTTTCTCGGAAATAACGAGAATCAAATTGCCGATCGTTATCACTCACTATCACCCGGGGGATGCCGTAGCGACAAATGATCGACTTTCAGATGAAACTCCAGACGACTGTCTCGGTGATCCTAGCTGTGGCTTCGGCCTCGATCCACTTGGTGAAGTAATCGATGGCGACGATGACGAACTTCTTATGGGCCTGAGCTGTAGGGAATGGCCCGAGGATATCGATTCCCCATCGAGCGAAAGGATAAGGCTCGGCTAGGGTGACGAGCTCCGTTGCCGACTGATGGACCAAGTGGTCTAATCGCTGGCATAGGTCACAGTGTTGTACGTAGGTCGAGCAGTCATGCTGGAGAGTGGTCTACCAGTAACCTTGCCGTAGCAAGATCCTGGCGAGTGACCTTCCTCCTAAATGCGCTCCGCACAGGCCTTCGTGAACCTCTTGAATCACTCGGTTGGCTTCACCGGTACTGAGGCACTTCAGGAGAGGACCGGAGAAGGATCTTCAGTATAAAGTGCCATCCAGAATGACGAATCGCCGAGCTTGGTACTTCAATCTTCGAGATTCCCGGGGGTCGGGAGGCTCTTCAGAGTCTTGGAGCCACAACATGTAGGGGGTACGCCAGTCGCTTGGGGAGGTCGAGTCAACAGCCAGGAGCTTCGAATCAATGCTCGATCGCTCCAACTCTTCGAGAAGGACCGATCGAGTACCCTCGGGGTCAAGAGAGGAGGCCAGCCGAGAGAGGGCATCCGCTCGGGAGTTTTCTTCTCGAGCTATTTGGACTACCTCAAAACTCTCCAACTGTTGTGCCACGGCTCTGACCAACTGGAGGTATTTGACCATCGGTGCTTTTCAAGCTTCATAATCGCCGTTGACCTGGCTAGCGACTAGTTGGGAGTCAGTGTGAATTCTAACTCGCTCAGCCCCCAGTCGCCGGGCCATGCGGGCTCCCGAGATGAGGGCTTCGTACGCGGAAGCGTTATTGGACGCTTGGAAGTTGAACTTCATGGCGTATTGTAGCTCTGCTCCTTCGGGGGACTTCAAGAGGATGCCGACGTCGCTCCCCGCCAAGTTGGAGGATCCGTCGACGAACAATTCCCAGGTTGGCCTGAGTGCGGACGGAGATTTTTCTTCGGTCGGGATGGTGCTCTCGGCGATGAAGTCAGCGAGCGCCTGTCCTTTGATAGCCGAGCGAGGTCGATATGATATATCGTAGGCCCCGAGCATGATGGCCCACTTGACGAGGTGTCCCGAGGCTTCAGGGTGAGCGGGGATCCTCTTCAGGGGTTCGCCGGTCAGCACGATGATGGAGTGCCCTTGGAAATAGGGTCGGAGGCACTTGGCTGAGGTAACCAACGCTAGCACGAGTTTATCGATTGCGGGGTACCTTCTTTCAGCCTCGTTGAGCACCTTGCTGGTGTAGTAGACCAGTCTCTTGACTCTCGAGTCATTTCTGACCAGGATCGAGCTAACTGTGGATGGAGTTGCCGATAGATAGAGATGCAAGCCTTCACCTGGGACAGGCTTGGAAAGCACTGGGGGCGAAGCCAGGAACTCCTTAAGCTCGGCAAATGCTCTTTGGCATTCCTCGTCCCATGAGAACGTAGCAGACGCTATTTTGGGCCCCCTCAACAGTTTGAAGAAGGGTAGGCATCGTTCGGCCGCACGGGACAGGAATCAGCTGAGCGCGGCAATGCGCCCGGTCAAGCGTTGAACGTCTTTGATGCAGGTGGGTGGGCACATGTTCAGGATGGCCTGGACTTTGTCAGGGTTGATTTTGATCCCACGCTGGGTCACCAAGAAGCCCAGGAACTTCCCGGAGTTTACTCCGAAGGCACACTTGGTATGGTTGAGCTTCATATTGTACCTCAGAAGGGTGTCGAAGGTCTCTGCTAGGTCGGTGAACTGATCCTCGGCATTGAGGGTCTTGACGAGCATGTCGTCGATATAGGCCTTGACGTTCCAGCCGAGCTGTCCCTCGAACATATGATTGACCAGTCTCTGGTACGTGGCTCCAACATTCTTCAACCTGAAAGGCATCCTGGTGTAGCAGTATACGCCGAAGTCGGTGATGAAGGCGGTCTTCTCGATGTCTTCTAGATCCATTCTGATCTGGTGGTAACCTGAATAGGCATCCAGGAAGCTGAGTATCTTGTTGCCTAAGGTTGAATCAACCAGTTGGTCGATGCTCGGTAATGGATAGCAGTCCTTTGGAGTGGCCTTGTTCAAGTCGGTGAAGTCCACGCACATTCGCCACTTTCCTGAAGCTTTTGGCACTAGGACGACGTTGGCCAGCCACGTCAGGTACAAGATCGATCTAAAAAGACCAATCTTTTACCCCTTAGTGACTTGCTCCTTGATGATCGCATGCTTCTCTGGCGCGTGCTTTCTTCTGCGTTGTTGTACGGACTTCATGGTCGAGTCGAGGTTGAGTTTATGCATCACTGTCTCTCCCGGTATCCTAGGGAGTTGATCATCAGACCATGCAAAGACTCGGATGTACCCGGAAAGAAAATCTTTGTATTACTGCTGAACCTCAGATGGTAGGTCGGCTCGAATCTTTACTCCTAGGGTCGGATCGTCGTTTAGGAAAACCGTTAGCAACTTGCCTCCAGGCTCGGAGGTTGCGGGTTTTTCCTCGACTCCCCGGGGGCCCTTATTCTTCCCGTCCGGCCTTTTGGCTTCAACCGAGATATTATAGCACCTTCTTGCCGTCACCTGGTTGCCTAGGACTTCCCCCACCCCATTTTTAGTGGGGAACTTCATCTTTTGGTGATAGGTAGAGGGCACCGCTTTCGTTCGGCTAAGGATTCCTCGGCCGAAGATTGCATTGTATGCTATCATACCCTTGATCACTATGAAGTCCACCATAACCGTAATGGTTTTGGGTGGGGTGCCGAGAGTAACCGGCAAGCTTAGGGCTCCCTCAGGATAAGTGGCCTAGCCATTGAACCCACAAAGAGGGGTTCGGATCGGGCGGAGTTTAGACGGATTCTCCCCCATCTTAAGGAAACACTCATAAGACAATACATCAGGGGCGCTTCCCTTGTCAACTAGAATCCTATCTACGTTACAATGGTTTATCGTGGTCGATATGACTAGGGCGTCGTCATGCGGGGTGGTCAGCCCTTCTAGGTCTTGGTCGGAGAAGACTATGACCTGGGGCTCACTTGGCGGCGCCTTGGGAGGCTCGATGGCTCGGCTCGCCCGCTCAGCATGACGCTTCCTTCCCCGACCACTGTCTCCTCCTGATGCAGTTTCTTCAGTGATGACGTTGATGTGGACCCCGCAAGGGGCGTTGTCGATTTCCTCTGGGGCGTCTCGGTCTTCCTTATGCCTGGCCATGAACCGGGATAGGTGTCCCTGGCGGACGAGGCGCTCGATCTCATCCTAGAGCTAGTGGCAATCACCGGTGTGATGCCTGTGGTCACTGTGGAACAGGCAATGTTTGCTGCGATTTACGACTTTTCGACCTAATTGGCTCAGGTTGGCAGAGGAGGCCCGAGCCTTTGATGTCTTCATATATCCCGTACACGGGAGCGATTAAGGGAGTGTACCGCTCGTACTTCCGAGATGGTTTTTTGTGCTCCCCATCTCGGTTCCACCTGTTTCCTTGGCCCGAGCTTGACTCGGGTGCTCGCTTCTTGTCCCCCTCCCTACCCGAGCCGTTTGCACCTCGGCATGCCCTGAGAACTTCTTCGCACTCAACATGGCGTAAGGCCAGAGTCACTAGCTTGGCAAGGGTCGAGGGAGGGTGGAGGACAAGTTCGTGGTGGGGGTTCTCGTCCCGGGTGCCTCCGGTCAGCGCGGTTATGGCCGAGGCTACATCCAGGCGGAGGATTCTCAGGGCTTCCGATTTGAATCGGTTGATGTAAGCCCGGAGTCTCTCCCCTTGCGCCTGTTTGAGAGCCAATAGCCCCGCTACCGACCTGGGGGGGCGCTGTAGGTGAAACTCTCCTTGAATACTCACCCAAACTGCTTGAAGTCTCGGATGGATCAGAGGGCGAGGGCCCGGAACCATGCTTGGGCACCTTGGACCAGGGTGGTCGCGAAGGCTCGGCATTTGATGGCGTCGGACGCCCCGTGAAGGGTCATCAGGGCGTCGAAGCTATCGAAGTGGTCGGCCGGGTCGCCTTGGCCGTCGTAAGGCTTGAAGGTCGGGATAAAGGTTCTGGGAGATACCTCTGCCTTCAAGATATAGTCGGAGAATGGGGATCTCTCCTCGTCCTCTGGCGGTGAGGTCTTCTGCAAGGCGCGCTCCTGTTCTGCGAAGCGTCTCTCGAACTCTTGCAGTCGGAGGGATAATTCTGGCTATCGCTGCGCCATGGGGCTGGGGGGGCTATCTTGGCGTTCCCCAGGGACTTCGGTCTCTAGGTTCGGACGGCGCACCCCAGGTTTTCCCTTTTTTGGCGTGGAGGAGGCCTCTTGCTCCGGCGGAGGGGCTTGTGAATGTCCTCCTGACCTGTTGTGAATAAGCTGCCGCCCCCGGAGGGTGAAGCGACCTCGGGCAGTGTGTTAGGACGCGTTCTCGCGGGGAGGGCTCTCCGGAGGGGCGCATGACCTTCCTTCTCCGGCCGCCTGGGTCCTCATGAGTTCCACGAGGATGTCCAGTTTTACGTTGAGGGCTTGGAAAGCGTCGGCGCCCCCGTTGGGTGGTAGCTCCATTGCCGCGGGAGGAGGGGGTGGTCCGTCGGCTGGGGTGCGGGCATTGTAGGGAGGGTTTTGTGGGGCCTGAGATGGGCCTTCTCTCGTCGCCACCATCGCCTTTCCCATATCACCGGCGGACCTCCTCCCTGAACTTCTTCGCACCATACTGGCTCTTTTGTCGTTTCCCACAGACGGTGCCAGATGAAGAGGGGCGATCTCGCGCTATTCCTGAGCTGGAGGAGATGATCACCGAGCAGTGAACTGCAAGGAAGGGAAATGGATCAGGGGGCCCAGGGGTGGTTCCCTGGGGTAAACCCTCCGATGTCTAAGTCAGTAGAGCAGTGGTGGAAGCTATGAAAAGAGGAGTGGGGAGATGCATGAGATCCCTCTCCACCAAGGTGGTGAAGTGGTTCTTGCTCAGGGAATTTTAGGCGTGTGTAGGCCTTACCATTTGCTGGAGGGAGTCCCCGGTTTAAATAGTGCGCTAGCCTCATGAGTCCCATAAGCTGAGGAGTTTCAGGCGGGAGTTACGTCCTCAACGTGGGCTCTTTACGTCCTCATCGTGAGATCTTTATAGCCTTGAGGAGTCGTGGGTCCCTTATCTTTGTGAACTCCTGCTCATAAAGGGATCTCAACGGCCGCGTGGATAAGCAATCGTCGCTCGATCCAAGCATGAAGAGTGCCAACCCTGTTCGGGCGATAGGCATAGCTCGGATGAGGCTTGGCCGGAGTGGGCGTGGGGCGCTAGCCTTTATCCCGGCGAAGGGGATAGGTTGGGCTTGGGTCTTCCTCCGACCGGACCGACGCTCGGGCCTTCCGAGCCTAATGGCTGCCGAGGAAGGGCTTGATCTCGAGTGATTTTATTGGGCTTTGATACTAAGTAATCCCTGTGGGGCTGTCACTTAGATGAGCTGGGCCTCGTTTGGTCCTGATGGACCTAGTTCGGCCGCTCTTAGATGGGCTACAGAAATCCCCCTCCCCAAGAATGAATGCTGTAACGGCCTCTCCCTGATAGTAATGTATGATGTTGGGCATAATAATATTTCCTTGTGCCCTCTTTCACCCATTTCTTCCTCTGGATGCATTCAATGTTTAGATAATCGCTTTCGTGTTTCATCGTGTGGATTCCTTCCTCGCCGGTGTCGAATGTGCCCGTGGTTATCCCAAAAAGGCTACAGAAATCTCCACCCTCTCCCCGGGGCTTCTTTCCAATGGAATATCGTATCAGGTTTCCATCACTATGTCGAGGGTTTCATCACCAGAGGTGTATGTACGTGTGCCTCCCTGGTTGATCCCGGGGCCGTTCTCTTGTCTCCCTTCTGTTCCTAATCATGAACCGAAGGAGAAGAGGCCGCCCCCATAAGCTGAGCGCATGGTTTCCTGGCATCGTTGCCTTCCGAATGCTAACTCAATAACCCCTTTGCTAACCTACTAATCAACTAACTCCTATGTATGTATATCTATGGATATAATTAATCATAGCCAGTTTATTAGCTAAGTCTGTTCTGCATACGCATGGGGTGCGACAGTTCTTCTCGAGAAGTCTGGTGACCGGGGAGAGGGGGACATCCCTCATCGACGTTTCTAGTCACCACTAGATCATGGAGTCATGTCTATCAGTGACATGTATCTCTGTGAGTTGCTGGGTGAACATCAATAGGGTTTATCACCCAACACTAAACCCACTGTCCCGAAGGGAACGGTGGTGGCCATGGGTTGTGTGCCCCTTGTAGGCTAGCCCTCGGGGTTTCCTCCCTTAACGGTCATCCTTTAATCATTTTCTGGCCCATGGAACATTGGTGCCCCTCGTAGGCTAGCTCTCGGGGTTTTCCATCCATTTGGGTCCACCGGCCGCCGCTGTGCCACCCGGTATTAAGTAGCTTACTCCATCCGTGGGTATGCCTCCGCTTTCCCCCCGCAATCCTTTGGAGAGGGGGGAGGTGCTGCCAAAATTTCTCCAGAACTTATTGACCAATTAGCCTCACAGTTTGGGCTTAATGAAACATAATTTCGAACCATCGAACTTCCATGCTCAAGTATGAACCTTGCACGAGTCTCAACCCTGCTTCAAGGGCATCATGGACCTCAATTTATCCATCAAACAACTCAACATTTTGCTCATGGGTTAAATAAACTCAAAATACTAAAAAATACCTCAAAAATCAGCTAATCCGACGCGGTCCTAATCCGGCGCGCCCTAATACGGCACAGTACCCCCCCACGCCGGAATAGCTTCACACTCAAAACTTCCATTTTTTACTTGCCCGACATCCGGCGCGCCCTAATCCAGCGCGCCCTGGACAGGGAGCGCCAGTTTAGGCCTTATCCTTGGCCGCGCCGTTTCAACCCCTTTTCCTACGCTACACCGCGCCGGTTTGAATAAAGAATGCGCTTGTCGCGCCATTTTAACTCTTCTCTCATTCTCGAGTCAACCCTCGACTTCCATGGCTTGTGTCGGTCGATGTAATCAACCATAAATCAAATAAAAAGAAGCTTTCCAATTTGAAACCATCTATCATCATACACTTGCTAATTCATGCATTCGACATAGATATGCATTCTTATGTGCTTTGTTAGTGCATGCTTGCCTGAATAAGACCTCGGTATATCAAATGGCATCGAGAGAAGGCTGGGTCACGCCCGACTAGAAGTCTTGACCATGCGAGATGGTGGTCTTCGGACCTACATCCTCCGCCCCGTACCGAAGGCTCGAACTTAATGAACCACGTCTGCTCTGCATGATTAAGAAAATGATCAATGAATCATTCCATGTGACCTTAAAGGCTGTATCATCACATGCATTTTCTTGCATTCTATTTCAGCCTCGAACGGTTCGTTATCTCGGCAACTAATCAGAGGTTTTCCTTCTTATCAGAGAATGTAATTAACGCCTAGCCTTTATGATATGGCGGACTTTCAGTCCCGACATGAACTTCACACTCGCCCGACTCCGGTCAGATTGAGCGCATAATAAACTCGTCACCTAGTGACTGGCACGCCCCATATGAATAACAAAACGAACGGTCTAGTTCGGATAAAATAACAACGAAAAGATGAATTCACATCTCACTGCCAACACAGCTTTTTTAGACCTCTTCTACGACGCGCTCACCTCGCGCCAAGGAAGAATCACGTCTGAAATGTGATATATATAAGCCAAGGGGGACGAACGATAAAAAAGAGAGATCGGACGATCGAGAAGAGAGAGGCAGAATCGAAAGGAAAAGAAGAGAGAGGGGAGCCTTGGGAAAGAAGCAGGGTTTTCCTGAGCGTGAGCCAGAGAGCCACCCTCGCTCAGTCCGTCCGCTGGAACGAGCCCGGAGCCAGAGAAGGGATACCTTCCGATACTCTGTTTTCTGCATTGAAGCAACTAGGTGGGTTTCGGCGATTTCCCCATTCCCACTTCATTCTATTTTTTTTTGGGCGATAGTCCTGTAAATGTGTGAAGTCGAAGGGGGCGATGATATGAGCCCGTCTTCCTCTTCGTTCCTCTGCTTCTTCCTCCTCTGGAGCGGGGTCTCATACCCGTTAGTGTAAGCAGTGGGCAGCTTCTGAGCGGTTGTGCCATTCCATATGGAATGAATGCTGTAATGGCCTCTCCCTGATAGTCATGTTCGATGTTGGGCATAATAATATTTCCTTGCGCCCTCTTTCACCCATTTCTTCCTTTAGATGCATTCAATGTTTAGATAATCGCTTTCGTGCTTCATCATGTGGATTCCTTCCTCGCCGGTGTCGAATGTGCCCGTGGTTATCCCAAAAGGGCTACAGCAATCTCCCCCTCACCCCGGGGCTTCTTTCCAATGGAATATCGTATCAGGTTTCCATCACTATGTCGAGGGTTTCATCACCAGAGGTGTATGTACGTGTGCCTCCCTGGTTGATCCCGGGGCCGTTCTCTTGTCTCCCTTCCGTTCCTAATCATGAACCGAAGGGGATGAGGCCGCCCCCATAAGCTGAGCGCATGGTTTCCTGGCATCGTTGCCTTTCGAATGCTAACTCAATAACTGTAAGGCCCCAGAATTTTTATAAATTATTTTTGGTATATTTAATTATTTTCTAGGAATTTTAAAGACCCAAAATGGATTAATAAATAAATATTGGATTAAATAAATCATTATAAGGCCCAATTTATGTTAAGTAATTAATCTAGCTTTGATAATTGAAACCAAAAAGGTTAAAAGACCAAGCCCATTAAGTTCGGCCCATATTCCAGAAGGTTATTTAGCCAATCCATGAATACTCTTTTATATAGATAATTAGAAGGATAAACGAATAAAAGAGTTTTAATAAATTGAAATTCTGTACACGTTTGGTGTAACGGTCTATCGGGCGACCGCTACAGCCATGTAACGCACCAGTCATGATGCGTTACACTCTGAAATTCTGTGAAGTGAAGAACAGGCCAAAAGATTAGATTTTTGCTAGCTTATCTCTTAGGGATCGAGATAGGAAGACTAATAGAGGTGTTAAGGACTCTTAGAAGTTGATCTAAGCTTTAACAAGGACTCTAGAATCAATCTAATCTTTAAACCCTAGCCAAAACCCTATAAATAGGACCTAGTTCTGAACTGAGCAACCCTTACTTTTGGCTCGTAAAGAAACAAGGTAAGGAGTCATAATTTCAGGTAAGTTCTTTTGAAGATTTTGTTTATAATACATTAGACTAATAGCTCTCCAAATTTCGTGCTATGAGATCAACCAACCAAGGAGATTGAAGCTTTCAAAGTTACTGGTTCGACCTTAGCAACCCAGGAAACTGAACGCAAGACCCCTAAAGATCAAGAGATTAGGACGCCTAAACGAGGTAATTAGAGTTCAATCCTTTATAACTTTTTGTTCCCCTTAGTTTCATCTTTTTACCTTCAAAATTTCACGTCCTTAAGTCAAGAGGTCGAGGAGTTAGAGCAGCGTGAAGTTGCTGGAAACTCACTGGAAAGGGAGAACTAGGGCACGTCTTTCAGACTCAAATTAGAAGTTTAAAGCCTAGTTAAGCTGTAGGTTATCTCATGATTGGCAAAAATATCTTGTTAAGGATAAAAGTCCTCTGATTGTGCTTGATTTCATGCACTATAGATCATGGACTTCATGTTTTAGTGGGTTCATGTATACATACATATTCTTAGCCCTAATCAAAGATCAAAAATATTATCTCGTCAATTCACTGCAACCAATGTATCTAGATGACCTTTACTTCGTTTTATCATGATTCGGGTAGTTAAATATTTTCAAAACATGACATGGTTTCTGTCACGTCCCGAACCGATAGCAGCGGAACGTGTCATTTGCTTGGAACGTGGCAGTTAAACAGTCGTGAACGATCATGAGCAATGGCGTGAGACCAAATAATTTGGAACAACAATAAAAATTTTATTTCAAATATAAGTTTCTTACAAGAACTTGAAGACTCAACTACGTCACTATGAAAGAAAAGGAGATGAGGCACTAATAGACTTAAACAATATAACTAAATAAGAGACATCATGCTAGACTCAAGAAAGATAAAAGACTTGGGTTCGCTAATTTCCAAAGCTCGCTTGCACACATGTCCCTCCCGTATGAGTCTCGGTCTCGCTAGCCACCTGATTACCTTAAAAATGTTGGAATAGAACTGGGTGAGCGAACGCTCAGTAGGAATTATATCTCAAGAACAAGCAATTGGTTGAAATAATTATATTTTCGCATGTAAATGCAAGTAAGACTATGCATGTAGATTTAACCGAGCAAGTAAAACAAAACTAGCAAGATTAACAACAGCATGCAAAACTTCCAAGCAAGTAAGAGATATTCATGATAAAATTTATAGATTATTGGCTATTTCACGCAAGTACTTTGCCCGTTTCGGGCCACGCTAGTAAAGTCACGCAAGTCAAGTCACGCACGCGAGTCACGAAAGAAAGAGAGAGTGTGGAATGCCAAAGATCAAGAGAGACAAGTACTGTGGTGCAATGCTAAACACCGCGATCATTAAAGCTCCCATGGATACTAGTACTTTCGGGTGCTCCTCCCAAGACCAGATCGGGCCCTATATGTACATCATTTAAAGATAGATCTAGACATCCACGATAGTTTATAGCCAATAAGGAGTTTCAAGAACAAGCTTTAATAGAAGGATAAGGTAAGATTTTTCATGGAATTCAAGGGCAAGGCCCTTGAGCAAGGACATACTTGCGATAAAAATCTACGCGAAGCATAGAAACCATGACATGTCGATAAACTGGGTGGAGATCATGACATCAAGAATAAGCACTTATATAGCGTCGCTTGTTCTTTGTACATGATAAGGTAGATAGAATTAGTGTCCATAAGTATGGCACATAATTCTTTAAGAACATTAATGGCATGGTTTCCCATTCCATAATTTTAAGAATATTCTCATGACATCCACATAGCATGTCATGAGGGCCTGTATACCATGTTTCTTTAGAGTGACATGGAAATCAAGTAGTGTCATGGGTTTTGATGGTACAACCTGTCGGCTGCCTTGAGGGATTCCAAGACTAGCGAAGTCTTACGGAGGTCTCTATGATAAAGTCACCAATCCAAAGGAACGGAATATCCCATGAAGGGTTCATCTATCACCGAGAAATAGTGGTAATCGTTAAAACAACGTGAAACATGGGGCTATATTCACGGATTGGAATATAGTGTCGGTATACACAACCCATGGTCAAGGGTTGTTGAAACACGAAAATAAGAAAATCAGGAGTTCGGTAAAATTGACGCCTGAGTTTAAGTCTTCATTTTCTAAATTGGCGCCCTTGTCAGGGTCGTCAGTTTATCAAATGACGACTCTTCACTCAGTCGTTACATCCAGATTATGTAAATATTAATATCTATAAACATTTTCAAATTTCGATTATCATCAAAATGACGCCTTTCATGAAGGCTTCAATTCTGTAAACAGCGCCCTAGTCAGGGGCGTCATCTATCAAATTAAAGGGCAGGGTATATGTCGTCATTTCAATATCTAGGAATATTATAAACATTTCTATAATACACTGTTTATCACTAAATTGACGCCCGTTCACATGGGCGTTCATTCAATTGACGACCTAATCAGGGTCGCTATTTCTTTGTCATAAGATTTGCATCGGACAGGTACAATCATAGACACATGGTTTTTGGAGTATGTCTGATCAAGGTTCCAAAGACATGAACAGATAGCGAAAAATAGCAGGAATTTATGGACATGATCATGCATTAGTTTACATATAAGGGTTCTCAGTTGTTAAATTTTGAACATTTCGTATTTATTAAATGACTAGACAATTGACGCTTGTTTGCAGGGTCGTCAAATAAAATAGCGCCCTAGCTTGGGTCGCTATTTACTGAAATTTAGCAAAACAAAACAGAAACCCGAGAAATCATCAGGCTACGGACTATATGCATGGTATTTCTTACATTTTCATGTTTGGGCTTCGTTACTTGAGAACACCTACCTTTGGTGATGATTTGGTTGACAGACGATGAAAAACGGTGATGACATTTCTAATTCTCCGATACTCTGTTTTGGCAAGACGGCAGCAGCAGTATGAAGAAGAGGAAGACGATAAAGAATGTCCTATGTTATTCACGTACTCCTCAGCAGGATGCAGAGGAAGAGGAATCGCGGCCGCTCCTTGTGGTTTGGACCGCAGCCGGAGGAAGAAGAAGAAGTTGAAGAACTTCTTTATGTTCTTCACGTATGGAGCAGTAGCAAGTTTGTTGAAGAAAAGAGCCAACAGGTTTGGCTCGATAGAAGGGGGTATTTATAGGAGAAGGAATCCTAATGGGTTCTAGGAGTTCGATTAGGACTAAAATTTCCTAGGTATAATCCTTACTAAACTTAAATATCCACGTATCAATCCCTTTCTTAATCAAAACTTACCCAGTTAACATCCCTGTTCGAACCAAACACCAACGGGTTCGGTTTGGAATTGACGCCTAGGGTTGGGCCGTTATTTTAAAATGACGCCTATGTAAGGGGACTTTAATTTATAATATAGCGCCCATCAAGGGGGCGTTATTTACTATTATCCTCTCTCTACCCTCTTAAACGTATGAAAATGGCGCCCATTCAATGGGGCGTCATTTCTTTAACTTGCACCTAACATAGAGGCGTCAATTTGTAAATTAGCGCCCACTTGAACGGTTTTTAATTAAATGACGACCTGATAGGAGGCGATATTTATTTTATTTTATTTTTTTTGCTCATTTGTGATATGGTCTAGGTGTAAGGCCTATTAAAGGTATATGAAGTCCTAGTGTATGTATGTTTACACGTGTATATATGTATATATATCACTAATCCCCTTTGTCAGTTACTAAGCCTCATATATGTGACCTATATTTATTGGTAGTTTACAAGTATATACGTATATAAGGCCTCACGGCTAAGTTCATATGCAAGGTCATTACGACTATCAGGTTTACCATTAGTGTTTTAGATTTCACTAATTTGATGTGGCTGGTCACAATATATATTAAGGTCATATAGGGGTTTCATTTCTTATAATTTCCTTCACTATTATTTCCTTCTTAATCATTGTCTTGGGTATCAGAGCATGTTCGATCCTAAGTAAAAAATTTTCTTCCATTCCAAAAAGGTAATTTTAACTAGGCTTTTATTTATTGTAGGAACAATATACCCAAATTCTTATTTATTCAACCTTATTAACTATTCATAAGAATATGTAGATATCATCATGTATATGTTATTTTTCTCTTCGAACCGTAAATATATATATATTGATATTATCTTATTCCTGTTTAGCCTTCAAAATTATCGGGCGTTACACCCTCCCCCACTTAAAAGAATTTGGTTCCCAAATTCACATCATCCCTTACTCAAAATGGGGAACTAGCTACAAGGCGAAAAAGAAGTCTAGATACATTGAGTGGAAAAAAGAACTAATTTTAGGAAAAATTAATTTAGGCTTAAGGGTGAGGGATACCTTCCGCAAGCTTTCCTTTGGCAAGTTTGGTTAAAGCTTGAATTCCTCCTATGAGCTTCTTGGTCAGCACAGGGCATTCAGCTATTTTATGATCTAAGCTCCCGCAACGAAGACACGCTCCCATTTTTCGATAACACTCCTTCGATTGATGGTTTCTTTTACCGCAATGCCAGCACTTTTTTTGAGTTTGACTTACAGGTGCTACCCTAAATTTCCCCATCTTGCATTTCTTACACTTTTGTGAGCTACCACCCTCGTTTATCCTTTTCTTGGTAGTGGTGAACTTTCCAGAATTATTGACTTGGTCCTTTCCTTTTATTCTTTCTTTTTCTTCTACCGCCTTCTCTAACTCTTGGACTCTTCGGACAAGGTCTGCATAAGCATGAACATCTACTAAGACCATCTCAAGAACAAAGCTCGGCCTAGACGCTTCCATTTTATCTAGGTTCCTACAAAGATGAGTGGGGAGATAGTTTATTGACTCAAGAATTATTACTAATGAAACTTAAGTTTTTTATCTTTCTTTTATAACTTTAACCCCAAGCTCTACACAATTCTCACGGAACTCCTATAGGATGACTGACAAGGATGACTCAACCTATCTCTTGGACTTAATGCCCTAATGATTTGAAAGCCGAAACTCTGATATGACTGATAGGGATACTTGACCTATCATTGGAACCTAATAACTTGAGGATGTGAAAGCCGAGCTCTGATATGATTGAGAAGGATACTTGACCTATCATTTGAACCTAATAACTTGAGGACATGGAAGCCGAGGCTCTGATATGATTGACAAGGATACTTGACCTATCATTTGAACCTAATAACTTGAGGACATGGAAGCCGAGGCTCTGATACCACCTCTGTCACGCCCCGAACCGATAGCAGCGGAACGTGTCGTTTGCTCGAAACGTGGCAGTTAAACAGTCATGAACGATCAAGAGCAAGGGCATGAGACCAAATAATTTGGAACAACAATGAAATTTTTATTTCAAATATAAGTTTGTTACAAGAACTTGAAGACTCAACTACATCACTATGAAAGAAAAGGAGATGAGGCACTAATAGACTTAGATAATATAACTAAATAAGAGACATCATGCTAGACTCAAGAAAGATAAAAGACTCGGGTTCGCTAATTTCCAAAGCTCGCTTGCACACTTATCCCTCTCGTGCGAGTCTCGATCTCGCTAGCCACCTGATTACCTGAAAAATGTTGGAATAGAACTGGGTGAGCAAACGCTCAGTAGGAATTATATCTCAAGAACAAGTAATTGGTTGAAATAATTACATTTTTGCATGTAAATGCAAGTAAGACTATGCATGCAGATTTAACCGAGCAAGTAAAACAAAACTAGCAAGATTAACAACAGCATGCAAAACTTCCAAGCAAGTAAGAGATATTCATGAGAAAATTTATAGATTATTGGCTATTTCACGCAAGTACTTTGCCCGTTTCGGGCGACGCTAGTAAAGTCACACAAGTCAAGTCACGCACGCGAGTCATGAAAGAAAGAGAGAGTGTGGAATGCCAAAGATCAAGAGAGACAAGTACTGCGGTGCAATGCTAAACACCGCGATCATTAAAACTCTCATGGGCACTAGTACTTTCGGGTGCTCCTCCCAGGACCAGATCGGGCCCTATATACACAGCATTTAAAGATAGATCTAGACATCCACGATAGTTTATAGCCAATAAGGAGTTTCAAGAACAAGCTTTAATAGAAGGATAAGGTAAGATTTTTCATGGAATTCAAGGGCAAGGCCCTTGAGCAAGGATAGACTTGCGATAAAAATCTACGCGAAGCATAGAAACCATGACATGTCGATAAACTGAGTAGGGATCATGACATCAAGAATAAGCACTTATATAGCGTCGCTTGTTCTTTGTACATGATAAGGTAGATAGAATTAATGTCCATAAGTATGGCACATAATGCTTTAAGAACATTAATGGCATGGTTTCCCATTCCATAATTTTAAGAATATTCTCATGACACCCACATAGCATGTCATGAGGGCATGTATACCATGTTTCTTTAAAGTGACATGGAAATCAAGTAGTGTCATGGGTTTTGATGGTACAACCTGCTCGGCTACCTTGAGGGATTCCAAGGCTAGCGAAGTCTTACGGAGGCCTCTATGATAAAGTCACCAATCCAAAGGAACGGAATATCTATAAACATTTTCAAATTTCGATTATCATCAAAATGACACCTTTCATGAAGGCTTCAATTCTGTAAACAGCGCCCTAGTCAGGGGCATCATCTATCAAATTAAAGGGCAGGGTATATGTCGTCATTTCAATATCTAGGAATATTATAAACATTTCTATAATACACCGTTTATCACTAAATTGACGCCCGTTCACATGGGCGTTCATTCAATTGACGACCTAATCAGGGTCGCTATTTCTTTGTCATAAGATTTGCACCGGACATGTACAATCATAGACACATGGATTTTGGAGTATGTCTGATCAAGGTTCCAAAGACATGAACAGATAGAGAAAAATAGCAGGAATTTATGGACATGATCATGCATTAGTTTACATATAAGAGTTCTCAGTTATTAAATTTTAAACATTTCGTATTTATTAAATGACTAGACAATTGACGCCTGTTTGCACGGTCGTCAAATAAAATAGCGCCCTAGCTTGAGTCACTATTTACTGAAATTTAGCAAAAAAAATAGAAACCCGAGAAATCATCAGGCTACGGACTATATGCATGGTATTTCTTACATTTTCATGTTTGGGCTTCGTTACTTGAGAACACCTACCTTTGGTGAAGATTTGGTTGACAGGCGAAGAAAAACGGTGATGACATTTCCAATTTTCCGATACTCTGTTTTGGCAAGACGGCAGCAGCAGTATGAAGAAGAGGAAGATGATGAAGAACATCCTATGTTATTCACGTACTCCTTAGGAGGATGCAGAGGAAGAGGAGTCGCGGCCGCTCCTTGTGGTTTGGACCGCAGCCGGAGGAAGAAGAAGAAGTTGAAGAACTTCTTTATGTTCTTCACGTATGGAGCAGCAGCAGGTTTGTTGAAGAAAAGAGCCAACAGGTTTGGCTCGATAGAAGGGGGTATTTATAGGAGAAGGAATACTAATGGGTTCTAGGAGTTCGATTAGGACTAAAATTTCCTAGGTATAATCCTTACTAAACTTAAATATCCACGTATCAATCCCTTTCTTAATCAAAACTTACCCAGTTAACATCCCTGTTCGAACCAAACACCAACGGGTTCAGTTTGGAATTGATGCCTAGGGTTGGGCCGTTATTTTAAAATGACGCATGTGTAAGGAGACTTTAATTTATAATATAGCGCCCGTCAAGGGAGCGTTATTTACTATTATCCTCTCTCTACCCTCTTAAACGTATGAAAATGGTGCCCATTTAATGGGGCGTCATTTCTTTAACTTGCGCCTAACATAGAGGCGTCAATTTGTAAATTAGCTCCCACTTGAACGGTTCTTAATTAAATGACGACCTGATAGGAGGCGCTATTTATTTATTATTATTTTTTTGCTCATTTGTGATATGGTCTTGGTGTAAGGCCTATTAAAGGTATATGAAGTCCTAGTGTATGTATGTTTACACGTGTATATATGTATATATATCACTAATCCCCTTTGTCAGTTACTAAGCCTCATATACGTGACCTATATTTATTGGTAGTTTACAAGTATATACGTATATAAGGCCTCACGGCTAAGTTCATATGCAAGGTCCTTATGACTATCAGGTTTACCATTTGTGTTTTAGATTTCACTAATTTGATGTGGCTGGTCACAATATATATTAAGGTCATATAGGGGTTTCATTTCTTATAATTTTCTTAACTTTTATTTTCTTCTTAATCATTATCTTGGGTATCAGAGACAGGTTCCATCCTAGGTAAAACTTTTACTTCCATTCCAAAAAGGTAATTTTAACTAGCCTTTTATTTATTGTAGGAACAATATACCCAAATTCTTATATATTCAACCTTATTAACTATTCATAAGAATATGTAGATATCATCATGTATAGGTTATTTTTCTTTTCGAACCGTATATATATATATATATATATATATATTGATATTATCTTATTCCTGTTTAGCCTTCAAAATTGTCGGGCGTTATAGTTTCAAATCATAGTCTTTTAATTTCTTTATACTATTAGCAGGGACTCTGACGCATCATACTTAGACCGTCACAAACTGTAACGGCCTTACGATAAGCCGCCACACCCTCTGTTGCATTTTAATTCCTCTGTTGTCTCTAACGCACCATAACAGGAGCGTTACACTACTGTAACGTCCCCTCGATAAACCGTCACAGGTACTGTGACGCGCTCTTGTTAGACCGTCAGACCCCTGTGTTCTGTCAGCCCGAGGCAGAATGGTAACCAGTTAAGTTTACCTATAAATAAGCTTAGATAGCTAAGTTTGGACCTGTTATCATGACTTTAAGTTTATTTACTGATTCATAATAGAAATTGTATGATTACAAGCATCTTAAGTTATTTTAAGTTATGTTAATTTCATGTGCCAAAATTCTATAATCTTGTATTTTAAATCATGGATTTTCAATGATGTATGGACGGAATTTTATCTTGGTTTCACGTTGCTACACATTCTCTCTCTATCAATAGAGTCACTTTCTCTAAGTACATGGCATATATTCCGGTATATGGCCATTAGTTCACACTTTGCACTAAAGGAACATTATTCTTGAACATGAGGACCTCTCTATTGGATATTCCTTCCAATGGACTAGAAAATCTTGTTTCAAAGCCTCCGTAATTCTCTGCGTGTCTGGGATTCCCACTAGGATGCCGAGTTAGTTGTACCATTAAAACCCAATTGATTAGACAACACTATCGGTATTTTCTAGTTCTAACGATGTAACAGATCTATATTGGACCGTCAGGCTCATGTAACGACCCAATATACAACCGTCACATTTAACTGGGTCCAATTATTGTTTCTGGATTCAGTCGTTCTAACGGATCAAGGCTCGACCGTCACGTGAACGTAACGGCCTAGTACAAGACCGTCACAATGTTTGAGTGCTTTAACCCAAGGTTTGACCCACGAGTTGATTTTCTAAGGTTCCGAGATGGATTAGTAATGGTCTAGGACTTACCAAATTGAGTCAAGATATCTAATTTAATTTATGGAAAATAAGGAATGTACCGTTATGCTGTCGAATTATTTCCATAAGCCTAACATTGTCTTAATTCATTCTTGATCTCTCATATTCTAAAATTGAAGCATTCATTCAATTGAATTATTGTTATCATGAACTTATTGAACTTATTACATTCGTGACCATATTTTATTGTTACACTCATGGAAGTAGCTTGATTTATACGTGAAGATGCAGTTCGGGCGCTGATTGTGTCCAAGGGCTCTATGCTAGTCCCCTCGACTGATTATCGGAAACATACTATTATAAATCATGGGGTATGATGCTACTGGCGTCGCATTACGCTGGGAGTACTTTCTTTATAAATAAGTGAAATCCATGAGCACTCATGAAAATCTAGTGAATTGCTACATGATTGACGTTCTCGTGCGTAACCTTTGTGGTTATGAAAGTGAAAAGTGAAAGCACATTCTCGTTACATTCTTGTTCATGAAAGGCCATACTACATTCTTGATCATACTTGTTACATTCTTGTTAGTTCATACTTGCTCTCATTCTATCTTAAACGATCCTCTTTGTTACTATGGTTATTCGCATGATTGATCAAATTCGCATGATTTTACCTTATTTCTTTAGAGCTAAAATGCTAATTACTTTAATAGTACTAATCATGTTGATGCAAAGATACCTACTGGGCAAGTGTGCTCATTACCTATTTTCAATCTTTTTCAGTAAATGAAAGTGATACGAATTCGGATTCGGGTTATACAAGTAGTAGGTCCGAGAGTGAATGAAGAATGAGTGAAGACTTAGGAAGTCTGCATTGTTTAGATTGAGTCTGTAATTTTCCTATTTCTTAAAGTCTAATAGATTGGAAGAAGATGAGAGTCATTGTATTTGAATATTTGATTATCAATGAAATGAAGTTGGAGTTTGACTAAATTATTGTGCAATTACATTTATGTGTGTGATTGTCTTGCGCTCTGATTATTCTTACTTGCAAGAGGCTTATCATGCCGGCTGTTCACGTTCCTCGAGCGAGTCTTCTGCTGTAATAAAGGACTCGGGACGTGACAGTTAAGTTGGTATCAGAGCTTAAGTCTCAGGACTTAGGGAAAGGAGTTATGTCGTAGGATAAGTCCAAGGTTTTAGGACCCCTACCTTTGAACCAAAGGAAGAATTTTCTTACCTATGCGAGGATTGGGTAGAGCCCGGGATGAGATAGTTATATAGAAATTATCTAAGGATAAATCTTTCCGATTCTAAATAACTAAAATGTCCATGTTCTCAGGTACCTTGATTCTCAATGGCTCATCGTGTGAACTGGGAAGAGATGCAACAAACTGTTGCGGGACTTACCCAAGCCCTACAGATAGTGGCCCAAGCTGGTGGAAGGGCTGGCGCAGGGAACTTACATGGCAATTTCTGAAGTTTAAATCCTCCACGATTCTCTGGATCTTCTAACCCGGACAAAGCAGAGAATTGGATCGACGAGATGAATCGAATATTCGATGTCATGCAATGCACCGACCAGGAGAAAGTTTGACTTGCCACGTTCCAACTCAACAAGGATGCTCGTACATGGTGGAACTCCATTCCGGCACCACTTGCAGATGCACCTCATACATGGGAGGGTTTTCTTACACTTTTCCAAGCCAAGTACTTCTCCGAGCATGTGAAAGAGAGGAAGACTATGGAATTTACCTCCTTAAAATAGGGCACGATGTCCCTAGTAGAATATGAATTACAATTCTCTCGATTAGCACCTTATGCTCCTCACTTGGTAAGCACAGATTTATTGAAAGCTAACCGATTTATGGATGGTTTAAGGTCCGGATTTATCCAACAACTTGGAACCCAGAATATCCGCACCTATACCGAGATGGTTCAAAGAGCGTACCTATGTGAAAGAACCATGGAGAAAGTGGAGAGGCTCCGAGCAGAGAGGTCAAGCCGAAAACATGATAAGCAAGAAGAACAAGAAGTGGATGAGGGTGAAAACCGTCACATTAAGAGGTTCCGTAATGGGAACGGTAACAGAAAAGAAATGGAAATGGAAATGGAAAGAATAAGAAAGTTAAAGAAGAGAAGGAGCAAGCAGTGGCACCTTGCTTATTTTGTGAAAAATTTGGTCACTCGACAGAAGAATGTTGGAAACGTCTCGGCGCTTGTATCAAGTGTGGAAGCCGGGAACATCGCTTGCCCCTATGTCCTTTCATCAACGGACAATCATCAAGGGATAACAACGGACGCGGGAAGCGAGGTCGATTAAATGCCATTCTAGACGAGGGAGGTGAGATGATTAAAGGTACCCTCTTAACCCATTCACCTTACGTTAATTCTTAAAAGATTAAAATACGTACACTCTCCGTAAAAACTCATATATTGAATTTGGGGACCAAATTCTCTTAAGTGGGGGAGGGTGTAAGGCCCCAGAATTTTTATAAATTATTTTTGGTATATTTAATTATTTTCTAGGAATTTTAAAGACCCAAAATGGATTAATAAATAAATATTGGATTAAATAAATCATTATAAGGCCCAATTTATGTTAAGTAATTAATCTAGCTTTGATAATTGAAACCCAAACGGTTAAAAGACCAAGCCCATTAAGTTTGGCCCATATTCTAGAAGGTTATTTAGCCAATCCACGAATACTCTTTTATATAGATAATTAGAAGGATAAACGAATAAAAGAGTTTTAATAAATTGAAATTCTGTACACGTTTGGTGTAACGGTCTATCGGGCGACCGCTACAGCCATGTAACGCACCAGTCATGATGCGTTACACTCTGTAAATTCCGTGAAGTGAAGAACAAGCCAAAAGATTAGATTTTTGCTAGCTTATCTCTTAGGGATCGAGATGGGAAGACTAATAGAGGTGTTAAGGACTCTTAGAAGTTGATCTAAGCTTTAACAAGGACTCTAGAATCGATCTAATCTTCAAACCCTAGCCAAAACCTTATAAATAGGACCTAGTTCTGAACTGAGCAACTCTTACTTTTGGCTCGTGAAGAAATAAGTTAAGGAGTCACAATTTTGGGTAAGTTCTTTAGAAGATTTTGTTTATAATACATTAGAGTAATAGCTCTCCAAATTTCGTGCTAGGAGATCAACCAACCAAGGAGATTGAAGCTTCCAAAGTTACTGGTTCGACCTTAGCAACCCAGGAAACTGAACGCAAGACCCCTAAAGATCAAGAGATTAGGACGTCTAAACGAGGTAATTAGAGTTCAATCCTTTAGAACTTTTTGTTCTCCTTAGTTTCATCTTATTACCCTCAAAATTTCACGTCCTTAGGTCAAGAGGTCGAGGAGTTAGAGCAGCGTGAAGTTGCTGGAAACTCACTGGAAAGGGAGAACTAGGGCACGTCTTTCAGACTCAAATTAGAAGTTTAAAGCCTAGTTAAGCGGTAGGTTATCTCATGATTGGCAAAAACATCTTGTTAAGGATAAAAGCCTTCTGATTGTGCTTGATTTCATGCACTATAGATCATGGATTTCATGTTTTAGTGGGTTCATGCATACATACATATCCTTAGCCCTAATCAAAGATCAAAAATATTATCTTGTCAATTCACTGCAACCTATGTATCTAGATGACCTTTACTTCGTTTTGTCATGATTGAGGTAGTTAAATCTTTTCAAAACATAATATGGTTTCAAATCATAGTCTTTTAATTTCTATATACTGTTAGCAGGGACTCTAACGCATCATACTTAGACCGTCCAAAACTGTAACGGCCTTACGATAAGCCGTCACACCCTCTGTTGCATTTTAATTCCTCTGTTGTCTCTGACGCACCATAACAAGAGTGTTACACTACTGTAACGGCCCCTCGATAAACCGTCACAGGTACTGTGACGTGCTCTTATTAGACCGTCAGACCCCTGTGTTCTGTCAGCCCGAGGCAGAATGGTAACAAGTTAAGTTTACTTATAAATAAGCTTAGATAGCTAAGTTTGGACCTGTTATCATGACTTTAAGTTTATTTACTGATTCATAATTGAAATTGCATGATTACAAGCATCTTAAGTTATTTTAAGTTATGTTAATTTCATGTGCCAAAATTTTATAATCTTGTATTTTAAATCATGGATTTTCAATGATGTATGGATGGAATTTTATCTTGGTTTCACGTTGCTATACGTTCTCTCTCTATCAATAGAGTCATTTTCTCTAAGTACATGGCATATATTTCGGTATATGGCCATTAGTTCACACTTTGCACTAATGAAATATTATTCTTGAATATGAGGACCTCTCTATTGGATATTCCTTCAATGGACTAGGAAATCTTATTTCAAAGCCTCCGTAATTCTCTGCGAGCCTGGGATTCCCACTAGGACGTCGAGTTGGTTGTACCATTAAAACCCAATTGATTAGACAACACTATCGGTGTTTTCTGGTTCTAGCGATGTAACGGATCTATATTGGACCGTCAGGCTCATCCAACGACCCAATATACAACCGTCACATTTAACTGGGTCCAATTATTGTTTTTGGATTCAGTCATTCTAACAGATCAAGGCTCGACCATCACGTGAACGTAACGGCCTAGTACAAGACTGTCACAATGTTTGAGTGCTTTAACCCAAGGTTTGACCCACGGGTTGATTTTCTAAGGTTCCTAGATGGATTAATAAAGGTCTAGGACTTACCAAATTGAGTCAAGATACCTAATTTAATTTATGGAAAATAAGGAATGTACCGTTATGCTACCGAATTATTTCTATAAGCATAACATTGTCTTAATTTATTCTTGATCTCTCATATTCTAAAATTGAAGCATTCATTCAATTGAATTATTGTTATCATGAACTTATTGAACTTATTACATTCGTGGCCATACTTTATTGTTACACTCATGGAAGTAGCTTTATTTATACGTGAAGATGCAGTTCGGGCACTGATTGTGTCCAAGGGCTCTATGCTAGTCCCCTCGGCTGATTATCGGAAACATACTATTATAAACTATGGGGTATGATACCATTGGCGTCGCATTGTGCTGAGAGTACTTTCTTTATAAATAAGTGAAATCCATGAGCACTCGTGAAAATCTAGTGAATTGCTACATGATTGACATTCTCGTGCGTAACCTTTGTGGTTATGAAAGTGAAAAGTGAAAGTGTATTCTCGTTACATTCTTGTTCATGAAAGGCCATGCTACATTCTTGATCATACTTGTTACATTCTTGCTAGTTCATACTTGCTCTCATTCTATCTTAAACGATCCTCTTTGTTACTATGGTTAGTCGCATGATTGATCACATTCGCATGATTTTACCTTATTTCTTTAGAGCTAAAATACTAATTACTTTAATAGTGCTAATCATGTTGATGCAAAGATACCTACTGGGCAAGTTTGCTCATTACCTCTTTCCAATCTTTTTCAGGAAATGAAAGTGATACGAATTCATATTCGGGTTATACAAGTAGCGGGTCCGAGAGTGAATGAAGAATGAGTGAAGACTTAGGAAGTCTGTATTGTTTAGATTGAGTCTATGTAATTTTCCTATTTCTTAAGTCTAATAGATTGGAAGAAGATGAGAGTCATTGTATTTAAATATTTGATTATCAATGAAATGAAGTTGGAGTTTGACTAAATTATTATGCAATTGTATTTATGTGTGTGATTGTCTTGCTCTCTGATTATTCTTACTTACAAGAGGCTTACCATGCCAGCTGTTCACGTTCCTTGAGCGAGTCTTCCGCTGTAATAAAGGGCTCGAGGCGTGACAATAACCCCTTTGCTAACCTGCTGATCTCCATGCCTTGGACTCTAGGTTTGGGGACATGATATGGTTGTTCTCCCCTGAGTAGAATGTTGTGTTTGGCCTGAGGAGGGCGTCCCCACCCCCTTCTTGACCTGGTGGCATGTTGGGAAGTGTACGCTTCAGCCTGATTTGCTTCCGCCGACTCGAAAGATACCTCTTCCTCTTACAGGGAGAGGGCGGTGTCAAATAATGCCGAGAGGGTGTTGCATGAAATGACGGCCCCACTCTTCTTTTTATTTCTGGGCCTTCTTTTCTTCTTCTTCTTCTCTTCTTCAGTGGCTGGTAGCCGCTTTGTAGGAGGTTCTCCCCATAGAAGAGGTTCTTCGCTCGTCCCGGCCTCTGGTTCTGGAGCCAGTTCGAGGGACTCGAACTCCTCCCAGGGGACGTACTCCTTCAGGTCCACAGGCTGGATTTCAGGCCGTTCATAATCTTCAAGCCCATCAATAATGGTCTGGAGTCTTTCGACTGCATGGCTGATTCCTTTATGCACCTGCATCGGGATGTGCTTCTTCTTGTTGTAATTAGGCCGCCTCATAAGTAGCCGTGGGGCTGTGTCGTGCCAGATAGGTGTTATCGATGGCGGTGCTGGTCGGGGTGTAACACCCCTTATGTGAACTTTCGGAGTGGGCCGTGGAGCTTGTCTTCTTCTTCTATTCTTCATTGGCGTAGCCTGCCAACCCCCTTGGTCATGGGCTGGCGCCATGACGAAGGCTTCATAAGTGGCACGTGTACTGGCCTCCGACCACTCTTTAGGTAGCTGCTGGTATAATGACACCATGTTAACGGTGATACCCAAGTTCGGCATCATGTGCGGTTGCGGGGGATCCACCTTGTGCTCCCCCATGTCCAGCTCCCCCTTCTTGATCAAGGATTCAATGACATCCCTGAAGATGTAGCACTCCTCGATAGTGTGCCCAAGCATCTGGTGGTACGGGCAAAAATGAGGGTCATCTTTCTTCTTCAAGTCACCGGGCCTCTTTGGTTCTGGTACTGTAATCTTGTTGTATTTGGTGGCCCATTCAAATAGGACCCGGGACTTATCTCGAGGAAAAGAATACAACTTGTTCCTCATTTTCTCCCTCAGGGAGGGGCCTTCCCGTCGCTCAGTGGACCTGGGTGGAGGAGGGTTGGTTGTCTCTTTGGCTTTCACTTTTTGCTTCTCGAAGGTCTCAAAGTCCAGTGTGTGAACTTCTGGCGGCGTCGGTCTCTTCTCGGCCTGCCTGACCCTCTGGCTCGGTGCAGCTGGAGTAGAAGAGTATCAAGCAAGGAATGTCTCGATCTCTTCCACTATATTGTTGAAACGGTCAAATGACTTGACCTCAGCAGTGATCATCCTCTCCAGGATTTCCTTTTTCAGGTTCTGTTTACAAATTTGCACTGCATCCTCCTGATACGGGGGACGTCTGCACCTCATACTGAGGTTGCTCCATCTTTTTATGTAGTCAAGTGCCGACTCATCATTTCTTTACTTTGTGGCATAAAGCTTTACCACAGTTACCTCCCGTTCGGCTATGTAAAATCTCTCCTTGAACTTTTTCTGCATGTCGGGCCAGTCTATGATGGACCCGGCGGGCAAGCTTGAGTACCACTTGAAAGCAAGCCCAGTATGTGTTGAGCCAAAGAATTTGAGGAGATAGGCTTCATCTGCCGCCAGATCACCCATGACATTCACATAGTAGGCAATGTGCTCCCTGGAAGACCCTTGCCCATTAAACTTTTCGAATTTCGGCGGTTTGGTGATGCCGGCCGGTAGCCTCTTGGCGGCATAGTGCGCCGGGTAAGGTACCCAGTACACATCGAATGGCATGTGATCACCATCACCCCTCTCTGCCAACTTCATGTTTGTCATCTGTTCTAGCATCAATCTGCTCACTGTTGCAAGGTCGACCGGACTCGGATAGAAGTGGGCCGGTTGCGCCAGTGGCGTTGTTAGTACTATTGCCTGTGGTGCAATAGTGGACCCATGGAATGGCAAGTTCGGTGGCGGGGCCGGTGTAATATGCTATGGCTGATGTAGGGGTATGCCCCCAGTGTATCTGGGTATCGGTGGAGACACCGTCGCCTGTGGAGAAGCTTCCGAGGCTTGACCGTTTCTCCCAGGAGTCTCGGGTAATGCCTCGGCCTGCCCAGATGTCGAAGGCTGAGCAACTCTTTCAGTAAGTTGTTTCTGTAACAATTCAATCTCTCACTGATATTGTTGCTTCATATGTAATACATCGGGTTCATTCATGGTAAGGCTAGGGGTGCCCCCCTTTCTTATGCTGGCGCCTCCTCGGATGACGTGGATGGTCCTCCAGTGGTGCCTTCGGTAACAACATTGGCAGTCAGAGCCATTGAAAGCTCCCCATGGCCAGCTTCTTCAGTATGAACTTACACCACCTCATTTGCCGCTCTCCCCCTTCTGGTAAGAGGTCCTGGCCTTGTGGCAAGTCTGGCCACCTCTTCGGGCTCAATCGGTAAAGCCCCGTACCGGCCGAATACTCCGGCCATGTTGCAGGTGTAAACCCTCAGGTCTCTGCCTCTTCTTGCCGCCCTTCTCGATGGCCTACCCGGGAAGACCAATCTGTCAAAGACCGATCTCCGTGGCTTCACTTCTTCCCTCAACGGGGACTGATGACGCTCCTCCGAGCAATTTCTTGACTCGGCATTGGGCACTGGTCGGGTCTCTTCTTCTTTACAGGTGGAGGCTACTGCCCCCATTAATCTCTGGCGGCCTAGGGGAGTGCTTCCTGGGCCCCGCAGGTAATTCCTCATGGCTTGCTCCACTCGTTCCCAATCTTAATCAGGAGGAGAAACCGGTGATAATGTGCCGACAACAGCGGCAGGGATGTAACCTGGGGGCGTCATGTGGGTAGCTTGGTGACGGCACCTATAGTGTTGGCGAATGGTGCCTTCTGGCGATGCCGGTGTAGTGGGTACTGGCTGGTACATAGGGGCCGCAGTCTTGACCCACTCTTCTTGTTGTGCCCTCACGGGACGGAAGGTGCTGGGCCCTGCTTGGGCGGGTGAAGAAATCCAGGCTCCCCTGGGGATCCAGACTTGCTTAGACTTGCCCGACCTACGGGCTGGCACATGCTCCGGCGCTCCGGCCGGGGTAGCGGGCATCATCTTGCCCTTCATCTTTTCCAATGCTCGGAAGGAGTTCCGTACTGGCACAGTGGGCACGACCCGGTCAGGGATTGCTTTAGCCCATCGCCCGTTGGTGTGGACTCGGATGCTTCTCATGACAAAGGATTTGCCAGTGCTGGAAAGCCCACCCCTCGGTGCAGTAGTAGCACGGCTCCTCCGGAGCCTCCTCTGGTGGGACACCGACCCGCGGGGAGATGGGCCGGCGGTTGGGTGCACATGGTGCACACAGCAGTTCAACGTCCCGGTCGGGGTAGCTTCAGCAGTTCTGGCGGGTGGTTGACCAGCAGCAATCTTGGTGGCTCCCATAATGGGAGCATTGGTCTCGGTTGAGTCGGACGCCTCCGCGTCCAACAAGTTTGCGAAGGCCACCCCAAGGAAGTTGGGGAAGCCCACCACGACAGAGAAGCTCCTGAAGCCAAAGGGAACGGCCAGGTACCCGTTCTGGACATGGCTTTCGATGACCTGCGGGCCGAAAGTGAGTGACTTCATCGTTTGTTGGAATCTGACCTGCATTTACAAATCGAACAATTAGTATTACAAGAAAGGGGCCGTAAGGCCCTTAGTCCCGACAAGGAGATGAAGGGTGGTCTCAGTCCCACCAGGCGTGCCAGACTTGTGGACGCACTTTTTATTTAAATAGTTGTTTTATTCGTTTATTGGTTTATTGGATGAGTTTATTTGTTTATTAGGTGCGTGGGCATGCCAGTCACGAAGTGACGAATTATTCGGACTTCATGGAAGCCCTTGGTGCACTCGATCTGACTCAGTCAGGCGATTGTGTGGTTCGGGTCGGAACTAAGACCCGCTGTGCCATAAAGGCCACGACGTTATTTACATCCCCCATAGGGGGGAACACCCTTGATTAGTTGCCGGGAATAAGGGCCCTACGACCGAAAGAATTACTTATAAGGCAAGAAGCTAACAGAAAGTCGAATTATGATGAAAGCCCGCATCGGAATATGAATATTCAAATTATGTCGGTCACTCATGGACCATTTCATGTTTGGATAGAGGTCCGTACTGAAAGCACGGCGGAAACGGAAATGAACCTGTACAAATGTCTGCCGTGATTTACGGTAATTTCAATAAAGAGCGGAAGCGAGTTTCGACGGGAACGGGTCCAGTTTGACGAACTATCGGCCCAGAGCGATGTCGGATCCCGGCCATATCGGGATGGTTCCCAAGGTCCGAACCCGTCTTGAAGGGGCGGCGTTAATGTTCTCTTTACACCGGGTCTTGAGGAGAACGAGACTGCGGAGCAGGTTTCATCATGTTTTTATTGTTTGATTCATTTTTTCTTAATTTATTATTATTATTATATCCTTTGTTATTTTTTATTATAATTATTTTTTTATTGTTATCTTTTTTATTGTTATTTTTTTTATCTTTTTTGATTTGTTTTTTTGTTTTATTATTTATTTGTTTATTCATTTATTTATTGTGACTTTGTTATTATTATTATTATTATATATATATATTTGTTATTATCACATTTTTGCATTTGGGGCGTATGTGGAAGGATGAGCCAAAGGATCAATGCACATTCATGCTGTGGAGGGTAAAGGTCGATGCACATTTGAACTGTGTAGGGCCAAGGTCGATGCATGTTCAGAACGAAGGTTGGGTAAGGTCGGTGCACATTGAAAGCAGGGTCGATGCACATGAGAACTAAGGTCGGTGCACGTAGGGATAGGGTCGGTGCACATTCATAACAAAGGTTGGGCAAGGTCTGTGCACCTTGAAAACAAGGTCGGTGCATATGAGAACCAAGGTCGGTGCACATAGGGATAAGGTCGGTGCATGTTCAGAACAAAGGCTGGACAAGGTTGATGCACATTGAAAACAAGGTCGGTGCACATGAGAACTAAGGTCGGTGCACATAGGAATAAAGTTGGTGCACGTTCAGAATAAAGGCTGGGCAAGGTCGGTGCACTTGGTAAACAGGGTCGGTGCATATGAGAACTAAGGTCGGTGCACATAGGGATAAGGTCGGTGCACGTTCAGAACAATGGCTGGGCAAGGTCGGTGCACATTCTTAGGCTAGGCTGCCAGGGTCTGTGTAGGTTTTGGCCAAGGTCGGTGCAGGTATGCCCAGGCTAAAGAAAGGCCGGTGGACATCTGGAGGAGGGGGCTGGAGTCTGGGCATGCTTGGCAAGGCCTGAGCATGTGTAGGTCAAGTTAGAATGCAAGTTAGTGCAACTAAAGTGTGTCGGGTCAGGGCGATGGGAGCGCGCTGGGTAGGGGCGCTGGGCGGTGTACCGGCAGGCATGGGTTTGAAGTGTGTCGGGTAAGGCACATGCGGGGCGTGCCGGGCAAGGCACAGGCAGGGTGTGCCGGGCAAGGCACAGGCAGGGTGTGCCGGTAGGGCAGGGCAGGCCAAGAGTGAGCCGGGCTAGGATTGAGCTGGAGTGTGCTGGGTAATGCCTATGTGGGTGTGGTAAAGTCAATGCTCATGAGGATTTGAGGTTTGTGCATATGGGATGGGGTTTATGCGTGCATGGGGAAGGCCGATGCATGACGGGTTTGTTTCTTTTATTTGTAAAGCTCAGATGGAGAGCCTTAATTGGATAGCTTCAATTTCCTTCATTATGTGATCAAATCCACAGTCATGTTCAGCAGTCTATTACTGTAGTGTTTAGTTCAGCTCTTCGAGTCTTCCACAGTTCTCTTCTCTTAGTTAAAGTGTTTTATTATCGCTTGTTTCATTTGTTTGTTGCTTCTTTTTATCTTTTAATGTATTGTTATTTCTTGCAAAAATTCAGGGGGTAAAAGGGGAACACACCCACAAGGAGTGGCGTGACCCGACAACTCGAGGTGGGTGCCAGGGGCAGCGACACCTTTGAGAAAGCTTTAGAAAAATTCGAGAAGTCAACGGGCAGGGAAACACTAAATTGAGACAAGTTATAGGTGCACCGAGTAAAGACTGATTGGGGCGTGCCGGGTCAGACAAACTAGGGGCGTGCCGGGCAGGAGAGCTAGTGGGGTGCATCGGGTTGCACGGGCCAGGGTGTGCCGGGCAAAGGCAGGCGGGTGTGCCGGGTAGAGGGCTGGCTGAGGTGTGCCGGGCCTGACACGGCTGGGGTGTGCTGGGCTAGGCGCGGCCGAGTGTGCCGGATGGGAGTAGTTAAGGGGCTGTGCCGGAGAAGGGAAGTCCATGTGTGCCAGGCACGACACGCCAAGGGTGTGCTGAGCTAGGAGTATTGGAGCATATCAGGTGGCAAGGGAGGTGTGCCGGCCAGGGCACAGGCCAAAGGGTGTGCCGGGCTAAGGGCAAGTGTATACACGTTGGCTTTGAAGGACAGGCTGGGGAACACTCTGGCCAATGGATAAGTTCAAGGTGCTGAGTGGGGGTAGTGGGCTCCAATGGGCTCATGCTGCTCAAAGAAAGGGGAGAGGGGTGACTCTATTACGGAAAACCATTGAAAGGAGACCAACCTAATACCATCATGCCAGAGACACCACCCCTTGGATTGGATGGACTCTGTAGCACTCCGGCGAGCAAGTAACCCATCGGCAAGGGAACCAAAGGGAAAAAGAAGGGGAGTTCATGGAGTGCACCATAAAGTGAAGACCAAACAGACAACTAGAAGAAGGCATTCTCTTTCATTCATGGCGAACGAGGTGGAAAGAACCATGACCGAAAGGCCAAATACAATGCAACACCCAAATAAAAAAAGGGGGAAGAAGCAAGAAAAAAACAAAGGGGAAGAGGACATGTGAGGAGAGGAATGGGCCAAGAAGGAAAAGGCCATGACTGCCTGTCCTCCTCCGTCCCCTCCTGCTACATTTTTGATCCCACTCCCTCTCTCCCTCTTTCTATATGCTTACTCTCTCTCTCTCTCTTCACCATCTTCTTCTTCTTCCTTGAAGCTCCCTGTGCCTCCCGGATGTTGGACTAGAAGCAGCTCTTCTCTTTCGCTTGGGTCTCTTCCCGTGTGTCTGTCTTCTTCTCACTAGAGCGAGGGATTTTATACCTCCGACGCGTTGACGGGGCCTCATGATGAAGCTTTTGTCCGAGGTTGACCCCGGTCGCATCCTCGTCAGGTGGAGGCATACGTGCTCGAATCAGAGGGCAACACTGTGGCAAGGTGCTAGCTGGCTCCGAGGTGGCCGAGCTGCGTGCCAAGGGTCCTACGTAGTGACCAACGTATTTGCCGTCGGTTGGTACCAGTCTGAAGGATGGAACGCTACACTAGGTGTGAAGGAAGTAGCGCTGCACCGGGTGGAGGACTTGCCCAGGTGTGCCGCTGAAGGGTTGGTCACGTGTGCCGCTGAAGGTGTCTAACAGGTGCATCGTTAAAAGGGCACATTGAGTGTGCCGTTGAGAGGGCACTAGAGGTGTGCTGTTGGAGGGCACAGTGAGTGTGCCATTGAAAGGGCACCAGGTAGTGTCCCATTGAAGGGGGCAATGGGTGTGCCACTGGAGAGGCACGAGATAGTGTGCCGTTGAGGCGGGCACAAATGGTGTGCCGCTGAAGGGCACAGGGAGTGTGCCACTAAGGGGCTTAAAGGAGTGTGCCGTTGGAGGGGCTTAAAGGTGTGCCACTGGGGCTTAAGAAGGCGTACCGCTGGAGGGCTTTAAGAGTGTGCCGCTGGAGGGGCCTAAAGGTGTGTCACTGGGGCTTAAGAAGGTGTGTCGTTGGAGGGCTTAAAGGCGTGCCGCTGGTGTTGATATGTTTTATCCTCCCGTCCGTTTCTTCCAATGTCTTCCCAATGTCTATTCTACCATATCCGATATGAGAAACGAATGAAGACAGAAGGAAAGGGAGGAAACAAAACCTGTGATCGCCACCAAAGCGCCGAACGTGATGAACACGTCGTGCCTTGGAAAGAGGGAGAGACCCTCGCCTGGCCTGTAGCGCTGGGAAGATGAATTGTTCAGGGAGAACCACCTAAGGCATGCACGGTCTTACGATAGACCGTTCAAGGACGCTACAGAAGATGCGGGATAAAGCGCTCCTGGAAGGTGAACGACTCTGGCACGACCGCAGGAAGAAGAAGGACGGTCCAGTATTCACCGCACGTCTTCTTGAACGGACTGTAGGGAACCGCGCAAGACCACCAAGCCAGAAGTCGCAAAGGGTCCAACCTCCACCCTCTCCAGCCGGCCAGAGGGGATGGGCCTCGTGCTAGGGATTGTTGACCTGCAAAACGACGTAAAAACACATAGAGAAAATTGAGATTAGAATTGAATGGTGTAGTAAATGCCAAAATAATGTGGAATGAACATGAATAAGTGGAAAGGGGGATACCTGGGAGATTTTAAACCCCTAGGGTGTCAAAAACATAGGTGGGTGTGTGCATGGCAATGAAGATGAAGAAAAACGTGGGGAGAAAGTGTGAAAGGTGATGCATGCAATGAAAAGTGGACAAAACTATCAAGCGCAAAAGACTCAAAAAACTGGACTACTCCCTGAACCGGAGGCTTGTATGGACGTGGAAAGCCTCCCTCCTTGGTGCTAGGTCGCTCAAAAATGCGGTAGGGCTTCGCCGTCGACCAAAATCTCCCCCCCCCCGCTTTTCTACCCGGCCTTTAGGGTCTATTTATAGAGCACCTAAAGTCCTAGCTCGAAATTAGGGTTTAGAGGCATTTTCAGGTCGAGATAATCAAAGGAAAATCGTAGATAAACAGATTATCTTTTATCCAGTCAAAATGGCACTTAAAATAGTTGATTATCCGAGGAGAAAATGATGGGAGAAGTTGAGGATAAAACCACGGATAAAGAGATAAACATCTGTTAAAATTAATGAATCGAACGGATGAATGGTCTTACGATAGACCGCTCAACTGGATTGGTGGTCATGTCCTGGCCGTCCAACCCTGTCGGTTGAAATTCAAAATAAATCATAAATAATCCAAATTATCCACTGAACTGACCAAAACCTTCGCCACTGGACTCTCATAGATAAACGGCTCAGATGAAACTGTTCAAACGTTGGGCGGCCAAAGATAAACCGTTCCAGCCTTGTCGGTGATAAAAAGATTAATTGGATAATTATCTGAGAAAACCATCAAGCGTAGGACTCTGAGAGATGGGCGGTCACAACTCGTCCGTCCATCAAGTTGAACGGCCAGAATAGGACCGCATAAATGCTTGTCGGCGGAAATTCAGAAAATTAACCAAAATATCCCAAAATAGATGGACGGTCAACAATCAACCGCACATGGATTGAGCGACCCGGGATGAACCGTACATGCACATGGGCGCTTGAAACTTATAGAAAAGCCCAATCAACCAAAACCAAGGCCCATTAAGCCCTAAATCAACTTGGACCTAGCCAAGGAGGGAGGCAACCCATAAAACTGGCCCAAAGTATGCCTGAAAACAGCCCCAACGGGTGATGGAAAACTCGAGGCATCAACAAATGGGAGTAAGAGGAACGACTCAACTTATCGGCATAAAACGGGTGTCAACAGCTGGGGCTTAAAAAGGTGTGCTGCTGGGGCACTTGCAGGGGTGTGCCGCTGGGGCACTTGTAGGGGTGTGCCGCTGGGGAACTTTAGAGTGTGCCGCTGGGGGCATTTGAGCTTCCCTTTAGGAACTCAGAAACTGTGAGTTTCCTGGGACATTCTTGACCGCTCGGGACCCGAAGTTGGGTTCACGGCCGTGTATAAATTCAAGAGGGTATCCTACCTTTTCCTTGTTATTTGATTCGCCCGTGCAAATGTGAGGATTTGCTGGGCGGTAGTATTCTCCGGAGCCCCGGGCAGCCAGCTTCTCCGAGTCTTCTCTCTTCAGCTCCGACACAAATGCATGACTGGGTAGGGTGTATGGACGCATAATTTTACGTGTCCACATGGCCTTGGAGTGCTTTGGCCCGGCCCGTGACCGTGACTTCAGGGAGGGCAGGAACACTGCGGTCGTGGCCACGGCAGAGAAGCTGGGTTACTCGGTTCGACCACTCCCCCCTCCCTCACCATTTTATGGTGCGGAGGCCAGTGATGTCGAGGAGGGGGTTGCGACGAGGAGGTTGGCGGTGAGGAGGCCAAGGCCAAGGAGCTGGCAATGGGGCCGAGCACAGACGTGCGAGCACCCGTCGATGTCCCATAGGTCGAGGAGCGCATGGTGGACCCGGTCGGGCCCTCACCTTCTTCAAAAGTTGCTGCTACACGTGAGCCCGAGGAGGCTGGGTCACGTGATGATGTTGCCAGGGAGAACTCTTAGGAGGGCGCCCCCAGTTGTCCTTTTGAATCACTTTCTAGTTTTGTTGAGGCGGTTGCCTCCCACCTTCTAAGCTTTTCAGAACTTGAATGGAAGCCTTTCCTTTTTTTCATAAATTCTGAAATCTTTTCCGTGTATTTCCCTCCCTTCTAAACAGTTACGAGATCCTCTGGGGATACGAAATGGCACCTTTGAGGATTGTTTCGGAAGGGTGCGACTTTCAGGATCCCTCGCTTTGATTTCTGTGGATTTGCTTGGGATGGTAAGAGTCCTTTAACCTCTTGGGGACTTCCATCCTTCCTATAAATAGCTACCTTCGTCCCGGTCTCTCGCTGTCAAAGCTTCGAAGGAGAAGGCCCCGTAGGATGTAGTCGGGAGAGTCGGGCACCATGTCGAACGATGAATCTTTGCAGGCTCGTCGTCAACCACTGATCCTTCAGAGGGAGCCTCCCCCGGCACCGTGGCGGCCGTGGCCGAAGCCGGGAGTGCATGGCTCTGCCTCCGAGGACTATAGACTCGGATACTTGGATGGCTGGCGGGAGGCTTTGGATAAAGTCAACCGCTTGTACGCCGACAGGGGGGTTCTGCATCTTGAGCCGGACATGTTCCGTCCTTAAGGGGACGGATGATACCTTTGTATTTACCCCCTCTACCACTGAATAAAGTCCTTCCTTCTTTTTACTACCTTCTTCTTGCATGGTTGTGACTGCTTCCCTTCGTGTTTCATGTTCTGTAGGTGTGTGACAAGGTATCTTCCCGAGCTAAGGAGAGCGCTTCTCTGCTTGAAGATGACGGTAGCCGGAGCGGTAGGGCTTGCTTGCTATTTTGCAGGCATGACCAGTATGCTGCATCGGCCTTCGTACTGTGTGGGCGTTGTTACTCCACTACCCTCCGTCAACTAGGGACGGACGGGTCATCCGCTCTCGCTTCCTAGTGCAGGCCTCTTGGCCAATGGCATCCCTGTTAGTCCTCTTCCACGGAACAAAAGGGATGCTAGGTGTGGCCTCCTTGAGCGGGCCAAGGGCTGGAGGGTTCTCCCCTCTTCTCTGGCATAGGTAGATCCCCCTATTGGTACACTTCCACAGAACAAAAGGGATGCTAGGTGTCCGCTCATGGACTTATCATAGCTGTTGGCAGACGACGCCGCCTAGGAAACAAGATGCTGGAGTTGCACCTCGCCATAGTTGGGCGCATTTTGTCCTTCCATATGCTTGTGTATTGGTTGCGTAATAGTGACTCGCCAGTCTTTGGCAGCTTGTATTTTGACTAAAGGAATAAAATTATCCAGTTCGGATCTTGTTGTGTACCTTTTGGCAGAAGACTCCTATGAGCTTTTGGGTAGACTTTCCTCATGTGCGTCGCAATATTTGTGCCTTTGCTTGCTGCCATCATTTTTGAGGGGAGCGGTGCTCGCCTCTAGGGAACCCTTAGGCTACCTTCGCGTTTTCAAGGGGGATAGTGCTCGCCTCTAGGGAACCCGTAGGTTACCTTCTCGTTTTCAAGGGGAGCAGTGCTCGCCTCTAGGGAACTGTGGGAATAGATTTTTTATTAAAATATTTTATTATGATTTATTTGGTTTATTTATCAAAGGTTTATTTGTGTAGGGCGTGCCAGTCACTAGGGGACAAGTTTATTATGCGCTCAATCTGACCCGAGTTGGGCGAAAGTGAAATTCATGTCAGGAACAAAAATCTGCCATACCATAAAGGCTATGACGTTAATTACATCCTCCAATAAGGAGGAAAACCTCTGATTAATTGCCGAGATAAGGGGTAGCCCGAGGCTGAAATAGAATATAGGAAAATGCATGCGATCTTGAGGTTTTCAAGTCCGTATGAAAAGATTCTTTTTTTTTTTATGATCATGCAGAGCAGGCATAACTCATGAAGTTAGAGCTTTTGATATGAGGTGGAGGACATAGGTCGAAGACCACCATCGCGCATCGATAAGACTTCCGGTAGGGCGTGACCCGGCCTTCCGTCGAAGCCATTTGATATACCGAGGTCTCGCCCAGGCAAGCGGGCATTAATGCAGCATATGGGAATGTATTTCTATCTCTAATGCATAGATTAGCAAAGCATGATGACAGATGATTTTAACTTAAAGAGTTTCTTCTTATTTGGTTTATGGTTGATCACATTGATCGACCAATGCCATGGAAGGCGAGGGTTGGCTCGAGAATGAGAGAGGAGTTAAAACGGCGCGAAAGATGCATTTTCATTCAAAATAGACGCGACTAGGCGTAGGTAAAGTGTTAAAACGGCGCGGGGTAGCGTAGGCATAGGGGTTAAAATGGCATGGTGGGGAAAAGACCTTAACCGGCGCGGCCCGCCCAGGGCACGCCGGATTAGGCCGTGCCGGATGACGACCGTTTAAAAATCTATGAGAATGAGTGTAAGGTTAATCCGGCGCGGGGGGGGGGGGGGGTACCGCGCCGTATTAGGGCCACGTCGGGTAGGCTAATTTTGCTAATTTTTGGATATTTTTCAGTTTATTTGAACCATGAACATGTATTATGTTGATTAACGAGTGAATTGGGGTCCAGGATGCCCTTGAGATAGGGTTGAGACTCGTGCGAGGTTCATACTCTAGCACGTAAGTTCATTAGTTCAAAATCGTGTCTTATTAAGCCCAAAATGTAGGGGCAATTAGTTAACAAGTCTGGAGAAATTTTGGCAGCACCTCCCCCTCTCCAGAGGATTGCGGGGGGAAAGCGGAGGCATACCCACATGATGGAGTAAGCTCCTTAATACTGGGTGGCACAACGGCGGCCGGCAGATCCGAATGGATGGAAGACCCTGAGGGCTAGCCTACGAGGGGCACCAATATTCCATGGGCCAAAGCATGATTAAAAAGGGACGACCATTGAGTGAGGAAACCCCGAGGGCCAGCCTACGAGGGGCACACAACCCATAGTCACCATAGCATCCTTGGAGATAGTGGATTTGATGTTAGGCTGAAGCCCTGTTGATATTCGCCCGATGGCTCATGAAGATGCATGCCATGTAGAGACATGATCCTATGATCCACTGGCGATTCAGAGGTATTGATGGAGAATGTCCCCTCTCCCCGGCCACTAGACTCCTCGAGAGGAACGGTCACACATAATGCATATGCAGAATGCACTCAGCTAATAAACCGACTATGATCAGTTACGTTTATAGATATATATAGGGGTTAGTTGGTTAGCAGGTTAGCAAAGGTATTAGTGAGTTAGCATTTGGAAGACGATGATGCCAGAAAACCATGCGTTCAACCTATAGGGGCGGCCTTATCCGCCTCGATTCATTATTAAGAACGGAGGTGTGACAAGAGATCGGCCCCAGGGTCAACCAGGAAGGCACACATATATACACCTCTGGCGATAAAAACCCTCGATATAGTGCTGGAAACATGATACAAGCATTCCATTGGAACGAAACCCCGGGGAGAGGGGTGATTGCTGTAGCCCCTTTTGGGATAACCCAGGGCGTATTCAACACTGGCGAAGAAGAAATCCGCGTGATGATGGCATATTCAACACCAGCGAGGAAGAAATCCGCATGATGATATATGGGATGTTAGAAATTGAATACAACCTAAGGAAGGGAAGGGGGGCGACAAAGGGCGCTGGGAGATGTTATTTCATTCAGCATCAAACATTGCTATTAAGAAGGGGCCATTACAACATACATTCACAACGGCATGGTGCGGTCGGCAAGAGGCCAGTCAAGCTTACACAAATGGGTATAAACCCAACTCCAGAGGAAAGAAAAAAGTGGAGGAATGAAGAAGAAGATGGGCTCATGTCATCGCCCCTTCGACCATATTCATTCACAGAGACAATGCCAGGAGAAAATAAAAAAGGGGGGAACGGGGAAATCGCCGGAACCCACCTAAGCTTTTCATCGCAGAAAATAAAGTATCGGAAAAGGGCCTTCCTCTCCCTTCCTCTCCGACCTCGAGCTTCTTCAGGCAGACGGACGAAGCGAGGGTGGCTCTCTGGCTCACTCTCAGAAGACATGCTTCTTTTCCAAGCCCTTCCCTCTCTCCTGATTTTCTTCTATCTATTTGATTCCATTCTTCTCGATTCTTTTTTTTTATTTCTGCCCTTTTATTCGGCCGAACCCATTGGTATATATATAGCTTCAGCTTAATCTGGTGTGAGGAATGCGCGCCGTGAAGAGCCTCATGCTTAGCGCACCGGGAAGGGTGGCGCCGGAGAAGTGAGCGCGCCAGATTACGGGGTGCACCGGGTTAACCCCATTAGTTGTTGGGTTCGACGCGTTCGATTCAGAGGGGGGTGAATGAATCTCCCCATAAAAACTTTCGCCCAATTAAAAATTCTTCCTAATACAAACAGAAGGCTAATAAGCAATTGCGGAATAACAATGTTAAAGGACACTCAATACCACTGTCAAACATATAGTGTGCACAGCAATGAAATGAACACATATAGAAAATCAACCCATATCGTCCCTATGCATTCATCTAGCGCCAAACACACAAAAAGATCAAACCACTGCATAAAGAGTTTTTAGGTGGTTCGGTCCTCCAGACCTACGTCCACCCCACACTCAAACCTGAGTGTAGATTCCGCTGACTCACAGCTTGAACAGCTAGGCATCACAGCTTGTCATACAACCCGCTGAGCCTCACAGCTTGCTGTCCGAGGTATCCACCTCGCTCGCTGAGCAACACAGCTTGCTGTCCAGTGGAATCCACCACTGCAACCGCTGGGGATTACAGCTTGACCCGTCCAGAGGCAGCACCTCTGCAAATGCTGACTAACAGCTTGAAGAAAGGTATAAAATGGAAAACGAAAACATGAACCAAACAGCAACAGAAAGCTGTAAATAAAGCACAAGAAATGTAGCTCTCGAAGGAGTAGTTCTGGCTTGGATTTGATCCAAATGCCAGACACCCACTATCTCTCTCTCTTTCTCTGCTCGAGCTCTCTATCTCTCTCTTTCTCTTCTTTCTCTTATGCTCTTCTTCTCTTTCTCTTTTTCTTCTCTGCTCTTCTCTTCTTTCTTTTTCTTCTTCTTCTCTTCACGCTGGATCATGCAGGCTATCCTCTGCTTCAGTCGATCACCTTCTTCTGATGGGAGAGGCTTCATATATATAGAGCAGCAGGAAGCAGATAGGGCGTGTGTCTTCCACATTTCCCGTCCAGAACTTTTGGCCACGTGTCATCTTCCTGTCAGCCCTTCCAGCCTCGGATCACGTGCCTTTCATTAAGCTCTGCAAAGAGTCTCTGTCAGACAGTTGAATAGGATTATCAGTTTAAGTCTAACAGCTTGTACAGACTTTATGAAGGCAGTGCAGTGTGTAGACTTTGAAATACGAAGACAAAGCATGTACAGACTTCACGTTGTGAATGCAAAGATAAAGCATGTACAGACTTTGTGAATGCTTGAAGCACAGAATGCAATGGCTAAGGTTATGAGTGTATAGACCCTACATGCGTGCTACATCAATGTTCAGACTTGCTGACAATGAGTGTGCAAACTTTGTATAGACTTGATGCAGTGTATGCAGCTCACCGATGCAGTGTGTAGACTTTGAAATGTATGGACTTTGCATTGTGTAATGCAGAGTGCATCAAGCAAACTATGCACAATGATAATGAGTCCACATGCAGGTCACCAAGCAGTGTATGGACTTAGATGCATGCGACCATGATGTACAGGCTTTGAAGTGTGTAATGCAGAATGCATCAAGCAAAGTGTGTACATTGAAGATGAATGCATAGACTTGCCGTCAACAGATGTGTGGACTTGGTGTACATGCGACCGCAGTGTATAGACATTACAATGCCTAGTGCACAAACTAAGTGTGTGCATGTGTGGACTTTGAATGCACGACATTGGGCGATGTACATACTTGCCACTATCAAATGTGCAGACTCCATGAGCATGCAGCAGCCTATGTATAGACTTGCTCATGACTGTCTAGACTCTGCATGCGAGCTCTAGCAATGTGAAAACTTGGTTCATGAAGCAATGTACAGACTCTGTGAATGAAGCACACATGCTGTATAGACTTCAGCTCGTGCAAGCAAGGCCAATGTATGGACTTGGCATTTGTGCAACCAGAACGATGTATAGACTTAGCCGATGCAGACTAGTCCAATGTACATACTTGCTCGACGTACAGACTTCATGAACGATGCATGCAATGCACTGGACGATGTACATACTTCCTATATGCTCAAGACCATGCACAACGAATGTATATACTTACTGTAAGGAATGTGCAGACTTGATGCATGAACCAAGGCAATGAGTAATGTATAGACTTTCACGATGTATGGACTTGCCAAAGGATTGATGGACAATGTACAGACTTGAGCTAAGCAAGCACTGTACAGACTTGAGAATGCACGGTGTATAGACTTGCAGGTGCAACGTAGGTAAAGGTACCAATGTATAGACTTGCGAGTGCAACGTCAGTAAAGATACCAATGTATAGACTTGCGAGTGCACCGTCGGTAAAGATACCAATGTATAGACTTGGAAGTTCAACTGGTGGATGTATAGACTTCACCGATGTATAGACTTGGAAGTTCAACTGGTGGATGTACAGACTTCAAGTTCGTGCATGCTACAGTGCAATGTATAGACTTAACATATGAGACGCTGCATGAGCCGCAGATAGGCTGTACAGACTTCAACAATACACGATGTACAGACTTGCCAATGTATAGACTCACAAAGACGCTGAATGAGACGATGCATGAGACGATGCAATGTATAGACTTGAGTGCTTTGTGAGACACATCATGAGACGCTTCATGAGACGGAAGGCTGTATAGACTTTGAGTGAATGCAAGCTATAGTGCAATGTATAGACTTTGACGATGTAGTATGAACAGTGTAGACTTTAAATGAGACTGTACATACTTGGTCTGATGTACTGTGCAATGTGTAGACTTAGCATGATGCATAGACTGTACTGACTTCTATGAATGCATGAACATGCCGATGTACAGACTTGGCCAATGTACAGACTTGCCACCTAGATGATGCATGAGCAGCCTGATGATGTACAGACTTTCTAGGCATGAAGACAACTGCTGTACAGACTTGCTAAGCATGAAAGCAACCGTTGTACAGACTTCGTGTGTAATGCAAAAGGCTGTATAGACTTTGAGACTTAATGCATGGTGGCGAATGTACAAACTTCATGAATGTGCAGACTTGTCAACGAGATGCACAATGTATAGACTATGCACATGCATGAAGAGCCCTGACGATGTATAGACTTCATGAAATGCTTGAAGTCTCGGATGGATCCGGGGGCGAGAGCTCGGAACCATGCTTGGGCGCCTTGGACCAGGGTGGTCACGAAGGCTCAGCATTTGATGGCGTCGGACGCCCCGTGAAGGGTCATCAGGGCGTCAAAGCTGTCGAAGTGGTCGGCCGGGTCGCCCTGGCAGTCGTAAGACTTGAAGGCTAGAATGGGGATTCTGGGAGATACCTCTGCCTTCAAGATATAGTCGGAGAATAGGGATTTCTCCTCATCCTCTGCTGGGGAGGTCTTCTGCAAGGCGCGTAAGGTGCACTCCTGCTCTGCGAAGCGCCTCTCAAACTCTCGGAGACGGAGGGATAACTCCGGCTGCCGTTGTGCTGTGGGGCTAGGGGGACGCGATGGCAGGCTGTCCTGGCGCTCCCTGGGTACTTCGGTATCCGAGTGCGGACGGCGTGCCCCAGGTTTTCCCCGTTTCGGCATGGAGGAGGTCTCTTGCTCCGGAGGAGGGGCTTGTGAAGGTCCTCCTGACCTATTGCGAATAAGCTACCATCCTCGGAGGGTGAAGCAACCTTCGATAGTGTGTTGGGACGCGTCTCCGCAGGGAGGGCTTTCCGGAGGGACGCATGACCTTCCTTCCCTGGCCGCCTGGGTCCTCATGAGTTCCACGAGGATATCCAGTTTTACGTTGAGGGCTTGGAAAGCATCAGCGCTCTCGTTGGATGGTTGCCCTATTACCGCGGGCGGAGGTGGTTCGTCGGCTGGGGTGCTGGCGTTGGAGGGGGGGTCTTGCGCGGCCTGAGAAGGGCCTTCTCCCCCCGCCACCATGGCCTTCCCCCTGTCATCGACGGATCTCCTCCCTGTACTTCTTCGCACCATGCTGGCTCTTTGATCATTTCCCACAGATGACGCGAGAAGAAGAGGGGTGATCTCGCGCTAGTTCTGAGCTAGGAGATGATCACCGATCAGTGAACTGCAAGAAAGGGAAACGGATCAGGGGGCCCAGGGGTGGTTCCCTGGGGTAAAACCTCCGATGCCTAATTCAGTAGAGCAGTGGTGGAAGTTATGAAAAGAGTAGTGGGGAGATGCACGAGATCCCTCTCCACCAAGGTGCTGAAGTTGTTCCTACTCAGGAAGTTTTAGGCGTATGTAGGCCACACCGTTTGCTAGAGGGAGTCCTCGGTTTAAATAGGGCGCTAGCCTCATGAGTCCCGTCAGCTGAGGAGTTCCAGGCGGGGGTTATGTCCTCGACGTGGGCTCTTTACGTCCTCATCGTGGGCTCTTTATAACCTTGAGGACTTGTGGGTCCCTTATCTTTGTGAACTCCTGCTCATAAAGGGCTCTCAGCGACAGCGTGGATAAGCAATCATCGGTCAACCCAAGTATGAAGAGTGCCAGCCCTATCCGGGCGATAAGCATAGCTCGGATGAAGCTCGGTCGGAGTGGGCGCGGGGCGCCAGCCTTTATCCCGGTGAGGGGGATAGGTCGGGCTTGGATCTTCCTCCGATCGGACAGATGCTCGGGCCTTCCGAGTCTAATGGCCGCTGAGGAAGGGCTTCACCCCGAGTGATCTTATTGAGCTTTTATGCTAAGTGGGCCCTACGGGGCTGTCACTTAGATGAGCTGGGCCTCGTTTGGTCTTGCTGGACCTAGTTCGGCCGCTCTTACATGGGCTACAGAAATTCCCCACTCCACTCACCATTATTTGGGTCAGAATATATTTTATCATATTTTTGAGCTAAAATGACCATCTGAGAATTATTCATGAATTTGCACAATTATTTGGAAATCATTTTTAGATGAAATAGGTTGATATTTTGATTTTTTTGAATTTTCAGGAAATAGCGACTGGAGGGTCAGACGCCACTTTGGAAAATATTTATGCAAAAATAAGAAATAGCGACTAACCAGAAGGGCGCTAATTTATTTTTGTGAAAAAAGAAAAGAAAAAGAAAAGAAGCATTAGCAACTTCGTGCGCAGGGGCCTATTCATTTATGAAAAAAGAAAAAAAAGTTGGAAAATAGAAAAGAATCTGCGACCACTTAAGAATGCGCTATTTTCGTTGTACAGAAAATAAGAAAGAAAATCGAGGAAAAATGGAAAAGAATAAGTGACTGTATGAACAGCCGTAATTTCCCAGATTTATGGAAAAAAGAAATGAAAAAAAGAATTAGTGACTTAATGGAAAGTCGTCATTTCCTGATTTATGAAAAAAGAGAAAAATGATAAAAAAGGGAAATAAAGGATTGAGCGACCGTGTAAATAGTCATCGTTTTAATCTGCGCCCGGCACCTAGTCACCATTTTTAGAAGAGTTTGAGGCTGAACCAGCTTGCCCCGATCGTTGTTATCTTCTAAGATTTGAGCTTATCTCTGCTTATTTGAGGAAAGTAGGGCTCTATCTATAGCAAGTTATCTCCTTTGATCAGCCTTTACTATTGAAAATTAGGATTTGAAGCTAATCCAAAAGGACATGATCGTGGGTTCTCTGCTGCACTATATAAAGCACCCGAGACTGCCATAGGAAGGAGTTCGTGCATTAGCTCTTTTAGCCTAGTTTTCTAAGCCTGTTTTCATACTTTCTAGTCATTTTATTAAATTTCTTTCTTCTTTAAAGTTCTTCATTTTTAAGCTTTCTACAATTTCTTTTTCATCATCTTCCTCCAATTCTTTCCCGTTTTGAAGTTATTCTCAATTTTTCAAGCATATGTCTCTGCGTTTTTACTGATCATTCGATTTTATAAACTCTACTCTTTCTCATATTTTCTCACCATTTTGATCCTCTTTTCCTCTTGTTGTCTTTACAAAAGTTGTTCATTTTTATGTGTTCTTCAACTTCTTCTTCTACCTCTTCCTCCAAATCTCTACCGTTTTAAAGTTATCCATTATTTTCTAAAACTTCAATTTTTCTAGATTTCACTATTCATCCACGCCAATAGATGCTGATTTTTCATATTTTTCATCATCTTTCTCTCATCTTCTGTCTCTATGCTCTGCATCAACTTTCTTCCTCTCTTCGCCCTCTACAACTTTCTCTTCTTTCACTTCTTCTAATGCCTTCTATATTTAAAGTTATTCTTCTTCTTTTCACCCTCTATTTTCAAACTATTTTTACTACGTTTTTAAGTCTTTTTCTCTTCCCCTTCCATCTACATCTTCGATATTTCTTCACACATCCCCTTGGCGGATCTTCTTCCTTTGGTCCTCTCGGCGGCATCTACTTTCAAGGCAGGGTGAAATTCCAAAGCTCGGCACGGCAAGGAGACAGCGGCTATTCTTCATCCTATTGGCTCTTATTCTTCCTCTTTCTCTTTTATTTGTAAGTTATAATTTTTATTTTCATAGATTTGTACTTGTCACATCTCATAGCAATAAAGTTCATATTTTTGGCAATTGTGGATTTTCCTCCTCTCTTTCTAATTTCTATTCTTTAACCCTCTCATATTCTTTAATTAGTTTTCATGCAATTTTCTTCTTCATTAGTTTAATCTCACTCAAACTTTGGATTTTTCAAATATAAGAATTCTCCTCCATACTATTTTCAAAATATTTCTTCTCCGTGGGATCGACCCGTATTCACCACTTTGCTTGAATTTCAATATTTTTAAGTGAGTGAGTTTCGTAATTTTTAAATTGTGGCACGGCTTTTTCAACGACGGATTTGTGGCTATCACAATGGCGCCAATTCTTTTATATATTTAATAATCACTTATGCTTAGAAAATTTATATCTATGAAACTAGATCCTAATATTCTTGCATGAGCACGATTCTGAGATCCTGATATTTTTCTCTGTCTATCCATGTCATTATTTCCTGATTCTGTGAACATCAGAAATTGTGAATAGTCTTTTGTATCTAAGAACGTACTTGCCTGATACGTAGCATCAGCCAAAAGAATGGGTGCCCCTGTCAAGGGCGCCCTTTTATAAATTGAAGCCTCTGTGAGGGGGCGCCAATTAGTTTTTTTAAAAAATGAAAATTAGAATATTAAGAAATGGGCGCCCCTTTCAGTAGGCGCCATTTAGTAAAATAATGGCACCCTGATGGGCGCCAATTCATCAAATAATGGCACCCTGCAGGGTGCTATTTAGACAAATAATGGCACTTATCTGGGTGCCAATTTGTCCTGAGAGCTGATTGTTTCCGGACCTATCATGTTCACTGAATGGGCGCCCCTCTGTGAGGGCGCCAATTCTTAAAATGATGGCACCCCAAAGGGCGCCAATTCAGTAGTCTGTGGCAGCCCGAGAGTCGCCAATTCCACCCAGATTCTCGACTGGTCTTGTGGTTTGTGCCGATATGACCATACTTCATTTCTTGCAAAATAATCGAACCTTAAACTCCATTCATGAAATCTACCTTATGTTCCTACAATGGTTCAACCCTTGGAATTTAATATTGGCTATAAACGAGAGTGGATGTCGAAAGAAATATATGAAGCAATGCTGGCGTTAATGGGGCCCGATCTGGTCCTAGGAGGAGCACCCGAAAGTACTTGTGCCCATGGGAGCTATAATGATCACGATGATAGCATTGCACCAAAGTACTTGCGTTCTTTACTTGAGGCATTACACTCACTCTCTCGTGACACTACTTGCATGCTTGACTTGACTAGCGTGGCCCGGAGTGGGCAAATACTTGACTTGCGTAGCCCGAAACGGGCAAAGTACTTGCTTGATTGAAATAGCCAATTCTAGTAAACACGTACTTAATATTACTTGCTTGAACTTGGTTCCTACTTTCCTGGAAAAATTGTGTAAACACTTGATAGTACTTGAAATCATGCAATATTCTTTCTATAAAGTTCTTGATATCTTGCTTGTCAACACTTGATAGTACTTGAAATCATGCGATATTCTTTCTATACAATTCTTGATTTTTTGCTTGTCCATCATGCATAGCTATACTTACATTTCACATAACATGTAAATTACTTAAAGAATGCTCGAACTTGAGATATAATTCATACTGAGCGATTCGCTCATCTAGTTTCATTCCAACATTTTTCAGGTAACTCGGATAGTGACAACCACACGAATGGGAATGAGACCGAGTGATAGAGCTACCGGATGTCGAGCCGTTGTCGAGTCATGTCTAGCCATGTCTTGTCGAGTCCTATATTATATTGCCTTTTGTTATTTGGGAAAAACTTGTTAAGGCTTGTAGCCTATTAGTTTGGTTTGAATAATGAATGTCAAGGACTAGATTATCGTCGTTTTGGTTAAAATGGATAATTGTCATCTTGGAATATTGATATTGTCTTAGAAATTTAAAATCTTAGTTATTAATTGTCTAGTCTTTTACGCACTTTGTCTTTTGTCAAAAATCTTATTGCTCTGATTGACATGATCTATATAAACTCGTCGCGTACCGCGGGTATCTTTCGCGCTCGGGGCGTGACAGTATTGGCGACCTAGGGCCTCACTGCTACTTTCGTTTGACGGTCCAAAGGAGACTGTTATATTGGTTTCAACGATTTTTAGGTAGGTTCGGGCTAGCGGTCTAGCTCCCGACCGCAAGGGGATTTTGGCGGCCATGGGGTTACCACCATTCCCAAGAAATGGTCCCAGGGAGACCGTTAATTGGTTTTTACTGTTTTAAGTCGGTTCCTAGTGACGGCCTTGAGGCTCACCATCTTTTGGAGTAACGGTCAGGCAAAGGACCGCCACCAGGATGGCTTTTCGTGTTTTCGAGGCGGTTTGAAGATGGTGATCTGGCCATGACCGCCTGATTCAAGAAACGGCCATGGGAGGACCGTCAATGCCTAGAGACGGCCTTGAGCAGACCATTTTATGTCTATTTTACCCTTCGAAGAGCGGCCCTGATAAGACCGCCAATGAGTATTAGCGGCAAAGGGTAAGACAACCATTTGTTTGGGAGTTTCTTTCGTGTTAGTTTGGCTTCCGGTTGGCTTGGCTTCGACCCCTTGGTTAGCCCATTGTTCCATGGATGTCTTGGACGTCCTATGAGGGTTGTGACTGTGTTATAGGGTGTCTGAGAGTGCCATTATACCGAGTAGTGTTTTGTATTATTTCGAGGGTCATTATGGTTCCTGGTCAACCCGATTGTGACCCAGTGGTTGACACGTGACCTTGTGAGTGTCTCGTCTATCCTGTGAGGATCGAGACATGGTTTTGGACGCTTAGAGGTATCATTGTGCCTCGGTTTGCATGTCCATGTAGTTTGAGGGCTTTGGTAATCCCTCATGTTCCGTGTTTCGTGTTATGCGAAATTGTGAGTCCGGTGAGTGGCCCGGAGGCCGAGGACTCAATATTATCATTATTGTTGTTATAGATCCGGCTGTTCTGTGTCATCTTCCATAATGTGTTTCCCGTGGTTTTTGGCTTAGGGACTAGGCTGATTAATGGTGTGTTGCTATGATGTGCGACGATCTTGACCTGAGTCTTGTGACTCAAGGATCGTTGTCAGAAGGTCAAGTTGACTGTCCTAGTCTGGTAACAGTTGTATACGGCATTATGCTCTATAGTACGTGTGACAGGTGCATTCTTACCTTGTCTGTACTTCGGTGTTCGTTATTTTGAGTCTCTCTATCTAGTGAGCCTCCACTAGTCGTAGCCTGACGACACTTTCATGTGTGTCGGCCTACCTGGGAGTGGTGGCGGGACGAGTTCCCGATTGAGATAGTTTGTAGGCTGGTTGTCATGGGCCCCTTTGTCTTGCCGTTAGAGTCTGACGGGAGGGGAAAATCAACTAGAGGCCTGGCTTAAGACATTGAGCTTGTGTGTGCACACGTGGTCAGGGACGTTTGGACAGGCACCGACAGGCGTGACCCTAACTAGTCACTCGTTACTGTTGTTCCTTGTACTTGGTTCCTGTTGAGTGTCTCAGTTACCGCCGTTCTAGGCGTGTGGGAGATACTTGTGGCACAGTGTAAGACGTCAGTGGACGCATCTGGTTGTTCTTCTAATGAGGAGGTGTTTTTGTCACTTGACGCATGACATGTGGCTTTCATGACTACTTTCCGTCACTGTTGACGTGACTTGCCGGGTAGTCTGTGTTTGGCTTCCCCCGAGGTCAATGTAGCGTACACGACAGTGGGATCGTATATGTATTAGTGCCTTTGGACCGTGTAGGCCTTTTGTAAGGCCTTTGCCTATTTCTGTAGGCCTTCGCGATATGAGTTTCATGATTTGACAATGGATCGGTAACTCAAGACTTTGTGAGATCGGGGTTCGCCTTTCTGTTGCTATTTGGAATAGCTTAGAGGGCCGAGGTTCGATCGACTGTCATGTTTCTGTTCAGTACAGCTTTCCTCTTTACTGTTGTTCCTGCTCTTGCTGTTAATGCTTTGCTTTGATTGTTAGCACTGCTGTTACTACGTTGTTTCGTGGTAGGGTTCTGCGGGATCCTTACTGAGCCAGTTGTTGATTATTATGTGTCCCTTTTTGCAAGATGAATATGATCTCAACAATGATGGAAAGATGAATAAGCAATGAAATCACTCAACCTATGAACATGTGCAACATGAACCTAGGCAATCAGCATAAAATCTAGCAAGGGCATGCTATCTCCATCAGGAATAAATCCAAGGAAAAAAAAAAGCACACGCCGGGGCGTGGAGCAAAAAAAAAACTAAACACACCGTATAGGTGGAACAAGCAAATAAAGCAAGTAAGAAAGAGGTGCGAGGGGAAAAAGAGAGCTACTGCCCAAACTAGGAAGATGTGATCGCCACCAAGGTAAGAAACAAGCTAAAGACCTGAAACATACCTTGGAAATAGGTGGATGAAGCACCCGCCCATGGGAGAGAGAAAGAACTGCAGTTCTGTAAAGTGTAACGGTCAAGAACTGATATGCCACAGAAGTGTGACGGCCTTACGATAAGCCGTTACGTAACTCTAACGCTCCTTTGATGATCCATCAGAGATCTGTAGAATAGGAACTCAGGAATCTTTGATCTCCACGCCTTCCAGCCGGCCAGAAAGCTTGGGCCTCGTGCTGTGGACTCTGTAAACCTACAAAAAAAGTGCAGAACACAAAGAAAACAACCCAGATTAGCCCTTGGAAGAGTGCAATATCAATTAATCAAAAGAACTCAAGAACATGCAAAAGGAGAGGGAAATACCGGGGTGGTTGGTTTTTTTAACCCCTCTGGGGTGTTTAAAAGATGGGAGAGATGTTTAGATGAATGCAGAAGATGCAAGAACGTGAAAGAAGAAGAAGGGAGATGCTATGATGCTTGGAGGAGGGAAAAAAACTAAGAAAACAACTTGACTGAACTAGACCCTTAGAACCAATACTCCCTGGACTTTGAAAGAAGATGGACGTGGGAAGCAGCTCTTCTTGGTTGGTTCTGGCTCCAGGATGCAGCAGCACTTCGACGCGAACTCCAGATGTCTCCTCTTCAAGCCATGAAGCCAAGGGTTCTATTTATAGACCCTCAAACTCTTTGGTCAAGCAGGAGAGAATCCAGCTAGAAAGTAGGATGTTTCTTAGCAAACTCTTGAAGATAATACTCCCAAGAGTCCATAGAAACAAACAGAAGGTTCTAAGGATCAGATTTGAAGGAGAAATCAAGAAAACAAACTCTTAATCCGGCCACGGAGTAGCAGAGAAAGAGCAGTTCTGCTAGAACTCTCTGTTTGATGTAACGGCTAAACGATAAACAGTCACAGTGACATCACGCCTCAAGAGTGGACCGTCACACAACCTTATCCACTAAAAGAAAAGATCAACGGATGAAGAAGGTTGTAGAATAGGACTCTGTAGAATGTAACGGCCATAAGTAGGTGCGTCAGAATATGGTAACGGTCGCACGATAAGCCGTCACACCTAACGGATAAGATAAGGGATAAGCTTTGAAAGAAGCCATGGGCTTTAGGACTCTGAGATGATGTAATGGTCAAAGATAGGGGCGTTAGAACACTATGACGCGCCAGGAATGGACCGTCAGAGACAAGGGAGTGCAAATAAAATGATGGCTTGCTAAGCTTCGTCCAGCGGGAAAGAGATGAGAAACCAGACCCAACCAAGGACACATGACCCATGAAATAAACCTCAATTTGACCAAGATGGCCCAATAAAGGTGAACAACTCAGAGCATCATTTAAAATGAATAAGGAGATGACCCAACCTATTGGTCATAAAACGGGTGTCAACAGATGCCCCTCCTTAACGTCCTCTTTGCAGGAGAGCGAGCGGAGGTGAAGCGAAAGCGAAATGGAACATGGAGATGCAGCAGAAATGAAGCGGAGCAGACTGAAAAGCGGGCGTTAAGGTAAACGACACCCGTCCTCAACCATTGATCGATAGGAATCTTTCAGAAAATTTCAAACTAACAACAAGGAATGGCAAACCAAATGACGCATGTCTAGAGTAACGGAACAGAAAAGAGACGATTAACTAAACTCCAGACATGAATCTTCAGCTAACTAGACCGAGCGAGTAGACCGAAGAAAACCTTCCAACTCAGAGTGAAATGACTCTCCTTACTCGAGATCATGGACACAGTTATCCACCATCACCGAGATACCTTGGACAGATAAATGCTCATGAATGCTCAAGGATGTGTATGATGCATGCTGGGCTAAAGGAAAAAGAAATCATCAAAATGAATGCCAAGAAAAATAAAATAAGAAGATACTCGAGAATAGTATTGCTAGACAGGAGAAACTAGGGTCAGGACACCATCTGCAACCACGGCGTGCAAGACAGAACCATCGTCCCCAAGCTTTTCCAACATAACGGCCTATCCAATGATTAAACTTGTGCACTTAGATCATCATCGTTTTTGGTTAAGGGGAACATCAGATCCCAGAAGACATGAATGACCAGCCGGTTCTTGAGATAATATATCATAGATAACATATAGTAATGCATTAAGGGACTAGGGATAGAAATACTGTACCTGACTTACCTGCGCAGGTGAGCGAGTAAAGCATGATAGCATAATGGCGTTCATGATTTCATCCATAGAAAGGGGTTAGTCAAGCAATATGAATAAAGCACATCCTTTACAAGCATGAATTGCATTGATAAGATAAGGCATGAAAGCATAATGATCACTCAAGCATGAAATTTTGATAGATAGGGCATTATCATCCATCAAATGATTTAAAGCCTCGGACGGTCTATTAAAGGTGTGCCAGACAAATGTAACGGTCTAAATGTAAACGCGTTAGAGAAAGTTTACTGAGAACTACAGAGTTTTGACCTTCAGGAGAAGGTGACGACCACACGTTCGTCCGTCAGAAAGGTGTGACGGTCCGAGAGTAAACTGTTAGAGAGCAAGAATCTGTGGGTTTGTGGGTTTGAATCTTCGGGCTTTGAACCTGCGTTCTGCACACACTTAGACAAAAAATAAGTTAGATCTGTTCTAAGACTCAACCCCTTGCCTGAAGCAAGTTAGAAAGCTGACCATTCTTGATATTTGGTCAAGGGGTGGAGCCTTTATTAAATAGGCGGAAAATGTAATGGAAACAATGTAATGCATGTGATGCATATGATGGTATTTTTGGAGTTTTTATAAATATTCAGATTTTTGTGAGATTTTAAAAATATCTGATGTTGTTTTTGGATTCTTGGGATATTCATTGTTGTTTTTTTTATTTTTGAAATATTTGTTGTGTTTGGATTTTTGAAATATTTGTTGTTTTTGAATTTTTGAAATATTTGTTGTTTTTAGATTTTTAAAATATTTATTATTTTTGGATTTTTGAAATACTTTCTATTTTTGGATTTTTTAAGACCAGTGTCTCCCTAGTAACGCGGGCTCTCCCTATTCCATTAGGAATTCCCCGAGGTTGGCGTGCAAATGGGAGTGACAACCCCTGGCCAAGGCTCAATCTACGTGATGGTGCTTCTATCAAGGACATACCCAGGGTATTTGTCTAGTCCTAAAAAGAAAATAGAACATGGGGATAAGCTTAGGCCAGGTATAGGGGTTTTTAGGGCTTGAGTTCCTCTCTGAGCAACCCATTCAGAGACTCGGTCTGTTGCGCCGGGGCTTTACGTCCGTCATCGAACCTTTGTCTACCCTAGGAGCGCATACGACCGGGCTCATAACGTCCCGCGGGGAAACTTGATAAGTGTGTATTTTTCCTTGTTAATTCATAATTATTCACATTTTTATGAGCTTAAATTATGATCAATATACACTTCTCACACTTATTGTTGATTTTGTATCAAATGTTTATTTTTCTAAAATTAAATAAATTTTAATTACATTTTTATGTATTTATGCAGGCACGTAGTACGAGAAAAGCTCCACGAAAAAGAAAATAAAGAAAATAAAAATATTATTTTGAATGGGCCAAAAGCCCAAGGACTTGTTCAAAAAGAAAAGAAAAAATTTTTAGAACAAAAAATAAATTATATATATATATATATATATATATATATATTAAAAAAAACAAAAAAAAATGTTTGAAACCCGCCCCCGCCCCTTCCCGCCTTCGCCGCCCGCACGGGCCACGAGGCGAGGAAAGGCGAAGGCGAGGGGGGTGCGTGGCGATCGGCGGGCGAAGGCAGCAGCGGGGGGGTCGTGGCAGGTGGCAGGCGGGCCCACGGCGCCGGCCGCCTAACCGGTCGGCCGGTCGGCGCGTTGCGCCCGCAGAAAGAGAAAGAGAGAAAGAAGGAGAAGAAAAGGCCATAAAATATCAGAAAAATTCAAAAAAATCCGAAAAAAAATGCCAAAGTGGGTAGAACCTACCTGCCTACCATTTTAGGCTAAAATTGGGTACACTTGTTTGTATTGATGGAGTGTTTTTGTAACCCCTATATAAAGGGTGCATTGGTCTTGAATGAAGGGAGTTAGTAAGTGTTGGGAGTTGTTAGTGAAGGTTGAGTAGGGAGAGAGAGCTAGCTATGGATCATGTGTAATATAAGTTTGTTCTTTATTTTTCTGAAGTTGTTGATTGTTAGAGTTGTATTTTACAAGCTTTTGAAGTCAAAGTTGTAAGTTGAAGTTCTTTCAATAAAAGTTTCATTTTTGAATTCAGCCTTTTCCTAACCTTATTTCTCATGATTGTGATCTTCATTTCAATTTCTGTTCTTCATAAAAGTTGTTTGATTTCAAGTGCTCTTCAACTTCTCTGTTGATCATTTCTTCAAATTCTTCCTACTTCATAGAGTTCTGGTCCGTTTTCTTAAGTGCTGTTTTATGTATTTACTATTCATCCGTGGTGAGACATTCTAGTTTTCTTATGTTTTAAAGCCTTTCTAGACCTCTTTTCAATCTGAGTTCTTTATCAACTTTGTTCCTCTCTTCGAGATCTCCATTTCATTCTTCTACCACTTTGTCTAATTCTGTGTATTTTTAGAGTTAGAATTAATTTTTCAAGGTGCTGTTTTTCTATCAGTTACTATTCACCAGCAGGGATAGATCTTGATTTTTCAGTGCCTTCCTCTTATTTTCTGTGTCTGTGTTCTCATCAAAGTTCTTCCTCTTTCAATTCTCTACAACGTTCATGTTTTACACTTCTTCTAATTCCATCTAGATTTGAAGTTATACTTTTTCTTCCAACCCCTATTTTCACTTGAATTATGTTATGTTTTCAAACTTAAGTTTTCAAACTTGTTCTATCCAAACCGTGTCATCTTGAGTGTTTCAATCATTCAATCATACCCAAAGCGATAAGTCTTCTTCAAATCCTCTCACGGCGTCGACTTCCTAGGCGGAGCGATCTTCATCAAAGGCTCGGCGTGGAAACGACGACATTCTTCAATCAATTGGCTAAATTTCTTTTACTTATCTCTTGTCATTTAAAGTTGTAATTTCAATTTCTTTAGTGATAATCGCACTCCAAAATACAACATTTGATTTTCCAAATATAAGGATATGTCTAACTTGAACTAAAATCAAATATTCTCTCCCCGTGGGTTCGACCCGTATTCACCACTGTACTCGTATTTCAAAATCAATCGAGTGAGTGAGTGCGGTTATCAATTTTGAAATTTGTGTGGTACGGTATTTTTAAACAACGACTGTCGACCGCATCAAATTTTTGGCGCCGCTGCTGGGGAGTGAATTATGATGATAGTTGGATATTCTTGTATTTGGTGTATATATGTGAATATTCATTTTGCTCTTTTTACTTGTGCAGGACAAAGAAAAAAATTTGAAAATCAAAGAAAGAGGAAGATCGAACCTAAAATTCCAAGGATATGAAACGTCGTTAAATAGCCCAGAAGCATTGCTAAAGGGCTGAAATCAAGAAACTGGTTCTATCTTTCCACTTTCTGAAAAATCTTTACAAAAATCTGAAAATTTCTTGAAAACTCTATAAAAATCATAAAACAATCAAAACAAAAGAAATTTTTTTGTGCTGGTTAGATAGGTTCATTAACTAAAAAACAAAAAAAAATATACTAGCACCAAAATCTAAAAAAAATACATTTCAAGATTAGAAACCACACATCATGTTTTAGGACATGCATCATTTAGTATAGAAGTTTTCTTTGTTCAATTCTTGTCAATTGCATATTGAAGATTGCGAGGGGCAAGGTACGTTCTACTCACCATATTCTGACATTCATTTTGCATAAAGAACCCCTTGTTTGAAATTGTGGTGTGCATTTTCATTTCAAAATACTTTAAGGGCAACACCCCTAATAAGATAAGGTGGGGATTTCATCACCCTTCCTTAGCCCACAAACCACATTTCTCTTGCATCTTCGCATGACCTCTGCCATAAATAAAAGTCAGTAAACGTTGGCCCTAGGATCACACTGTGATTCTTGTGTTATTTAGGTTTATCCTCATATGAAAATCGGTGCCTAAGGCAAGACGGTCGGACAGCAAACGCTTTAAGCGGGTTAGTAGTTTGGCATAATAAGGTCCCTACGAAAGTAGGGGGAACCTCCCACTTCCCCACCCCTTACCTGGCTGGTGGTCATATTGAGGGTAAACTTAAGTCTCCCGTTAATCATTTTGTGAAACCCTATTTATAGGTCCAGGTCACATCTAGGTCATTAGGGTCATTTGTGTGCTAACTTGTTTATCTTTGCATAAAAAAAAATAATAAAATCAAAACATAAAAAAAATTTCATTGAAAAATCATCACTCTTTCTTGGGTCTTTTTCATTTCCACATCTAATTTTATTCAGGCCCAATAATAGATTCTTTGATGTTTAACTATGCGGGCTATGTGAATTCCAACACTTCATTTGCCCCTTATCATCAAACTCCTTCACTCTTTCACAATGGGGTTCATAATTCATCTTTCACCCAAGAGCCATATCAATGGTCATCGGATTTTTCCACCTCTGTCTCCTACACAAACCCACATAATCAATGGGAAAATCAACAATTTTCTTCTTGGGAACCATACCAAGACCCCATTCAACGTTCTTCAAATCCACACTTTGCAGATTGGGATTCATATTCCAATGATCCTTACAATCAAGTCCATTCTTATGATCAACCCTATTATGGAGGGCAACCAATACACCCTCCTGATTTTCAGACTGAGTGCCCTTCAAATTACTATCCAGCACAATCTGACTCTCAGCCCACTTATCTATCTCCTCTATACACAGATTTACATAAGGAGGAGATGTTTGATAAATTGACACGGCTCTTCCAGACTCAACAACAAGCCTTTCAGGAACAACTGCAAAACTTTGAGGCCCAAGTGAGTAGGATTGCTGAAAACATCATAGAAATGGAAGTGGATCCAATACCTAACAACTCCACAAGTCTTGAGGACCAACTTCTTGGATGTTATAATGATAAAAGTCTATATGCTCAACCTATGATCCCACAATCTACCACTCATATCACTGTTGATTTTGAGGGAATCATGGAAGAGTCTTATGCGGAGGACGTAACGGAAGAGCAGCCTGAGGAGCCTAAACCCCATTCCATTTGTGAAGAGGATTATGATGATCTTGAGTCGTCGGGGGGAGAAGAAGGGAATGATGAAAATCGTATTTGGGCCAAAACCTCTGATGACCATTATGACCCAGCCCAACAGACAAATCATTACTATTCATCTGTTCCACCCACACCTAATGCCTCTGATGATCAATTCATTCAGTTACTTCTCCATAGTCAATCCCTCCAACAGCAAATCAATAGGCTTACTGAGGAAGTCAAAATCATGGAGGGAAATCAATTCTTTGATTACTCTGAACCTAATCCTCATCAAGTCCTTCCCACTGACTATGATCACTCTATGATTCCCCAAGAGCATTACCCTCTGATTAATCATAATTTAGAAGATGAAGGAATTATGGAGAGATCTTGTCAAAACGATTTGAATGAGGAACCTAGACAATTTGAGGAGATTGAAGAATTTGATGACAATGAAATTCATGACGGTGATGAACTGATGAATGATCATATTCCCCCTCCTACAAAGGAATTTGAGGAGCCAGTGCTTGCTTGTCAACATGAGGGAAATGCAAGAGAGGTGGATGATCTTCAGTTAGGGGGAGAGGATGAATATATTGAGCCTCATCACAAGTCTCTTCCCAACCATGATGAACTTCTCTTTGAAGATGGGAATGGAGAAGAAGTGGAGATGGTACACGACTTTGATGAAATTATCCTTGAAGATGGGAAGGAAGAAGAAGTGAAGATGGATCTAGAATTGAATATTTATTTGAATAATGAAGTTGGGGTAAATGAGGAATTGAATGATTTGAATGTACCGCATGATACTTTCAATCTAGAGGAGAGGATAGAGCTTATGCCAATTCTTGACCACGGTGATTCTTTTGAAGTTCTTCCAACCGACTGGTCTACTCTTGCTCTACATGATGATCCCATAGCCTCTAAGGAGGAACATTTCATAATTGATGACATGATTTTTCCCAATGTTCCTCCTCTATTCTCTGATTGGGGTGGTCCGTTTGTGATGCCTCCATCTCGATCTCTGTCTCGCCCTTGCATTCACCAACCACATTCATTTTCTTCAGGGCATGAAAAAGACAATTTTGGCAAGGATAAAATTCTTTGGTGGCTCATTTTAAAATCAACTTGTTGGTTGTTGAGCTACAGTGCGTCTGGCTGAAGACGTTAAATTTAGAGCTTTTTGGGAGGCAGCCCAACGTTTTCACAGTTTGGTGTGCAAATAAATGGCTTCTTGGGAGGCCACCCACAGTTTTTGTGATTTGATGATTTATTTTAGTGTGTTTCTTTTACAGTTCTCAGGCCACAACGCAATGAAGCCCTCATCACTTCGCCCGACCCATCAGGTTGTATCCTTCCATCCCAACTATATTATCTCTTTACATGTCCTCTGATCTTTCTACTGTTTATGCCATTGAGGACAATGTCATTTAAGTTGGGGGGGGAGATAAATGTCAAAAATTTTAAAATTTCAAAAACAACATTGTCAAAAATAAAATTTCAAAAACAAAAATTTCAAAAATTTCTACAAATTTCAACAAAAATTTTTCTTACTTTCTTGAATTGTCATGTTAAACAACAGTTTTCCCCGAGTTGAATTTCTTGATTCATGTCGCATGAAAAGTGATTCTGAATAGAAACAACTGGGAAAAGGATGTTGGATAATTTATTTACTCTAGCCATGGAAAATTGATTTAAGAATCTCTTTAAAGTTCAGATGCACTTTCGAAAAAATAAAATCACGATGCACGCTAATGAAACAAGAAGGACAAGCCTTCTGCTATTTTAGGTATGTGTCTGATATTCTGCATTTCTTGAAAAAGAGATTCGTTATAAGCTTTCTGCAATACAAAAGTATGAGAAAAAAAAATACCATGAAAAATGCTCCGATTCTGAGTAACCGGGCCTACTTCACTTAAGACGTGTTGAGGTTCGCGTCAAAAGGAAAAGGGAACTTGGATCTGTGAACCGGGCCTACTTCACCTAAGACGTGTTGAGGTTCGTGTAAAACAGTGAAGGGTAGTGCAGCATCATGTGTGTAAAGAAATAAAAAAAAGAAAGAAAAAAAAAGAAAAGAAAAAAAATATATATATAGTGATCCCAAAAGGGACATATCAATAAGGCAGACAAAAAGCTAGTGTGCATTGAACGCTCTAAGTAAGAAGTGCAGAATTGAAAGGCATTTGTTCAGAATAGCAAGTGGAGGATGCAATTGTCTTCACTGTGGACTTAGCATTACACATGCACAAGTGCTACTGAATTTTGATTAGATTCTTGATCATGTACCTGAATTTCCGACATAAGGCTAATATGTGATAAGATCTTTAGTTGACTCTATGAAAGATGAACTGGAAATGAGGCATGGATATCTTTTAACTCTTGTTGGTCCTGAATTTTTCATTAATTGCATTGCTAAGGGACTAGCAATGAGTAAGTTGGGGGGTGTGATTAGGTGTATTTTTATCATTTAATTCATGAGTATATGCATTTTTATGAGCTTAATTGATATTAAATATACACTTCTCACACTTATTGTTGATTTTGTATCAAATGTTTAATTTTTTGAAATTAAATAAATTTTTATGATAATTTTTATGTATTTATGCAGGCACGTAATTCGAGGAAAGCTCTAAGAAAAAGAAAAAAAAGAATAACAATATATATGTTCAACTGGGCCAAAAGCCCGGAAACTTGTTCAAAAAGATAAGAAAAAAATTAGAAAAAAAAAAATTATTTGATATTTTTTTAGATTTTTCTAACTATTTCTATCCTATATATATATAGATATATATATATATTATATAATAATAATAAAAAAAATATAAAAAAATATATTCAAAACCCCCCGCCCCGCCTTCCCGCCTTCGCCACCCGGCACGGGCGACGAGGGCGGGCGAAGGTGGGCGGGGGGGGGGGGGGGGGGCTCGTGGCGAGCGGGCGACGACACGCGACGCACGCGGGCGCGTGCGCCGCGTGCGACGCGTGGCGACGGTGGAGCGGCGGGCGCACCAGGGGCCCACGGGCGGGCGGCCGAACCCGGCCGAACCGGTCGGCACGTTGCGCATGCAGAGAGAGAATAAGAGAGAAAGAAGGAGAAGAAAATGCCATAAAATACCAGAAAAATACGAAAAAATGACAAAGTGGGTAGAACCTACCTGCCTACCATTTTAGGTTAAAATTGGGTACACTTGTTTGTATTGATGGAGTGTTTTTTGTAACCCCTATATAAAGGGTGCATTGGTCTTGAATGAAGGGAGTTAGTTAGTGAGTAGAGTTAGTTAGTGAGTGATAGAAGATGGCAAGAAGGTTGAGTAGGGGGAGAGCTAGCTTGGGTCACTTGTAATGTAAGTTGTTCTTTACATTTCTGAAGTTGTTGAGTGCATCAAGTTGTATTTTCCAAGATTTTGAAGTCAAAGTTGTAAGTTGTTCTTATTCAATAAAAGTTTCATTTTTGAATTCAGCCTTTTCCTAGCCTTATTTCTCATGATTGTGATCTTATTTCAATTTCTGTTCTTCATAAAAGTTGTTTGATTTCAAGTGCTCTTCAACTTCTCTGTTGATCATTTCTTCAAATTCTTCCTACTTCATAGAGTTCTGGTTCGTTTTCTTAAGTGTTGTTTTATGTATTTACTGTTCATCCGTGGTGAGACATTCTAATTTTCTTATGTTTTAAAGCCTTTCTAGACCTCTTTTCAATCTGAGTTCTTCATCAACTTTGTTCCTCTCTTCGAGATCTCCATTTCATTCTTCTACCACTTTGTCTAATTCTGTGTATTTTTAGAGTTAGAATTAATTTTTCAAGGTGCTATTTTTCTGTCAGTTACTATTCACCAGCAGGGATAGATCTTGATTTTTCAGTGCCTTCCTCTTATTTTCTGTGTCTGTGTTCTTCATCAAAGTTCTTCCTCTTTCAATTCTCTACAACGTTCATGTTTTACACTTCTTCTAATTCATCTAGATTTGAAGTTATACTTTTTCTTCCAACCCCTATTTTCACTTGAATTCTGTTATGTTTTCAAACTTAAGTTTTCAAACTTGTTCTATCCAAACCTTGTCATCTTGAGTGTTTCAATCATTCAATCATACCCAAAGCGGTAAGTCTTCTTCAAATCCTCTCACGGCGTCGACTTCCTAGGCGGAGCGATCTTCATCAAAGGCTCGGCGTGGAAACGACGACATTCTTCAATCAATTGGCTAAATTTCTTTTACTTATCTCTTGTCATTTAAAGTTGTAATTTCAATTTCTTTAGTGATAATCGCACTCCAAAATACAACATTTGATTTTCCAAATATAAGGATATGTCTAACTTGAACTAAAATCAAATATTCTCTCCCCGTGGGATCGACCCGTATTCACCACTGTACTCGTATTTCAAAATCAATCGAGTGAGTGAGTGCGGTTATCAATTTGAAATTTGTGTGGTACGGTATTTTTAAACAACGACTGTCGACCGCATCAAATTTTTGGCGCCGCTGCCGGGGAGTGAATTATGATGATAGTTGGATATTCTTGTGTTTGGTGTATATATGTGAATATTCATTTTGCTCTTTTTACTTGTGCAGGACAAAGAAAAAAATTTGAAAATCAAAGAAAGAGGAAGATCGAACCTAAAATTCCAAGGATATGAAACGTCGTTAAATAGCCCGGAAGCATTGCTAAAGGGCTGAAATCAAGAAACAGGTTCTATCTTTCCACTTTCTGAAAAATCTTTACAAAAATCTGAAAATTTCTTGAAAACTCTATAAAAATCATAAAACAATCAAAACAAAAGAAATTTTTTTGTGCTGGTTAGATAGGTTCATTAACTAAAAAAATGAAAAAAAAATACTTGCACCAAAATCTAAAAAAAATGCATTTCAAGATTAGAAATCACACATCATGTTTTAGGACATGCATCATTTAGTATAGAAGTTTTCTTTGTTCAATTCCTGTCAATTGCATATTGAAGATTGCGAGGGGCAAGGTACGTTCTACTCACCATATTCTGGCATTCATTTTGCATAAAGAACCCCTTGTTTGAAATTGTGGTGTGCATTTTCATTTCAAAATACTTTAAGGGTAACACCCCTAATAAGATAAGGTGGGGATTTCATCACCCTTCCTTAGCCCACAAACCACATTTCTCTTGCATCTTCGCATGACCTCCGCCATAAATAAAAGTCAGTAAACGTTGGCCCTAGGATCACACTGTGATTCTTGTGTTATTTAGGTTTATCCTCATATGAAAACCGGTGCCTAAGGTAAGACGGTCGGACAGCAAACGCTTTAAGCGGGTTAGTGGTTTGGCATAATAAGGTCCCTACGAAAGTAGGGGGAACCTCCCACTTCCCCACCCCTTACCTGGCTGGTGGTCATATTGAGGGTAAACTTAAGTCTCACGTTAATCATTTTGTGAAACCCTATTTATAGGTCCAGGTCACATCTAGGTCATTAGGGTCATTTGTGTGCTAACTTGTTTATCTTTGCATAAAAAAAAATAATAAAATCAAAACATAAAAAAAATTCATTGAAAAATCATCACTCTTTCTTGGGTCTTTTTCATTTCCATATCTAATTTTGTTCAGGCCCAATAATAGATTCTTTGATGTTTAATTATGCGGGCTATGTGAATTCCAACTCTTCATTTGCCCCTTATCATCAAACTCCTTCACTCTTCCACAATGGGGTTCATAATTCATCTTTCACCCAAGAGCCATATCAATGGTCATCGGATTTTTCCACCTCTGTCTCCTACACAAACCCAATAATCAATGGGAAAATCAACAATTTTCTTCTTGGGAACCATACCAAGACCCCATTCAACGTCCTTCAAATCCACACTTTGCAGATTGGGATTCATATTCCAATGATCCTTACAATCAAGTCCATTCTTATGATCAACCCTATTATGGAGGGCAACCAATACACCCTCCTGATTTTCAGACTGAGTGCCCTTCAAATTACTATCCATCACAATCTGACTCTCAGCCCACTTATCTATCTCCTCTATACACAGATTTACATAAGGAGGAGATGTTTGATAAATTGACACGGCTCTTCCAGACTCAACAACAAGCCTTTCAGGAACAACTGTAAAACTTTGAGGCCCAAGTGAGTAGGATTGCTGAAAACATCATAGAAACGGAAGTGGATCCAATACCTAACAACTCCACAAGTCTTGAGGACCAACTTCTTGGATGTTATAATGATAAAAGTCTATATGCTCAACCTATGATCCCATAATCTACCACTCATATCACTGTTGATTTTGAGGGAATCATGGAAGAGTCTTATGCGGAGGACGTAACGGAAGAGCAGCCTGAGGAGCCTAAACCCCATTCCATTTGTGAAGAGGATTATGATGATCTTGAGTCGTCGGGGGGAGAAGAAGGGAATGATGAAAATCGTATTTGGGCCAAAACCTCTGATGACCATTATGACCCAGCCCAACAGACAAATCATTACTATTCATCTCTTCCACCCACACCTAATGCCTCTGATGATCAATTCATTCAGTTACTTCTCCATAGTCAATCCCTCCAACAGCAAATCAATAGGCTTACTGAGGAAGTCAAAATCATGGAGGGAAATCAATTCTTTGATTACTCTGAACCTAATCCTCATCAAGTCCTTCCCACTGACTATGATCACTCTATGATTCCCCAAGAGCATTACCCTCTGATTAATCTTAATTTAGAAGATGAAGGAATTATGGAGAGATCTTGTCAAAACGATTTGAATGAGGAACCTAGACAATTTGAGGAGATTGAAGAATTTGATGACAATGAAATTCATGACGGTGATGAACTGATGAATGATCATATTCCCCCTCCTACAAAGGAATTTGAGGAGCCAGTGCTTGCTTGTCAACATGAGGGAAATGCAAGAGAGGTGGATGATCTTCAGTTAGGGGGAGAGGATGAATATATTGAGCCTCATCACAAGTCTCTCCCAACCATGATGAACTTCTCTTTGAAGATGGGAATGGAGAAGAAGTGGAGATGGTACACGACTTTGATGAAATTATCCTTGAAGATGGGAAGGAAGAAGAAGTGAAGATGGATCTAGAATTGAATATTTATTTGAATAATGAAGTTGGGGTAAATGAGGAATTGAATGATTTGAATGTACCGCATGATACTTTCAATCTAGAGGAGAGGATAGAGCTTATGCCAATTCTTGACCACGGTGATTCTTTTGAAGTTCTTCCAACCGACTGGTCTACTCTTGCTCTACATGATGATCCCATAGCCTCTAAGGAGGAACATTTCATAATTGATGACATGATTTTTCCCAATGTTCCTCCTCTATTCTCTGATTGGGGTGGTCCGTTTGTGATGCCTCCATCTCGATCTCTGTCTCGCCCTTGCATTCACCAACCACATTCATTTTCTTCAGGGCATGAAAAAGACAATTTTGGCAAGGATAAAATTCTTTGGTGGCTCATTTTAAAATCAACTTGTTGGTTGTTGAGCTACAGTGCGTCTGGCTGAAGACGTTAAATTTAGTACTTTTTGGGAGGCAGCCCAACGTTTTCACAGTTTGGTGTGCAAATAAATGGCTTCTTGGGAGGCCACCCACGATTTTTGTGATTTGATGATTTATTTTAGTGTGTTTCTTTTACAGTTATCAGGCCACAACACAATGAAGCCCTCATCACTTCGCCCGACCCATCAGGTTGTATCCTTCCATCCCAACTATATTATCTCTTTACATGTCCTCTGATCTTTCTACTGTTTATGCCATTGAGGACAATGCCATTTAAGTTGGGGGGGGGAGATAAATGTCAAAAATTTTAAAATTTCAAAAACAACATTGTCAAAAATAAAATTTCAAAAACAATCAAAATTTCAAAAATTTCTACAAATTTCAACAAAAATTTTTCTTACTTTCTTGAATTGTCATGTTAAACAACAGTTTTCCCCGAGTTGAATTTCTTGATTCATGTCGCATGAAAAGTGATTCTGAATAGAAACAACTGGGAAAAGATGTTGGATAATTTATTTACTCTAGCCATGGAAAACTTGATTTAAGAATCTCTTTAAAGTTCAGATGCACTTTCGAAAAAAATAAAATCACGATGCACGCTAATGAAACAAGAAGGACAAGCCTTCTGCTATTTTTGATATACTGTCTGATATTCTGCACTTTTGAACAAGAGATTTGTTATAAGCTTTCTGCAATACAAAAGTATGAGAAAAAAAAAAACACCATGAAAAATGCTCCGATTCTGAGTAACCGGGCCTACTTCACTTAAGACGTGTTGAGGTTCGCGTCAAAAGGAAAAGGGAACTTGGATCTGTGGAACCGGGCCTACTTCACCTAAGACGTGTTGAGGTTCGTGTAAAACAGTGAAGGGTAGTGCAGCATCATGTGTGTAAAGAAATAAAAAAAAAGAAAGAGAAAAAAAAATAAAAATATATATAGATAGTGATCCCAAAAGGGACATATCAATAAGGCAGACAAAAAGCTAGTGTGCATTGAACGCTCTAAGTAAGAAGTGCAGAATTGAAAGACATTTGTTCAGAATAGCAAGTGGAGGATGCAATTGTCTTCACTGTGGACTTAGCATTACACATGCACAAGTGCTACTGAATTTTGATTAGATTCTTGATCATGTACCTGAATTTCCGACATAAGGCTAGTCTGTGATAATTACTTCAGATTCCTGATCTTTAGTTGACTCTATGAAAGATGAACTGGAAATGAGGCCTGAATATCTTTAACTCTTGTTAGTCCTAATTTTTCATTATGTGCATTGCTAAGGGACTAGCAATGAGTAAGTTGGGGGGTGTGATAAGTGTGTATTTTTCTTGTTAATTCATAATTATTCACATTTTTATGAGCTTAAATTATGATCAATATACACTTCTCACACTTATTGTTGATTTTGTATCAAATGTTTATTTTTCTGAAATTAAATAAACTTTAATTATATTTTTATGTATTTATGCAGGCACGTAGTACGAGAAAGCTCCACGAAAAAGAAAATAAAGAAAATAAAAATATTATGTTCAACTGGGCCAAAAGCCCGGAAACTTGTTCAAAAAGATAAGAAAAAAATTAGAAAAAAAAATAAAATTATTTGATATTTTTTAGATTTTTCTAACTATTTCTATCCTATATATATATAGATATATATATATTATATGTAATAACAATAATAAAAAAATATAAAAAAATATATTCAAAACCCCCGCCCCGCCTTCGCCGCCCGGCACGGGCGACGAGGGCGGGCGAAGGTGGGCGGGGGGGGGGGGCTCGTGGCGAGCGGGCGACCACACGCGACGCACGCGGGCGCGTGCGCCGCGTGCGACGCGTGGCGACGGTGGAGCGGCGGGCGCACCAGGGGCCCACGGGCGGGCGGCCGAACCCGGCCGAACCGGTCGGCACGTTGCGCCTGCAGAGAGAGAATAAGAGAGAAAGAAGGAGAAGAAAATGCCATAAAATACCAGAAAAATACGAAAAAATGACAAAGTGGGCAGAACCTACCTGCCTACCATTTTAGGTTAAAATTGGGTACACTTGTTTGTATTGATGGAGTGTTTTTTGTAACCCCTATATAAAGGGTGCATTGGTCTTGAATGAAGGGAGTTAGTAAGTGTTGGGAGTTGTTAGTGAAGGTTGAGTAGGGAGAGAGAGCTAGCTATGGATCATGTGTAATATAAGTTTGTTCTTTATTTTTCTGAAGTTGTTGATTGTTAGAGTTGTATTTTACAAGCTTTTGAAGTCAAAGTTGTAAGTTGAAGTTCTTTCAATAAAAGTTTCATTTTTGAATTCAGCCTTTTCCTAACCTTATTTCTCATGATTGTGATCTTCATTTCAATTTCTGTTCTTCATAAAAGTTGTTTGATTTCAAGTGCTCTTCAACTTCTCTGTTGATCATTTCTTCAAATTCTTCCTACTTCATAGAGTTCTGGTCCGTTTTCTTAAGTGCTGTTTTATGTATTTACTGTTCATCCGTGGTGAGACATTCTAGTTTTCTTATGTTTTAAAGCCTTTCTAGACCTCTTTTCAATCTGAGTTCTTTATCAACTTTGTTCCTCTCTTCGAGATCTCCATTTCATTCTTCTACCACTTTGTCTAATTCTGTGTATTTTTAGAGTTAGAATTAATTTTTCATGGTGCTATTTTTCTATCAGTTACTATTCACCAGCAGGGATAGATCTTGATATTTCAGTGCCTTCCTCTTATTTTCTGTGTCTGTGTTCTTCATCAAAGTTCTTCCTCTTTCAATTCTCTACAACGTTCATGTTTTACACTTCTTCTAATTGCATCTAGATTTGAAGTTATACTTTTTCTTCCAACCCCTATTTTCACTTGAATTTTGTTATGTTTTCAAACTTAAGTTTTCAAACTTGTTCTATCCAAACCTTGTCATCTTGAGTGTTTCAATCATTCAATCATACCCAAAGCGGTAAGTCTTCTTCAAATCCTCTCACGGCGTCGACTTCCTAGGCGGAGCGATCTTCATCAAAGGCTCGGCGTGGAAACGACGACATTCTTCAATCAATTGGCTAAATTTCTTTTACTTATCTCTTGTCATTTAAAGTTGCACTTTAATTCATTTAGTTGTAATCGCACTCAAAACCCAACACTTGATTTTCAAAACACAAGATATTTCCAACTAATAAAATAACCAAATTCCTTCCCCGTGGGATCGACCCGTACTTACCATTATACTCATGTTTTCAAATCCATAAGTGAGTGAGTGCGGTTATAAATATTTGAAATTTGTGTGGCACGGTAATTTTAACAACGACTATCGAGGCGACACCAAATTTTTGGCGCCGTTGCCGGGGAGTGAATTATGATGATAGTTGGATATTCTTGTGTTTGTTGTATATATGTGAATATTCATTTTGCTCTTTTTACTTGTGCAGGATAAAGAAAAAAATTTGAAAATCAAAGAAAGAGGAAGATCGAACCTAAAATTCCAAGGATATGAAACGTCGTTAAATAGCCCGGAAGCATTGCTAAAGGGCTGAAATCAATAAACATGTTCTATCTTTCCACTTTCTGAAAAATCTTTACAAAAATCTGAAAATTTCTTGAAAACTCTATAAAAATCATAAAACAATCAAAACAAAAGAATTTTTTTTGTGCTGGTTAGATAGGTTCATTAACTAAAAAATGAAAAAAATATACTTGCACCAAAATCTAAAAAAAATGTCATTTCAAGATTAGAAACCACACATCATGTTTTAGGACATGCATCATTTAGTATAGAAGTTTTCATTGTTCAATTCCTGTCAATTGCATATTGAAGATTGCGAGGGGCAAGGTACGTTCTACTCACCATATTCTGGCATTCATTTTGCATAAAGAACCCCTTGTTTGAAATTGTGGTGTGTATTTTCATTTCAAAATACTTTAAGGCAACACCCCTAATAAGATAAGGTGGGGATTTCATCACCCTTCCTTAGCCCACAAACCACATTTCTCTTGCATCTTCGCATGACCTCTGCCATAAATAAAAGTCAGTAAACGTTGGCCCTAGGATCACACTGTGATTCTTGTGTTATTTAGGTTTATCCTCATATGAAAACCGGTGCCTAAGGCAAGACGGTCGGACAGCAAACGCTTTAAGCGGGTTAGTGGTTTGGCATAATAAGGTCCCTACGAAAGTAGGGGGAACCTCCCACTTCCCCACCCCTTACCTGGCGGGTGGTCATATTGAGGGTAAACTTAAGTCTCACGTTAATCATTTTGTGAAACCCTATTTATAGGTCCAGGTCACATCTAGGTCATTAGGGTCATTTGTGTGTTAACTTGTTTATCTTTGCATAAAAAAAAATAATAAAATCAAAACATAAAAAAAATTTCATTGAAAAATCATCACTCTTTCTTGGGTCTTTTTCATTTCCACATCTAATTTTATTCAGGCCCAATAATAGATTCTTTGATGTTTAACTATGCGGGCTATGTGAATTCCAACTCTTCATTTGCCCCTTATCATCAAACTCCTTCACTCTTCCACAATGGGGTTCATAATTCATCTTTCACCCAAGAGCCATATCAATGGTCATCGGATTTTTCCACCTCTGTCTCCTACACAAACCCACATAATCAATGAGAAAATCAACAATTTTCTTCTTGGGAACCATACCAAGACCCTATTCAACGTCCTTCAAATCCACACTTTGCAGATTGGGATTCATATTCCAATGATCCTTACAATCAAGTCCATTCTTATGATCAACCCTATTATGGAGGGCAACCAATACACCCTCCTGATTTTCAGACTAAGTGCCCTTCAAATTACTATCCAGCACAATCTGACTCTCAGCCCACTTATCTATCTCCTCTATACACAGATTTACATAAGGAGGAGATGTTTGATAAATTGACACGGCTCTTCCAGACTCAACAACAAGCCTTTCAGGAACAACTGTAAAACTTTGAGGCCCAAGTGAGTAGGATTGCTGAAAACATCATAGAAACGGAAGTGGATCCAATACCTAACAACTCCACAAGTCTTGAGGACCAACTTCTTGGATGTTATAATGATAAAAGTCTATGTGCTCAACCTATGATCCCACAATCTACCACTCATATCACTGTTGATTTTGAGAGAATCATGGAAGAGTCTTATGCGGAGGACGTAACGGAAGAGCAGCCTGAGGAGCCTAAACCCCATTCCATTTGTGAAGAGGATTATGATGATCTTGAGTCGTCGGGGGGAGAAGAAGGGAATGATGAAAATCGTATTTGGGCCAAAACCTCTGATGACCATTATGACCCAGCCCAACAGACAAATCATTACTATTCATCTGTTCCACCCACACCTAATGCCTCTGATGATCAATTCATTCAGTTACTTCTCCATAGTCAATCTCTCCAACAGCAAATCAATAGGCTTACTGAGGAAGTCAAAATCATGGAGGGAAATCAATTCTTTGATTACTCTGAACCTAATCCTCATCAAGTCCTTCCCACTGACTATGATCACTCTATGATTCCCCAAGAGCATTACCCTCTGATTAATCATAATTTAGAAGATGAAGGAATTATGGAGAGATCTTGTCAAAACGATTTGAATGAGGAACCTAGACAATTTGAGGAGATTGAAGAATTTGATGACAATGAAATTCATGACGGTGATGAACTGATGAATGATCATATTCCCCCTCCTACAAAGGAATTTGAGGAGCCAGTGCTTGCTTGTCAACATGAGGGAAATGCAAGAGAGGTGGATGATCTTCAGTTAGGGGGAGAGGATGAATATATTGAGCCTCATCACAAGTCTCTTCCCAACCATGATGAACTTCTCTTTGAAGATGGGAATGGAGAAGAAGTGGAGATGGTACACGACTTTGATGAAATTATCCTTGAAGATGGGAAGGAAGAAGAAGTGAAGATGGATCTAGAATTGAATATTTATTTGAATAATGAAGTTGGGGTAAATGAGGAATTGAATGATTTGAATGTACCGCATGATACTTTCAATCTAGAGGAGAGGATAGAGCTTATGCCAATTCTTGACCACGGTGATTCTTTTGAAGTTCTTCCAACCGACTGGTCTACTCTTGCTCTACATGATGATCCCATAGCCTCTAAGGAGGAATATTTCATAATTGATGACATGATTTTTCCCAATGTTCCTCCTCTATTCTCTGATTGGGGTGGTCCGTTTGTGATGCCTCCATCTCGACCTCTGTCTCGCCCTTGCATTCACCAACCACATTCATTTTCTTCAGGGCATGAAAAAGACAATTTTGGCAAGGATAAAATTCTTTGGTGGCTCATTTTAAAATCAACTTGTTGGTTGTTGAGCTACAGTGCGTCTGGCTGAAGACGTTAAATTTAGTACTTTTTGGGAGGCAGCCCAACGTTTTCACAGTTTGGTGTGCAAATAAATGGCTTCTTGGGAGGCCACCCACGGTTTTTGTGATTTGATGATTTATTTTAGTGTGTTTCTTTTACAGTTATCAGGCCACAACACAATGAAGCCCTCATCACTTCGCCCGACCCATCAGGTTGTATCCTTCCATCCCAACTATATTATCTCTTTACATGTCCTCTAATCTTTCTACTGTTTATGCCATTGAGGACAATGTCATTTAAGTTGGGGGGGGAGATAAATGTCAAAAATTTTAAAATTTCAAAAACAACATTGTCAAAAATAAAATTTCAAAAACAAAAATTTCAAAAATTTCTACAAATTTCAACAAAAATTTTTCTTACTTTCTTGAATTGTCATGTTAAACAACAGTTTTCCCCGAGTTGAATTTCTTGATTCATGTCGCATGAAAAGTGATTCTGAATAGAAACAACTGGGAAAAGAATGTTGGATAATTTATTTACTCTAGCCATGAAAAATTGATTTAAGAATCTCTTTAAAGTTCAGATGCACTTTCGAAAAAATAAAATCACGATGCACGCTAATGAAACAAGAAGGACAAGCCTTCTGCTATTTTAGGTATGTGTCAGATATTCTGCATTTCTTGAAAAAGAGATTCGTTATAAGCTTTCTGCAATACAAAAGTATGAGAAAAAAAAATATCATGAAAAATGCTCCGATTCTGAGTAACCGGGCCTACTTCACTTAAGACGTGTTGAGGTTCGCGTCAAAAGGAAAAGGGAACTTGGATCTGTGACACCGGGCCTACTTCACCTAAGACGTGTTGAGGTTCGCGTAAAACAGTGACGGGTAGTGCAGCATCATATGTGTAAAGAAATAAAAAAAAGGAAAGAGAAAAAAAAGAAAAGAAAAAATATATATATATAGTGATCCCAAAAGGGACATATCAATAAGGCAGACAAAAAGCTAGTGTGCATTGAACGCTCTAAGTAAGAAGTGCAGAATTGAAAGACATTTGTTCAGAATAGCAAGTGGAGGATGCAATTGTCTTCACTGTGGACTTAGCATTACACATGCACAAGTGCTACTGAATTTTGATTAGATTCTTGATCATGTACCTGAATTTCCGACATAAGGCTAGTCTGTGATAATTACTTCAGATTCCTGATCTTTAGTTGACTCTATGAAAGATGAACTGGAAATGAGGCCTGAATATCTTTAAACTCTTGTTAGTCCTAAATTTTTCATTATGTGCATTGCTAAGGGACTAGCAATGAGTAAGTTGGGGGGTGTGATAAGTGTGTATTTTTCCTTGTTAATTCATAATTATTCACATTTTTATGAGCTTAAATTATGATCAATATACACTTCTCACACTTATTGTTGATTTTTTATCAAATGTTTATTTTTCTGAAATTAAATAAACTTTAATTATATTTTTATGTATTTATGCAGGCACGTAGTACGAGAAAAGCTCCACGAAAAAGAAAATAAAGAAAATAAAAATATTATTTTGAATGGGCCAAAAGCCCAAGGACTTGTTCAAAAAGAAAAGAAAAAATTTTTAGAACAAAAAATAAATTTATTTACTATTTTTTAGAATTTTCTAACTATTTATAGATATATACATATCTATCTATATATATATATATATATATATATATATATATATATTAAAAAAAACAAAAAAATGTTTGAAACCCGCCCCCGCCCCTTCCCGCCTTCGCCGCCCGCACGATCGACGAGGCGAGGAAAGGCGAAGGCGGGGGGGTGCGTGGCGATCGGCGGGCGAAGGCAGCAGCGGGGGGGTCGTGGCAGGTGGCAGGCGGGCCCACGGCGCCGGCCGCCTAACCGGTCGGCCGGTCGGCGCGTTGCGCCCGCAGAAAGAGAAAGAGAGAAAGAAGGAGAAGAAAAGGCCATAAAATACCAGAAAAATTCAGAAAAATCCAAAAAAAAATGGCAAAGTGGGCAGAACCTACCTGCCTACCATTTTAGGCTAAAATTGGGTACACTTGTTTGTATTGATGGAGTGTTTTTGTAACCCCTATATAAAGGGTGCATTGGTCTTGAATGAAGGGAGTTAGTAAGTGTTGGGAGTTGTTAGTGAAGGTTGAGTAGGGAGAGAGAGCTAGCTATGGATCATGTGTAATATAAGTTTGTTCTTTATTTTTCTGAAGTTGTTGATTGTTAGAGTTGTATTTTACAAGCTTTTGAAGTCAAAGTTGTAAGTTGAAGTTCTTTCAATAAAAGTTTCATTTTTGAATTCAGCCTTTTCCTAACCTTATTTCTCATGATTGTGATCTTCATTTCAATTTCTGTTCTTCATAAAAGTTGTTTGATTTCAAGTGCTCTTCAACTTCTCTGTTGATCATTTCTTCAAATTCTTCCTACTTCATAGAGTTCTGGTCCGTTTTCTTAAGTGCTGTTTTATGTATTTACTGTTCATCCGTGGTGAGACATTCTAGTTTTCTTATGTTTTAAAGCCTTTCTAGACCTCTTTTCAATCTGAGTTCTTTATCAACTTTGTTCCTCTCTTCGAGATCTCCATTTCATTCTTCTACCACTTTGTCTAATTCTGTGTATTTTTAGAGTTAGAATTAATTTTTCATGGTGCTATTTTTCTATCAGTTACTATTCACCAGCAGGGATAGATCTTGATATTTCAGTGCCTTCCTCTTATTTTCTGTGTCTGTGTTCTTCATCAAAGTTCTTCCTCTTTCAATTCTCTACAACGTTCATGTTTTACACTTCTTCTAATTGCATCTAGATTTGAAGTTATACTTTTTCTTCCAACCCCTATTTTCACTTGAATTTTGTTATGTTTTCAAACTTAAGTTTTCAAACTTGTTCTATCCAAACCTTGTCATCTTGAGTGTTTCAATCATTCAATCATACCCAAAGCGGTAAGTCTTCTTCAAATCCTCTCACGGCGTCGACTTCCTAGGCGGAGCGATCTTCATCAAAGGCTCGGCGTGGAAACGACGACATTCTTCAATCAATTGGCTAAATTTCTTTTACTTATCTCTTGTCATTTAAAGTTGTAATTTCAATTTCTTTAGTGATAATCGCACTCCAAAATACAACATTTGATTTTCTAAATATAAGGATATGTCTAACTTGAACTAAAATCAAATATTCTCTCCCTGTGGGATCGACCCGTATTCACCACTGTACTCGTATTTCAAAATCAATCGAGTGAGTGAGTGCGGTTATCAATTTTGAAATTTGTGTGGTACGGTATTTTTAAACAACGACTGTTGACCGCATCAAATTTTTGGCGCCGCTGCCGGGGAGTGAATTATGATGATAGTTGGATATTCTTGTATTTGGTGTATATATGTGAATATTCATTTTGCTCTTTTTACTTGTGCAGGACAAAGAAAAAAATTTGAAAATCAAAGAAAGAGGAAGATCGAACCTAAAATTCCAAGGATATGAAACGTCGTTAAATAGCCCGGAAGCATTGCTAAAGGGTTGAAATCAAGAAACTGGTTCTATCTTTCCACTTTCTGAAAAATCTTTACAAAAATCTGAAAATTTCTTGAAAACTCTATAAAAAACATAAAACAATCAAAACAAAAGAAATTTTTTTGTGCTGGTTAGATAGGTTCATTAACTAAAAAATGAAAAAAAATATACTTGCACCAAAATCTAAAAAAAATGTATTTCAAGATTAGAAACCACACATCATGTTTTAGGACATGCATCATTTAGTATAGAAGTTTTCATTGTTCAATTCCTGTCAATTGCATATTGAAGATTGCGAGGGGCAAGGTACGTTCTACTCACCATATTCTGGCATTCATTTTGCATAAAGAACCCCTTGTTTGAAATTGTGGTGTGTATTTTCATTTCAAAATACTTTAAGGGCAACACCCCTAATAAGATAAGGTGGGGATTTCATCACCCTTCCTTAGCCCACAAACCACATTTCTCTTGCATCTTCGCATGACCTCTGCCATAAATAAAAGTCAGTAAACGTTGGCCCTAGGATCACACTGTGATTCTTGTGTTATTTAGGTTTATCCTCATATGAAAACCGGTGCCTAAGGCAAGACGGTCGGACAGCAAATGCTTTAAGCGGGTTAGTGGTTTGGCATAATAAGGTCCCTACGAAAGTAGGGGGAACCTCCCACTTCCCCACCCCTTACCTGGCGGGTGGTCATATTGAGGGTAAACTTAAGTCTCACGTTAATCATTTTGTGAAACCCTATTTATAGGTCCAGGTCACATCTAGGTCATTAGGGTCATTTGTGTGTTAACTTGTTTATCTTTGCATAAAAAAAAATAATAAAATCAAAACATAAAAAAATTTCATTGAAAAATCATCACTCTTTCTTGGGTCTTTTTCATTTCCACATCTAATTTTATTCAGGCCCAATAATAGATTCTTTGATGTTTAACTATGCGGGCTATGTGAATTCCAACTCTTCATTTGCCCCTTATCATCAAACTCCTTCACTCTTCCACAATGGGGTTCATAATTCATCTTTCACCCAAGAGCCATATCAATGGTCATCGGATTTTTCCACCTCTGTCTCCTACACAAACCCACATAATCAATGAGAAAATCAACAATTTTCTTCTTGGGAACCATACCAAGACCCTATTCAACGTCCTTCAAATCCACACTTTGCAGATTGGGATTCATATTCCAATGATCCTTACAATCAAGTCCATTCTTATGATCAACCCTATTATGGAGGGCAACCAATACACCCTCCTGATTTTCAGACTAAGTGCCCTTCAAATTACTATCCAGCACAATCTGACTCTCAGCCCACTTATCTATCTCCTCTATACACAGATTTACATAAGGAGGAGATGTTTGATAAATTGACACGCCTCTTCCAGACTCAACAACAAGCCTTTCAGGAACAACTGTAAAACTTTGAGGCCCAAGTGAGTAGGATTGCTGAAAACATCATAGAAACGGAAGTGGATCCAATACCTAACAACTCCACAAGTCTTGAGGACCAACTTCTTGGATGTTATAATGATAAAAGTCTATGTGCTCAACCTATGATCCCACAATCTACCACTCATATCACTGTTGATTTTGAGAGAATCATGGAAGAGTCTTATGCGGAGGACGTAACGGAAGAGCAGCCTGAGGAGCC